>CM062804.1:881943296-882543296 GCA_031772625.1 Pinus tabuliformis | reverse complement strand
TGCTTTTGGTTTGAGTTTGTCTCTTTTAAGTGTCGAAACAAGTGTTCATTTCGAAAGTCGTAAAGTGTTGTATTCTCTTCTACCCTTTCTGATTTCGAAAAAGTAAACTTGTTTGTACTTGTCATTTAAAAGCAAATTCAAAGTTGTACAAAAAGCTTTCTTTGTAGGCATCAATACTAAGAAAGCGGAAAACAAACACCTGCATTGTGCATTTGCATCTTGATAGTTTGCATGCTTGATTTAGGAAAAGTGCATTAGAGTGTGCTGATTGCTCTTTGAGAAAAGATGGTGTCTTTCTTTTCCCTTTGTAGCTAGGATTTTCAAAGTTGAAAAGATATAAAGCTTGCTTATCATCTTTAGACTGCATTTAGGAATTGTATCACACATCTCGTGGTGATCCAGAAAGGCAAACTTCTAAAAAGATCAACTTAAAATAAACTGAATGAACTTAACAACGCTTTGCAACATAACGCACAACATAGAGGTCTAGGCTAGAGACGTGTTCCGGCGTCGTAAAGCCTGGTGACTGTCGATCTCGTTGAAGGTGGGTGATTCCTCCGAAGGGATGATAGCGCCAGTACGGATTGTGCTCCCACATACCGTTGCGTATGTATTGGGAGACCCCTATAGGAATATAACCTTTATCCTTAGGAAGCCGTGTCGGCCGCCCTACTGATCGCAATGCACTGAACACAGCATTCAGGAAGATCGACCGCCCGTACCTTAAAAAGTATTCTGCGGTTTTGCGAAAAGTTTGGCACACCCTCTACCTAGAACTCCAGAGCAGTTCCTTTTGGCCTTTTTCAGACTCTATAACGGAAAAAGTCCATCCGAGCATTTGTCACTTCGGGCTCGTTAAAACATCGAAGGAGACTAGAGTCATCTTTTGCTTTTTCTCGACTCTTTAAAATTGAAAAAGCAGGTTGTGTCTAAGCGTCGTTAAAATTTATTTTAAACGGAATAATCATCACCATTCCCTCGTTGATCTTCGAAGTTAGTCTCTTTGCATCGTAAGTTCTTGTAGAATCGCTAGAAAATCTTTTGGATAGACTAGATATGTCTGAACAACCGTCGACATCCAGGACTGTGTCATCCGACACATCAGCGGCAGAGCCTCCTGCTGCTACCCCAACGATGTTCGATGGTATACCATCTGTCCTGGCAAGTTATCAACAACAAGCCGGAGTCCCATCAGGGACTGCTTCGACGACATGGTTAGTTCCTATTTCTTCATCCGGATTATCATCTGGTATTTCTTATGTTGAAACTCAACAAATTGATCCAATGTGTCTTCAAAGGCCAATCTGCCCTTTAAGTACTGGATTGCCACCATATGGAGGGCAGTATGCCTTTTCATTGTTCCCTCCCGGAGAACAACCATATGGGAGTTTACAACAAAGTTCAGGTCAAACTGGAATTACATCTAGCGGTTGGGTACCAATACTGCCTCAGCAACCAAGGGTTGTATATTCAATGCAACCAGTCCACCCTGTGTCGAATATTCCCACTATACCTGCTATGGTTACTGCGTCGCAAGTACAAGCGCTACCTGTTGTATGTCAACCCCAACAGCCTCAGGTTGCAATACAACAGCCTCTTGTCTCAACGACTCAATCACAACCTCAGGTTAGTGCCTCCTTATCTGGAGCGACTCAAGATCAAACAAGTACTGTGACTCCTCATCTTGGTCAATCATCCAGTATTGGTCAACAGCAAATGGTTCAGCAACCAGAGCTGGTTCAAACTCAACAACCCCCATTCCAGCAATCATATCAAGGACCTGAGCAACAAGTCTTTGTAAGTAATGGGCAATCGCATTTCCAAAGCGGTAATCAACAACCATATTATAATGGTTATGCCCATCAACCTTGTCAAAGTTGCCAGCATCAAATACATTATGCTGGTATGCAAAGACCCACTGCTCAGGCGATTCCATCTTATCCTGGGTATGCTTCGCCTAACCTGAATCAACAGTTGCCCTTTGTAGCAACTCTAGAATTACCAGATCTAAATCGGCTGATGAATGATCCAATTGCTTATGCCCCTTGGTGGCCAGCGATTCCGCATAAACTTCCGTCAGATATTCCTAAATTTAATGGAAATCCGGGTGAAGATCCGTTGAATCATGTGATGACATTTCATCTGTGGTGTTCATAAAACACCCCAAACGATGATTCGATTAGGCTTCGCCTTTTTCAGAGGACGTTAATTGGTCCAGCGGCAAAATGGTATATTGAATTGCCTAGAGCTTCGTTCAACAACTTCAGTACCTTAGCCACGACTTTCTTAACCCATTTTCAATTACCGATAAGGTATGAAACGGGAACGGAACTCCTAACCAACTTCAAACAGACAACGGCCACTCACATATCTGATCATATACATGAGTGGTGACGTCGTCGTAGGATGGTAAAAACGTACGTTCCCGATCAGCTATTAGCTGAATGGTTTATCAAATCCTTACTTCCTACAATCACGGAAGATGTTGCAAAGGGGGGAGTCGTAACGGAAGAGCAAGTCATCGCTCGTGTGCAATATCTGGACTTGGTCTATACTCAGTCTGGCACACTCTACGACCAAATACCTGACGCCCCTAGACCGGAATTCTCAATTCCTCCTCCTCCTAAATCAAACAATGACTCTCATGCCATCGATGGCGTGATTGGCACGACAGACACAAAATCGACAAAGGCTACATCTACAAGGGCCCGTAAGATTTCCAATCAAAATGCAAATGAGGAACTTCTTGCCTCGGAAGTAAATGCTGCGTCGACCAACAAGGGCAAACAACTGAAGCAACCAGGGGGCAAGAAGAAAAAGAAAGGGAGAAAAAGGAAACCCCCTGCGGGGTGTCATATATGCGATGAGGATCATTGGACGAGAGATTGTCCACATATAGCTGAAGTTAAGAAACTCTTTAAGAGTTCAAAAACCTCAGCAGTATTGACTGATCCGTTTCCAAGCCCGGGTACCAAACTGGTTGCTAATCAAAATGCTTCCCGATCCCAAGTGCTTATGTTGTCTATCTCAAAGCAGCAAAATGATGCTTTGGCAAGGAATAAAGATTACGGGAATCCACAGGTGTCGAATAACAAGGCTAATGAACAACCTAGTAGTTCGACAACAACTTTGACCAAAGTTGTGCCACCCACCATTCCTGAACAAATGATAAAGTCGCCAAAGGGAGTAGTGTACAAGTCGACATTTAATCCTCGTGCAAAAATAGCACAGAATTATAATATAATAGAGGACCTGGCCCAATCGCCGTCCGCTATGTCGACGCTTGAGGTACCGCAAAATTGCCTCTCCCAAGAGCAAGCTTTATTATCAAGAATAGGTGAAATTGACGCAATGGACTCCAATCTTGTGGCCTTTGATCATAAAGGATATGACCCTTAGTTACCATCTCAACTAGCTTTCCTTATTCAAGTGAAAGCCCTCAACAAAACTGTTCATCAAACAATTATTGATGAGGGGGCATCTACGTGTATTATGTCGATGAGTTGCTGGAAGAATTTAGGCTCACCACCCTTGTCGAGATCGTCAACGACGTTAAAAGCATTTGATTGACGATCATACACTCCATACGGGATTTTAAGTAACTTACAAGTTGAACTAGGGGGCAAAACAGTAGGAATTGATGTTGAAGTAATTGATGGAAACCTCGATTACAACATCCTACTGGGAAGGCCCTGGATATATGCCATGGCCGCAGTTGTGTCGACCTACTTCAGGAAGATTGCATTTCCCTTTCAAGGAGGAATTACAGTCGTCGACCAACAAACTTTCCTCCCGACAGTTCACAAGTTACGGGAAGCATTCCAATGATCCATGGAAGCAATCATTCGCTTCAAAATATTGGAGTAGGTCTCCTAAAAGACCCTGCCTTAATGGGTACTTTTTCCCTACCGCCTGCAAGTAATCTGGCGGAAGTGGCCACAGTGGAAACCTACAATATGAAATCTTCTATACCTAATGGATTCGGAAGATTCCTAAACATTTTGTCAGCGTGGATCATCGCCCTAATAGAAATACTGTAAATACAGTGGGCTCCGAGGACGGTTCTAATCTCGTGTCAACCTCGTTAAAAAATGAAACAAGGAGTCATGAGGATAGTTCTTTTACTGTGTCAACCTCATTAAAAAATGAAACAATCTCCTTTCCAAATCTCAAAGGTAAACCTTCATTCCAACCACCAAGTTGAATGCAATGAAGCTTGGGGGCATGCACCTCGATTTGCGTTGTTATGCTGGGGGCATGCAAACTTATCATCGAGCAGTTTTAGCACACAGTTCATGCTCGTTAAAAAATAAACGCAAGATCCGAGCAGTTTTAGCGCATAGTTCATGCTCGTTAAAAAATAAACATAAGACTGAGCAGTGTTTTTCCGCGTTTAAGCTCGTTAAAAAATGAACTATCTTCCGGTAAATAACCACCGTGAATGTAACATTATCAGCCATTAAAGCCTTGGTCGTGTTTGCACCGTCACCTCCACTTTTCATTGGCCGATCGTTCACCTCCATATGATTGTTTACCCATTTTGAGGAACAGCTGCGAAGAGTGATTTCACCTAGCCATCCTTGTGACACTGCCGTGATTGGAAAATTCCAACCTGTACCTGGAATCAACTGCTAACCCTGTTTATCACTCGTTCCTCAAAAGACGAGTCTTCTTTAAGCTCTTTTCAACTGACTCGTAAAATATGAAAAGATTGCCGAGTTTTGGCCTTCCAGCTCGTTAAAGCGACAGGAAGTGCTATCCCTCCTCTAGATTTTAATCTTTTTGGACCTGAGGGATTATTGCACAAAAAGATCGAGCGCTTGTTTTGTTCGGCTCGTTAAAACTATCGAAAACTCATCCCTTCTGTATTGTTTTATACTTTTTCGGACTTAAGGGATTAGATGACGAAAAAGGAACTTTGGAGTTATCTTTACGTACCTTTTCAGACTCTCTAAAAATGAAAAAGGGACCGAGTTGTCTTTGTCGTTAGACTCGTTAAAATCATTAAATAGCGACAAACTTGTCTTTAGACGAGAACGAGTTTCACTATCACTAGGCTCGTTAAAACATAGCGATGGGCTTGCCCGAAGGGTAGGTTATAGAACAAGCATATGTTATCCTCCTCAAGCTTGACAAAAATAAAGAGGTACTGGTCAGCAATGACTGGGGAAAAATTGGGAGAAACTAAAGAAAACTTTGATGGTAGCAAGTCGCTCTTGAACATGACACTTTTCCTCCGTACCACAATCGGGTTGGGTTGTTTCATTCACCGGTCACATCACCATGGTCTCGCCATACCATCCATATTTGGGGTAATGCTACCGATCCATCGCATCAGTGTCGCCATATGTTCAAGAGAAGTCGTTCAAAGAAGTCAACCGTGTCCCATCCACTGCCGTACATTATCCTTCATCCTTTCATGACCGCCACCCTAAATCATATGTCACAGATCGTTTTCACCTCCATCAAAATCATTAGCTCCGTTCCGTGTCATTGATGTGGGATTCATTAAGGCCCTCCTTTGACGGATCGCTTCTTGTCGACATCAGCTCATTATCCAAGAAGTTGATCTAGGAACACCCCCTTCAGTACTTTGAAGCTTGCATACCTCAATGGCAAGTTTCTCACTTTCGGCGACAGGTATACATCAATGACCTTCGACCGAAAGATTTTGCGTGGTGTTCGACGCCAAGTCCTTTATTCACACCACGTGAATTGTACTGCAGTACCTTGAGGGTCATTATCATTATCGGTGATTCCTCTCGCGCTTGTTAACGGTTTACCTCATTGACCGGTAATCAAGCGATGTCTTTCCATGTTCGACTTCAGAACATTTCTCACATGGATCGACTTGTACTTAGAGTGAAGATCGAACGAGTTTGAAGACCCTGGATCTAGTTTCATCCATCCGGGCTGCGATATATATTCAGGAAAGATAAAGACATTTGACATGTACATCATTGCAGCAGATGATCATCCTACCCAAAGGATGATAATTTCATCAAAATTATCAGTCTACCATCAGACGATTGTCTGTTCTATGTACAGAAAAATGAATTTATAAAGCTGAGCATGGGAATGCCCACCTCAGCTAGATCATGAAAGCAGTATGAAAAATAATGTATTGTATTGTATCTTATTACAGGTCTCCTCCCAGCATTGGATGAACTTCGGACCCTCCTGGATAAAGCATTTCACCCGATAAACGGCCTCATACTTTAGGGGGCAACTATTATAGACATTTTTTTGCCTTACAGCATTGAGCATGAAATGTCCATAATCTAAGGGATCCAAAGTCCCTAAACATGTTGTTCCTACCCCTAGAGGAACAAGGCTAACAAACCACAGCAATTCACAGAAGTTCTCCACCAGAAACTGCTCAAAAACAAGTCAATTCAGGATCAATTCAGTGGCTCCACTAGCTGTCTACGCTGAATGTCAAAGCCAACACTGGCTACCTGCGCTGAATGTCAAAGCCAACACTGGCTACCTGCGCTGAGCGAGAGTTGACATGTGGCAAGTTCATTTCACAAGGTGTCAAAACCCAGGAAGCTTCCAAAATCTTCCTCAATGACACTTGCCTCAGAGAATTCGACTGGTGATGAGTAAGAGGTTCCAAATCTACAAGTGGAAGCAAGAACCTCCAAGTGGAATCAAGAACTGACAGAGGGAGAGGACACTAGTCAGATCTCAAGCTGACTCATCCTCTCTCCAAACATCTATATATGGATCTCTCCTCCATGAGATCTAGAGGCTGGAATTTTGTTATTGCAAAGAATTGCTGTTGGTTTGAGATTGGAATCATTGGGTGCTTAATGCTTTGAACGGGGTGAAGATAGGAATTCCATTTGCTGGGAAGGAGATGTTGGATTGGAGCCCTCTGGGTTGTATCTCTTCCTGAACCTTGTTATTCATCAATAAAGCTATCTTGGTTTCTCCTATATACTGATGTGTCTTTGATGTATGATTGCATTAGTGTATTTGGTTTATTTATAATCCTAAACTAGTTATGAATGTGAATATCTGTCTTTGTGTAGAGTTCTTCTCTTGTCGCAAGTAGTTGTTCTCTTGTGATCTTGCAGGAACCCGTTGAAGCTGGACAAGCAAGAAGGCAAGTAGCTGTTCTCTTGTGATCTTGCATGAACCTGTTGAAGCTGGGCGAGTGAGAAAGCAAGTAGCTGTGAACTCCCAAAGAGAAGAGAGACCGGATCGAGGGACAAACGGAAGACACCGGTAAGTCTATTGATCTCTCTTCTTTCACATTTCATAAAGGAAGAAAACTAGAATAGCTGTCTCTGTTTGTTGCTAAGGCACTGTCACACCTTAGGTGGATAGGATCGTCCTGCATAGGCGTTTTTCCCCACAACAATTAGGGAATTTGATTAAGGCTAAATTAGGTGGAGGTCTGAGGTTTTGAGGGATGGCATTATAGATACTGTTGAATCTAGTGCAATAATCCTGCACAGTTTCCTGTGTTCCTCTCTTTAGGTTTTCATACTCAAATAGAATCTGAAGAGGATCTTTCTTTTTCTCCCATCGGTTCAGGAATTGTCTATAGAGAGTTTCTAGGCTATCTATACTATTTGCTGGTAAAGCTCTGAACCAGGTTCTGACTTCCCTAGTTAAACTCTAAACAAATATTCTCATTCGCACATCATCAGCATCTATTTCATAAATTTCAAAATAATCAGTCATTTTTTTGGTGTGTTGTTGGGTTGTATAGGTACCAGTACCATCAAATTGAGTGATTTTACTTTGGTAATCCTGGGGCATGGCACCTAGGTTTGCTGGTAGTACCAGAGGGGCATATCTGTTTGCCATTGCAGTAGGTAGTGATGAAACAACAGCTGGGGTTGGGATAACAATGGGTGTCTGAGTTGTGGATGGAGGAGTAGAAGGGGTGGTTTGATGTGGAGTGGTTTGAGGTTGAGATGTATGGGGAAATGTTGATGAGCTTGTAGAGGTAGTAGTGATTACAGAGGGATTGGGTGTTCCTTCAGTGGTAAGATCAGATTGTAGTGAGTTCTGCAAATGTCTATCAATTGACAAATTGATAGCTTCAAGCTGTAAGTCTTCGATGAACACTGGGTCTGGGACTAAGTCAATTAATTCAGAATCAGATGAAGTCCTAAACAATGAGGTTGGTCTTCAAGATAAATCCACCTAAGAGGACAAGATCTTGATCTGTAGGTGGGCCGAGAACTGGCAGAACTTTCTTGACTTTCTTGTCTCCTAAGAATTCTGGGGATCAAATTGGGGTTCTCAAACACTTGTGGTGGATTGGGATTAGGATTAGCTCTAGTGTAACGAGTCCTTTCTGAAGCTAGGTTTTTAGGTTTTGTTTTTGGTTTTTTCTTAATTGGTATCAACAAACAACTTCTATGATTTCTTTAAGAGGCTTTAGATATGAGATTTAAACTTTCTTAAAGATTTATTTGACTGAGGAATTGGTTCCCCAGTAGAGTCACCACTATGTTAACACTCAGATTTTCCCTAAAGTTGTAAGAAGAGGGAAAGGGGTCCAAGGTAACCACAAACCAACTTTTAGGTACAAAATCTAGCCAATCTGTACCCAGAGAGGGCTCTCTCTTTAAGATTTAGCTTTGTTTAGATAGATATTAGGCTAGTTATGAAAGCTTGGGGGTTTTGATTGTGTTTGGTGGTGGAATTCAGGAGCAAATGGATAAAACTGAGGATTTCAGGCCATTGGGCTATGGAGTCAACTAGGGATGGCTTAACTGGATTTGGTTTTTCAACAAAATGATGGCTTCACAGGGCAAGATAGCTAAACAGGGAACAAATGGTAACTTGAAAGGATGGGATGGACTTAAAAGGGAAGAAGGGAAATTAAGAATCCTTCAACATGTTTTAAGAGGAGGGAACTTGAATGATCATTAATAAAAAGCAGTTAAGAATTTCTTATCAAATGACCAAAATGATAAACTAAGAAGTAGGAGCAATTAAGAATTCCTTACCTATGATAGTTTAGAAGAAAACATTTAGAATAAAAACGATTTTAAAGATAGATTGCACTTAAGCACTTTCTGAATTACACTTTTTCGTTTTAATATTCAGATATGGAACACAGTTGAAATATTAAACAAGAAAACAATAACACATGAGATATAGATACTTATTTGTCCGGTGTTTGACACATGAATCCTGTGAAAAGTCCTTTGTATTATTCCTTCATCCAGCCAGCCATACAAAAATTGTCCAACAGTACTTCTTTTCCAAAATAATCAGTCTTACAGAGATGTCTAAGAATCCACCTCCAATACTCCGAATGAGGGAGTATTTATACAAAAATTTACAATAAAATATCTCATAACAAAGAGAGATATATTCTAGGATGACTAACTATATGTTACATGAAAGTAGAGACAGATACTCTCGAATATAGAAGATAAAGGTAAACTGATGGCTTGTTGTCCCTATTTTTGTGAATGAGCTGGAGGCAGGCCCTATGATTGGGCATCTTGTTGTCTTATTTGTAATTCTGTGCTGGCTGTTCTACTTTTCATCTTCTTACTGATACTCTTTGACCTGTTATGATCCTTGTTTACCTTCTATTACCACTATTGACTATTGTAAATAATGAAAATTTACTTTTTTACCAAGGATAAATCACAAAATTTCTGTCATATTTGTCCACCATTTTTCCTGTGGTATTCTGGTCCTTTGAAGTTTCGTGAAGATCTCATCAGCCTCGATGTATTTGACAAAATTAGGTTGAATTGGAAACAGAGGTTTTATTTCATGCTCAACATAGAAAAGGTTCTCTAGACTGTCGTAGAGAACTTTGCCTGTAGGTAGTGCCTTTGGTGCAGATGCACTAGTTGATGAACTGGCCTGGTAGTCTGCATATTGAGCCAACTTGTCAACATATTCTATGTGTCTCATCAATTTATCATTAATAACTAAAGGACTAGGAAGTCCTTTGCTCTGCAAAATGCCAAATTTCTCCATAAAATCATTAATTTCTTCTTGTATGTTCTGGCATCTCCTTTCCAAATTCTGCATGAGAGACCTTTTGGTCAATACTTTCTTGACTTCTAGAATAGTCCCTGTTCTATCTTCAATGCCCAACTCTTCTAGTTGGTACTTATTTTTGCTATTCAAAAAAATTATTAGCATCATGGCTTCCTCAGGCTTTCTTCCTAATTCTTCCTTAATTCTCTGGATTTCTTTGAGAGCTACTTTTACCAAATCAATTTGTTCAAAGATTATTTGTATTGATGGCCAAGCATCATTTATTGACAGAGTGATGTTGGTCAAAAGAATTTTCCTAATGTCTAATAAGGGCTTGTCAAAGGTGAGGTCCTTCTCTAGTGATTTCACCTACTGAGCTAATCCTTTATTCTCCCTCACCTTTTCAACAAAATTAATTTTGGAAAGATCATATTTCTGTTCTAAGGTAACAAATTGTTCTTTTACCTTTTGAAATTCTGAGACTTGGAGCTTCATCTCCTCCATTGACTTTATTAATTCTTTTGTGCTTAAACCTGAAGTACCTGCCTGTGTTGTTTCTGTTGTTGTTGTTCCTGTAATTACTTTTGTTGTGACTAAGGGGACATTTGGTGCCAGAGTTGTTCCAAGTGTTGAGGGGACTACAGTGGAAACCACTGGTATCACATTTGGAGGCTGAGAGGTCAACTCTCCCTGCTTGCTCTTCAGTGATTTTTCTAACTCTTGCTCAGTCTCCTTCAACTGTTCATTAAGCTTTAGGACTAAGTCCATAAGCTCTTCTTCAAATTTCTTTTGGACAACTTCTGCAGTTTGTGGGTGTCTTGTTGGTGGTAACTTTAGCTGCTTTCTCAAGGTAGCTATGTCTTCATCTTTTTTCTTTATTAAGGCCTCTGCTGCCTTTACATCCTTTGGGTTATGACCCAATCCAATCACTAACTCCTCCAAAGATTTAATTATGTTGTCTTTAGCCTGTGAGGAGGCTTTTTCCAGCTGTAGTTGGGCAGTTGTATTATTTAAAGAATTTTCTAATCTTTGGGCCATCATGGCTTTACTAGTCAATGTTGAATACACCATTTCCCCTGTCTGTTTGTGTAACTCAATCTGGTCCAGGGGATGAATGTCCTTTGCCATGACCTCAAAATCTGTTTGAAGGTAATCTGCAATTGTTTGAGGCTGTTGTACTTTGGGCTTGAAGAAGCTCATTTGCATTTTTCCCTCCTTGATGTCATAGGTTGACATCAACCTATTCTGATTGGTGGGTGCCATTTTTAAATACTAATTGTAGACCTGGATCCTCAATGGCTCATTCTTAGCCTTTATTTCTTTGAATTTCTTTTTAATATCCAGGTTCTCATTTCCTAGGGGCCTGAAGGATGACACTTCAACACTTTGTTGTCTCTCCAGCTCCTGTCTCTGTGAGCTAGAAGGTGTCCCACCTGCTGGGAAAGTTTGATGACTGTCTACACCTTCTTTTCTTTGACTCTCTATAGTATCTTCAAAAAAATCATCTTCTGAAAGAGGATTTAGCCTGTGCCTCTTAGCACCAGGCTATTCTAATGGTCCACCGGCACGGGTAGCTACTTCCCTGTCTCTCTTTTTGTTTCTTTCCTCATTCATAGGAGTCTGTAAAATTGGGGGCTCTCCAATATTGACTTGAGTTGGGTGAGCCTCTGTTTGGGCCTACTCCTGAGAAGTTTCAGGCTGCTTAGACATGGTTGATTGTTCTGTTGCCTAAGTGCTAGTCTCTTTTTCCTTTTCTTGTGATGTTTCTGCTAGTGGTGCACTGGTCTCTTGTGAGTGCTTTTGTGAGGTATCAACTGTTGAGGCACTGATCCCTGATGTTGACTTTTGAGAAGTCTCAAAATATACCTGTCTAAAAGAATCCAGGTCAAGTGTTTTTTCAAGATCCTTCATTACATTTTCTATATCAACTTGCTCACTATCTGTTTCTACTAGGGTTTCTTCCCTCCATTCATCCATATTAGCAAATTGTTCAATCTTTGGGATTCTGTGATGCAAGTATGGTGATAGTATGTTTTTCATCCTTCTATCACAGATGAAACTATGAGGGTCATATGGAGTCCAACTAAAACTTTTGTTTAATTTCAGATCATCTTCTAAGATTCGTTCTGCTTCTCTCCATGCTTCCCTAGTGTTGCAGATAAATGGGCCTAAGTGATCCTTGATCCTGAGTTGTGCTTTCTTCTTGGCCTTAGTAAAATGTATCAAATCTGAGTATATCATATGTCTATAATATTCCAATGCAAACAGTCTCATTGGAACATACCTAGGTATCTTGAATGGGGAAAGCTCACACCCATATACCCTGATTTCTATGTGATTTTGGTATAAATACCAATCACCCACTCTGCACTGCTTAGAGAGTTGAAGGATCCTCTTGATATCATCATTAATCTTGGGAGGGAAATTTCCTGTCAGCAAGGTGGTCACTGGGTGGACAAACTGATCAATGAACTCATTATAGGAATAAGGGCAAGCAAAAGTTTTATGGAAGATGGAAGTCCAAAAGATGACAGACCTTGGATTACCCTTAGTATCAAGTTTTTTGACAGAAAATGGGAATTTCTCTGATTGGTGATAGAGGATGAGGTGATATATGAAGGTGGAGTACTTAAAAAGTTTCTCATTCTCTAGTCTCATGAACTGGTCATGAATTTTCTCAGCAATATAAGACGCATAATCATACTTCACAGCAGGAGGTTGTCCTGGGTTAAAGATAGTCATTAACACTAGGGTTAATTCATCTACATATTCACTAGTGTTGAATCCCATGACTGCGAATATCATGTCAACTATGATTTTTCCTATGTCTGTGAATAAAACTGACATATAAGGTGGGGGATCTTTAGTTTGATGTCATGGTAATATGAAAGTCTAACAGAGGCAATTGAGCTCAGCTTGGGATAATTGAGTTTATTTCTCTAGCAAATTTCCAATAGAAATGGGGGTAAGGGCCTGATTGGGATGGAATTGCAGAATCTCGTTGATTGATTCAGCAGTTATTGTGAATAGGACTGTTTGGTTGGGAGACATGACTGCTCTGTGAATGGGGTCATAGTTTGCATGGCATTGATGGATTATATCAGGGAAAACATGGACAAAGGGAAGAAAGTACATTGGGAGATTGGATTCCCACAGTCCCATGGCATCATAGCCATTCAAGTGGTCATCTCGACATTGGCAGAACACTTTGAGGTGGTCTTTATCAGTGGTTAGGTATTTTATTTGGAAATCTTTATCTGCCAGAGGCAGATAGTCCAAATCACAATGAGGAGTGGTAATGGGAGAAACATTTAGGGCTACCAGAGTTTCCATACTGGTTCTTGTGGGTTTCAAGAGGGAGACTAAGGTTTTTTAGGTGGAAATGATGAAATAGCAGGTCTGGGTACTTGAATTTACAAATGTAATAGCAGAATTATGGCAAATTTTGGTTTTTTAACCAATTTGTAGTGAAAACAAGTATTTGCAGGGTTTTCTTGTCGAGGAATTGATAAATACCTGCTTTTGTGGAACGGGCAACAGAATGCAGGTACTGGGCGTAACTGGATAGCTCTAAGTGGCGTCGGATACGAAGTTTGGAGTAGGTTGGCGGCTGAAAACTCAAGCTGGTTGACCTTGACATATTGTTTGCATGGGCGTATAGGTTTACAGAATAAAACAATGAAAATGACTTGTTTTGTTTTAAATACAAAGTCAAGGTTTGCTGGGTTTTGGGATTTGGACGGGTGACGTCAATGGCAAATGACATGATGTTTTGTGGTTTAGTTTGGATGTGGTAAGTGGTTTATATCGCACCACTTATGGGGAAGGGGTGGTATTTGGCCTCGAGCCAGCAATTCCATAGACTGCTTGACGCGTGGCGGAGGCACTGTATACAAAACCACTTTACGATCGCGTGCTAACGTGCGGTTGCAAAGGGTCGTGTGATATGCACAACAGCCATCAGATCTTGGGGACTTGATCAGATGACTGTCGGGGATATGAAGTGATGGGGATTTAATGAAGGTGGGCCCGATATATTTAAGGACTAATTAATCATATCAGGGGTGACGGGATTGGACGAGGAGGCTGTTAATTAACCGTGAGGGTTAATTAATCCCTTTTTTAATGTGGTGGGGGTCAGGGCTATTAATTAGTTATGGATTAACTAATTAATCCCTATTTACAATGGATTATGGTTATATTTTAACCAAAGGGGCGGGATATTAATATTTCGGGTTTTTTAATATAGTTACAATAATACGGGATCGGGTAAGTTTTATAGGGGATTTATATATTAATATGTTAATAGTCAATATGACATTATGAAATGGAAAAGCGCTAAGTATAAAACATTTGAAGTGTGTATTTAAACTTAGGCTAAGGTGAAAAAGAGGGTTTTTGTGGAAATATTTTAGTTTTCCTAAGTAAAATAGGATTTTACTTAGGAAAAAACTTATCAAGGGAATGAATGATTTTTATGAAGGGGTATGATGATTAATGAATGGTCTTAAGTACTTAGGCTTTATAAATTATTGGGCTAAGGGTCCAGTCCCTCCAGAAGTCAGAGAAATGCTCTGAGCCCCTCTAATTTGATAGATACCTTGGTACTTAGGGGAAATTAGTGAAAATTTAGGGAAAATGAATAGGGGAGTTAATTATTCTGACTTTTCTTGCTTGATATGTCTTTCATGTACTACCTGCCTTTGCCTCATGATGAAAATAAAAGATTTACACATTTACACTTATCATTCATCACCTGTTATTCTGCAACCATCATCTACCTACCCTACTTACTTTAACCTAGCATTTTTACTTCTTTATTAGGGTGCACTTAGACTGGCAAACCCTTATGAAACTTTCTTTTCTTTTACATGGCAATGCCTATCTAAGTCTACACTTATTACATCCAAGGGCTCAGATTAAACTATTGAGCTCCTTTTTCACTCTACCTATCTACTTATCTGCCAAGATTACACTGTTTGGTCAGATCTTTATTCTCTATTTCTACAACATGAAATTGAAATATGAACTAGCCAAGTTTAAACTGTTTGAATATTCATAAATTGTGGCATAAGTGACAAGTTGCACACAATTGTTTATTATACAAAGTGAAAAAGTAGTGGGATTTAGACTTGCACACTTTCCTTGCCCTTTCTTTTTGTTGGGGTTCATTTTCTTTCATTTTTTGACCATATTTGATTCTTTTCACCCTTTGATTTTTCTTTTAGGATATACCCTCTTTACATTTTTTAAATTTTTTGATTTTTTACAAATATGGAAAACCTTTGCAACAAGTAAACGTATGAGCATATTACATAGTTCATCAAGTCAATCATGATATCTGACACCTATTGGTATAGGGGCATAACACATCAGCAAAGACAGAATGCAAGGTGAAGGTAAGAAGCTAAAACCAATAAGGTATGGACCTTTCAAGATACTTGATAAAATTGGTGAAAATGCTTTTCGCCTTGATTTTCCAACTTATATGCAGATCTATTTAGTCGTTAATGCAGAAAACTTGAGATTGTCTAAACCTTCATTTATTGAAGATCCTGAAGAGCAAAGTCAATTGCCTTCTACTGAGAATATGTTGCCTGAATATCTCAATGAGTTACAGGAAGACACAATTATGGACAGGAAGGTGAGAACTATGCATCGAGGGGATGTTGAGTACCTGAGAGTAGGACTCAAAGGTTTAAATCCAAGCAAAGCACGATGGATAGAAGTTAAACAAGTGAGGGAGCTATACCCTCACTTGATCGATGCCTAAAACCAACTTTTGGTGGTCCAAAAAATTTTCAGTGGGAAGGTGTGATCCAAAATGGATCCTAAACCCTCTAAACCTTTAAGTATTCAAATATCCGAAAACACTATCGCATGGAAAAATACTAAGGAATGGTGGAAAACAGAGTTAAACAAAGAATGAAGTCTTGTTGAACCAGAGTCGTTGGATCGGACAGATCAACGGTCCAGATCAAATTGGCAGATCGCATCGGCGGACGTCAGCCAGGCATATCGGCGCTAACCCTGAGTGAGTTGCGACTGCGATCCAACAATATAACGTGGACCGTCGGATCGGCGCACAGATCAATGGCAGAGACCACGTATATCGCATCACAGATTTAAAAAGGAAGGACTTACCGCAGGCCATAGACACAAGTGATATGCGATATTGCGATAGAATGGCGGACTCGAAAGGTTTATAAATGCGACCTTATGTTATTTTAGTTTCGAGGTAAATGGTATTTCGGGCAGACTTCAGGTGGTAAGCGGTATTGGAGAGGCTCCACCCGATTCCATACACACGGCCGACACGTAGCACACCGCAGGAGAGAGAAAACTGCCTTTTCGGGCAGGTAATCTCTGTGTAAGTGGGCCGCCTGAAATGATTGTCAGCCATGGATTATCGATCACTGATCGGACGGTGGACGATGAACGAGCTATTTTATGGAGCCGACGGGGTTATAGATGTGGCACTATAAAATTTGAAATCCGCTAAGCAACGTTTTGTCGGGTTTTTCAATGTATTCTTTGTATTTCTTTATATTTCCGATAAAATGAAATAAGGCCCAAATATGTATTATATCAGGGGATTTGTGCGGAGGAAAACCAAATGGTTGGTTTCACTGTGCCTGCCAATCCTTCCATTTCTACAATAAATTGTTCTTGTACCTTAAGCATTTTGCAATGAGTGTTTAACGCTCGACAAGGAGATGAAAGGACAAAGGCCATGAGGCAGAGAGCCCGAAAAGGAAGGTGAACGGACAAGGCCGAGGGGCTTAAAATCCACTCAATGGCAGAGATAGAGGAGGGGAACCAGTTGCTCAGAGACAAAGAGTTAAGGAAAACGCAGCTACGAACAATTGATCAAAGGCACTAAGAGGGAGAGTCTATGTACTCTTTAGACTCGAGGTTTTTCGAGTGAAATCCCTGTGTAATATCACTGTTGTTGTGTAATGGCTCTGATTGAGCTCACACCTATAAACTCTTCTCTTGAAGAAATAATATAGAGGTCGACACTGAAAGCTAGACCAAGAGATGTAGCCACGAAGTCTGGTGAACTCCTTCATTATTTGTTGTGTTGATGTGTGTGTTTGTTATGTTTTCTAACTGCTCATTTCCTATATTATTCGCAATCTTTTCGATCTGTTACACTAAGTAATATAGGCATTCCTGCACATGAGTCTGTAATACCTTAATATTGATTTAAGATCTCATTTTCAAATCAGCTCGTGTGTTCCCTTTCCATCCAAGTATTGTTACATGTTGCCAAGGGGCGCACTCATATCAACACACTGGTGTTAGAACCTCTCGTGCACCTTCCTTGACTCATTACAGCGGTCACACCCTTGCTACTAACAGACTTATCTTGCTTGCCTCTGTGTGAAATCGCGGTCAAGGCATTACCATACAACCCACTGCTAGGACTCCTACACCAAACGGTCTGAGGTCTAATTGGGACTTCTTACCGGGGAGATCCCCTTGACATGTTGGCAGGTCTAGCACCGTCAACATTTATGGTGCTAGAAGGAGGGCCTGATGACAAGTTGTGTCCTCTCATCCAGTTTTGAGCCTTTGCATACATTTCATGGATTCTTGCACTCTTCTCCCTCCGTGATGTTTCTCAAACTGTGAAGATGTCTCCATCAAGGGGGAGCTTTTCGATCTCTTGTCCACTTACACGTATGATGGTGAAGGCGAAGTGGCCTAGATTGAGTACTTACATGCCTTTCTTTCCATGCTTCATGAGGAAGACGGGTGTTCTAACAAACAGGCCAGCTTGCTGCTTGCACACACACTTCACGAATCTCCACGCCAATGGTTGCTCAGTCTTCCGGCTAACAGCGTACACTCACTTGAGCACTTATGTGATCTCATTGAAGACACTTTCTATCATTTTGATCCAAACTATCTTGACTGAAAATTGTTATAGCAATGGAAGGCTCTGCATGAATCAGTTATATATTTTTGGCAGCGCTTCTGTGACTTGCAATTTCAAGCTCTGAAGAGCCAGATGAAATTCGCCTATCTTTGGGATCATTCGGGTATTTCATTAAGAAATATCTCGTCCCAAGAAGAAGCTTGAGATCAAGCCTCTCTCAACATTCTTTATTGAGGGAGCTGCGCAATCTCATGTGGATGCAGTCATTGTCTCGACTGACTGTCTGCCTCCCCTTCATTTAACAGCTCTACCACTACCAAGTGATGTCGAGGATCATGCTCACACACTTGGTCATCTTTCACATCCTCCCAAAATCACTTCACTCAATTTTCGTGCAGATTTGGTTGTGAGTCCTTCAAGTTCTCATATGCATTATGTTCTACGACCTCCGTCTTCGCACTCGGGTGTTCCTCCGGATGATACTGTCTTGTGTTCGACCATTCCAAACTCCTCACTTATTGTGAATGAGGAAAAAGCCACTAACGGAGTTGTTGTTGCACAACCAACATGTGTTTTCATTCATGAAGAGTATGAGTGGGAGCTTGACCATTAACACTTGGCAAAGGATGACTCTCTTCCATTTGATCCCCCTTCGTTCTTTCCTAACATCTTTGGTGAACCTACCATGCATGATTTCGCATATGTGTATTCGTCCATGGATGCACCCATTGTTGATCACTCGCAGGACTCGCCGAATGTTGATCACTCGCAAGACTCGCCGAATGTTGGTCCATAAGTTATTCGTTGAAAATCCACTTGATCTTTGTCTAGTCAATTTAATGTCTTAAATTGCTCTACATAAATTATCAATCCAGGTATCGTAAACTGATGAAGTGTTGTGCACCATATGTGCTTAGTTAACCTTTTTCTTACTTCGTTGTTTTATAGATTTTATTTTGTTTTGGGGTTTTGTTTTTTTTGGTTTCCTAAAGTGTCTAATGCAAATGGAAATCCTATTCTATGGTCTTAAGAATACTTTTAAAGGACAAGTATGGATGTAGATTTCAAGACAAAGTCTATGTCCCTAATGGTAACTTCCAAAACTTAGCACTTCAAAAGATCTTAAAACATGTTATTGATGGAATTAGTACTTAAACAAAAGTGTAAATATGCAGCTACTTCAATCAAAATAGAATGCAACAACCAATCAATGAGCTAGTGACTATGAAACCCAGTATCCTTGCTGCTGTATAAAAAGAAAACTGAACTTAAAGCAATTCAAAAACTGTAAGCAAAGTAAACTAAATCATATTACATCAACTCATATTCTGACCCCTCACCATTCGACTCGCTCTGGCTATAGGAGGTAATCATAAACAAATTGAGCAATCTGATATCTAATTTGCATAAAATGAAACTAATATTAAACTACACATTCATACTTCAATCCCTCACCATTCGACTCGCTCTGGCTATAGGAGGTAACTGAAAATGACATGAGAAATTCAATAACTAACTTGCAGAAAAATAAACTAATATCAAACTACACATTCATACTTCAATCCCTCACCATTTGAGTCGCTCTCGCTATAGGAGGTAACTGAAAATGACATGAGCAATTCAATAACTAACTTGCAGAAAAATAAAATAATATCAAACTACGCATTCATACTTCAATCCCTCACCATTTGAGTCGCTCTGGCTATAGGAGGTAACTGAAAATGACATTAGCAGTCTAATATCTATCTTGCAGAAAAGTAAATGAACAAAACAAAACTGAAATAAATAACAATGTTGGAATTAGAACTCTAAAAATAAATCAGCAGAAGGACAAGATGATTCCATCATGTCATTAGTCATTAAAAAGCTATGCGCATTACTAATCTACAATCAACCGGTTGAACACACTTGCATGAATTAAAATTTCATGAATGAAAAATCTAATCTATCAAACTTGAAAGCAATCAAATGACATAATGAAATCAAAGCAAAATTTACAAAATGAAATCTACTCTACCTTACATTCTAATATGCTCCATGACATCTACTTCACATCTCCTTCCATTTTGAGAACATCAAAGCTTTATTCAAATTCTTCAAAATTACAAAGTACAACAAAGTTCTCCAAAGCTTTCAAAAGCCATCAAGGAAGAACTACAAACTCCAAGCTAGAGAACTCACAAGCTAAAATACTTAAGAACTAACAAATGAAGGAGAGAGATCTCCTATTTATACAAAAAGATGAGAAGCCATCTCATTAATGAGAGTCCATGAATTTCTCCCTCTACCTCTAGCGTCCTAATCAAAATAGGAACTGATAAGACACATGTCTTCTTAGAGTTACAATACAATTAGGAGATGTGACACATATCCTCATGATCCCATGATTCTTTCCACTCAAATTCGAATTTGGCCTTAGAGTGCCACATAAGAGTCTTCTAGAAGCCTCCTTTCAACCTACACATGTCAACAATCTCAACCCATTTGTTAGGTATAAGCATATGCACATTATTTTCTAATTTTTAACCACAAATTCACTTAAAAGGCTTAGAATTAATAAATATTGGAAAAACATAAATGTGGCCCAATGATAATGAAAGTGGGATGAATGTGGTGACATAGTAGTGAAATGGAGGTGAAATGGAGGTGATATAATGGACATAATAGTGAAAGTGTAATGGAAATGAATGACATTTTCAAGACTCAACAATCTTTCATCTGTCTTTTCTAGAAACACAAAGGATGAGTTTGTTCACTTTTCATCTACCCCTCTATTTGATTCATATGATCATGAGGATGTCGATGAATTCATTGATTTTTCTATTCATGGTAGTCGTGATCCATTTGTTACCATATTTTATCACGATCATAACTCTATCACAGTTGATCCTTTGAAGCCACCGGTTTATGATGATCTATCTGATGATGAAGTTGAAACACCCAAGACCGTCGAGGCACTTTAGCCCGAGCTGATGGTTATGTCAAGTCCTCACTCTCTTGGGGTTAGTCTCACTTTTGATCATGAAACTGTTCAATCACCTCAGGCTCATCATCACTCATCTGTATGCATTGAAGATCAATCTCACACACAAATCATACTTCCTCCACTCAAACCGCACGATCCCATCGCTCATGCGTTGGAGGAATCTTACATTGCAAGCACTCGTTCGTGACGTAATTTATCTATGTTTCTTTCATTTGCTTCCATGTCACAGTGAAGAGTATGCTTATGTTTCAAAGTTGCACATAGTGTCACACAACACTATGATAAGTCCATGGACTGCTCATCATGCACTTGTACTCACTTATGTCCTATGGGAACTTTGAAACATGAAGTGTGGTTTTCTTCATTGTTATATCTTTCTTTCTTGTTGGTTCACACAACTGGGTTGCTCGTGAACCAAGCCTTCACCAACATGGGTTAACCAATGCATCGGTGGCTGCATTGGAAATATCACTTCACATGATCAGGCCCATGCATCGTTAGTGTAGTAGTAGGAGTAGTGTTCACTTTCAGTTGTCTGCTTGCATGCTTGTTTGCTTACATGCTTTGTTTGTTTGTTTTTTGCTTGATTGTTTGCTTACTTTCTTTGCTTTCACTTTTGCTTCTGCTCTTGCTTCGCTTGTTTCATTTAGTTTGCTCGTTTTGTTCGTTGGTTAGTTTCGCATGAAACCACGTATGACTCTTGAAACGAGTTGGGTGAAGTACAAGAGGGCTTGTACATCTATCACTACTTGGTTATCTGTCATCTTTCCTTTGTATGAAGAGATTGTTACTTTTAGTCCATGATACGTCAAAGGAAAATACATATTGTTCGAAGTGAACCTTGGTGAAAACACAACACTTGCGCGCTAACTAGTGTCACCTTCTCTAGTTGGTTGTTTTTGGGTTAACCCTTGTCAACTCACTCAAGTAGAGTAAGGTGGGGAGGGGAACCTTAACAGGAATGTTAGAGATATAATAAACTACTTCTCTGCTAGAACAACCTCTTCTGCCCTCAATAAGTCGAGATCCTTCTTCTGCCTCTGAAATGAATAAGTGCTATGAACAGTTGAAAAAATGAATAAGCCAAAAGAAGAGAAAGGCTTCCTGCACAGGGAGGTGATGCAAGTAACTCCGCCGGGGTACTGACCAAGTTTACTGGCAGCGGAGCCATGCTTGTGTTCCTATGTGACTCCATCGGGGTCCTGTCTAGGCCTGCTGGCAACGGAGCAACACTAGAGATGAAACTAATACTCTGATGACTATACTGCTTGTGCAACAATATACCCCTCAACCCCAATCAAAACAACTGTGTTTCCTTGGTTTGGAATGTGTGTCAATCGACCAAGAGTTTGGCAGATGCTACATCTTACAATAAAACTAGTGTGAAACCAATATGAGTTGAGAACTGAACAATACTTTCGGAGCTTTTAGACTTTCTTTTCACGAACAAGGTCCATTCACAGAGTTGGATTTATACCAGTGTGTTTCCAAGTGTTGTAGTGGCTATAACCACCCTCCAAAATTTTTCCTTAACTTTGTTTTGGAGCCTCCCTACCAAATTTTCACAATAGCTTGTCTTTCTTCGTCAAGTTCACAAGCTTCAGTGTTTTTCTTGCACAAAGGCAGTCGTTGGATCATAGCTTGATGCATTCCCCTCACAGGTGGTAAAGCTGGATGTTGAGTAGCTCGCCCAAGAAATTGCACAATTCTGGAGGGAAACCAGCCTTCCCTCCAGAAATTGCGCAATCCTGACTAGCAGTCTGTTGGGCTCTAGAATTGTGCAATTCTGGCAGTCAACACTCACAGTGAAAATTGTGCAATTTTCCTGAGCAGGGCTGCTCAGCTAAATATTTGCACAAACCTGGGCAACAATCAGCTGCTCTGCCCAGAAATTACGCAAATCTCCTGGGCAGCCAGCCCAGCTCCCAGCTAGAAATGTGAATTTTCTCCCAGCAGTCGAGCAGTCTCTTGCATGTGCAGCTGAGTTGACCGATTCCCTCTGAGATAGAGCAAAACTAGCTTTCATGCATGGGTTACTTCTCCCAAGGCGTCATGCAAAGGCATCCCTTGTTTCAGGGATCTATATTTAGCAGTGTTAGGTTACATGCAAGGATCATTTCAGAAACCTCCCACCAAGTGTCGCTTTCCCTAGATTTGTGGCATGCGCGTCACAAACTCGATGTTATCAAAACTCATCATTTGAATGTCGTAGAGCTCATTCCTCACATCAACCTTGCAGCTCTGACGTCCCGCATCATATCTAGGAACTGTCGGGACATTCAACTCAGTTGTTTTGGGGTAAGCCAACCTTCCATGCCTTGTGTTGCATTTCTGTCGCTTTTTGTGTATTCACTTGTGTGAGTGTTGTTTGCTTGATTTTGATGAGCCCCAAAAATGGACTATTATTTGGGCTCATTCAACCTCCTAAGTTGACTTAATCCACCATTCTCATTAGTTTATTGCATGTTTTTTATTATATTTATGTTAATAGAGTGAATTTGGTTAGTCATTATGCCAACAAGTCTAATGGGTGCTTTGTGTAGCCTCTTTGGTCAACTTGGAGACAAAATTGAAGGTCTTAATGAGCACTTGGCAGCCAAATTCGTGGGAGAACAAGCTAGAGGATTTGTAGGAAGGTGTCCCCTTCATTTATGGGCCCTTACCTCGAATTCTCCACCATCAGCTCGGAGTTCAAGGGCCACCGAATCAATCAACACAAGGGCAACCAAGCAAGTCAAGTAGGACTGCTGTTAACTCCAAGTTTTGGGCAGCCGAGTCCCTAAATTTTAGGAGGACTGTTGGGTCCTCAAATTGTATAAATAAGAAGGCTTAAGTCCTCATTTGAGTTAGTCAATTTGGTTAGCCAGTGTAAGCCAGTTTTGGCATGATGTTAGACTCATGATTATTCAATAAAGGCAGGCAGCTTTGGATTCAATTCTGAGTTTTTAAGGGAGCTATAGCTCTCAGGTTAGGGCCCAACCTGAGAGCAATAGACCTCCTCTTCCTTGTATTGTTACTTATTTCCTTTCAGCACTTTATTTCCTTATTTGACATGCATTTGAAAAAACACAGTCTGTTGATTTAATTTCTTTAATGTGATTGATAGGATTAGTTTATGGTTAAAGTGCTTTTAGTTGCTTAGATTAGAGTAGGAGGATTGTAATTCATTAGAGCTCCAAAAAAGGTTGATAGTGCACTCGCTGCCATCTCTGTTTAGAGATTGGGGGTGTGGGCTGTACCAACCACCAAAAAAACGCAGTCTTATGCTTTCATGCAAGCTGCCACACAGTCATTTCAATTGTAGATCCATCCATGCATTCTGCTCTTGAGCACTACTGCTTCGTTCCAACACCATGCACAATTTTTCTCCACACTTTACATTGCTGTTCATTGGGTTAATAACACAGTTAGAATAGGTTGATGGAATTCTCGGTTTTGTGCAAGATATAGAGGATTTGTTTCTTTTACACTGCATAGCATCACTTTATCGTGTTCTTCTTCTTCTCAACCACGCCTGAAGCCACTTGCTCGACCTCTGTTCAGCTCATTAGCCTTCCAACCCTTCTACTTCTCACGTAGCTCCATCTTTTTAACTTTCCCTTGCTTCCTCCCTTCTATCCACCAACCAACTGTACCCACTCTTTCCTCATCTCATATCTCTGTCCCTGAGCCACCACAAACTCCTCTTTCATCTTACCCATCCACCCATACAACCCCTTCACTCCTCCATCACCCAAAACTCCCACTGTAGCACATCCTGTAGAAGTTAGCAGACTTCCTGTAGAAATCCCGAGTTTCCTATAGGATCCCCTGCAGACATCCTGTAGAAGCCTGCAAACTCGGTTGCCGAGCATCTGAACGTTGTGGACTCCTGTGGAATGATGTTAGGGATCCCCTGGAACCTCTCTTGGCCCTCCTGACCTTTGCCAAGCTTTCTTTCCCTTCGCACTACCCCTGCACAGTCAAAACCTAATAAGAAACAAAATCATAATAACTCCAACCACTTAAGCAAAAATATAAAAACATGTTCTTTTCAATAGAAGTAGTTTAAGTTCATGCATTTCACATCATTAGAAGTAATGGCATCATTTCTAGACACTTGCACTCCCACCATTGCATCATAGAGATTAAGCTAGTCAGATTAGGGTTTACTAGGGTTTCCATGTTTTGGTTGGCTTTCAATTCATTCTTGCAAAGTAGGTTAACTTCCTTTGAGATAGCCTTCGTCCATCATTTAGAAAGCTTCTTCTAAGAGCATATAGAAGTTGGCTTGAGCCCTAGCGGACTTGTGCCAGCTGACCAAGTGACAGCTGCGACAAGAGCTAGTACTTGTGCATACAGCACCGTCGCTTCCAAGTTTGTTACGAACTACCGGGTTGATAAAATTAGAGATAGGAAGCTCCAGGAGTTGTAGCATTATTGCTACAATACTGGAGCCCACCATCTTTTTGGCACCGTTGCCGGGGAAGCGTCAGAGTATTGGTGATTGCCGCTTTTCTTCTATTTTCCACTACAATCTTCTGCTAAATAGTTTATTTCATTTCCATTATGCAATTTCATTTATGCAAAAGTAGATTAGCATTTCCTGCTTTCATAGATTAGCATTTCAATTCCGCAATTTCAATTCCGCAAGCGTAGATTAGCATTTCAATTCTGCAAGCGTAGATTAGCATTTCAATTCCGCAAGCGTAGACTAGCATTTCATTCCTGCAATTTCATTTGAGCAAAATAGATTAGTCCTTTCCTGCTTTCATTTCAATTCCGCATTTTCATTTTCGCAAGATAGTTAGTTGCAGTTCAATCTATTTCAGTTTTGCAAGTAGAAGTAGAAAAAAGCAAAAATCAACCAAAAAGATTTCATTTCATGTCTTGTAGGAGTAGAGATAATTTAGAAAAATATTTGCACAACACCCCCCACTGCTTCACACAGCCAACGTTCTCTCTTCTTCGATGGCTGTGATGAAGAAGAACCCCTGGGTGGACATCAAGGCATATTTAAAGAACCTCTAGGGGAGAAGAAGAAGAAAACATTCCTTTGGAGCAAATGGCTACAAGCAGAAATGTTGGGAGCAGTCCCTTGTCCAAAGATGAATTTGAAGATCAGATAGAAGATTTCAAGAGTGATATGAGGCAGTTTCTTGCCATGCAACTGGATACCTTGCGGATCCAACAGAAGCAAGAGGAAGCCAAGAGGGCTTTGGTCATTTTTTGTCCTAGGTGCACTAGAAAGCATCCTAGGAACGAATGTCCATTGTACTCCATAGAAGTGTGTTTTGTCTGTGAAGAATACCATCCTACAGATCAGTGCCCTTCCTTACCCAGATTCAAAGCTGCATATCAGAGAGCCAAAGGAGCCACTGAATCACTCTATTACATGAACCAAAGGAGGCCACATGGACCTAGATCTTACCAGCAGGAACTGCAAGGGACACCTAAGACCTATTATGACCCCTACCAAGCCACTTTCATGCCTTCTTGGGGTCCCCCTGCTCATCCTTCATGGTTCACACCTCCTCCTTGTTCCTTCATAGATCCATATTATGCCCAACCAGTTGCTCATTCATTTCACTCTTATGCTCAGCCACAGCCTCAGTGGAATGCACCTCATCAGGGGTGGAGGCCCCAGTACAACACTCCTCCCACTTCGTTTCCTCCACCACCTGCTCATCCACAACCATCGCCTCCTCCTCCACCAAGGCAACCCCAAATGCCTGCCCAACCACAATGCCATCCACCTCCATCTCAATTACACCCCTCCACTCAGCTACCCGTAGCACCATTTCCAAAACCATGCAATGGAGCAGCTCAACCAAATTGCAAAGCTGAGGCACAACATGTGCAAATGACTCCTTTTGAGCTCAATGATGTTTACCAAAGCTCAGGAAGAGCCTTGCAGAAAAGAGATTATCTTGAAAGCATTGAAGGACGACATCTGGAAAAACAAGATTCAAAAGAGGAGATCAAAGAACCATGGGCTGCACTTGATGAAGAGAAGAGATCAGAATCCGAGATCGAGAGAGTTCCCTCATGGTTATCATCAAATCCTCCATGTGTTCAAGAGAAAGATCAACAAAAAGAGGAAGATCAGAAGGTCATGATAGAAGGTGACATGAAGAATGATCCAGATCAGCAAAAGAACCAAGGATATCAAAGCTATATTGAGATATGGTTTCAGAAGGTCACTAAGTTGCAGCAGTACTTTCTTCCTCAGTTATGTTTGATCCCTTCAAAGCCAGAACATTTGGTCTCTGAGATCTGGATGCCTATCCAAGCATGCATTTCGAGCCTTCACATCATTTTTTCTCTAATCTCGATGTGCACATGGCTCCATTGGAAGTATTCTTATACTTGAAAATGATTTTGTTTTTCAAGTAGGGTAGGGTAGAAAAAAAAAAAAAATGAAAATAAGAGAAAACTAAAAATCTCAGGTGAAAACCTCCTCGGAGGCGCCTTAGATTGGCTCATTGATTGAAAACCTCCATGAGGCGGTCAATGGGTTGGAAAGAAGAGAAAATAAAAAGGCAATAAGATCTTTGGGTGAAAACCTCCCTTGGAGGCGCCCAAGGCAGGCAATTAGGGTGAAAACCTCCATGAGGCGCCCTAGTTGTTTTTCAAAAAAAAAAAGAGAAAAAGAAAAATAAAAATAAAACTAATTTCCATTGGCTAATTGCAGGTTGCAAGAAGGACGTTTCATGACAGGAGGAGCACTCAAATCAAGATCAAAGGAATTTTTCTTGTGCCTTCTACAGGAAGCTCTGTATTTCTACAGGAAACATCCTGTAGAACCTTTGGACGAGCCAAATCCAATTTCAAAAGTGAATCTAATGGTGGGAATCTGTTGATTAGGCCTACAAGCACTTGTGTGTCCATCCCTTGCCTTTATCCATCATTTTTTTCCACCTCCTTGTGCTTCTCATTGTGCTTCTACAGGAACTTCCTGTAGAAATTGTGGGAAACTAGACATGGATTCCAAAAAGTGGTTTGGCGAACATGGTAGCTTCCTCAAGGGTTCAGAAGCCCTCATGAAATCTTCCAACTCCTCCTCCATCATCTCCATACCTGCATCACAGCCCAAGCTCAGTTTTCCCTTCCATGCAAACACTTGCAAAAAGCCTTGAGGCAAAAATCCATAGAACAAAATTTGTTTTTGCCATAACTTGAAAACCATGCATCCATTTGACAAACCGTTTTATGGGGAATTGTACAAGGGTGATGGCAACATGCTTGAGCAGTTTTAGCCAATTCCGGTGCACGGTTTCCAAGAAATCAGCCTCCATCACCATCAGCCATTTTTGCATTTTCTCCATAACCGTGCATCCATTTCAAAACCTGTTTCATGGGGAGATGCACATGAGTGATAGTAGCCTACCCAAGCAGTTTCAGCCGGTTCCGATGCACGGTTTCCGAGAAATCGATCTCTGAAATCTTCAGCCATTTTCCATTTTTCTCGAAATCCGTGCATCCATTGATCACGATTTTTCTATGGGAGATGCATCATGATGATATAAACATGCTCAACAAGTTTCAGATCGATCCGCTTTGCCGTTTGGGAGAAACGGCGAAAACAAGTTCTGGTTCTGTGACAATGCAGCAGCAGCAGCTTGAACGTGCAGATTTGAACGTGGAAACAATTGTCTGATGCTTGGATCCGTCCAGAGGACACCTGCACAGAAAAAAACAGCCATGAATCATCAATCAAGCCACCATGCAACTACATCAGCACATGCATGCAGCAAATGAAGATCAACACATGCGTGCAGCAAAGCAACCACGCACGACTTGCAGGTACGTGACTAAACTTGTTCCTCTGTTTGCATGAATCTAATCTAAGCATTGCATGAATGAATGAGATGGTCGGATTAAAAAAATTGGTGGCCAGCTAACTGGCCACCCTCGTCCAGTTCAAACAGCGCTCGGTGGGTGCAATCGACACGCGTGCTCAGCCATCTTAGGAAGGAAATTGAAAACGGGTAGTGATGGACAGTTAAACTTCAGCGTGCTTGATGGATGAGATTACAAGCAGAGAACAAAAAGTTAAACACTGCAGTGGAGACCAACAGTTTGCATGGGCCAGCACACGTCTCTGCCACCTCGCCACGAATCACGCCTCAATTAAAGTTGCTTGGCTGACTCTCACCATCCACTGATTAATTTTTCCACGTTCTTGACAACAACCAATGCAATACATCCAACCCTGAGACGCTGCAACTTTGATCTTTTTGTTTTGGCTACTTTCTGTGGTGCAGTCATAAACAAGCCTTCCATCATCCAGTCTACTGTCATTCTCTTGTTATCCCAAAAAGACCACCAATTCTCAACTGCTTCAATCCGTGCATGCTGCATTCTCTGTGTGCTTTGACAATTTTTTTTTCAAGTACCTGTGCAACAAAGTGAAAAATGAACAAGTACTCATGGAACTCCATAGACGCTGAAAGATTCAGTTGACTTTGTGCAACACCTTCTTGATAAGTATGACAAAATTATTAGCATGGCATTTAGCAATGATAAAAATTTCCAAAATGCTTTGAATTCATCATTTGAATTCTTTATTAATTTGAATACAATGTCACCAGAATATATTTCTTTGTTTGTTGATGATAAACTTTGGAAGGGTCTAAAAGGAGTCAGCGAAGAGGATGTAGAAGTAATACTTGACAAGGGAAAATTGTTTCAGATGATGCTGAGAGGAGTCTAATTGTGAAATTGAAGACAGAATGTGGTTATCAGTTCACTTCGAAGTTGGAAGGTATGTTTACAGATATGAAGACTTCCAGGGACACTATGCAAGGCTTCAATACATTGCTGGCTGGCTCCAATGAAGTCAGCGAAGAGCCTACTTTGGCCGTGCAAGTTCTCACAACAGGTTCATGGCCAACACAGCCAGGTGCATGTTGCAACCTGCCCACAGAAATCTGGGCTGTGTGTGAAAGGTTTAGGGGATACTATCTCAACACACACACTGGTCGGAGATTGACATGGCAGACTAACATGGGAACTGCAGACCTAAAAGCAACCTTTGGTAAATCTAGGAAACATGAACTTAATGTTTCCACTTATCAGATGTGTATTCTAATGCTGTTTAATTCAGCAGATTGTCTGAGCTATAAAGAAATTGAACAGGCAACAGATATCCTAGCTGCAGACCTCAAAAGGTGCTATTGAATGAATCGATGTAGAATGTCAAGCCCCACTTGCATACAGCCTTATCCATTCTTTTGATGTTTCCACAGCCTCAATTTCATTTGTCTTCCAGTGTTTTGCAATGTTTTCAGAAAGAGGGTCATCTGGATTTGGTGCACTTAACAGTGCTTGCATACTCAGTAAAACTGTTCGAATTTGCAATACTGGACTCCACTTGATGGAGATCAAAGAGATGCAGTTGAAGGATATGTCCTATGATCAAGGATCTCAGCATACAATTTATATTGGCCTGCATACCTCAGTATGAACTGTAATTTGATATCTCTCAATGGGTATTTGAAATAAAATTCCACGGTTGCAATCACAGTTTAGACACACATGGAGATCTAACCTTCAGGTAGACTTCATGGATATGATAAAGAAGCAACAGTGAGGGTCTCAATGATGATGTAACAAACACAAGAAAGACCACCACAGAAGGAACAGGTAGAGGAATGAGGGAAAAGGACAAGCTGTTGAGGCCAAAGCAGGGGGTGGTAAAATAACACAAATGCCAAGGGCACCATTTCTTCCATATGATTGCATATACTTGTGCACTCATAACAAGGTTGAGGATTCACTAAGAAAAGCAGCAGACAGTGAGGAAGAAGAGCAGAAGGGCGAGAAGACGAAGGCTGCCACAGCCAAGCTGAAAGGAAAAGCACCCTCAGCCAAGCAGGCTAAGACAGTGCCGACTGTTTCTACAGGAAGACAGAGAACTGTTAGCAGACTGTTTCTACAGGAAGACAGAGAACTGTTAGCAGACTGTTTCTACAGGAAGACAGAGAATTGTTTCTACAGGAAGGTTGAAAAGAGGGAAGCCAAAGGAGAAATCAGCCGAGATGTTAGCCAAAGAAGCCACCAGGGCCATCAAAGACGAGGAGAGAGATTGGTTGCTCAGAGGATGAGCAACACTTTCAGTAGGGGGGTGATGATGAGCCCCAAAAATGGACAATTATTTGGGCTCATTCAACCTCCTAAGTTGACTTAATCCACCATTCTCATTAGTTTATTGCATGTTTTTGATTATATTTATGTTAATAGAGTGAATTTGGTTAGTCATTATGCCAACAAGTCTAATGGGTGCTTTGTGTAGCCTCTTTGGTCAACTTGGAGACAAAATTGAAGGTCTTAATGAGCACTTGGCAGCCAAATTCGTGGGAGAACAAGCTAGAGGATTTGGAGGAAGGTGTCCCCTTCATTTATGGGCCCTTACCTCGAATTCTCCACCATCAGCTCGGAGTTCAAGGGCCACCGAATCAATCAACACAAGGGCAGCCAAGCAAGTCAAGTAGGACTGCTGTTAACTCCAAGTTTTGGGCAGCCGAGTCCCTAAATTTTAGGAGGACTGTTGGGTCCTCAAATTGTATAAATAAGAAGGCTTAAGGCCTCATTTGAGTTAGTCAATTTGGTTAGCCAGTGTAAGCCAGTTTTGGCATGATGTTAGACTCATGATTATTCAATAAAGGCAGGCAGCTTTGGATTCAATTCTGAGTTTTTAAGGGAGCTATAGCTCTCAGGTTAGGGCCCAACCTGAGAGCAATAGACCTCCTCTTCCTTGTATTGTTACTTATTTCCTTTCAGCACTTTATTTCCTTATTTGACATGCATTTGAAAAAACACAGTCTGCTGATTTAATTTCTTTAATGTGATTGATAGGATTAGTTTATGGTTAAAGTGCTTTTAGTTGCTTAGATTAGAGTAGGAGGATTGCAATTCATTAGAGCCCCAAAAAAGGTTGATAGTGCACTCACTGCCATCTCTGTTTAGAGATTGGGGGTGTGGGCTGTACCAACCACCAAAAAAACGCAGTCTTATGCTTTCATGCAAGCTGCCACACAGTCATTTCAATTGTAGATCCATCCATGCATTCTGCTCTTGAGCACTACTGCTTCGTTCCAACACCATGCACGATTTTTCTCCACACTTTACATTGTTGTTCATTGGGTTAATAACACAGTTAGAATAGGTTGATGGAATTCTCGGTTTTGTGCAAGATATAGAGGATTTGTTTCTTTTACACTGCATAGCATCACTTTATCGTGTTCTTCTTCTTCTCAACCACGCCTGAAGCCACTTGCTCGACCTCTGTTCAGCTCATTAGCCTTCCAACCCTTCTACTTCTCACGTAGCTCCATCTTTTTAACTTTCCCTTGCTTCCTCCCTTCTATCCACCAACCAACTGTACCCACTCTTTCCTCATCTCATATCTCTGTCCCTGAGCCATCTCAAGCTCCTCTTTCATCTTACCCATCCACCCATACAACCCCTTCACTCCTCCATCACCCAAAACTCCCACTGTAGCACATCCTGTAGAAGTTAACAGACTTCCTGTAGAAATCCCGAGTTTCCTGTAGGATCCCCTGCAGACATCCTGTAGAAGCCTGCAAACTCGGTTGCCGAGCATCTGAACGTTGTGGACTCCTGTGGAATGATGTTAGGGATCCCCTGGAACCTCTCCTAGCCCTCCTGACCTTTCCCAAGCTTTCTTTCCCTTCGCACTACCCCTGCACAGTCAAAACCTAATAAGAAACAAAATCATAATAACTCCAACCACTTAAGCAAAAATATAAAAACATGTTCTTTTCAATAGAAGTAGTTTAAGTTCATGCATTTCACATCATTAGAAGTAATGGCATCATTTCTAGACACTTGCACTCCCACCATTGCATCATAGAGATTAAGCTAGTCAGATTAGGGTTTACTAGGGTTTCCATGTTTTGGTTGGCTTTCAGTTCATTCTTGCAAAGTAGGTTAATTTCCTTTGAGATAGCCTTCGTCCATCATTTAGAAAGCTTCTTCTGAGAGCATATAGAAGTTGGCTTGAGCCCTAGCAGACTTGTGCCAGTTGACCAAGTGACAGCTGCGACAAGAGCTAGTACTTGTGCATACAGCACCGTCGCTTCCAAGTTTGTTACGAACTACCGGGTTGATAAAATTAGAGATAGGAAGCTCCAGGAGTTGTAGCATTATTGCTACAATACTGGAGCCCACCAGATTTCTTCGAACACTTGTTTTCGTTTACATGTATACTAGCTTGTCCTTGCACTTTTTTAGTTTTCGTTGCTATCTCACTATTGTCACATGCATGAAATTGTTTTGCATGAACGGTCGTTGATTCGGCGACTCGCTTCACCCACGTGCATGTTGATCTATTTACTGAATCTTTCATTCAATGTTTTCATGCACAATCAATCACTTTTTCTTACACTTAGTGTTGCGATGCATTCACTGTCATATTCGCTTTCAGTTGCCCATCAGCGAGCCTGGCCAACCTTGGCCCAAACTCTGCGTTCACTGAGACAACATTGTGCAATTCGGGGAAGGAAGGCTTTGTCTTCCTCTCCAGAAATGTGCATTTCTGCCCAGGAACTATCCTCCAGGACTGTTTTGCGCATTTCTGAGGGACAGTGACTGTTGGCCTAGAAAATTGTGCAATGCAGTCACTGAGCTTGCAGCCATTGCCAGCTGAGATTATGCATTGTGCAATTCCAGCATTCAGCAGCCATACTGGACTGTGCATTGTGCAATTCCAGTAGTCAATCAGTCTCCCAGCAGCCCAGACTGTACCTTTTGTAGTCTTGGTAGTCAGTCTCCCGACCTCCCGGCTGAAATTGCGCAACCTTCATGATCAGTCACACAAATATGTTGCAAGTTAGTTCTCAACTTCATTTTGGTTTTCGACTAACAGATTTTTTGCCATTAGTGTTGCCATGTCTCCAGTTATTACAGGTGTTCATTTGCCTCTCAGTAGTGTAGGTACAATGGTTTCCAAGAACGCAGAGTCAAAGACATTGTTCAGAGCACACTTGGAGATGCAGTCGATCAAATGTCTATGAGCTTGCCTACTTACGAAGATATCAAGTTGTTCATAGACAAGGACATCAAGATATGATAGCAGCAGCATCACAATGAGCATCATCATGAACAACCGTTGATGATAGCATACTAAATGCAATGAATGCAAAAGGAAGGTTGTTGACAACACAGAGGTGGAACAAAGTTGCAAGCTCAAGTAGATCCACTGATGATGAAAGAAACTTTGGAGACTCAGGCTATGAGGTGATGGCGCGACATAAAAATCGTACGAAGACCTAGAATGGAACAAATAAGGAGTTTCATGTGTTGAAGTAGCAACTCAAGGACGAACATGAAGCTACACAGATAAACGAATGAGTTGCAGCAGAAACAGGAACAACAGTGGTCGCAACATGCACTCACGGATGAAACTGTGCCCATACAAGTTATAGATCTATCCCAGCAGTCGACATGAAGCAAACATGGTGAGTAGTGTTGTTGATCACATGCAAGGGATTCAACAGCATGCATGTCATTATGCACACACATGCGATCCAACCCATTCAACACACTCACCAAGGTGAAAACAAGAAGCAAGTCCAACTAGAGCTGAACATGTATTTCGACAATTTGATGCACATGACCACCAACACACACTTGAAGATCAACACGGACACTATGCATCAGGGTGTTGTCGGTTCAGCCACACCCAAGAAGACCATGCGCATGTTAGCAGATGAGTTGGATGAAGAAGCCATACCAATGCACCAGATGCAACGGAGGCAAGAGTTCACTTCAGCAAGATGTCACCATGGGGTGCATGCACACCATCATGAATGACCAAGCTTGGCATTAGCTCACCACCTTCGCCATCACAAGCATTTCATAGAGTTGGTCTCATCACAACGGATCGAGTGTCAATGATGTCTTGCATCGCTTGCTCAAGACATGTTGTCTCACATGAGTACATGTGCATTGTAATGTAACGTCATGTCAAGTTTAAGTCAAGTGTCGATAGTTAGATGTAACAGTCATAGAGTAGATGAAGAGTCATGAGGGTAGATGAACTATCACAAAGGGGAATGTCAAGGATCACCCCACTCTTTTCTATAAATAGAATCTCATAACTCATTGTATAGGCTTTTGGTCAGCCAATCTTCTGATAAGACTATCTTGGAGAGAGCTTGGATAGTATTGTAACACGCCTTGGCTTCTCCACTGCACGGAGCTAGTACATCTCTTTGGAGGAGCAGGCGGATGTGGCTGTAACGTTCCACTGTTGGGGCTAGTGGGTGTACATGGATGTATTGTATGACTGGAACTTACACTTCTTTATATAATAAGAGCCAGCACGTTTCATGCATATGTTGTATTGTATTCCAGCTGTCTTGTTTACTCTAAATGGCATATGTATTTGCTTTCTTATGCACGCATGTATGGATTGTTCTGTATGAGCATGTATGAATCTTTTTGAAATGTGTTGATTGGTTTAACCATCACTTTGGATTGCTAGCTGACTTGCTTTCCAGCTTGTGATGCATCTTCGCTCATGTGTTCCCTTTCCATCTGAGTACTGTTATAGGTTGCCAAGGGGCACACTCATCTCAATCCACTGGTGTTAGAACCTCTCATGCACCTTCCTTGACTCATTGCAATTGTCACACCCTTGCTACTAACAGATTTATCTTGCTTGCCTCTATGTGAAATCGTGGTCAAGGCATTACCATACGACCCACTGCTGGGACTCCTACACGAAACAGTCTAAGGTCTAATTGGGACTTCTTACCAGGGAGATCCCCTTGACATGTTGGCGGGTCCAGCACTGTCAATAGTGACACACAATGTAGCATATTGTGTACCTGTGGTGTGACAATTTATGAATCACCTATTGCTTTAAGCACTTCAATTTTGATGTCGATGGATTTATTTAAACCCATAATGAGTGCTTCACACTCGGTAACGTTATTGGTGCACTAAAATTCCAAGCGAAAGGAGATCAGATGTTTTTATTGTCACGGGTCTACTAAAATGCAACCATCTCCAAATCCCTCGTGTGTTTTCGAACCATTAAAATACAATGTCCAAATGTTAGCAGTATTAGAACTATGTCCTATATTACAACTATTTACATCTAATTTGCAAAGGTCATTTGCACTAGTTGGATTTTGAGGAAGGACATCCAACTATGTATCTAGTGGGACGGGTGAAGGTTGAGTTAGATAAAATTCATGATCTACTTCCAAAAAGAAATTTTTGAAAATGATGTCTGCAAATCATACTAGCTAATTATGTCCCTCAAGAGGTGTCACAGTATGTTTCATATAAGGCTCGCTTTCTATTCGAATCTAATTATTTTTTCCCTTATATGGAAGCCATAAATGTGTCCAGTCAGTTGAAAAGTACCCTTGTAATTTGTTGGACTAGTCTCTACTCAAGACTAATCCATAGGCTTTGGGAATTTCTACAATCACAATGGCTATGCACTCGTGAACTCTATAGTCTGATGACAAACAAATGATAACATTGTTGAGTTCACCAATGGCTTGGACAAATGATCTGTCCAGTTGTATGATTCGTGGATCAATTTTATCCCATTTAGCATTAATTTCCTTGGCAACAAATAATGGAATGACACTTGCGAATGCACCAAAATCAACTAAAAAATTATGGACATTATTTTTAGAGATTTCAAAAGTTAAAAGAAATGAAGGGCAAAGAGTGTTATAATTGAAATTGACAGCATTAACTAAAGATTCGATAACATAGTGAGAGTTACTCGACATTACCTGAGAAGCAAAAAATTATTTACCTTCTAAAGAGTGAGATGAGAGTACCTGGATCATCAATTCTCATTGTCCCATTATCTTTGAGAGCTCCTAGATTAAAATGTTGGCTCGATCTCATTTCATGTCGTTGACAATATTGTAATCAATACTTTCCATCTTAACAGGTTGTGCTAACGAATCAGGTGGTGTGAGTTTATTTGGCGCTTTAGGAGCGATGGAATTGTTCTTACTGTTTGTGGAAGTGTTCTTGGAAGAAGGAGCACTTCCAAACTTGTTCTGTGAATTCTAAGCTGAATTAGAAGGTGGTATAATTCTTTGCAAAAATTGCTTCCTCAGTTACTACTCAGAAACAGGTCCCTTGTGCCTCAAATTATAATAGTCGGTTGACTGCTGGGGAGGAGCTTCACTCACTGATGGTTCATCAGCACTTTGCTTATTAGTGTTGTATATAACATTAAACATATTCATTGAGTGTCCAACACCTGAACTTTATTTGGCCGCAACAAGTTCATTCACTTCTTCACTTTGCTCAGACTGTTCTTCCTCTAACAAGGTATCAACCAGATTAGCCATCATAGAGTTCATATTATGATTCCAATGTGGGCATGTTTTTTCTAAATTCTTCTCTTAGTGAAAAGTACAAAAAAATTCTAAGACCAAACTTTTGACATTGAACACCACGTTATAACTTTGAGCATATTTAGCCGATTGAGAATTATTGTTCTTTTTAAAGAAAGGTGGCCTGAAATACTTGCTACTGGTAGTGGATGCCTCACTTGACCTCCTCTTTAATTCCAATACTTCATTCATGAGAAACTTCAAAGACTTGGTCAAGCTTTCCATATTGAAAGAATATTTCTCCTTAGCTTTGCTGGAATAGGCTTGGGTCATCTTCCCAATTTCTTTGGAGTCTTTGCAATCATTAGTGTCTTTAATGACTCCAATAGAACCAAATATTTTTTGACAGTAAGAGCTTCTACAAAGTTTAAAACTATAGTGTCTTTTAGAACTCTTTTAACAAACACAGAAATGTTAGTCAGCAATGCAGTTGTATAATAATCTTTAAAAATGTCATCATGCGGTTGTACATTAGTGGGGAACTTGTTCAATGAACAATTAAATCTTTGGTTGAAATCTTTAACTCTTTCTTTGTCCCCCATTTTTAGGTTCCCAAGTTCTTTTAATAACATGTCATGGGTTTTATTGTCAACAATTTTTTCCAAAAACAACTTATTAAACTCCCTCCAACTATGGATTGAATTGGCTAAAAGATTGTGGTACCATACAGATGCTCTACCTTCTAAAGTGTACAAAAAGAGTCTACAAGCAACGTCATCAAAATTTACCTCAAGCATTCGTAAATGCATGTATAAATCATCATTATGGTCTTCCCCTTTGGTCTTCTTATCGGGATTGAACTTTCAAAACAACTTTTCTGGGTGCTTTGGCATTCTATGAAGATTATTCAGAACAGCGAGTGGCCCTTGGGCCATCCAATCCAAGTTTGCATCAGTCATGTCTTTGTCTCCTTCCTCCTCCTCTTCTTCTAAGTCTGAGCAGGCTTCGCCTTCACCATTAAATTCAACATTATAATCAGGATGTTCCTCATTAGAAAACTGAAAATATTCCCCTTCAGTATCCAAATTCTCCTCAACAGATGGAAGTTCCCTTTGGTGATTTTTTATTTTCGTAGGATAAACTAACTCCTCAACATTTGTGATAACCAAATATTCCACTGAAGAAACCAATATGTCACTAGGAGTTGTTTCTTTCTTTACAGGATTATGAGGTATAATAGAAACAATAGGGAGTAAACCAAGAGCTCTCACAAATTGACGAGTAATATCATGTTGGATCATTCAGAGCTAATCGTAAGTAAAATCAAATGCTTATCCCAGACTAGGCTGAGAAGTGTCCTCTCTCTCAGGAGTATGAGTTGGAGTGGAAATGGGAATGTTACTACCTTATGTGGAAATTTTCTTGTTAATATGTGGTGAGTTATCAATCATAAAAACATGGTTTCCCTCCTTCTAGTGCCATAATTTTGACAATGCTAGAACCTGCCACATGCAAGGGGGTCTCCCCGATGAAAAGTCCCAATTAGACTTCGCGCCATTTGGTATAGGAGCCCTTCTAGAAATAAGCCCCGACTACGATTTTTCTTAGAGATTTGCCTTTGCTCCGATGGTTAGCACAAGTGAGTATTATACATGTACTTTTGAATGAACAAGTGAGTATACCTTGTGAAATGTTCACTTGTATAATGTGTTAAGGTTCTTTCACTAAAGGGAGAAGAAAGTGAGTCTTTAAGAGGAGTAATAGTACTAATCTAGTAAAGGAACACAAGCATATATATATATATATATATATATATATATATATATATATATATATATATATATATATATATATATATATAACGTAGCTTCACATAGTAGTAATGATCGTTAAAAGAAATATAACGCACCTTCAACAAGATAAGCACCAAAGCCACCAAAATAGTTCAATTTATTTCTATACAAATGAAAACAACATATATCGCAAACATTCAAAGAATAGTCTTACAACATTTACGACGTATGAATGAAAGTGTGTTGGTTCAATGAGCTTCAAGTATTAAGAAAAAGTTCCAAGATACATCGATGCAATGAACATATCTAGATTTAATATAGGAGCATTAAAGCTACCAATTTCTCCTCAAAATAATTATCTTCCTCTCTAATTCCTAGTTAGAGGATCCAAGGTGAGAAGTCATTTTTTGTTAGTTCCCTATAATACTAGTGTATTCACTTATTATTATTGTTATTGTAGCCCCTTATTGTTATTGTTGTGCCCATGCTGTACCCATATTGTTATTATTGTGCCCCATAGAAGCCCACTATTGTTATTGTTGTGCCCTTACATTATTATTGTTATGTCAGCTTTGACTATATTGTGACCCCTTAGACTCCTATATATAGAAAGGAGGTCTTGTCATTTGTATCATCCAAGGATTGTTCATTTGTGTAATTTAAAGGAGGTTTCCCCCTCGAAGAGGATAATTTTGAAGTTGTTTTTCTATCTTTTCTTCTATTTTGTGAGTTGGTTGCATAAAAATTGGTATCAGAGCTTTAGATTCTAGGGTTTTGTTGCTTCAAATAGGTCATCGTGGCATTTTCGCTATAACTTTTTTTTTCTACGACATTTCAAAAGCTAAAATTAAAGCCCATTTGACCTGAAATCTTGATGAACGTCGAGTCAGAATTTCAAATCGTTTCTCGCTATATTTTCATAGATATGACCCAAGGAAGTTAGGGTTTTTGCAGGCTCTCGAATTATATCTCAAACAGGTGACCTGGGGAAAATCTTCATAACTTTCTCTATGAGAATCATATTGAAATTTCATAAAAATGCATAGAAAGAGGATGGACTTTAGTTTTTGGTGTATCATTTTCTGGTACGAAGGTCGAAATAGTGACACGTGGAACTTCATACAAGTTCGTTCTACTGAACTAGTCTATAATCAGGTCATCATGGAAGATTCATAATAACTCTTTCTTGGAGAATCCAATCATAATCAGACTTGTGGGGTTAGAACGAGGACGCAAATTTATACTACAAGACGAAATTTCAGACCTTGGAGATCTGAAATTACTGAGATACAACCGATTCAATATCGAGCTCCTATAAAGCCAAAAAAGGTGTGTAGTCTTTTTAAAATTGTGCATAAGTTTGGTTTGAAAAATTAGTTTGAAGGAATTAAAAGACATAGTGAAGCATAATTATCATTAATTGATGCCTCGAAGAAAGAAAATGGAAACACCTAGTAAGCAACCTGAAAGTTATAGCATGACTCGTGAAGAAGAGGAAGAAATGCAACATGATATATCAAAATTAGGAGACCAAGTGCAACAAATTTCACTCTCACAAAAAGTAACAAAAGCTAATATGGATGTTTTAAAGAAAGATGTGGAAGCTAAGATGGATGGTTTAGAAGTAAATATTGAAGATTTGAAGAAATACATGGAAGGTTTGAAAGCAGGTTTGGCAAAGTTGCTACAAGAAATGCTTCCTAATGGCGAAAAGGTAGTAGAGGAAACTCATGATGAGAACAAAAGAAATGTTAGTCATGATTTCATAGACTCTAACGTTGGATTGAAGACCCACCATGTTCCAAAGATCAATATGAAGAAGTTTTATGGCAAGGATCCCGTAACATGGATACTACAGATGGAGCAATATTTCGATCTCCATAATGTGCAAAACACACAAAAGGTACGCATTGCAACTTTATATTTGGAACCCAATCAGTTTGTATGGTATCAATGGCTTTTCTCTCGTAAAAAAATTGTCACTTGGGCAATTTTTACGGAAGAAATGATAGCACATTATGAGGATACAAAAAGCAACACATTTTTTAGCCAATTGATAAATCTCAAACAAAAAGGTTCAATGGTGGAGCACATTGAGGACTTCCAAAAATTGAATATAAGGGTAAAAGATATTCCAGAGGAGCATAGGATTGATGTGTTCATAGGGAAATTAAAGGATAACATCCAACATGAGGTTCGCCTTTGGGAACCTGATTCATTGGAGAAGGCATTCAGGTTGGCAAGAAAAATTGAAAACAAAATTATGGCAACAAGGAAGCCTTCCAATCACAACTATAAAAATGGAAGTGTTGTTGCTCCTAGCCTTCCACAACCTACAAGTTTGACACCACAACAATTGGAAGAAAAAAGAGAAAAGGGGATTTGTTACAGTTGTGATAGCAAATACACTAAAGGTCGTAAGTGTGTTGAGAAGAAATTATTTTACATAGATTGTGAAGAGGAAGAAAAAAAGGAACAAGAAACATCAAAATAAGAGGATACACACCAGGAACAAAGCCTAGAGAAAGAAGAAATGAATCCAACCATATCTTGTAATGCATTGGCCAGAATAACCACTCCTCAAACTGTCAAGATAGAAGGACATATCAAGAAGAAAAAGGTAATAATGTTAATTGATTTGGGCAGTACCCATAATTTTGTTCATTGTAAGATAGTGAAGGAATTGAATTTCTTCCTATATCCAGCACCAGAGTGTCAAGTGATGGTTGCAATTAGAAGAACCATAAATTTCTCTGGAAAATGCCATAATATAAAGCTATCCATGGGAGAATATGTGTTGAATAGTCCAATGCTTTACATTCCAATGGGTGGTGTTGATGTTGTACTAGGAGTCCAATGGCTACAATATTTGGGTACAATAGCTTTTAATTTTCAAGAACTTTTCTTGAAATTTTTTTCAGAAGAAAAGGAAGTTGAATAAGGGTTATCGATCATCTCTAATGGCATGACAAATCTTCTAAAGAAAGAACAACGTGGCATAATTTCACAATTATGTTCGCTAGGGGTTCCCATGTCAAAATCATATATTTCTCCAAATCTCCAAACAGTCTTGGACAATCATTCCAAGGTACTTGAGACTCCCAAAGGCCTCACACCTATTTTTGATCATGATCATGCTATTCATTTGTTTCCAGGAAGTGTTCCTCCAAACATCAGGCCTTACAAATATCCCTATGCCTAAAAGAGTGAAATTGAACGTATGGCTACAGAAATGCTAGAGGCTGGTATAATTCAACCTAGTTAATGTTCTTTACTCTAGTAGTATTGGTGCACAAGAAGGATGGATCATGGCACATGTGTCCAGATTATAGGGAGCTCAACAAGATCACTATTAAACATAAATTTCCCATTCCTGTCATTGATGAATTATTGGATGAATTACATGGAGCAATTTACTTCACCAAGTTGGACCTCCGTTCAAGATATCATCAAATCAGAATGAAGACTGAAAATATTCTGAAAACAGCATTTAGAGCTCATGATGGTCATTATGAATTTTTGGTCATGCCTTTTGGCCTTGCCAATGCATCTTCTATGTTTCAAGGTTTGATGAGTTCCATTTTAAAACCCTTCCTTAGAAAATTTGTGTTAGTCTTTTTTGATGATATACTAATCTACAGCAAGTCTAGGAAGGATCATGTTCAACATGTTGATAGAGTGCTTAAACTATTGGAGGAGAAAAAATTATATGCAAAAGCCTCCAAATGTTTCTTTGGAGTACAAGAGGTGGAATATTTGAGTCATATTATATCTCATGAAGGTGTTAAGGTAGACCCTAGCAAAATTAAAGCCATTAAGGAATGGAAAATCCCCACATCCATAAAGCACCTGCGAGGATTTCTTGGGTTGACAGGGTATTATCGCAAGTTTGTTAAGAATTATGGGAGAATAGCAGCACCTCTAACAACATTACTAAAGAAAGATGCATCTTCTTGGACATTAGAAGCAGCAAAAGCCTTTGAACATCTTAAAGAGGCAATGTGCCAAGCACTGGTCTTAGCTATGCCAGACTTTACAAAAACCTTCATTGTGGAGTGTGATGCCTCAGGAAATGGAATTGGCGTTGTTTTAATGCAAGAAGAAAGACCCATTGCTTTCTAAATTCATCCAATCAAAGGAAAGTATTTACACATAGCTATTTATGAAAAGGAAATGTTGGCAATACTACATGCACTTAAGAAATGGCGACCTTACCTAATGGGAAAACACTTCAAGGTAAAACAGATCATGATAGTCTTAAATAATTTTTCAAACAAAGATTATCTTCAGAAGAGATGTTGGGTGTGGAGCCTAATTATCTTCTTTGTTCAGAGGTATCACCGCATTGGACCCCATTTTCATAATGTGGCGGCAACGCTGCCCATTTATGTGTGCCGCCAAGGGGCTGATTGGCGAGGGATCGGGGGTAGCGCCCTTGAAGCTAAAAATAGATGTAAAATTGCCTTGTAAAATGTTGTAATTACGTAGTCAACCTGGGCCATTCATTAGGAAGAAATATGATGGTAGAATTTATGTTTAATTTTGGTTTTTTTCCCTAGATGGAAATCCCTCACTATATATGAGCAAATTGCATTGCGCTATGTAGATCTGTATTCTAAGCGAGAAAGAGAGAGGAGATTGTGTGAGAGTGAAGAGGGAATTACAGTGGGTCTTTTGTAGGTTGTATCTCTTCATTTTGCTAGATAATAGAAAAGGAAGGACTGGCTATTTCTCCGTGGACGTAGCCCGAATTGGGTGAACCACATATATCTGTGTCTCTCTTGTTCTATGCATTTTCTGTGTTTATATTTTTGCAATATTTTATGTGTTCCATTGCTCTGTAATATATAATTTTGTAACAAGAGAAACAAAAATGGGTCACAATGATGTTGGGTTATGACTCTGAAATCATCTACAAAAAAGGGAAGCAAAATGTTGTTGCAAACACACTCTCAAGAAAGGATGAGGATGTGGAAGCATTTCTTAGCGCCATTTCTAGTATCCAACCAGATTGGATAAACGAAGCAAGGGATGAATGGAAGAATGAAGAGGAAGTGTGGGCACTCATTCAAAAGTTACAACAAGACCCCAGTACATTTGATACATTTAGTTGGAAAAATGATTCGTTATGGTACAAAGATCACTTATACCTTTGTAAGAATTCCTAACTCAAACAAAAGATTCTTATGGAATTTCACACCTCTCCCTTAGGAGGGCACTCAGGATTTTTAAAAGCTTACCACAGGGTTAATAAGGAATTTTTTTTGGATGGCCTTAAATTTGATATTCAAAAGTTTGCGGCAGAATGTTTAGTTTGTCAACAAAATAAAGTTGAAACAATTAAGACTTGAGGTCTATTACAAACTTTATCCATTCTAAGTCAACATTGGGAGGAGGTTTCAATGGATTTTATCACAGGTGTTGAGTCCCAAACTTGCATCTTCCCTATACACCTTTCTAGCCTTTTTCCATTTACCTGGACCTCCTAAGTTGTCAAATCATTGCATATTAGTTTAAAAAGAGCATATAAAATGGTTTCCTAACTATGTCTTGTGTCTGCTGTTTGATCTAGATTTTTGCTCATTCAGCTGCGGAATCTTGTCACTTTCCGCAGCCAGTTCAACTTTCCGCAGCCTTTTTGTTGAAGTCTATGTTACAGGTGTCTTCAAGCGAATCCAGCCACATGGGCAAGTTGCAAATGATGTGGACATGGACCGTGTCCTATTGGTTCAGTCGAATCCCTCACAGAAGGCCGTGGTCAAAGATAGTCAAGCGGTGGTCAACCTAAGAGTCCTACGGTGGCAGAACTCTATTTTTCACCATGTGAGGACTTGCGTGGCCGTTCCTAAATCTTAGGATATGTGTTAACACCTGTGAACTGCCCCATGAACCGAATCTAACAGCCACCCTCCTCGGATTTAATCTTCACGGCTACCATAATGCTAGATTTCTGGACGTGGTTATTCACGTGTCTTTTTATCAGCGCAGATTTTAGGAAAGTGGTTATGTCATCCTCTGTTATAAATAAAGTGTTCTCATACGCATAGTAGCTAGCTTTTTGAATGTAATTTTGACTGTTTACGAGCCCACTGTGCCGTAACTTTATTTCTGTGTTATGACTGCATTTTAATACATGAGAAGACACTATTTATAAGCTCAATTCGTGGTTGATTGCTGATTGGTCGCGGTTGTGCAAAGGGCTCCTGTACACACCAAGGTTTTGTTCATTGCTGTATAATTTCATGCTTTATTCCTTTACGTTCCTGAGGCCATAATTGTTTACTTGTATATATTGCACTGCTTATGGTATTCATGTTGATTGTTGTCCATAGTTTTTATGCTTTTTAATGTTGTTAACTGATCAGTGTCTTTGTTTCAGATTACAATAGGCAGCCTGGGCATTCACACATGGTTTTATAATGACTAATGACATGGAATTATTCTTGTCCTTCTGCTGAATTATTTTTCTTAGTTCTAGTTCCAGCACTGTTTTATTTATTTCAGTTTTGCTCATTTACTTTTCTGCAAGATAGATATTAAATTACTCATGTCATTTTCAGTTACCTCCTAAAGCCAGAGTGAGTCAAATGGTGAGGGATTGAAGTATGAATGCGTAGTTTGATATTAGTTTATTTTTCTGCAAGTTAGTTATTGAATTGCTCATGTCATTTTCAGTTACCTCCTAAAGCTAGAGCGAGACAAATGGTGAGGGATTGGAGTATGAGTGTGTAGTTTAATATTAGTTTCATTTTCTACAAATTAGATATCAGATTGCTCAATTTGTTTATGATTACCTCCTAAAACCAGAGCGAGACAAATGGTGAGGGGTCAGAATATGAGTTGATGTAGTTCGATCTTAGCTTTTCTTTGCTTGCAACTTTTGGATTTCTTTGAGTTCAATTTCTTTTATATTTACACAGCAGCAAGGATACTGGGTTTCATGGTCACTAGCTCACTGTTTGTTTAACTAGAATAGTGGTACATTTTCATTCTCTTTTAGGAATTGATTTCATCATTGCAAGTTTTAAAACCTTTTTGAAAATTTTGAAGTTTGAAAATCATTTTAAAGGATACCATTGCCTTGAACACTTATATCCATACTTGACTTTTAGAATTGCCATCTCACATTAGGGAATCAACAAAGATAAACCCAAAAACAAACTAAAAATCAAAAACAACAAGAAGTAAGAAATCGGTTATCTTGCATATATAGTGCACCTCACTTCAGTAGTTTACGACTCCCGGATTGACAATTAATATAGCAATTTAGAACACTCTAAATTGACCAAACAACAGGTTTACCCAAGTCTGAAGGAAAAAGTGCCATCATGGTGGTAGTTGATAGACTTACCAAGTATGCACACTTTTGTGAATTATCTCATCCCTTTAAAGCCAATACAGTTGCTACTAAATTTATGGAAATAATTCAAAAGCTACATGGAAGCCCAAAGATTATTATAAGCAACAGAGATCACATTTTCACTGGAAATTTTTGGACATAATTATTTTCTTGTCTGGGTACTTAGTTAGCTCATAGCTCATCTTATCATCCTCAATCTGATGGGAAAATTGAGATAGTGAACAAATGTTTGGAAGGATATCTTTGTTGCTTTGTATTTGATAAACAGACATAATGGTTCAAATGGTTGCCTCTGGTTGAATTGTGGTATAACACTTCCTTCCATACTGCAGCAAAAATGACCTCATTTATGGAACTTTATGGATATCATCCATCGTCCATCACATCATATTTAAGATAAAATTCTAAGGTTCAAGTAATGGAAGATCACATTGAGAATCAACAACAATTTCTCCAACTCTTAAAGGATAACCTCACTTTGGCACAGAATAAAATGAAACAACAGGCAGATCAACATCGCAGCGAAAGAAGTTTTGATGTAGGTGACTGGGTATTTCTACGGCTACAACCATACAAACAAATGTCCCTCAAGCGAGCTAAGAAGGATAATAAATTATCGCCAAAATATTATGGTCCATATAAGGTGTTGCAAAATATTGGTACTATGGCATACAAATTGGAGCTTCCCAAGTGCACCCAGTTTTCCATGTTTCATGCTTAAAGAAGGTTATAGGTGACAAGATCCCAGTTCAAACAATATTGCCAGAACTTGAAGAGGAAGGAAAAATCATATTGGAACGTGAAGCAGTCACAGAAACAAGAACTTGACAGCTACGAAATTGATCAATTTCAGAGTATCTCATCAAGTGGAAGAACTTCCCTGCTGAGGATTCCACGTGGGAGAATGAGAATTTTATATAGAAGCATCCAAAACTAATCAAGCGTTGAGACAACACTTTTATGAAGGAGAAGGGTATGTTAGGTCCCTACAATACTAGTGTATTCCCTTATTATTATTGTCATTGTAGCCCCTTATTGTTATTTTTGTGCCCATGTTGTACCCATATTGTTATTATTGTGCCCCATAGAAGCCCACTATTCTTATTTGTGTGCCCTTACATTATTATTGTTATGTCGGCTTTGACTATATTGTGACCCCTTAGACTTCTATATATAGAAAGGAGGTCTTGTCATTTGTATCATCCAAGGATTGTTCATTTGTGTAATGTAAAGGAGGTTGCCCCCTCGAAGAGGTTGATTTTGAAGTCGTTGCTCTATCTTTTCTTCTATTTTTTGAGTTGGTTTCATAACATTTTCTTGAGCTATGAGGGTAAATATATAAAAAATGAGATGACTCTACACCTCCCTTGTGACCCTTGGACTACCCTCATGACTCTTGAACTTCCATCTAACTTTTCAAATTTACATGAGACTCTTTGACTTATACTTGAATTTTCAGATTCTATAGGTGACTCTTGGACTTCCACTTTACATTACATTTCTCATATTATTGAAATTACATAATTACATCCACAAATGATGTGGAAAATGATGACTCATATGACACCTTGAAGTGACAACTTGAAAAAACACCACATGACATTGATGACATGGACTTGATGATAATGTGGCAATGTTAGGCCACTCTTTTTGCTTCTATATTTGTGTCTCCTTGAAATATGGTACATGCTCTCCCTCTTCCTCCTCCATAAGGCTTGAAGGTAGGGAGTCTTCACTATGATCTTGATCTTCAGTTGTTGTTGCAATCTAGTGTCCCTTCATCTTCTCGTTTAATGATAAAATTGTCCTTGTCGCTTCATAAGTGTCCTCTAGTATAGTATATTTTCCTTGATCATAATCCTTTCATGTGAAGATGTAGTACCTGCAATTGGAAATCACTCATGATAAGACGACATTAGCCCAAAAAACTCCTAATCTAACATGCTTCATGAAAATCACCGATGGAGCTAGAACTGGGTACTAAATAGGGAGGAAGGCTAAGGGATTACACAATGCACAGTTCTAGAGGCCAGGAATGGAGGAATGGGACTTGTGACTGTGCAATGTCTAGTTCTAAAGTCCTAGGCAGTAAGTTTGCTTAGTTGAGGATCTTAGTGGGGCAGACTTTCTCACTGAGACTGTGCAATGTGCAATTCAAGAGAGAGAAAGGCTAGTAGATTTCATGGTTCAAGGATCCAGGGAGGCAGCCTGCAGATTGGGATTGTGCAATGTGTAAAAGGGAACTAACATGGAGGCTTGATTGCACATTTTTGGGGGTCAGGGGGGCTAGGATTGAGCATTGTGGCTGCAAAATGCGTATTTCTTGGAGGCAGGAACTGTGCATTGTGTATTTTCATGAGGCAAGGGGGCATTCTTGAGGATTTCCACTGTGCAATGTGCAGTTTAAGGAGGTTGAGCTTGGTCAAGTTGGTCGGGCAGGAAGATTTCCAGGATTTGTCTAAGTGTGGGATTGATGAAGTCGATATGAAACCAAGGGTGGACTTGAACATTTTCATGCACTTAGAACAAATGATGACACAACATCGAACACTCAACACTTAGAAACAAAATGGTCCCCTTAGTGTGACGACAAAACAACATACTCCTCCAAGTGCGACACTTATGATACACTTTGCGATGACAGTGACGACACTTGTGTGACAGTGCGTGAAACTTTTGGAATGGGTCTAACACATGTCTATATGATAAATAGGACCCATCAACACCAAATTTTCCCCTTGAAATGAACCATAACTCTGCTTTTGCGATGTGTGACACTTCCCATGCCAAAAGACGACACTTGATTTTTCTTCACAAAGGGACTATAAAACTTAGATAATATACATAGGATTACTCTTACTACTAGAAATGACAGCTTGCAAGGTCAAATTAGGCTCCGAAATTTGAATGTAAGCCAAAATTTTGGAGGGTGTTGTGGCAATGGTAACATAAGTATATGGGGTTCTTATAGTAGTGTCAACTAGTCATTAAGTGCAAGAAGGGAAGCATAATAAGTTGGTAGACATGCTTCAAGGCCATCCACATCCATAATTACAAATTTGGAAACTTTAATGCACATGGATCATTTCATCCATGATGCATATGGTGAGGCATACATAGAAGATGAAGGCTTTAAGGGTTTTAGCAACTACAGGGCAAGAGTCATGTAGAAGATAGTGATAACAAATATCACAATCATCTCCATAATGGATTATTTTACTTGTTGGATGAGATTTGTGTTCCAAAATGTGAGCAACTGAAGCTTATTAAAGTGGCTCACACCTCCAAGATTGCAAGACAATTTGGTGTTAGGAAGATAGTTTCCAACTTACAAATCTATGTGTACTAGCCCAAAATCCAAGATATAGCATGGTACATTAGAGGATGTATATTTTGTTATACTAACAAGCCCAATAATATGAAGCAAGGCCTATACCATCCCTTATTGGTACCCACCAAGCCTTGTGAAATAGTTCCCATGGAATTTATGGAAGGCTTACCAACAACCAGGGAGGGACATGACTACTAATTTTTCGTAGTAGATGGGTTCAATAAGATGTCTTTTCTCATTCCTTGCAAAAATACTATCAAAGGAAAATAAGTAGAAAACTTTTTCTTTAAATGGTTTGGGTGCATTTTGGGATACCATGGAGCATCATATCAAAGAGGTCCACCAAATTTCTTAGTGAATTTTGGAATATATTGTGGGACAAGATAAACATGGAGGTGAAGAGGTCTACAATAGACAAACGAGCAAATAGAAGTAGTCAACAAGATTTTTTTACAGCTTTTCGAAGGGGTTACAATCATCAGCATATGAATACCTGGGATGACAACATGATCTATATACAACATTCTTATAATAGATTTGTCCACACTTCTACAGGTAAGTCATGTTTTGAAGTTTTCCCCCTTCACCTTTGAATGTTGTATATGGCTAGTAAGGAGAAGTGAGGGAGGACCTCCTAAGAGATGCATTAAGAAAATATATATATATATAGAAGATTACGTAGATCCATTTGTAAGTACATGAGGCATTGAATAAGTCACAAGGAAAATGTAAGGCTAGGCATGATCAACACAGAACAAAAAAATCATTTAGAGCAGGAGATAGAGTTTGTTCTAGCTGAACAAGGAAATACTACAGGTTCTTGGTAAGCAGATCAATGTTTTGTGGTATGGTCCTTTCAAGATATTGGAAAAGGTGGAAGAATATCAAACTCTATGAGATTTTTGTTGTGGCCACTACAACCACCCCTTTTATTTTTCTTAGATAAGTAAAAGAATAGGGGCCCCCACTACCGAAATTTCTATTTTAATGCCTAATTTTGAGTTTACTATCTACTTTTGAATAGCTTTAGCTTTTAGGACTAGATATTTGATATTTTATTTGCCTTGACTTTGTTTACATTCATTATTTGTGATAGTTCATAAATCTGTGTGCAATTTAATTTAATGGTTTTTTTTTTTTTTTGATCTTTTATTTGCCTTGACTTTGTTTACATTCATTATTCACTGGGTAGCCACTACGTCCACTTGAATAATATCTAGGGTGGACCCCACCCCCTCGGCCATATTTACTTAGCCTAACCCCAAGAGCTTTCGGGAATTGACCCTGTGACCTCCCATCTGGCGAGGCCCCGATTTGACCGATTGACCTAACCCTTGGGGCTAGTTTTACTTTAATGTTATATGTAGATTATAAAAAAAAAATTTCTCTCATTTTCATCATTCTCAATTTTGAGGCCATCATCATATTTTAATCATTATTCAGGACACAAATTTATGGCCTCTAGAAGTTTTTTATTTTCCTGGTTTTCTAGTGATGTGGAATATGATGTGTCTCCCAAATCCATGTGTCATAACACAAATACTGCTTAGTTAGTGTGGATGCCACATGTTTTAGTTGAGTCATCCCTTGGTCCTGTTTTTAGGTCATGCAAATCTTGGTGATTCATTCATGTATTTTTTTGAGATGTTCCTAATTCTGAATATTCGAATATCCAAACATTCGAATATCATCCAACATGTGAATTTTGGATGCATCATCTTTTCATCTTAAGAAATATACCGCCAAGATTCATTTTCATTTATAATCCAATGGTCAATGTTCATTAGGTTTTCAATATTTAATTTACTTTATTTGTTAACAAAGTTACCAACTTAACGAGAACCGTACTGAGTTCTCATTTTTTTAGAGATCGCAAAACATCATAATTTTCATGTCAGTTTTGAAAAGTGTTAGTGCAACATCAACCTTTTTTTTTAAAGCATATTTTTGACATTTTAAATTGACTTATATATTAAGTATGAATTTTTTTTAAATGTTAGTGATTTTCATGCCAAAAAGTGTTGATGCATCATCAACCCTTTTTTTAGGCTTATTTTTAACACTTTAAGTTTTCTAATATATTAGGCATGGATAAAAATAAAAATAAAAAATGTTGGTGATTTTTATGTTGACTTTGAAAAGGCTTGATGAGCATCAACTTTTTCTTTGGGGGGGCATATTTTTGACACATTAAATTTGTTTGTCTTAAGTATGCACATTTTTTTAAATGTTGGTTATTTAACCATTTCTCAAGTTGTCTTCTTCTTCTTCTTCTTCTTATTCATAAGATGTTTGCTTTTAAAGGGTTTTCAAGCTTGTATTTTTTTTCTTCTTTGCAATGTTTTTCTGTAATTAAATTCTCAATTTTTTTTGAAAAGTTAAAAATAAAATAAAATTTGAAGTTATGATTTTTTTATATATTTATATATGGTTAATTAATAATTCAATATACATAAAATAATTGTCACTAAAAAAAAATCAAACACTTGACAAAAAATACACATTTTGCATATAAATATAATTTAAAAAAATACATATTTCGGGGCCTTTTTGCTAAAATGACATCTCAAAAAGATGATTTTTATGGAAAAATTTGAATATAAAAATTTGGAATAATCGCAAATTTTATGATTTTTTTATAAATTTTATGTCTAAGGATGACAATATTTGAAGATATTTTTTCCAAAAATGATGATTCACATAACACTTCAAGTAAAAATAACAAAATAAAAATAAATGCTATAAATAAAAAGAAAAATCAAAAGAACAAAAAAATATGGTTTAAAATAATAATAAAAAAATGAAAAATAATTTAAAACAAACATTTTTTTTAAGTTCAAAAACATTTAAAACAAAAATTTGAAAAAAGGGCCCAAAAAAGGGAAAAAAAAATTAAATAAAAATTAGCATTATAAACCAGTTAAAATAAAATATTATTTTAAAATAATTGGAGTAAGTGTGTGTGTGTGTGTGTGTGTGTGTGTGTGTGATGCTGATAATTAACACTCACTAAGACTAATGTGATCTATCAAGCCTTAAGAAAGTAAGAGATTAATTGCGACTCTTTAATATTTTATTTTTATGAAGAAAAAAAGGAAAGAAGTGCCTAGATCAATTGTAGTTTTGCTAACTTAACAAGTCAAAAAGGTTAGTAGTGTGGAAAATGTTTTGGAAATGAGAATAGATGTGAGTAAGAGTCACGCAATCCAAGAGAGAGTGTTTTTCATCTTCTACCCTCTTAGTATTGCAAATGTGACATATTCTTTCATCACGGGGTATTTTGAGAATATACCAACATTCGATTTCTCTCTGAACCTCATGAGAATTAGTTATTATTTTGCAATGTTGATTTTCTTCTTAGCATTGGTTAAAACAAAAAGATAATTTTGATTAGCAAGAGTGGGGTTGATCACTGCCTTATAATACCTTATTTTTCCCCTCTAGTTTCTTATCATCCCACAACATATCCTTAAATTTGGAGGTAATAATATTTTTTATATTATCCTTATTCTCTAAGATGATTTCTTTCTTTGTACCCCATTGGTCAAACCAAGATTGGGCATCCTTATGTCATCCTCGCTTGAGTCGAAGGTGGGGGGTTTGGCTAGAGTTAGAAGCAAATTTGGGGAACCACTTGGCTTCCACGTTGGAAATTTTCTTGTTATACATTAAATAACTAAACATAACCATGCTTTCAATGGGTGAAAGGCTAGCTTCAATCAAGAGGATAAGATAGGGAGTGTTTCTTTTAATCTTGAGGTTGTAGGCTTGTTGTGGCCAGCAACACCCCCCCCTTGTTCATTTAAGTGTTGTCCAAAATACTAAATGAATGGGGACCCTTAGTTAAATTTTAGGAAAAAAGCAAGAGTTTCCTTTCTTCAAAATAAGGTTACCATCCTAAGCTTAGAAAGGTCTTTTGAATATTTTTAACCTAAGTCTACGATAAGGGAAATATCTTCAAAGCCGCGTTGCAAAAAAGATAGGAAATGCCTCCATTTCTCTATAATATCGGTATGCGCAAGACTCTCGTGTTAAGCATAATATCGCATCGCAATAAAGTAATACTCATAAGGAAAAAACTTCAAGATTTACCGATCTGAGATAACACCGATCGCAAGATCGCATATCCCAGAAATGAGCTGACAAGATTCGGCAAACATTAAACTTCTGCGACCTGCGATGTTGCGATCGCTGCGATATTATATTCGTATGTTTGCGCGATCTACAATGGTGCGATTTGCGATGGCGCGATCTGCGATGTTACGTAAGCAAATCATAAATCACTTCATCACGAATCCTTCGGGCACGCCATTCAAAGAAAAGCCACTTACCATAATCTGACTCAAGATCATGCGCTTTTAATGATAGTAAAGGAATTAGTTGTCAGCTATTAAATGAAATGAAGACGCGTGCTTTTGTAAAGAATTACTTCACATAAGGTGGCATATTTGATATATCTGTTGCATTTAAAACTCTCCCATCACCTTTCTTGATCAGTCATTTCCATTTCACTCGTAATCTGCAGGAACAAAGAACTAAAGACGATTCAAAACCAAACGCAGGAAGAAATGGGAAAGAAAAATAAAGCTCAAGGCTCTGAGGCGAAGGAAAAGACGAAGGAGATGGCGCCTTTGTATACAGACACAGCCTGTAATAGAGACGCAGGGATATCGACATGGGAAAGCATGTACAGACTGCTTGAGGAAGAGAATCCCAGAATAATGAAGGTTGCTGCTGTCGCGGGCTCACAACGCTCTTCTGAGGCGTCCTTAGAGGAGCTAGCATGTTCATTTCTTCACCGGATAGCAGCAAGGCCCAAAATTCTACCATATACGGATATGATCAAGTGGATACTTGACAATGCAGAGATGAACAACAGACAATTCAAGGTTCAAAGACATGGGCTCATCGGATCATTCACTGCGCAAGATTTAAAGCTTATGTATCATCTTCCTGAACCGCAAGCGACTTACAATGCACAATTCGTTAAGAAATTTGTGGCAGAGAACCCAAACCTAGCAAAGACCACCAAAGATTGGTCTAGAAAAGAGGAGCCGCTCAAAAAGGACAAAAACGGTATGTACAGCACTGGTTCCCTCACCTCTCCGTATTGTTTTGCTGCGGCCATGCTTTGTAGATTATTTGGGATGCCGGATATCAATAAGTTTTCGTCTGAATGGCTACCATTAATAGATGCTGCCACAAATGCCGATATTATGGATTGGGCCAAGATCTTTTCTGATAATCTATACATGGCTATTATCAATTACCGGTCTAAAAGATCCTTGTCTCAAAGGATCTATCCTCCTTTTTATCTGTCCGCATATGTTATGGATTCTATTTGTTATGTGTCTAAATTTCCCACTATGGGTTGGAAATGGACTACTCAGGACCCATTACCTATCCATGTTTATCATAAGGTGTTATGGGATTCTCAGTTCGTCCCACACTTCTACCAGATTTGTCACGGGCTTATCTTACCCTTGTATAGAATGATGTATGATGAAGACCCCCCGAGGTGCTCACCCGAGGCACAGATAGATATCATCCCCATCACAAGATGGTTCGGGGAAGAATGGTTCACCTATATTAGAGTGTTTGGAAGCACTGTACCTCCTCATGTCCTGCCTCTGTATATCCCTGATAAACTTTTGGCTCGGGAAATTGCTTATCAAACCTGTTCAGAAGGCGGCCTGACCAAAGACCTAAAAGACAAAAAGAAGGCCATATGGCCTCAATTTCCTGTAGCTTGTGGGGCCTTTTCATTGTTCGATGTAGGACACGCTTTCACCGAAGTGGAGAATGTGACATGTCTACAATTATTTAAATTCCCAGCGAGGCCATTCGACCCAAATGATGTTGCCCAAGATTTCACAACGAACGTCAAAATAAAAGTATTCATTGGAAAGAAAGATTTGTTTGATGATTTATTTCAGAGTAGAAGCTCACTCCAGGAAATTTTGCGGGAAGCTCAGTCGAAGTTGTCTCCAGATGACCTCCAAAGATTCATGTTATACAGGGAAAGAGACTGTGTAAATGAGAATTTACACAGGGCCAATTTAATCGAAGAGACCACCCCGGGGTACCTACCAAATAAACTACGACTGGAAGCAGAATGGAAGCAGAAGGCGCAGGAAAAGGGAAAGGCGATCCAAGCATTAAACAGGTTAAATTGGGAGTGTTACTGGGCATACTTGGTCAAGCCGCATAGTCAATGGATGACTGTGAAATGCATCATAAACGCGGCCGAAAAAGTAGTGCCAGCTCTCATAGATTCTGTTTTCACAGCCCAGCTCAGCGCAAAAGTCATCCAGCCGACTCTCCTCAAGCCCATGATGAACACTTGCAACTTTAAAGACCAAGTTCAGAAGTAGCCTTATTTTAGAATGTTGTTTTTTCTTTAAAATTAGATTATAAAAAGGACGGTCATTTGAAAACCGCATCCTAAATTTTGTAAATACACTATTATTAGAATTAGGAAGTAGTATTTTAACCCTTCTCATGCATTTAGAGAAGGGTCCAGAAATTTGTCAAAAACTTATCCTCGGAACATGCACTTCTGCACCCTCAGAGGAGGTTTTGATGAATGGATGGATCGTGATTTATTAATGTTTGCATTTGATGTCTGCTACTGATGTTGCACTTTTGTACTCTTAGTAGATGTTAGAACAAGTAGAGATAAATCGTTTTTGCTTGAAGTTTATGAGTAGGATTAGTCATAAATGGTACTTTTATCTCTTGGCCATTTCTGCTTATATTCTTAAAGTGATATACAGTTTTCAGTTGTTTATATGTTATTGCATGAATGTATGAGTTACCATTTGGCACTTCTATACGGTGGAGCCATTTATTTATGTCTGATATATGAATAACTTATTATGCGATATGCTGTTCACAATTGTTTTGCCTAACTTCTTATGCAAAGTGGTTTTGCCTAACTTCTTATGCAAAGTGGTTTATCTTAATTGATTTCTATTCTTATGATAGCTTAATGATCTTTATTACCAGTTATTGTTTGAAATCTCTTTAGATCGCATAATAGAAGAAATACACCCCGGGTTAGCGTAGATTAGATGTGTTGTTTCTCATTAGATTATAATAGCATAGAGTTAGTTTAAAAGTTTGAATTAAATTAGCTTTAAGTATTCTTAGATCGACAACATCCAACTCTGCACACACACACATACACCCTTAGATTGGGAAACTGGTCCCATTATCCCCAGTCGGACCCGCTATAACAAACGGATAAGGAGCTACCAACCAAGGTCCGGACCGGGTGGGTATCCCCCTTGTTGTCGACCCGATTTTCGGGGCTTCAACAAGGCTATAGATTGCTTTTCAGCCAACTTGATCTTCCTCCATGCTTCTCTAGATATACTACAACTGCAGACCTCACAGCCATATAAAATAACAGGGGTGACGAGAGTCTCAAAGAGGAATATTTTTTTACTCCAAATCCAAATATAACCTAACTTAAAATTGTATTCAAGCTCATACTAAGCTTTCCAACCACCAATAATCCTTTTCTCAATGCTATAATTCCAATTAAGATGATGATGAATATAAAAACCTAAATATTTGTATGGAGAAACCCACTTCAATTAATTGTCATCATAGATGAAATTATCATGGTTGATATATTTGGATTTAATTATCATGACTTTAGTCTTGTCGGTATTAGTAGTCATACCCATCTTAGAGCAATAATCATGGAGGATCTTAAGCTGCTTATTGAGATCATTGTGGCATCTGGCTAGAAGAATAATATCATCAGCATAAAGGAGAAGAGTAATGATCATACCAGCGAGCTTAGGGCCATCACATCCCACAGCTTCCAAACACTCTTCTAGCTTATCAATGTATATGCCAAAAAGGGTATGGGATAGGGGACACCCTTGCTTAACCTTGATATTGCATTTAATTTCTTTAGACCAACCCTCAGTGTTTTTAAGCTTGGCATGATCTAGGTGGATATTCGTGGCCACCTACTTATTTGAATTGGACCCCAACATTATTTCCTTTCAGTTTCCTATTTTCTATCACAATTTCCTATTTCGACATTTTTCTATTTTTGGCAGTTTTTTGGGTCTTGAACTTCCAGAGCTACTTTGATTCCCTAAACAACGTTTTTTGGGGAAATAAGCAAACAAGAGACCATGTTATATGTTTGTAGTTGAAATTTTTTGTGCTCAGATAGATCTTTCTAGCAGGCTATTGTGTGTTCTAAATGGATATCATATGCCAAAGTTATGACCCCGGGAAGTTGACGTTCCAACTAACCCCATTAGGGCCCATAAGCTTTTGGTGCTTCATCTCCTAGGGTTAGGTTTTTGGATGTTTATGGTTTATCATTGTTTCTTCATGATAAAAATGCCTCATAGCCTTATTATAACTCGATTCATAAGGCATGTAGCCATCACATCTCTTCTCAGAGATAAGTTGCCATTGCCCAAGCTAGTTTGTTTTCATTCTACATGTAAACAACTTTCAACATTTGTTATTTATTAATGGAAGTTCCATTTCAATGTATCTCTATCTTGTTGTTTAAATTTTTATTTCATTTCGCGCCTTCATAAATTTGGATCAATGGTATCGGAGCAGTATTCCCTTTCTCTATTTTTCTATGCAAGTCCCTAACGATATCGGAGAATAAGGAGCTGGGTCTTGAACTTGTTAAGTCCTTTCAAGACTAGCTTTTCCAACCCAGAAAACCTCCCATAGTAGAAGAAAATAAAGATGAGGGAGTAGTAGATCCTTTCAAATTGTTGCTCAATGAATCCCTAGAGCAACAAAGGAATGAGATGATGAATAATTTTTTCCACATCCTTTAGCGGATACTAGTGGATGAAGCATCTTTATCCAACAATCGCTTCAAAGGTGCCACCCCCTTTAAGGTACAAGTTAAATTCAAAATTCCTATAGTAAAGGCTAGATAGATGAAAATGCTCTATATAGATGGTTAAATCTATTGGAAGGATATTTTTCAGTCCATAATTTTTCTGATAGAAAAAATATTACTTTTTCACTCCTCAAGGTCGCCTCTCATGTCAAGGACTAGTGGGAAACTTATTGTAAGCGAAGGGATGAGGAATAAACCTCACTATTTTCAATTACACCCTCTTAGTATTCTTTCTAAGATGTTTGGTGAGCACCAGTATTGCAGCAATAATGTTGCAAGTCTTGGGGCTCCCTACTTTACTTTTATCAACCCGGTAGTTTGTAACAAACTTGGAAGCGACGGTGATGTATGCACAAGTACTAGCTCTTACTGCAGGCTGTCACTTGATCAGTTGGCGCAAGTTTGCTAGGAGCTTAAGCCAACTTCTATGAATTCTTAGAAGAATCTTTTAACTGTGATGAAAGAGAGCTAACTCTAAATAGGCTATTCTACTTACAGAAAGAGAAGGAAAATTGAAATGTAACGCAAACCCTAGCAAACCCTAATTTACCCACTAACCCTACTGTTGCAGGAAAAGATATCAAAACTGATGAAATGAGTGCCATTAACTACTGAAAGGTAAATTGCATTTATTCAAGTTACTTCTAAAAAGAAATGAGAAGGAAACATCTTTTTGTGCTTTTGAGTGTTTTTATGTGAAATTATTATGCTTGTGATTTATCTGGTTGTGATTGTGCAGAGGTTTGGTAGCGAAGGAAGATGGAGTTGGCTTTTGCAGAGGTGGGGGAAGGTGTGGAGAGGTCCTACGAAGCCCCTAGTACCCTTCTGAAGACTTCCATTGCGATCAGACTTCGAAAAATCACTCACAAGAAATTCTACAGGAGGTTGCAGGGGATCTACAGGAGGTTCTATAGGAGGGTCTACAGGAGGGGGCCGAGAGCTATTTTTGGAGTTTTAAATGATGGGAAAGGGGAACTAAAGGCTAGGTGAAGGTGTTGAGGTGTCTAGAACTTGTCAAGGAAGATCAAAAACGAACGTGATGGTTGGATTTGTTCAAAGGACGAAAGGAAAGCTTATGGAGAAAAACACAGAAATTAGGGCAGATTGGCGAAATGTTGCGATTGAATTGGGAAATCTATGAGAAGTGAGTTGGTGCTAGCTATTGTGTGGAGGGATGGTGAGCTAGAAGGTCCTGCAAGAGATTTGCACAAAATTTATCAAAGAAAGAACTAACTATACCATGAAAACAGAGCTTTTTCTAGCTTGACCTAATTTTTGACCTACAAACAGAAAACATTGAACAGTAACCTGTGAACAGAAAAGCATGCGGAGAGAACTATGGTAAAAGAACAGAAATGATCTAAGCAACTGAATCTGAATTAATAAATCAATCTTTCCCAAATCAAGTTATCACACTAATAGTTGCATGGAAGAGCAAAAATTGTGTTTTTGGTGGCAGCAATAGTGCCTTGACCTCGAATCATAGTCCCAGGAAGGGAGAAAGGAGATTAGGGCCTGTTGTTGTCCTTTTTGAATCTTATTTTGTCACTGCAGTAACCTACTTGAGCAACTTAAACAAAAACAACTATATTAACCATCAAAAGCAACCTAATCTAACAAAGTAAAATGAATCTATGCAATAGAAATTCACTGATAAAATGAAGCAAAAACATATAAGTACACAGTAGGAGGTTCTGGACAAATTGGGTTGGGACGTAACCCAAGAGCTTCAGCCCTCTGAAAGAGATCAGTGCTGGCTCAAAAACTGTTTCATCTTCATTATGCAAAATAGCAGTTACATTACATAAATTGTTCTCAAAAAGAACTTGAAAATGAGCTGAACACAATGCTGCACAAAAGTGCGGAAATCAACTAATAACTGGCTAACCTACTAAGGCTCTAAGCGTCCTTATTTATAGAAAATGGAGTCCTTCAACAGTCCTCCTAAAATCAAGGAACTCGGCTTTCTAGAACTAGAGGTAGACAAAAGTCCTACTTTACTTGCTCGGCTGCCCCTTGGAATCATCCATGTGGACCTTTGTGCTCCAAATTGTTGATGGAGGATTCGAGGAAAGGGGTCATAAATGAAGGAGACACCCCCCTACAAATCCTCTTCCCTGTTTTCCTCGAGTTTTGGCTACCATTTGCTCATAAATCCCTCGACTTTGTCCAAAATTGGCCAAAAAATCTGCATACAACACAAATTAGACTACATGGCAAAGTGACTAACCCAATTCACTCTATTAGCATAAATATATTCAAAAACATTCGTTTAAACTAATGAGAATGGTGGATTAAGTCGAAATAAGAGGCAGAATGAGCCCATATAATTACCCATTTCTAGGGCTCATCATCACCCCCTTGCTGAATGGGTTGCTCATCCTCTGAGCAACTAATCTAACTCTTCATCCTTAATGGCTCTAACAGATTCCCTGACATCCCAAGCCTCTGATGTGATGTCTTCCTCCTTATCATGGAAACCTGCTTTCCTATCCACTTCTTCCCATTGTTTCTGTTCTTCCTCCTCCTTGACTCCTTCCAGTAGTCCTAGCAACAGTGGAGGACTGAATTTAAGGCCAATCCAATTTGCCTTCAAGCTTTGCATTGAGTGCTTATACAGGGGCACTCTCCTCATGGCTTCCCTCATCCTGTTTGGGGAGTGATACTCCCTGATCCTTAGGTTGTGGGGCAATGTATTCCACCTTCTCATGCAGGCATGGATGCAGTCATCCCCGAACAATCTCTCCATGTCCTCGAAGTGAGCAATAGCCTGAGCTTGCTTGTCAACATAATCTGGGACAACTTGGGGATTAGCTGCAAGGTGTTGGTGGGCATAGATGAGAGCTAAGGGGTCTGCTGGTTCTACTCTAATCATCAGGGGCTCACTCAGCTCTTTTGTCATCATTTTCTGGATTTCCACTGCCCTTTTCTCTTCATGGCTCATCCAAGATGCCATAGCCATCAGCTGCAAGTCTCCCAATGCAGCATTTGGATCCCACAAATTCATGTCAGTAAGTGCCATGTTGTGCAAGTAAAATTCTGCTAGCTTTGCTTTATCCTCAGCTGAACTATGATCACATAAATGCATGAATTGGCCATAATCCTGAAAAGGTATTGTGCCCCTCTAGGCCAGTGTCTTAATCTGAAATTGGAGCCACTGATATTTTAGGTACAGTGCATATGATTTGGCTGGATGCCTACATTGCACAGCCTCCATTGCCTAGCTGGCCATGCAGGCTAACTAGGCTTCAATTTCCTAGAGTTGCCTTTTCAAAATCAACACTTCATTTTCTGTCTGGGATTCTTTTTCCTGTTGTTGTTTCAGCAATGTCTCATTGTCTGTCTGGGGTTCCTCTTCTTGTTGCTGTCTTTTTGTTGCCTCACTGTCTGCCTGGGGTCCCTCTTTCTGTTGCTGTCCTTGTAAGATTGACAGCTCATTTCCTCCTTGAGGTTCCCTTTCTTGTAGCTGCTTTTTCAGCATTTCATTTTCTTCCTCCAATTGAGCTCTTCTGATGCTTTCTGTATGCTTGACCATGCTCAATTCTCTGCCCATCTCTCTCAACTTGTTTTCCATGTGCCCAATGTCTTCTACTCCTTTTGATTTTGCAATCTGCATCCATGTATGGGTCCTGACTCTTTCCTTTTCCAGCTCAAAGAAAAGAGGCACTGCAAACTTTTGTGGGATGATCTTCCCACCTTCCAGAAGGTTGTAGTAGGAGCCTAAATTAGGCTAAGGTCCAAGCTCTGGTATCTCTTTTGCATTGCCTTCCTCCTGGGTCTATTCCTCTGCTTTCTTTTCCAGTTTTTCAGTTTCTTTGAGCTTGGCCAATGTCTCTTGTAGAGAGGTCTACGCCTCCTATAGGATTGCTTTAGAGTCCATTAATTGATCCTTTCTTTCCAGGTAGAGGTATTAGGGCTTCCTCTCTCGTAAGTGAAGGAGATTTTGGAGGGAGATACCTCCTTCGTTATAGTAGGTACATCCTCAATGATGATGGGTTCCTTTGAAGGTGGTTGAGGCTTCCCCATCTTGATTCTGGTGCTCTTCGGAGATTTGAAGTACATAGATGGTTGTCTTTTTCTTTTCCCTTTTTGCTTGGCTGGAGTACTAAGTGTAACAAGAACAGTTGTTGCTTCTCTTGCTAGTGTCTTAGGAGACACTTCCTCTTGCTGTTTTTCTTCTTCTTCATCGGTTTTTTGCCTATGTCTGTTGTCTCTGATTTTGTTTATGCTGTCTCTAGTGTTGTTTTCTCCTCTACTTGCTGAGTTTCTGCCTTTCCTGTGGCATCCTTTTTCTGAGCTATCTTGGGCTTTTTCTTGTCAGTTCTTGTCCTCTTCCTTTTCTCTATTATGGTTCTCCCTTTTTCTGCTTTTGGTGTTTTTTTCTTCTCTCCTTTAGGTTCAACTGTGGTGGTGTCATGTTTCTCTTCTCCTCTCTGTTTTTCTTCTTTGTCCTTTTCCAATTGAATATTTTGTGCTTCTTTATGGATTTCTTTCTCAGGTTCCTCTTTCTGTTCCTCCTCTTCACTGCCAGATGGACTAAGGTCATCAGTGAGAGTTTTTATGTCATCTTCTTTAGTCATGTTCTTGAAAATTTCCCAGGCTATAGGGATTGTGTATGTGTGGAGGGCATCCTCCACTAGCAATTTAATGAGCCCATGGTGAGCCAGCTGGTCTGGAACCCCTGCATTCAATTTGGTGCCACACTCTATCAAGGATTGGAGGAGAAAATATGGAAGACTGAGTTTTCTAGATGCAGGCAGGTCCATGCCATATCTTAGTTCATGTAACAGTCTGAAATGATAACCATAGATTATGTTGTATCTTCCTTCACAAGAGATATATTTCATGATCTGATAGCTGACCTCACCCGATGGATAAGGTATACTTGTCCTTCTGATCCCATTCTTATCCTCCACAGGATGTTCATCAGGTTGGAAAAAGGTCTTTTTAGCCACCTGTCCTAGCAGTTTTTCTTCTTTGCTCCAAGGGAGCTCAAGTGGAAGACTTGTAATTCTGTTGATGAACTCTGGTGTAAGTTTTATGGTTAGACCCCTGAAACTGACTGTAGTATGGGTTTTTGAATGGGGTCTTAAAGATAATAAAAATTCCTCTGTAGCTTCTTCATCATACCCATGAACTTTCTCAAAAAAAGGCATCCAATTTGCCCTGGTAAATAGGGCTACCACTTCTGGGTGTTCATGCAATTTAGTTGAATTCATAGGCTCCTTCCTCATAAAACCCTCTGTCATGATGTTCAGTGACTGCTGGAAATTCTCAGGTGAGGAGGGAGACAGCAAATTTCAAACCCAGAAACAGAGGAACAGCTGAGGTTCTTTTCTCTGGAACCAGAGAGAGTTTTTTCATGTTTCTTCTTTTTGACAAAAGCAAGTTGCAACTTTCCTGCCCTTCAAACTCTGTTCTCAACCTTAATTTACTTCTCGGGCTGTTTGAGGAAATCAATTTTTTTGTTTTTTTTTTTAAACAGAGAGTATACAAGACAGTGTTTTTTCCCTTTTCACAAAGTAAGCTGACCACCCAATGCAAATTCACTGTTTTACAAGTTTAATTTTCTATGGTTGTATCACTTCTTTACACAGCAGAATACCACAGAGTTTCAGTGCAGAGAGTAAAAATGGAGAGACTGTATATATATTTCAAAAAACACAGGCAGACTTCTGTTCTCACTTTTCCTTTCTTTTCAACTCAGTACTTTGCTTCAAATCCCACCACCTTTTGTAGATATATGAAATGTAGAGTGGGTTCTCTGAGCCTACCTTTTTGGAGCTCGAATTTGGCATAAAAATCCTGAATTTCCCTCTACAGAGCTGCTCACTGGCCTTCCTGTAGAAAGGCTCCTGTAGACTGTGTTTCCGCTCCTGTAGAATGCAATAATGCTCCTGTAGAGCCCGATAAGCGGCAGGGTTTTGAAACTGACAGAGAGCGGCTGTTACGAGGTTCTGAAGGTGGTAGGTAGGTTGCTACAGCCGAGGACTCGTCGATGCAAATGAAAACAAAGGTGGTGAAGGCGTCGACTGCAGCATACTTAAGCTTACGGGAGCTTACGGGCGTGTTCTGCAGTGATGAGGTGAGGTGGCAGGAAGGGTACATTATCCCCATCCGGACCATTGGTCCCTACTCCAGTGCCATTATGATCTTTCATGCCGCCTGCCTGTAATCACTTCCATCATTCCCATTACACGCTGCCACCACTACCTGTTTTGAGTTTTCTTCCCGAGTTGACTGAACACACGTGTCGATTGCACCCACTGAATGTTGTTTGAATCGTACGAGGCGTTGTTTGAACTGGACGAGGGGTTCTATTTGAACTGGACAAGGGTGGCTAGTTAGCTAGCCCCTGATTTCATTTAATCTCAACCATCTCAATTATTCATGCAGTTTCTAAATTATACTCGTGCAACAAAGGAACGGGTTTTGTCACTTACCTATTAGTCGCTACCGTGTTGTTGCATGCTCAAACTTTGGCACTCTATTCATGGATTGTTGCTGTTGTTGGTGCCCGTGGCTGTTGAACGGTGACTTAGCTACCTCATGTTGGTGATCTTCTAATCAGGAATGGCTCCTTGCGTGTTGTATACACCTGTGGTTGCACTGCCCCTGCCTCTGGAGCTTGTTTTTTAAGCGGATTAGTTGTTACAGGAATCCTGCAGGATTTCCTGTAACTGCTTCTCCCTCTGAAATTTCAGGCTGATGCTTGAGCAGGGAAGGGAGAGATAGCTAAGGAAGGTTTTGAAGGAAAAGTAAAAGCAGCTGGTATGCACTAGGTAAGAAACAAGTTAAGGATGTTGTTGTTTTATTCTTCATCATTTAAAAAAACAAAAAAACAAAAGAAAAGAAATAGAATTTCTATGTTTTCTGTGCAGGGAAGAAAGAAGCGAGTGGAAATGCAAGTGTGTAGGGATGGAATGGAGAATTAGGAGGATGAACAGTGGCAGGGAGGTCCACAGGTCTTCTGGACAAAGTTCTAGCCCTCTGATTCTTTTATGAACTTGATTTCAAGCTAACAATGGTTTCTACAGGAGCCTCCTGTAGAATGCACAAGGCTTCTTGTAGGATGCATAATTTCCAAAATGAATGAGACCAGGGCCTGGGAAAAGACAATGGCAATGGAGGAATGATCTATCAAGGGTGTATTCAGCCTGGTCATGTCCCTTTTTCTTCTGTGACCCTCCTACAATCTACATTGCATTCAAAAGAAGTTAGTTTTTTCTGTTTTTCTTTTCTTTCTTTCTTTTTTTTTCTTTTTGAGACAGTTGGGCACCTCCAGGAGGTTTTCACCCTCACTGCCTGCCTTGGGCGCCTCCAGGAGGTTTTCACCCAGGGATCTTTTATTCTCTTTTTCTATTTTTTTCTTCTTTTTCTGTTTTTCTTTCTTTTTTTCTTTTTTCTTTTTTGTTTAGGGTGTGGGCGGAGTGGAGGTAGAGACCTACTCCACTACCAACACCATTTTACTCAGATTCTTAATGAATTCTTGCTTGGAGAGGGTCTTTCTGTAGATCTTCAACCTATGCCCATTAACAAGCATGGGGATGGCTTCTTCATCGATGGTCCGAATCAGAACTAACCCATTGTCATTGCACCTTTCTACTATGTACGGTCTCAGCCATCTTGTCCTCAGTTTGCCCTTAACATATTTATATCTTGAATCATACAACAGCGCCCAATCTCCTTCCTAGAATTGTTTCTCTTTGAGGTGTCTGTCATGCCATATTTTCCTTTGAAGCTGGACTACCTCTGAGTGGAGAAGGGCTTGCAATCTCTGTTCATCCAATCCATTTAGCTGAAGTAACCTTTCCTTTTGTGCATGGCTGAGATCTAGGTCCAGCTGAGCTGCCATTCTCAGTGTGTTATATTCAAATTCTATTGATAGCAAATCCTTCTTCCCATAGACCAGCTCATAGGGTGTGAACCCTGTGGTGGTTTTCCAGGTGGTGTTATAGGCCCAGGTGGCCTCAACCAATCGATCTGCCCAATCTTTCTTGCTGTTGCTCACTGCCTTGGTCAAAATCCGTTCCAAAGCTTTATTAGTGACTTCCACCTGTCCATTTGCTTGCGGATGATAAGGGGTGGAAGTTATATGCTTAATTTTGTGATGTGCGAGCAGGTCTTCAATCAGATTGGAGGTAAACTGACTCCCTTGATCTGTGACTAATTCTCTTGGATAGCCAAACTTGTAGAAGATATTCTCTCTCAAAAACCCAGCTACTTTTTCTTCTGTTCCTACTTTGATCATCTTTGTTTTAGCACATTTTTTCAGATAATCAGTGCACACAATGATGTAAAATTTCTGCTTTGAAGGATGGTTGACAGGACCCACAAAGTACATGCCCCACTTCTCAAATGGATCAAAAGTCACTTGAGATTGCAGGGGCATCTCATCCCTTGGGGTAGGTTTCCCCATCCTTTGACATCAGTCACATTGGCTGATATATCTCCTGACATCTTGATGAAGAGTGGGCCAATAGTAACCTGCTTGCAGAATTTTGAAGGCAGTCCTCTTTGCTGCAAAATGGCCCCCACAGGGCCCATCATGACAGGTTAGGAGAATGTCAAAAACTTCCTCCTCCCTGACACATCTCCTCAAAATATGATCTGGGCCAAGTTTGAAGAGATTGCCCCTGATCCAAGTGAATGGGGCACTTTTCCTCATGATCTTGCTCTTCTCTTTTGAGGACAGGTGTGGCGGAAACTATGTTGAAACCAAGTAATTTGCTATATCAGCAAACCATGGAGAGAGTACTGAGATAGAAAATAGGTGTTCATCTGGCATTTGATCATCCACCATTCCTTCTTCACCTGCAGGCAGATCTAGTCTAGACAGAAAATCAGCAACAACATTTTCCTTACCCGACTTATCAACAATGGTTAAATCAAATTGCTGCAATAAAAGTAACCATCTAATAATACGAGCATTTACATCTAGTTTGTTCATCAAATACCTAATTGCAGCATGATTAGTGTGTATGAATGTTTGATAGCCGATGATGTAGTGTCTGAACTTATTTAGGGAATGGACTACAGCTAGGAGCTCCTTTTCGGTTACAGTGTAGTTTAATTCTGCCTTGGACAAGTTTTTACTTACAAAATATATGGCATAAGGCAGCTTCTCATCAATTTGCCCTAAGGCTACTCCTATCGCTTTGTTCGAGGCATCTGTATGAATGTGGAAAGGTAGGGCCTAGTTTGGATCTCTCAAAATTGGGGCGGTCACCAGTTTATTTTTCAAGGTATCCAGAGCCTCTTGACAGTTGTCAGTCCATATGAACTCAACATCTTTTCCCAAAAGACCAAACAAGGGAGAGGCTAGCTTACTGAAATCCTTAATGAATCTTCTATAATACCCTACTAATCCTAGGAAACTCTGAACATCTCTTAACTTTTGAGGAGGTGGTACCCTTTGGATGATGGCAATTTTGTTGGGATCCACCTGTAACCCTTGCTGAGAAATTCTATGACCTAGCACGGTCCCTTCAGTCATCAGGAATTCGCATTTTTCAGGACTGAGGGACAAGTTCATTTCAATGCATGTGTCTAAAACTTTTCCTAGTTTAGTCAAAGCTTCCTGGAAGTTGGAACCATAAGGGGTAAAGTCATATATGTAGATTTCCACTGAATCATGAACCAATTCAGCAAATATACTCAATACAGCTCTTTAGAAAGTCGTGGGAGCATTGCACAATCTGAAGGGAAGGACCCAGTATGTAAAGATACCCCAAGGACAAGTGAAAGTGGTCTTATCTTGGTCTTCTGGGCTTATTTGGATCTGATTGTACCCGCTAAACCCATCTAGGAAGGAGAAGAACTTCTTCCCTGCCAGGCCATCTAACACTTGATCTATGAAAGGCAAAGGAAAATGGTCCTTCTTGATGGCCTTGTTTAGTTCCCGATAATCGACACAGATTATTCACTTCCCATTTTTCTTTGGCACTAGCACCAAAGGAGAGACCCATTCGCTGTCAGAGATAGGGTAGATGAACCCTGCATCCAGCAACTTTTGTAGTTCTTCTTTGACAATGTCCTTAAGGGCTGGATTCATCCTCCTTTGAGGCTACCTAGCTAGTTTATAGTCTTCTTTAATGTCAATGTGATGAGTACACACTGAAGGGTGGACTCCCTTCATCTCCTTATAGCTCCAAGCAAAAGCATCCAAGTGGTTTTTCAATAAGCTACACAGTTCTTTCTCCTGATAGGTGGATAGGGATGAGTTGATCTTCAAGGTTCTTTCTGGGTTGAATTCCACATTCTTAACTCGGAGGGAGGTTGGATCAGCCACATAGAGATCAACCAAAGGATTGGCTTGGGTTTCTTCCACTAGTTGTTCTAATGGCAACACACTGGGGGGTGGATTCTGAATCAAGTTTTCGATAAGATCATCCTCGGTTTGTGGGATCCCCATAGTAGCTTCTACTGCACATAGTGGTGCGGAATAGACTCCATCCTCATCTTCCTCCTCCAACGAGAGAGGTAAATCATGTTCTAACAAAGGTTGGGCAGGAGGATATAGGACTAGCTGCTTGGACATATGCACATTCTTGATTGTCATGTTCCCAGCTCGACAACTGATGTAGGCATCTGCAGTAGCCAACCAAGGTCTTCCTAGGATGAGAGGATACCCAGTGAGCTTTTCCTTGGGCTGGAGAACCAGGAAATCAGCAAGGTACTCCCAAGAATCAATGGAGTCCATCACATCTTCCACAATCCCCTCAGGGGTCACGGTGGAGTGGTCCGCTAAATGTAGTATTGTTGTGGTCTTTCCTAGGGAGCCCTGAAGGTTCATCTTGAGCATAATGTCCTTGGTCATCACATTAATGGCAGCCCCTAGATTAATCAGGGTATGGGGGATTACGGTGCCATTGATGTGGACATCGACTACAGGACTCCCAGGGTCTAGATATTTCGGACAGATTATCTACCCCAACATCAGGTCGGACAATTGTCCTATGACATTGATAGTTGGGGCATCTCTCTTGCGCCTGCCTGCGTGTCTGAAGCACTTCTCCTTGATCATCTTGTTGTATATAGGCACATCCTTTATAGCTTGGAGAAGTGGTACCTTTACACATAACTGCTTTAATTCTCCCATAAGTTCAGTTTCTTCTGGGGTCAGTTGTGTGGTTCCAGTTAATCTCTCAGGAAAGGGTGGAGTGGCTTTTGGTTCACTTTCCTGTTTTTCTTCCTCATCCTCCTTAGGGGGAGGTTGGTTATCTGGGAGAACCTTCCCAGATCGTAGGTTAATCTCTTGAATCTCCACAGCATAGGTCGGGCATGATGTTTCTCCACTATATACCTGCTGGGCCTGTCTGTTATTGGGGTTCGGGTTTGGTTGAGCAGGTATTTGAGGTTGCCTTGGTGGAGCAGGAGGCAATGGTTGCGGTTGAGCAGGTGGTGGAGGCAAAAGAGTGGGAGGAGAGTTGTATTGGGGCCTCCACCCCTGATGAGGTGCATTCCACTGAGGCTGTGGCTGAGCATAAGAGTGAAACGAATGAGCAACTGGTTGAGCATGGTATTGAGATGGATATGACCAAGGAGGGGGTGTGGACCAGGAAGGATGAGTAGGGGGACCCCAAGAAGGCATGGAAGTGGCTTGATTGGGGTTGTAATAAGTCTGGGATGTCCCTTGCATTCCCTGCTGGTAAGGTCTGGGTCCATGTGACCTCCTTTGGTTCATGAAATAGAGTGGTTCAGTGGCTCCTTCGGCCCCTTGGTATGCAGCTTTAAGTCCGGGCAAGGAAGGGCACTAATTCGTAGGATGGTCTTCTTCACAGACTGAACACACTTCTATAGAGTTCAATGGACATTTGTTCCTAGGATGCCTTCTAGTGCACCTAGGACAAAAGATGGCCAAAGCCCTCTCAGCTTCCTCTTGTTTCCTTTTGATATGCAAGGTATCCATTTGCATGGCAAGAGTCTGCCTCATCTCGCTCTTGAAATCTTCCAACCGATTCTCAAATTCACTTCTAAGAGATGAACTAGATGAGGATGTGCTGGCTAAAGGTTGACTTCCCCTACCTCTCTTCCTGGCTACCAACAATGTAAACTTTGAAACGGGAACTGATTCTGTTACCCGTTTTGTAAAGATAGCAAAAAAGTGACCCGATTTTGAAAATGGGTGATGCATAACACACATGTTTTTTTTAGAGCATAGTTTTTGGCACTTTAATTTTTTTTATGTACATTGCGTTTTAGAATGGTAGTGAATGGTAGTGATTTTCATGCTGATTTAAAAAAGTGGTTATTCTGCATCGCACCCTTTTTTTAAAAGACCTATTTTTTTACTTTAAATTTTTTTATTGTATGAAATGTAAATAATTATTTTTTAAATTTAATAATTTTGGAAGTGGTCTTCTTCTTCATATTATCTTGTTTTTAATTATTTTTTTAATTTTTTTGTAGTGAGGTTTTTATTGTTTTGCATATTTAAAGAAGAATGTCGATATTTTGCATTTTCGATATTCTACATATTTATACATTGTTAATTAAATTTTCAATCCAAATGAAATAATTTTCTAAAAAACAAATATAAAAAAATATATAAAAAAGAGAAAAATAAAAAATGTTAAAAAAAATTATCTCATAAACCCTAAAAGAATTTGGGAAAAAAAAAATTAAATAGATATATATATATATATATATATATATATATATATAATTAAGTACGTAAAAATAGAGAAATTAAGAAAAAACATTAGCAAAACTAGGAAAAAAAATACCTATTTTTTATTTTTTTATTTTTTTTAAATTAAAAAAAAAATAATAATAAATAAATAAATAAATGATGCATATTTTTGATTTTTTTTTATTTTTTATAAGTTAATAATAATTATTTTTTTAAAAACTAACCTTTTTATTTAAAAAAACCAAAAATTAATTTTTTTTTTAAACAAACTTTTTATTTTTTAATTAAAAAAATTATATTTTTTTTTAAACATTATCATTATTAAACAAAATTTTAAACATTGTAATTATAATTTTTTTTAAACGAACTTTTTCTTTTTTTAATTAAAAAAATTATAATTTTTTTTAATTTCCATATTTAAAAAAATTATTAAAAAAAAAATTAAAATTTAAATATGTTTTTAACGGAATTTTTTTTTAATTAAAAAAAATAAAATAAAAATTTGGCCCCGCCCCCCGGCCGCCCGTGGTGGTGCGGCCGTGGGTGGAGGTGCTTGCGCGCAGGCCCTCCGCCCACGGTCGTGCCACCACGGGCGGCCGGGCGGCGACCTCCCGCCCACGGCCGCGCCACCACGGGCAACCGGGGGGCGGGAGGTCGAGGTCCTCCGCCCACGGCCGCGCCACCACGGGCGGCCGGGGGGCGGGGCCCAAAAAATTTTATTTTTTTTAATAAAAAAAAAATTTCGTTAAAAACATATTTTAATTTTAATTTTTTTTTTAATAATTTTTTTAAATATGGAAATTAAAAAATTAATTTTTATTTTTATTTTTTTGTTAATTATTTCTATTTTTAAATTTAAAAAAAAAATGTTTAAAAAAAATTACAATTTTTTTAATTAAAAAAAAAAAGGTTTGTTTAAAAAAAAAAAAAAAAAATTAATTTTAATTTTTTTGTAAATAAAAAGGTTAGGTTTAAAAAAAATTCCCAAAAAAAAAAATAATTAAATTTTAAATTTTTTTTTTAATAATTTTTTTTAAATTTGAAATTAAAAAATTAATTTTTTTGTTTGAAAAAAAATTAAAATGTTTTTTATTATTTGTATTTTAAAATTAAAAAAAAATGTTTAAAAAAAGATTGTTTAAAATAAATTTTGAATTTAAATTTTTTTTTTTCCTTTTTTAAAATAAAAATTGTAGGTTTAATAAAAAATAATTAGAATTTTTTTTTTTTAATAAAAAATATGCATTCTTTTGGTTTTTTTTTTTATAATTTGATTTTTTTTTTTTTTTTAATATTAATTTCATTAGTTTTTTAATTTCTTTTCGTTAATTTTCTAATTTTTTTTTAAATTAGTTTGTTTTTAATTTCTTTTTCTTTTTTTCCCCGTTTTTGCTAATGTTTTTTTTTTTAATTTCTCTGTTTTTACTTACTTAATTTTATATATATATATATATATATATATATATATATATATATATATATATTTAAATTTTTATTTTTTTCCAAATTCTTTTTCCATTTGTGAGATAATTTTTTTTTAACCTTTTTTATTTTTTATTTTTGTTAATTTTATATTTTTTTAAATCTAGTTTGTTTTTAATTTTTTTTGTTTTTTCTTAATTTTTTTTTTTTTCTATTTTTACCTACATAATTTTTAGTTTATTTTAAATGTTTTTTTGTTTCTTTTCCTTATTTTTTTTTTTTTTGCCAATTTTTTGACGGTTTTTTATTTTTTATTTTCACTATTTATTTGTTTATAATTTATAAATTTTTTTGGTTTTTTAATTTTTACCATTAATTTTGTTTTTTACATTTTTATGATCGATATTTTTTTTTTTTATATATTTGATTTTTTTTAAGTTTTATATTTTATTTTGTGTTTGTTTTTATTATATATCTTAATTTATGTTTTGTTATTTTTTTTAACTTTTTTTTTGTTTTGTGTTTTTTCATTGTTTTAATTTTTAATTTTTAATTTTATTTTATGTTTTTATTATTTTTTTAAAATTTAATGTTTTTCGGGGTCATGAAAAAATATTTTACGCCATTATTTCAAAATGTTGAAATTTTACTTTCGAAAAAAAAAAAAAAAAGTGTTCTTCCATAATTAACACTATTTGTTTTGAGGGTGTTTTTTGGATAATTTTTGTGCAAAAAATTGGTTTTCACCACCATTTTTAAAACATGTTGAAAATTTATCCAAGAAAAAAAAAGGTGTTATTCCAGCATCAACACTTTTCGTTTTTAGCACTGTTTTTGATGTTTTTTGGGGGCTTTTTGGCCAGAGTTCCCGTTTTGAGTTTATAGTTCCCGTTTCAAAGTTTACATTGTTCTGCCCTAGAATGGTTTCTAAACACAGTCTTTATGTCATCATAAGGTAGTTGGTAGATGTCTCCCCCAGCCAGCAAATGGAAGGTATCCAAAAGGTCTTCAGGGACTCCTCTGAGCAGGACCAACTTCAGAGATTCAGGGTCAAGTTTGCACCTGGCCCTTTTATAACTAAGCTGAAACCTCTCTTCATAGTCTTCTAAGGATTCATCACTTCCCATGGTCATTCAGAATATTTCTTCCTTGGTATCCTTTGATCTACAGTAGTCCCAGTATTTGTTATTAAAGGCTTGTTGCATCTGAGCCCAAGTTGTGATGTTGTTTCCAAGTAACCCCATGAACCAGCGCAATGCTGCATCCTTGGGGGTAGAAGGAAACAACTTCAACTTTTTCTCATCTTCTGCATAGTCATAGGTTTGACAGAGAACAACAAATTCAAACAAGAAGGTATCAGGATCCTCAGTAGTCATCCCATGGAAGTGAGGTAAGGCTGAGGGACTTATGTTTTTCATTAGTGTCCCCATTGGTCTCTCGAATAGGAAAGGTACCCTCTATTCTGTCCCCATTTCCTCTAACATTTTTGTTTTCAGCCATGGTCTCAAGAGGAATGGTTTCTTGTTCTTCTTTTGTTATAGGATCTTCGTATATCTCTGGAGGTTCACCTATAGGCTCTTCAGGATCACTGCCACTAAAGAAGAGAGAAGGGTGACTTAGTGATGTGGTGGGGGTGTTAGGTAGGAATTTTCCTTAATTGTCTCTATTCCTACGAGGCATGAAAGGAAATCTCTTTTTGGGTGATTTTTTTTTTCTGCTTGTACCTGCAAAAACTGAAATGGATTGAACAATAAATTGCAACTGACTAAAATGACTTGCTGAAATAAAATTGCAGAATTGAAATGAAAGCAAGGAAATGACTAATCTACTTTGCTGGAATGGAAATTGCAGAATGGAAATGAAAGCAGGAAACGACTAATCTACTTTGCTGAAATGGAAAGTGCAGAATTGAAATGAAAGCAGGAAATGACTAATTTACGCTTGCTGAAATGGAAATTGCAAAATTTGAAACGAAAGCAGGAAATGTCTAATCTACGCTTGCTGAAATGAAAATTACATAATTGAAATGAAACAAATACTCAACTTTTGCTGAAATAAACTACTTAGCAGAATGTTGCAGTAGAAAATAGAAGAAAAGCAGTAATCACAAAATACTCTAACGCTTCCCCGTCAATGGCGCCAAAAAGATGGTGAGCACTAGTATTGCAGCAATAATGTTGCAACTCCTGGGGCTCTCTACTTTACTTTTATCAACACGGTAGTTCGTAACAAACTTGGAAGCGACAGTGCTGTATGCACAAGTACTAGCTCTTACTGCAGGCTATCACTTGATCAGTTGGCGCAAGTTCACTAGGAGCTTAAGCCAACTTCTATGAATTCTCAGAAGAAACTTTTAACAATGATGAAAAAGAGCTAACTCTAAAGAGGCTATTCTACTTGCAGAAAAAGAAGGAAAACTGAAATGTAACACAAACCCTAGCAAACCCTAATTTACCCACTAACCCTACTATCACAGGAAAAGAGATCAAAACTGATGAAATGAGTGCCATTGACTACTGAAAAGGTAAATTGCATTTATTCAAGCTACTTCTGAAAAGAAATGATAAGGAAACATCTTTTTGTGTTTTTGATTGTTTTTATGTGAAATTATTATGCTTGTGATTTATCTGGTTGTGATTGTGCAGAGGTTTGGTGGCGAAGGAAGATGGAGTTGGCTGTTGCAGAGGTGGGGGAAGGTGTGGAGAGCTCCTAAGAAGCCCCTAGTACCCTTCTGAAGACTTCCATTGTGATCAAACTTCGAAAAATCACTCACAGGAAATTCTACAGGAGGCTGCAGGGGATCTACAAGAGGTTCTACAGGAGGATCTACAGGAGGAGGCCGAGAGCTATTTTTGGAGTTTTGAAGGTGGAAAAATGATGGGAAAGGGGAACTGAAGGCTAGATGAAGGTGTTGAGGTGTCTAGAACTTGTCAAGGAAGATCAAGAACGAACGTGATGGTTGGATTTGTTCAAAGGACGAAAGGAAAGCTTATGGAGAAAAATGCAGAAATTAGGGCAGATTGGCAAAATGTTGCGATTGACTTGGGAAATATATGAGAAGTGAGCTGGTGTTGGCTATTATGTGGAGGGATGGTGAGCTGGAAGGTCTTGCAAGAGATCTGCACAAAAACTGATCAAAGAAAGAACTAACTATACCATGAAAACAGAGCTTTTTCTAGCTTGACCTAATTTCTGACCTACAAACAGAAAATGTTGAACAGTAACCTGTGAACAGAAAAGCATGCGGAGAGAACTATGGTAAAAGAATAGAAATGATCTAAGCAACTGAATCTGAATTAATATATCAATCTTTCCCAAATCAAGTTATCACACTAGCAGTTGCATGGAAGAGCAAAAACTATGTTTTTGGTGGCAACAGTAGTGCCTTGACCTCAAATCATAGTCCCAGGAAGGGAGAAAGGAGATTAGGGCCTGTTGTTGGCCTTTTTTAATCTTATTCTGTCACTACAGTAACCTACTTGAGCAACTGAAACAAAAACAACTATACTAACCATCAAAAGCAACCTAATCTAACAAAGTAAAATGAATCTATGCAACAGAAATTAACTGATAAACTGAAGCAAAAACATATAAGTACACAGTAGGAGGTGTTGGGCAACTTGGGTTGGGCCCTAACCCAAGAGCTTCAGCCCTCTGAAAGAGATCAATGTTGACTCAAAAATTGTTTCATCTTCATTATCCAAAATAACAATTACATTACATAAATTGTTCTCAAAAAGAACTCGAAAATGAGTTGAACACAATGCTGCACAAAAGTGCAAAAATCAACTAATAACTGGCTAACCTACTGAGGCTCTAAGCCTCCTTATTTATACAAATGGAGTCCTTCAACAGTCCTCCTAAAATCAAGGAACTTGGCTTTCTAGAACTGGAGATAAACAGCAGTCCTACTTTACTTGCTCGACTGCCCCTTGGAATCATCCATGTGGACCTTTGTGCTCTGAGTTGTTGATGGAGGATTCGAGGAAAGGGGTCATAAATGAAGGAGACACCCCCCTACAAATCCTCTTCCCTGTTTTCCTCGAGTTTTGGCTGCCATTTTCTCATAAATCCCTTGACTTTGTCCAAAATTGGCCAAAAAATCTGCATACAACACACATTAGACTACATGGCAAAGTGACTAACCCAATTCACTCTATTAGCATAAATATATTCAAAAACATGCATTAAACTAATGAAAATGGTGGATTAAGTCGAAATAAGAGGCAAAATGAACCCATATAATTACCCATTTCTAGGGCTCATCAATGTTGTCAAGGAACAATATTACCCTGTTTGGAGATACGAACATAAGTACATAAAATGGACCGCACTATGATAGGAAAGGGATCAAGAAGTGTTGGAGTTCATGAATATATTTCATACCCTATGCACCAAGATGGGTATCAAGGACTCTAAGAGACGTTTGGTGCTCAAGTACAATGGTTGTCTACACAAATACATCCAGGCAGAAATGGATTTCTTGGACATCTCTTCGCTTGGTGTAGCATACCAATATGTTGTCATGATCGAGTAGAAGTTTAAATAGAAGAAGTGAGACTTTGGATCTATGAGTCTGAATCAGGGCAAAGCCACTTCCAATCTGCAAAAGAAAGGGAAATTCCAAGGTGGAATGACCCAAGACAACCCAATCAAAGCCACAAGCAAATAATAACAATGGGAAGGCAAAGAAAGGCACAAGGAACTGGTGTGAGTTCCACAGGAGCCCCACTCACAACACTAGTGAATGTTGTGCAAAGCAGTCACTATTGGTCTAGCTAAAAGCTTTAGAGTCAGATGCATGTTTTAATTTTGAGACAGAAGCTTACAAGGATGAAGGGTTCTCACTGCAATTCATTGTCGATAATGGGAGTCAAAATAACTTCATCTCAACAGAGGTCGTGAAGCGATTGGGCCTGCCAACAACACCACACCCACAACCATACACCATCTATTAAGGGAGAGATCAAGCCTTTCATGGATGAGGTACAGTGTGATGTTTCTCTTATTGAAGTTTGTGATGTTTTTTTATGCCAACCATACTTGTGGAAGTTTCATTCTATGTATGACATACCTTGTACTATTATTATTACTTTGGGTAGAAATCTATTTAGGATACCGAAGGTAGCCCCATTTACCGCCATTTATTTGATCTCTGCTAAGCAATGCAGTAAGATCATCTCCCAAACCAATAAATCTGTTTTCTTCTTGATTCACTCTCAAATCAAGGGGGGAGATTAAGGCCATATCCATGGCCCCCAAAAAGAGTTCTTTTGTGTAGAAGAAGAAAGTTGATAAGGTCGAGGAAGAGTATAGGGACATCTTCTCCTCACCCACAAGGGTACCTTTGCACCATCGGGTCAAGCATTCAATCGATTTAACTCCCAAAACACCTCTACCTAATGGGCTAATCTATCACTGCTCTCTTTTGGAAAATGAGGAAATCAAGTGCCAGATCTAGGAGTTGCTACAAATAGGGCACATTCGACTAAGTTCTTAACCTTGTGGGAGCCCAATTATACTTGTATAGAAGAAAGATGGGACTTGGAGGCTTTGCATTGATTATCAGGCACTCAATAAAATCATTGTCATGGATAGGTACCCAATCCCATGGATTGATTACCTTCTTGACCAGCTCAAGGGGGGTAAGTACTTCGGCAAAATTGATTTGAATTCTAGCTATCACCAAGTTCCAACAGAACCCACATATGTATGAAAAATCGCCTTCGAGTCCAAGTAGGGTATGTTTGAGTGGTTGGTCATGCCTTTCAGGTTAAAAATGGCCCCTACAACTTTTATGAGGTTGATGGATGACATTTTGTGGCCTTTCACCAACTTTCTCAAGGTTGTATATCTAGATGATATCCTCATCTTTAGCAAGAGTTGGGCAGAGCACTTGCAACATATTCAATAAGTCCTTTAAACCCTGCAACAACAAAAGCTATGTGCCAGCTTGGATAAATTCTCCTTTGACATGGACCACATCCAATATTTGGATACATGATTGATGAACAAGGCATGCATGTGGATCGAGCTAAGATCTAAGTAATTTAGGATTAGCCAGCCCTAATGACTCTAATAGATCTTCACAACTTCTTAGGCCTTGCCAATTTCTATTGGAGATTCATGTTGGGGTTCTCTCATATCACTTGGCCCTTAAGTCAAGTTACCAAGGGCGGAGTGAAAGAAAAAAAAAATTGGGTCTGAGTCACCAAAAAAGGAATTCATTGAACTCAAACATTTCCTTTTCTCTGCGCTAGTCCTCAACTTATTAAACCTGCAACAACCATTTGAGATTGAGACAGACGCCTTTGATTATGCTATTAGTGCAGTCCTCACTCAACAAGGGAATCCAGTGGAAATATATCATAGTGAGACACTCTAATACTATTCAAAGGTGCCCCACCTATGATAAGGAAATGTATTCCATAGTGTAGGTATGTCGTCAATGGAAACATTATATTTTGGAGAAGGATACAATCATCCACATGCATCACCGACCCCTTCAAATTATGCAGACACAAGGGAAGTTAAAAAATGATCTCCATCAGAAATGGTCTACATACCTACGACAATTCCATTTGAACATTAAATATAAGAAGGGTAGCGCCAATCACATTATAGACTACCTCAGTTGGCCCCTGATTCTTGTACTAAGCACAATTCTCAACTCTTGTGGGCACGATACCTCAGGATGACCACAACTATATGAAAATGACTCAGAATTTACTGCCACCTACAAGACGTTGATGGTTGGAAATCTAGTTCCAGACATCCACCTTTAGGATGAATTGTTATGATATTTGGTACATGTTTGTGTTCCTTCAAGAGATTGTGCCAAGGTGATTTTGGAGGTGCATTAAATCCGATTCCCGGGAAAATTTGGTGTGGAAAAGACAGTGGGAGTACTAAAAAAGTATTTTTATTGGCTAAAGCTTCGACAAAATGTTGGAAAATATATCATATCTTGCACTACATGTGTCATCGCCAAGCTAACCACTAAGAAGCAAGGCTTGTACACTCCTATGCCTACTCCTAGTCCACCTTCGGAATCCATCTCCATGGAATATATGTATGGCCTTCCTTCTACAAAGCATGGTAATGATTGTGTATTTGTGGTTGTTGATAGATTTTCTAAAATGGCCTTATTAGTTGTCTACAAGAAGAGTATCACAGCAGATTCCACTGCCAAACTCTTCTTCGAACGAGTGTGGGTATATTTTCGGATACCGTAAACCATTATATCAAATTAGGATAGTAGGTTCCTAAGTGCATTTTGGTCAAGCCTTTAGTCATTGTTGGACACCAAGCTCACCAAATCGACTGCATTCGCGAGACAAAGATTGCCAATAGGATGATAGTGCACATACTATGCATGTAAAACTTTAAGCATCCATGAACATGGGATGAGAATACTCCACATGTCTAACATAGCTACAACAAAGTTTTAGATGTGCCCAAGATTTCAACCATTGTATCCCATTGATGTTGCAATGCCTCTTGCAACTACATAGGTAGAATATGCACATGTTCAATCTAAAGTTGATAAGACCATCAAGTTTATTGAATGAATTAAACACATCCACCAGCGGTTTCATGATATCTTCGATAGAACCAATAATAAGTGTAAATAATGTTATGATCAACATTGAGTGCCACATAAGTTTCAAGTGGGTGACAAGGTTTGGTTGCATTTGTAGAAGGAATGTCTTGTCAGAGCCCATCAAAAGCTTCAACGACTCTGATACGAGTCTTACACCATCACCAAGGCTATGGGTGACAATAATTTAGAGCTAAGTACCCCCCCATTCCTTGGCCTGCACCTAATATTCAATGTGGACCACCTTTAACCATACTTTCCACCATTATTGGACACCTCAGACATTGTTGAGCAGCTGAAAATAACAAAGCTCAACCCACATTTCATTAAACAAGCCACAATTGATTATATCTTGGACACATATATTAAGAACACTTTCCAATAGAGGATCCAACTGTATGGGGTTGTCAAAGCTAGCTAGCTCTTGTACCAAGGCAAGTGGCTCACTAGGGACCAAGTTTAGCAGAACTTTCCCCATCTCATGGAGGCACTCAACACAATGGGTACCATTGCTTCCTAAGGGGGGAGGATTGATCTAGGTGGATATTGGTGGCCACCCACCTATGCCACTTGGACCCCCAACATTGTTTCCTTTCAATTTCCTATATCCAACACATTTTCCTACTTCGACAGTTTTCTATTTTTGGCAATTTTTTCGGGTCCTGAACTTTCAAAGTCATTTTGAGTCCCTAAACAACATTTTTTAGGGAATAGCCTTGTTTTTAGTTTAAATTCGTTTTCCTTGAATAAACATTTCTAATGAGCTATTGTGCGTGCCAAGCAAAAATCATATTCCAGAGATACAACCTTAGGAAGTTGATATTCCGACCACAAGGGCTTTACCGGGGGAGCAATACCATACCACGTGCGTTCATATTGGGGGATATATATTGAGGATAAAATGACATAATATATTGAGCGTATAATAGGGGGTAAAGGTTTTTTATATCTGAAGGTATAAAAAATGGAGCTCAAAGTTAATGAAAAAATATAAATGGGTATAAAAAATGTTAATGAAAAAACGAATACCTACAATTTCTAATGAAAGTGGGAGTTTTTTAAATTGGGAAGTTGTATTGGGTTCGTATAGGTAGGGGGTTAAATAATGTGATTTTTAGAGGTATTTTCCAATATGTAGTCAAATAAAGGGTATTGTTTAGTATGCCATGAATTCACGTGATATGTCATATTTTCATTGAATTGAGCCCTCGTGGTTCCAACTAATCCCATTGGGGCCCTCAAGCTTTTGGTGCTTCATCTCCTAGGGTTAGGTTTTTGGATGTTTAAGGTTTATCATTTTTTCTTCATGATAAAAAGGCCTCAAAGCTTCATTGTAACTCAATTTAGAATGCATGTAGTTGTCACATCTCTTCTCAATGATAAGCTACCATCGCTCGAGCTAGTTTGTTTTCATTTTGCGTGTAAACAATTTTCAGCATTTGTTATTTATTAATTTAACTTATGTTTCGATGTATCTCTATGTTGTTGTTTAAATCTATATTTCATTCCCTTCCTTCACAAATTTGCATCATGACAACAACATTCTCACAAAATGGAATCACAACAATCCTCAACTTGGGAGGAACCATTATCTCTTCAAGTCTTTTCCATAGCTTATCTTGAGGAACTATGTCGAAATATTTATGAAAGTCAACAAAACAATAAAAGAGGTCAGTTTCACTATTGCGAAAGTCCTTGGAAATTATCCTAAGAGTGACAAGATTGTCAATAATTGAGTAATGTCTCCTAAACCTAGCTTTCCCTTTAGCTCTTTTACAATGGATTTCAAGCTAAACACTAATCTTCTTTCCCAAAATGAGCCCATACGATTTGGCTAAAATGTGGCTAATCATAATGGTCCTATAGTTAGAGGGAACATTTTTATCCCCACTTTTAAAGATATGCACAATAAGGCTTTGCATCCAAGGCTTAGGGAAGCCGTGTTTTATTTCGAATTTGAGAAGTTAGTGAATATGAGGGATGATTGTAGACCTTCCCATTTTGATATCCTAGTTCTTTAAGGGACTCAAATCATTTTCTTTTGTTTTACAAACAAGTATATTCCTCCAAAAATTTCTAGGCTCGACTTTAGAAAGGTGAAGAAGATGCTCTTGTCTCTTCTTAACATAGGACCTTTTCTTCCTTTTGATAAGAGCTTTGTATACACTTATATTCTTAATGTGAAATTTTCAATTTTGTTGCAGTTATCGGTTATAATTCTCCTATCTATTTATATTATTTATCTTCTGCAAAATACTTGCAACAAATACTGAATAAAACAATATTGCAACTTCACAAAAAAATAATTAATCAAAGGAAATGAGGGAATTATGCATGCACACATAAATAATGGACACCAATATTTTTAGACAAACGTCCCTGGAAAAACCCCAGTGTGGAGAAAACCAGTTTTGTAGATGATTTATTTTACTAATCTTCAGCAAATCTGTGATGGAGAAAATTATAAAATTGTTTGTTGTAAAATAGAAAACCTTCGGAAAATGATTCTGATCACTTCTGCAAGTCACCCTGACTTCCTGGAAGAATTTTTTTCCTCCTGGTCAAATTTGGCCTCCCTCTGGAGCTTAATATGGCCCACATGTGTAGCTTGGCAAATAAATTTGGCCCTCCTGACAACTTGCACGAGCTGGGAAAATTGACTTGGCCTCCACTAGAAAAGTTGACTTCATCTAGAAAATTGATTTCTCCAGCAATTTCTCCTTGCTCTATATTTTCTCCCTCTCTGAGCGATTCACATGGCCTACTAAGGTAATTCGCACCCCTACCTAGAGCAACTTGCACCATTGGAAAATTTGTCTATCTCTGTAGAAAAATCGATCTCCAAATCTCCTTGGCAATCACTATGAAGAATCACTCTGATAATATCGTCTCCAACCATTGTTGATCTCTCTCTGTTGATGCCCTTGCATTGCCTTTGCACCCTTGCTATCACTACAATTCTATGTCTCGATGTGTTCTCCAAATTCCCCATGATTTCCTCTTATAATCTCTCGTTGACGAATCAACGTCCATGTTCTAATCTCAATTGATGGCTAATATCATCTTGACCCATTCTCATGACTTTTCCGAAAGTCCCTTGAGGAAAATCCATTTACCCTAATTAATATTGATTAATTAAGCTATTTACCCAATCTAAACTTAGGAAAATTAATTAACTACTTAATGAAATCTAATCAAGTTCTTTTCTTGTGAAACCTTTTCTAGGTTTTGGAGAAAATGTGTTCCTTAGCCTCATAGACACAATCTAAGGCTAAAACACCTATCTGAGCTACACAAGCTAACAATCCCTCTTAGTGAGGTAGGTGTTTTGCATAACACCTAACTTGTCTCTAAAGAAGATGAATCTCACCTTCCCCAAAGACTTCGCCAATATATTTGCTACATGATCATATGTAAGTTTATATTGTAGTTGGACAATCCTATGTTATACACAATCCCTAAGGAAGTTATTAGTTTATGTAGCTAAAACAAGTGTTCTAGTCTTAAATTGTGTTTATGAGGTTAAGGAACACATTTTATCCAATACCCAAAAAATGTTTCGAAAGAAAAGGCCTTGATTAGATATAATTAAGCAATTAATTAATTTTCCTAAGTTTAACATAGGGAAATATGCTTAATTAATACGTTTTAATTGGGGTAAATCTATTTTCCTCTAGATACTTCCAGAAAAGTCACTTGATGGGGTCAAGATGATCTTAAACATCAATTATAATTAGATCATGGTCGTTGATTTGCCAAAATTAGACTATAAGAGGAAATCAGAGAGAATTTGGAGAACACATCAAGACACAGAGTTGAAATGACACCAAGGACGTAGAGGCAGCGTAGGGACATCAATAAAAAGGGTTTCAATAGAGATTGTCAAAGAGATTCTTAACAGGGATTTCCAAGGAGAATTGGAGATCGATTTGTCTGTAGAGAGAGGTTGAATTTCCAATGGTGTGAGTTTCTCTAGAAAGGGGTGTGAATTACCTAGCAGGAAGATTGAATTTCTCGGAGGGAGAAATTCTGGAGCAAGAAATATTTGTAGGAAGAATTGGTTTGCAAGTAAAAGTCAAGATTTTACAGTGGAGGCCAATTTAATTTCCCTGACTAGTGTGATTTTCCAGGAGGGTCGAGTTTATTTGTCAGGCCACACATGTGAGCCAGAACAAGCTTCAGAGGGAGGTTGAACTTGTTCTGGTGGGATGAATTGCTTCTAAGAGGTCATGGAGACTTGCAGAAGTGATCAAAATAATTTTCCAAAGATTTTCCATTTTACGACAACTAGTTGTAATATTTTTGTTGAAGAATTTAATAATTAAAACCCTCATCTGCATAATTTCCCTTCGGGTTTTTTCCAAGGAAATTTGTTTATAAATACTAGTGTTAATCATCTATGTGTGTGTGCATTATTTTCTCAGTTCTTGTGGCTAATTATTTTCTGTGAAGTTGCAATAATTTTTTTCTAGTATTTGTCGCAAGTATTTTGTGTAAGACAAATAATCTAAATAGATAGGAGAATAATTACCATTAACTGAAATAGAATTAAAATTTCACATGTTATTAGAGCGGATCTGAGGGAAAAAAGAATATATGCGCAGGCGTTGGAAGATAAAAGACGAGAGTTTTAACCCAATTGATAATTCTTCAATTATTTCTATATTTTATTTTAGCTCGCTACATTTCCAAATTTTCCAAAGATGGTCGCAGTAGGATTGAGAGATCAGGAAAGGTTGGATGGAGCTTCAAACTTTGGCATTTGGAACGTCAGAATGTCATTCCTTTTGGATGACTATGGACTGAAGGAGTATGTGGATAATGTAATTGTTGTACCAACAGATCCACAACAACTGATTACCTATAAAAGGGAGAATGCCAAAACAAACAGGATGATCCTTAATGGAGTCAAGGATCACATTATTCCACATATTGTAGAAAAAGTCACAACGAAGGAGATGTGGTACACCATCGTAAAATTGTACCATGATCCTTCAGAAAATAGGAAGATGATTCTCAAGGAGAAGCTTTGGACCATTATGTAGAATAAGGGAGAAGAAGTGACTTCCTACCTCACCAAAGTTTGACTTGTCATAAATGAGTTAGTTGTAGTTGCAAACAAGTTTAGTGATGATGAGCTAGTGCACATAACACTTAATGGGTTTTCCAAGGAATGGCATATGTTCATCCAAGTGATTTCTGGGCGAGACAAACTTCCAGATTGGGATTTCCTATGGAGTGTTTCACATAGGAAGAGCTTAAGCTCAACTTATTCGATGGCACCAGTAGCAGCAGCAATGTATGAAAGGTTGAGAGGGAGCAGGAGAACATTACCTTAGCAAGGAAAGGAAAAGAGAAGGGTTCCAACAAGGGACAAGGATCAAAAGGAGAGTATAGGAAGGACCTATCAAAGGTCAAGTGCCATGGTTGTCACAAATTTGGCCACTATGTTAGCGATTTCCCACAGAGGAGGAAGAAGGGCAAGAAGCAAGTAGAAGTATTTTGAGGGACCAAGGGGAGTTATGGCATAGGAGGATGGGCCATATTCATTATGGAGCTCTTAGAATGATTCATGAGACTATGATAGGTGTTCAAGAGGTGAGCAGAGAGCACGATGATGTTTACAGAGGATGTGTGTTGGGGAAGTTTTTAAAAGAAGCTTTTCAAAGGAGTGATAGTAGATTGCATGGGATACTTGACCTTGTGTATTCAGATATATGTGGGCTAATGTTGACAAAATCTTGCAGGGGTGTGAATACTTTGTTACTTTTATCAATGATTTCTCTAGGCAGACCTAGATCTATTTCTTGAACACGAAGGATGAGGTCTTCAGTTGCTTTAAGGATTTTAAGGCTCTAGTGGAGAATGCGATTGGAAAAAATATATAGACTCTTCGGTCAGACAACAAAGGTGAGTACATCAACAACGAATTACAGGATTTTTGTACCAAGGTAGGAATAAGGAGATAATAGACGGTTCCTTACAACCCATAGAAAAAAGGGTTCCTAAGAGAAAGAACCAGTCTATTTCATAGGCAGCACGAGTGATGATGTGTGACCAGGATCTCCCATGTTATTTATGGGCAGAGGCATGTATTACAATGGTTTATATTCAGATTAGGGTCCCACATTGAGTGCTTGGATAGATGGCACTTGAGAAGGCATACCGGGAAGAAATTAGATGTCAATCACTTTAGGATATTTGGTTGCATACTATATTGTCACAATCTAGGGGAGTGTTGATGGTACTGGACCCGCCAACATGTCAGGGGATCTCCCTGGTAAGAAGTCCCAACTAGACCTCAGACTGTTTGGTGTAGGAGTCCTAACAGTGGGTCATACGGTTTCGCCTTGACCGTGGTTGCGTGCAGAGGTAAGTAAGATGTCCTTTTTGGTAGCAAGGGTGTGACATGCATAGCAAGCCAAGGAAGGTGCATGAATGGTTCTAACACACAGAAGGAGGAATGAGTGCACCCCTTGGAAACCTGTGTAAACACGTTACTTGGAAGGGAACACACGAGCAAAGATGAATCACAAACTGGAAGGAAGGTGAACTAACAATCCAAAGTGATGGTTAAACCAACAGCACATTTCAGTAAGATTCATACATACATATACAAAAATATTCTATACATACATGCGTAAGCAAACAAATACATATATCGTTAGAGTAAACAAGTTAACTAAGATACAATAACAACATATGCATGAAACATGTTGGCTCTGCTATATTAATAAGTGAAAGTTCCAATCATACAATACAACCATGACCAACCACTAGTCCCGACAACGGAACATTACAGTCACTCTCACTTTCTCGTCCAAAGAGATGTACTAGCTCTACACTATGGAGAAGCCAAGGCTCATTACAATACCCTCCAATCTTTCTCTAAGATACTCCTATTAGAAGCTTAGCTAACCAAAAGCCACTACAATGAGTAATGAGGTACTATAAATAGAAAAGGGTGGGGTGACCGTTGACATTCCCCTTTGTGACTGTTCACCTACCCTCATGACTCTTTGTTACACAGTAATTTGTCACCATTGGTCACCGTCCCTGTTACCCCTGTTTCCATACATTGGAGGACGCATTCCGGGACCTGTGAGTAGTGACATAGCCTAAAAACACTTGCATTATGCTCCCCTGAGTATGTACTTCATGTTCCCTGAAGACACCTTCTGCAAATTATCCCTGAAAAGTGCCCTTTTTCCATTGGCGCGGGTCCACAGTGTCTTACCCGCGCCAATCACTAAGATCCTCAAAAAGGGGTGCGACCATTGGCGCTCTATCTTAGAGCAACACCCGCGCCAACCAAGTTTGGTAATGATTTTTGACAAACGCGCACCCATATGTTTTTTCCCTTCAGATCACGAAGTCTTTTGAGGATAAAATCCATATGATAGAGGTCGAGAGTCATCATCTATCCTTGACATCTATCCACAGCGGCTTTTCGGAGATAATGTCAATCCACAATGGGTGTCCTGGTGCATTGTATCTTCCTCCCTTATCCATCTATAAAAGTCTGTCCTCATGCTTTAGACAAGCTAGTTTCGGAGTAATGCTAGTTGTGATTATGCTTGTCTTGAGTGATAGTAAGAGTCTTGAAGCATAGGGAGGTTATGCTGCCGGAAGTCTGAGAGAGAGAAGGTTTATTGCAAGACATACATAGCTGCTCGCCCAACCAGAGGATAGGTTCAACGTCAGAACCCTGGTTGTATCTTTCTCTGCTTATTATTCATTAATAAACGACTACTATTATGGTTCCAATCTCATTGTTCATCACGATAATGTTTGGTTTATTTCCTTTCTAACTGAAATATAGTTGTATGTTAGTGGATTTTATGCTTGTTCTCGTTTTGTTCTTTGCATGTGCAGGTATCCATACGCGGGGATCGCAAGGATTGTGACCTGCCGGAGCAAGGGAATGGGAGTATCAACTCTTCTTCGACATTAGCGTTGGACTCCAGGTTGGTTCTTGTAATCCACTTTTGATATGCAACTAGGAACTTGCGTAGTAGCGTGATTTGATTGTTGCTAGTCCCATTTTGGGCTAGTGGGATCGCCTCTGTCCGCAGAGGAGATTTACCTCTCCAACAATTTGGCAACTCCACTGGGGAAGAGCTATTTGTTGTTTGATTCATAAACCTTGGACGGAGTCTGAAGCACGGCTAGGCAGCCTTTGAAACGCTATTGCTTTGCATTAGCGGAGTAGATCAACGCCACTTCAGTCGATCTCCGGTTTGGTTTATGAACCGAACGGCTTGGAGTTTGTCTTGCATGTTAGTTTTCTCTTGCCTGTTTGTATAAATGAGCTTTCTGGGTCAGCTTTGAAGCTGTTTCTTGCTGTTAGACCTGTCTGAGTACTGTTGACCAGACCCTGGGCTGTTGTATTTATTTTTTGGGTCAGCAAACGCGGTTGGCGCGTTTTTTCCTCTGACAGTCGCGCCAGTTGGCGCATGTTGCACAACAGCAACTCGCGCCAATTCCTGAATAGCGCAAGTTGCAGGCTGACAGTCGCGCCAGCTCTGTGAATTTTGCCAGTTTGTTTGTTGGAAGCTCCTTAAACTCAGATTTTTGTTTTTGTACATCTTTTGCAGCTTCTGGAAGTGTGTTGGACCTCTGTTTGACTGGTTGTTACCTTTATCCTTCAGTTGTTTGCTTATTTCTATCGATTTTGTATCCCAGCCCTAGAGCATCTAGTGGCTTTACATGTCGAGCCTTCTGTGGGAAGTTGTGGTTTGATTATTCAGTCAACTTTTTGGTTGTTTTCCGCACCTGTCTAGTAGTTGTTAAAGTTTGTTATTCCGTGCTTCTGGGCAATTCACTTCTAGCTTGTTCGGATTTTGCTTGACTTCATTTGAACTTAGATCACATGGTTCATTGAAGGTCTGTGCGCTTTTCGTTGTTTTGACAGTTCATCTTGGTATTTCAGATTTGGTTCTCCTTGCATTGAGTGAATTTTGTTTATGCTTGTTAATATCTCTTGAAATTTGTTTAAATGCATTATGCCATCTTAAAAAGAGAAAAAACAAAAGATCTTTTTGCATTCTGTTAGTTAGCATTTATTGTTATTTGTTGCTTTTAAAAAGAAAAGAAAAGAAAAAGTTTCATTTCTTGTTATTAGCTGCATTAGGATCTTTGTTGTTTGTTTATTGTTCGTTTTGTTTGTTTGAAAATCTCAACTCTCCTGTAGTTAGAATTCATTGAACGAAATGATATAATTTTGGCATATAGTGTGCATTTAGGAAATTTTGAGATATCACATACGGTAGGACCAAAAAACTGAAACTTAATTGAAGATCAACTATAAAATAAACCGAATGAACCTAACAACGCATTGGAACCTAACGCACATATTCTAGAGGTCTAGGCTAGAGACGTGTTCCGGCGTCGTTAAACCTGGTAACTATTGCCTCGCTGATGGTTGGGTGATTCCTCCTGAGAGACAATAAGTACCAGTATGGACTGAGCTCCCACGTACCGTCGCGTATATACGGGAGACCCCACTAGGCTATCATCCTTTATCCCTAGGAAGCCGAGTCTGCCGCCTTACAAGCCGTAATGCACTGAACACAGCATTCGGGAAGATTGACTGCAGTACGGGAAGTGCTTGGTTTTCATCTGATTGCCAAGGTGTATAAGCAGTTTTACGGATTGTTTGGTAAACCTTTTGCCTAGAGTCTCCAGAGTAGTCACTTTTGATCCTTTTCGGACTCCTTAAAAGAAAAGGTGCTTGTGAGCGTCTTGTCACTTCGTGCTCATTAAACATTCGAAGGAGACTAGAGTCATCTTTTGTCCTTTTCTCGACTCTTAAAACATGAAAAGGTCAAGTTGTGTCTTTGCGTCCTAAAATTTATCTGGCCACGATAACGTTTACCCAATTAGATTTTGTTTGTGTTAGTTTGAGTAGGAGTTTTGTCTCGGTAGATACCTTAGGTTTTGTGAAGTTTCATCCTGGCGGAATTACCAATTTCGTCTTCTGCCGAGATACCAGTTGTGAGTCTTCCTGTGGTTCCGAGTATACAACCACTTACTTCTCGCGCCCCAGGCGACGAGACTTACCAGTTTCATTGGAACCCTACTTGGGAACCGTCTGAGGACAGTGTCCCTTTTTGGGACTATACTTCTCCTCGTGTGTCAGTCCCACCTTCTTCCTCTGACATGGAGGATTTGTCCCCTACGACGACTGATGAGTCCGTTGCGACGAGCAGTGAAATTCCCACCGCAACGGACCCTATACTTGTCAGTAGCACTCCCACTACTGCAAACCTACCACCAGGCTATAAAGAAGTAAGGGATACTATGCCCTCTGGAACTCCTTTCATGGGTTCTATTTGGTCACCACTCACTTTTCCTACTACGGAGCCTTTTACTCTGCAAAGTCGCAGTACATCTGTTACCTCAATCACAACCGCTCCAATGGTCTGTGCAGCCTCTTCGACTCCTATTTTTAGTCGCCCTTCGGCTTCCTTATTCGGAGTCTTTGATCCCATGACAAATGTCCCAATACAGGGGCCATACGATCCGTTTTTGTCATCTCAACCGGTTGTTGAGGTATCAGTTCCATTGTCAATTGAATGGGGCCCCACCTCTTTTCACGGTGGTCAAGTTTCATCTGCGCAGTCTCCAAGACAACCTCCTCAAGACCAACAAGGGCAATCCTTTCAGGGAAACCCTTTCGATTCTGGTGGTCCATTTTTCTCTTCTTATGTTCAACCTTCTGGTAACTCAGGTCAGTCTTCTGTTCAACAAGCCCAACCTGGTCTCCAGCAAGGTTATCCTACTGGACAAATTGGTCAATCAACTGTTAACCTAAACCAACCCAATGTCCAGTATGGTTCAATATCTGGACCAGCTGTTCAACCACATGGCCAGCCTACGGTCCAGTATAGTCAACCTTCTGGGAAAGTCGGTCAGCCTCAAATCCAATTAGGCCAACCAACTGCCCAGCCCACTCAGCCATCTGGTATGTTAGGACAACCTTCAATTGTGCAACAACAACAACTCCATTCCCAGCAGGCACAACCTTCTGGGCAGGGAGGTCAACCCCAATATCAACAAGGTTATCCTTCCGGCCAGATAGCCCAACCTTCAGGACATCTTTCTGGTACTGCTCAACCTGGTTTTTCGCCCCAGGCTGGACCCCAGCCCCCTTCTGGTTTTCAAATGCAAGCTGGGATTCAATCCCAACCGCTTTATCAACCTCCGCCTACTCCTCAAACTCAGTTTGGAGTCCAGCCACCCTATGGTTACCAGCAACCTCAAGGGCAACCTTTGTTTGCCCCGTACCAAAATTACCAACAACTGCAGACTAATCCTTATTATTCGCAACCATATGGTGCTTCTACAGGACCGATTGGTAATCCATGGAGCGCTGGGGGGCAAAACCCAAATCCTTACGGACAAAACCCTATGGGGCCAAATCCGTCCGGACCAAGCCCTTGGGGGCAACCGCCAGCTGGTTGGAACCCTGGTGCTCCATCCCAACAGCAGCCCCAGATGTCCTTTAATCCTCAATTACCTTTCTTAGCGACTTTAGAATTACCGGATGTGTCTAAATTGACTAATGATCCTATTCTACATAATCCATATTGGCCTCCGGTTCCAACGAAAATTCCCGGTGACTGTCCAAAATTCAATGGTAAACCTAATGAGGATCCACAAGCTCATGTCATGACTTATCACCTATGGTGCTCATCCAATTCATGGCTTGATGATTCAATTCGGCTTCGCCTTTTTCAAAGGACTCTCACCGGCTCTACTGCTAAGTGGTATATTGAGCTCAATCGCGGATCTTTTCAGGATTTCAACTCCTTGGCTATGGCATTCCTCACCCATTTTCAGTTGCCCGTTCGATATGAAACGGGTACACACCTCCTCACATCCTTAAGACAAACGACGGCTACGCATATCTCTGATCATATCCATGAATGGAGACGGCATAGACGTATGATCAAATTTTGGATTCCCGACCAGCTTCTTACCGATTGGTTTACGACTTCGTTCATTCCTCCAATAGCTTGGGACATCGCCATGGGGGCGTGTGTTACTGAAGAGCAAGCTATCGCGCGAGCTCAGTACCTTGACTTGGTTTATTCTCAGTCAGGTACATTGTATGATTATCTGCCTGATGCCCCTAGACCAGGAACATCCAAAGCCCTGCCAACACCAACTGTTGACGGTATTATTGGTACTGTTAGTTCATCCTCAAAGAAAAATTCCGCGAACCCTGGGAAGCAAAAACCACCTGTTTCGAATGAACCCACCTCCCAGGTAATACCCACTTCAAATGTCACTTCCGAGGTCAATGCCGTCCAATCCACCACGGCAGACAAAGCCTCGAAAGCAAAGAAGAAAGGGAAAGCGAAGAATAAGCCAGATCAACCTAAGCAGGAAGCCCCTAAACCTCCGCCCGAGGACGGTGCCAAGCGCAAACCCAAGTATCCTTGTCTTATCTGTGATGAGGATCACTATACCAAGGACTGCCCGAGGCGGTCCGAAGTTAGTCGTTTGTTGAAAGGCGCTCCCGGGACTCCTGCGGTGCTTAAAGAACCCTTTCCCTCACAGCAAACTCAAAAAACTCAAATGGTGGCTGACCCATCTCAGCCTCCCTCTTCCTTCGGTTCTCAAGTGTTTATGGCTGGAACGATACCTATCAATATCAGTACTCGAACAAAAGATTATCCGCCATCTACCGGGAAGGAGCCTGAGATACCCTCTAGCGCTCCTCCGTTCAGTTCGGGTCCGCTCCACATTGAGAGACCTACTACTGAGACGCCTCTTCGACCCCCTCCAAAAGGAGTACTCCGGAAATCTTCTTACAACCCAAACGCTCGTGCTGCACAGCACTACAATATCATTGAGGACTTAGCGCAGACTCCCTCGGCTATGTCCGCTTTAGAAGTTCTCCAGAGCTGCCCTTCTCAGAGGAAGTCCTTGCTATCCGCTATTGGTGGCATAGACCCAGCAGATTCGGATTTAATTACTTTTGACTTGGAACGCCATACCCAGAGACTGCCTCCTCAAATCGCATTCCTTATACAGGTTATCATTGATTCCAAAAGAATTCACCGTACATTCATCGATGAAGGTGCTTCAACTTGCATCATGTCTGTCGCCTGTTGGAAAGCTATTGGATCTCCTACCCTGAGTCAGTCTCCCACAACCTTGGAAGCCTTTGATGGAAGAGCCTCTCGTCCTTATGGTATACTCCAACGTTTGCCCATCACTTTAGAAGGGAAGACGGTCGAAATGGAAGTTGAAGTCGTTGATGCTACTCTTACCTACAACCTCCTTCTCGGACGTAGCTGGATCTACGCGATGAAAGCTGTTGCTTCATCTCTGTTCCGTATCATCCGTTTCCCTCATCAAGGGAAGATTGTTACCGTAGACCAGCTATCTTTCTTCGCTTCTTCGTCTGAAGGTAACATCCCTTTTGTGGAGCATACCTCGAAATTATCTGAGAGTTTGGGAGCCGGACTTTTCAAAGATCCCGCCCTTATGGGTGTTTTTCCGCTCCCACCTCCTAACGTCGCCTCTGTTAATATGATCACTACTTGTTCTGATCTGTGGATCATTCCTCCCACCGACCAAGTAGATTCATGGGGCGACAAGATGCCGTTGAGTCCTGCCGAACTCAACTACGTTGAAATTCTTGCTGCATCGGCTCCCTCTTTCGAGCACAGTTCTCCATTCATTTGATCCATCCTCAGGGCTTGTAGATGAGACTTCTTCGGATCCTTTGCAAGAAACCTTCTCGTCCGATGAAGCCACTATTGAGACTATGTCTCTCGAGGAACTTCCTTGGCATGATTCTCACCATCGTTCCTCGTTTCTCCCTGCACCTCAGGATATTCTCACTTGCCTTGAGCGGTTTGCTCCTTGTCTCCCACTGCAAACACCTGTTCAGATTTATCAGGTGTCTTCTGAAGGGAATATGGCAAATATTACGCAAACCCAGCCCATCGACATCTCTGTCAAACCAGGGGTTGTCGAGCATCTTCATATTGGAGTCACTTGCACTCCCGAGGAGATTCAACTTTATTCCAACCTCTTTCGCGAATTTCGTGACGTTTTTGCATGGTCCTACGAAGAAATGCCCGGCATTGATCCTAGCATAGTGGTGCATGAGATAATCACGTACCCAGGTGCTAAGCCTGTTCGTCAACGTTTACGCCCTGTACACCCCCGAAAGGCTGCAGTGATTAAGGCCGAGGTAGAGAAGCTTCTTAAAGCCGGTTTCATTTATCCTATTCCGCTCACAGATTGGGTTTCGAATATCGTACCTGTGACTAAAAAACAAGGTACAATCCGGGTTTGCGTTGATTATCGGGATATAAATCGAGCCTGTCCTAAAGATAATTTTCCCACACCATTCATTGATCAGATTATTGACGAGTGTGCCAGAAGTGAAATGTATTCTTTCATGGACGGTTTTTCTGGCTATAACCAGATCAATATTGCTCCCGCTGATCAACACAAAACTGCCTTTATCTGCCCGTGGGGCACTTTTGCCTATAAGAAGCTCCCTTTCGGTCTTAAAAATGCCGGTGCTACCTTCCAGCGTGCAATGTCCTATGCGTTCCATGACATTCGACACATTGTACAGCCATACCTGGATGATCTCCCTGCTCATTCAGCTAAACGTCAGGACCACCCTAAGCACCTTCGCGAAATCTTTCTTTGCTGTCGACACTACCGAATCAGACTTAATCCTCACAAGTGTGTCTTCTGCGTAGAATCGGGTCGACTTCTAGGATTTGTCGTCTCCCGGGAGGGCATCCGATTGGATCCCCTCAAAGTCGAGGCTATAGTGAATCTTCCTCCCCCCGCTACCTTACATCAATTGCAGAGCTTGCAAGGTAAAGAAAATTTTTTACGTCGTTTCGTTCCAAACTATGCCGAGGTGGCCAAAGGTTTTACTCGATTACTAAAGCGCGATGTCCCTTTTCATTGGGACACCACAGCTCAGGAATCTTTTGAGCGTCTCAAGGACCTCCTTGTTTCTGCTCCATTGCTCCGTCCTCCGAATTATTATTGCGACTACACCTTATATTTGCCCGCCGCCGACACCACCATCGGCATGGTTCTTGTTCAAACTGATGATGATGACACTGAGCATGTTATCTATTATCTCAGCTGCAACCTTTTAGACACAGAAACTCGATATGCTTATGTCGAGAAGTTGGCATTGGCCGTTGTTTGTGCCGTCCAACGTTTCCGTCATTATATTCTGCTGCGTACTACTACTGTGATTTCTGATTGCAACCCCATGACGTATATATTGTCACGCCAGTTGCTGGGGGGCAAGTACTCGAAGTGGATTGTTATCCTCCAAGAGTTTGACTTGGAATTTACTACTGCCAAGTCCAAGAAATCACTTGTTTTTGCTGAGTTAATTTGCTCTTTGCCATCCTCTTCCTCGACCTCTCACATCGAGGATCAAATTCCGGATGAGACCCTATTCCTCATTAGCACCCTCGATCCCTGGTATGACGATATAATCATATATCTGCAAACGTCTTCCTTTCGCCCGGGCGTGTCCAAAGACGCTCGGCGAAGGATTCGTCATCAATCTCAACCATACCGTATCATTGGCGATACATTATATCGTCTTGGCACCGACTCTGTTCTCCGCCGTTGTCTTACTCTCTAGGAAGCTGAGCGGGTCTTGAATGACTGCCACTCTGGTGCCTGTGGCGGTCACATGTCCGGATATGCTACTGCCCAAAAAATCCTCCGTGTTGGTTACTTTTGGCCCTCTATCTTTAAAGATTGCATCCTTGTCGTCCGTTCTTGTCATGAGTGCCAGATATACCAATGGAAGATGCGAGCGCCTCCTGCTCCGTTGCACCCTGTTGTTGCCATCGGCCCTTTTGCCAAATGGGGCATTGATTATATGACCTGTAACCCTCGCTCGGCCGGGGGGCATGGGTTTATTATCATTGTCGTCGATTACTTTACTAAATGGGCCGAGGCGATGCCTACATTAACTGAAGACGGTCACACAGCGGCGCAATTTTTATTTAATCATGTTATTTCGCGATTCGGCGTCCCTCAAGCCATTGTTACTGATCACGGGAAGCATTTCCGTAATCATATGATGTCGGAATTAACAACCCAGCTAGGCTTGCAGCACGATAGTTCAACTCCGTACTACCCACAGTCCAATGGCCAAGTTGAAGCTATCAATAAGATTTTGGTTACAATGCTTCAACGTACCGTTGGCATGCATAAGTCTAACTGGCATTTGATGTTGTTCCCTGCCTTGTGGGCCTACCGAACCTCTATGAAGGATGCCACTGGTTCCACTCCATTCCAGCTAGTTTATGGACTAGAGGCTACCCTTCCGATTGAATGTGAAATCCCTTCATTAAAGTTAGCTATCGAGCTACTTCCCAACACCACTCCGTTAGAAGAACGCCTTCTTTACTTAGAACGGCTGGATGAAACTCGTCGCCTGGCCTCCTTGGCCATCGAAACGCAAAAGAAGTGAGTCAAGACTCACTTCGATCAGACCGTACGTCCACGTTCTTTTGTTGAGGGAGACTTAGTCCTGCTCTATGATCAGGCAAAAGATAAGCTAGGAGCAGGAAAGCTCGAGTCTATGTGGCTAGGCCCTTACATTGTCAAGAAAGTTCTGCAGAAAGGGGCCTACGAGCTGATTGATTATGAAGGAAACCCTCTTGGAAAGCCCCGAAACGGGCTATATCTGAAAAAGTACTATGCGTGATGCTAGTACGTTTTATTTTGTACATACATGTACTCTAGCTAGTGTGTTGTGTGTGTGTGTGTCAGCTTTAAAGGCGTAACTGCCACTTATTGTGTTTCTCGCTTCTTGTGCAGATGTCAAATACACCTTATGTTGGTTTCGCTGATGGTGCCTGCCGCAGTACTCGCAACTTGTCCTCTGCGGCATGGGTGATCTACGATCCTCATAGCGAACTGATAGACTGTCAGGGTGTGTGTTTGGGTCATACTACTAACAATGTCGCCGAATACTGTGATGTAATCGAGCTACTTGCTGAAGCAATTAATCTCGGCATTCGTGCATTGGTAGTGAACCTGGACTCTCAACTTGTCGTCCACCAGCTCAACGGGCAATATTCCGTCAGAGACCATCATATCCTAAGGTTGTATTTACGTGAGAGATTGTTAGAAAGGAACTTTGATTTTATCACATATCAACATATTCCACGACAATTAAACACATTATCTGATGCATTGGCTAATCATGTATTAGATAGACATTTGCGTAATTTGTAACTAAAACATTATACAAGCAAGCACATGAAAAACACAATAATAAACCATAGGCATATGTATATATATACGTGTGTGTCATAATGTTTGCGCCCTGCGCATTACATAATCCAAAAAATAATACATGTCCAAAACTCATACAGCCGCTGACAACATGTCTCTCAAAAACGTGCAAAAATGAAACCTAGGCGTCTAATCACGGTGATGCTCATGATAGCATGTCACTGCTCGCACCAAACGTCTCAACAGACGATGGACGCGAGTAGATACTCCCACCGTGTGCCTCTGGTACGCTCTAGGCACGTCTGCCAATCTGGCATAATCTGGAATCCCTCAAGTAAGTGCCTCAAGGTTCTGTACTAGATCGTCACCCGCATCACCCTCTGCCTAAGGGTCGGCTGCAGGTTGTGCTCTCCGTGCATTATGAGGCAAGTCAGCTGGTCGCTCTGCACCAACATCTGCATACATATATATAGAGGTTGTCAGAGACAGACATGTATTACAAAAAAAACTTAAATACATAAAAACGTTAAAAACACAAAGAGTTCTTACCTAGCTCCTCGTCCCAGTCCTCTCCTGCAGGCAATGGGAGATCTGGATCTCCAGTAAAATTCGTGCCTGCATAAGGCCAGTCCTCGATGACAATCATCTGGTGACGGAGCCAGATAAAGAACTCGGGCCTCCAGGCCATCTGCTGGCCCCCTCCTCCTCTGGGCATAAGTTCTGCCCATCGATTCAACCTCGGCTCCCGTGGCACTGGATCAGCCACTATACCTCCTTCTACCTGGAATATCGGCAGTCGCTCCAGGAAGAAAGTTACTACGATAGATCTGTTAGCCTCCTATACCAATAGGTTTTCATCTCTCATGATTGACAGTGGAAGTGCCAAAAATGTCTACCTTCCATGCTGCTAAGGTTCCATTTTTGTGGAAGAAACATACAGTTTAAAAAATGTAAAGAGGGTATGCCTTAAAAGAAAAATCAAAGGGCAAGAAAAGGAATTGGTCAATAAAAAAATAAGAGAAATGAACCCCAAACAAAGACCATGAGAGTGGCTAGTCCAAATTGCCACTACTGTTTTGATGGGTGGTCCAACAGCTCAAGTTAGGCCTCTCCATATTTTAAATTGCATGTTGTAGACTAGAAAGGAAGTACCTGTTCAAACAGCTCAAGCTTGACAGATGACTAGGTGGATAGAGAAAGAAAGGAGCCCAACTGCTTAATATGGGCCCTTGGAAGCCATAAGGGTAGAATTAGATAGGAGGGCAGCAAAAAGAAAAGAGAATTGTCAGGGTTTGCAAGACTAAGTGCACCCATACAAAATGAAGAAAAAATGTTAGGCATAATAGGCAGGGTAGGCAGTTGAAGGTTGCAGAAAGCAAAATCCAAGCACATCACTTGGAGTAAATCAAAGTGGCCATCGGCAGGAAAGGCAAGAGCAGTGGCCTAGGTGGCAAAGTGCTAAGTCATCACTAACTCCCCTCATTCCCTTCAAAGTTTCTTACTAACCTCCCATGAGGACTGCAGGATCTGCCTGACCAGTCCTCCTTATGCTCTTCATTTGTACAAATTTGATGTCATAAATGACTTCTTTCTTTGAAAAGAAGCCACATTTCTTGTGTAAAAATTCTTTTCATTTTGATCTACTTCCTAACTAAGTTTGACACCTGCAAAACTTAGTAGCTACCACTTCTCATTCTCATTCCCCCAATACTAACTACTAACTGTATTTACATTAAATACCCTATATTTCCCTTTCCCCTACTATTATAACACCATGGTGTATAAAACCCCAAGCACTGTATAAATATCCCCCCTTTTTTAGCATTATAGCTAAATAAGTTTGTCTAAGGGAGACATTAGTCCACCAGGGACTAGGGTCAACCCTGCTTTGGGATTACTCTAACCTCTGGTTAGAGTAATAACCTCCCCCTGCACCCTCATTTCCCCTCTTTTCCAAAAAATTCCATCAAAAACCCCTTTCCCATTTGCTCAAACCTAACCATAACCCTTATCCCCCCAACAGACTAATATAAAACCCACAAAAATCCCAATACCTAAAGTCCCGCGTCCCAAATATTAAAATGAATATTTTAATATGCGGGCGGGTCCCCCCCAACATGCCCGACCGGTTGGAAACTCCCGCCAGCCGTTCATCTTCCGTCGCCCCCGATCTAACGGTGGGCGGTCATTTCTAGATCTGAACCCGCCTCCCTTTAACGTCCGGGGAGAGGGCGGTATGAGTGTTCGTACTCAAGACACGTGGCGATCGGCGGGGTTGTTCGCAGCCCCCCTCGTCGATACCGCCTTTGCCAAAAGGTGGTGCGGGGAAACCACTTACCACCTCCCCGTTACCACCTCCCATCTTACGTCATCTACACGTCACCATGACGTCGTATTAACTCCGCCCCTGCGCCTCGTGGCCCTCCACGTAGCCTTGCCACTGTTCTTCGCCCGCCACCGTGTCCGGCCACGCTGGCCTCCAGCTCAGCATCCACGTCACCCTCCGTACCCCGGGCCCGCCATGACGTCATGCTGACGTCATCGGCAGAAAAAGCGCCAAATGACCCTTTTCGTCCGAATTTGTCGTTAAAAATCGCGGTTTTGGCCGTTTTGTGTCATTTTCGAGCGAAAAAGACAGAGTCGTTGTCGCCGCTTCACCGCCGAGTCTTCTCCGAACCTCCAAATTCGAATTTGCAACCGCCAGAACTCATCAACTCAGCTACCTTGAGCCTTCACTGTTCGGCCGGCAGGCTGTCCAAGCTATTTATCCAGGTACCCTTCAAACGACCGCAGCCAGTAGGAGAAGGTACCTCGGCCCCAGCAGCTGCACCGACCACACAGATATCTTCCACAGCAACACCAGGCACAGACAAAGGTAAAGGAATAATGGGTGCTGAAGAGCAAACAGTGAAAGAACAGCCTGCCCCCTCAATAGGGCAGCAACAAGAGCACACCCCTCCTCCACAAACTGAGCCACCAGTAGCACCAATTTTGCAGACCCCAGCACATGAGGAGAGGGGTATGAAAAGAGATAGAGAAGAGTCCACTCCTGCTAGTGGATCCTCCCAACAACCCCAGGCCAAGAGACAAAGGGTTGATTCTCCAGAGATAGAAGAAATCAGTGAAGAAGTCCTTGACAGTTCAAGGAAAGATGGAGAAGGCAGCCAACATACAGGTACAAGCTCCTTTCAGCAGGAGCAGGGAGTGCAGCTTGGTTTGGAGGTGTCATCCTCCACTCAGCAGAGCAAGAAGCCTAAAAGCACTAAGGCTTCTTTCAAGCAAATAAAGGCACAAAATGACTTGCTGAGGGTGGAAGTCTATAAACAGTTTCTAAATGCAACACCAGCCCAGAAAGAAAGGCTAATGTCTATATATGACATTCAAGAGGAGAAAATGATCCTCAGTCATTTCAAGCCTAAAGTGTCGCAGCCTAAATCAGCTGCGGATTATGTGAAGACAAGGGTGGAAGTCATGGCAAAAGACATTCACCCCATGGACCAAATAGAACTCCACAAGCAGACTGGAGAAATGGTCTATGCCACCTTGGTGGACAGGGCATCCATGGCCCATGAACTAAAAGAATCATTGAAAAATACCAACATTCAGTTGGATTTTGAGAGAATGTCCTCCTTGGCCAAGGACAATAGAATAAAATCACTGGAAGACATCATTGTAGACTTAGGACATGATCCTAAGGATCCAAAGGGCGTAAGGGCCCTCTTGAAGAAAAAAGAAGATGACCTCAATGCACTGAAGAAGAGGTTAAAGCTGCTGCCCACAGAGCACCCTCAAACAGCAGAGTTACAAAAGGAAAAGCAGGTCGATGAGCAACTGGACCTCATAATGCAGCTAAACCAGAAGGTCCTCGATTTGGAGAAAGAGCTTGAAGGGGCATTACAAGATAAGCAGGGAGAATCCACATCCCAAGCTCCTCCAACTACTTCAACCACTGCAACAACTACAGAGGCAGCAATGGCCCCTGCAACAACAACAGCTCCAGATCCCAGTACAAGCATGGAAGAATTGACTAAGGCAATTAAAGAAATGGAGCTCCAGGCAAATGAGATAAAGCAGGCCAAGGAAAAGTTGGCAGAACTAGATGCCAAGTATGATAAATCAAAAATGACTGTGGCAAAACAAGGCAGAGAGATAAAGGCCTTGAAAGAGAAAATAAAGACTTTGGAAAAGGAGCTCAAACTAGAGACCGCTATAGCAGAAATCAAAAGAATTTTGTGGGCCCGCATTGACCAATCCATCACCAAGCAATGGAAATCAATTAAGACTGTGCATGAGCAGATGGATTTGATTGGCCAAGCACAGATAGAGGTTCAAAGGGCCAAAATAGTGCTAGGAAACAGGCCGGAGCTGGCCAATAGATTGATAGATTTTTTGAACAGGCAGACAAAGGAAGAACTGGCAGCCATCCATATTGTTAACAGAACAGAGGCTGTCCTTACAGTTAAAAAGGTACTCACTCTCAGAAATTATGTACAAACTGTGGAGAGGAAGTGCTATGAAATCCAGGCTGAGGTGGATGAGTACAAGGCCAAAATGGGAGCACTGCAAGCCAAAGGACTGCCTAGCCTACTAGATGGTGCAGGGAGACTGATCTCTTGAGAACAATATGCCACCAGAATGTCAAATCATATTGAAAACCAGATTACTGCATCTGGCAGTACTTCTGAGGAGGCAGGGCCTCCAACAGGGCAGAGCCTTCTGAAAAAACTTGAGAATATATTTTTTATTGAAAATGAAATCCACCACCTTTTTGAGATTCCTCCAAACTTTTACAGATATACTGAAGCAGATGAGACCCTGGTGAAAATCCGAAGACACCAAATGCCCAAGGAGGATTGGTGGCAAGCAATGCTCCAAATTTTACCACATTAACTTCAGATGTTCCATCCCAGTCAGCTACAGCTCAGCAAAAGTCAAACATCATTAAAGGCAGCTGAAAAGTGACTCAGCAAAAGACAGCGGCAGCAAGCAAAGGATAAGATATACGCACCTTTTGACAGCGTATCCTCAACCGACTCCAGCAACCACAAAGTCAATATCTTCTGACCATTTTTGACAACTAAGGCATTGAGGAGTTACTGCAGCATTTACTCCCTCAGCTGTAACGCTCCAGGAGTTGGCATAACATTAATGAAGCAGTTACTCATCAGCAGGATATTTTCTTTTGTAAATTATGTATATATACCTCCCCTAATAAAGTATGAGGGGTTGATGATTTTCACTCTGAGGCAAATGTATTGTATACTTTCAGATTATCTAATGCAAAGGGCTGGACCAGCTCAGTGATTTCCTGAATGTTTGATGTCTTGCTGATACCATGTGTGCTGTTACAGAATTCTTGCGCTGTCTGATGAAATAATAAGTTTTCTCAATCTCTGTTTTGTCTTCCTATGTTATTAAATCATGCTCATGTTTCACTGATCTAGCAGTAGAGAAAAGGGATAGTGCAGGATATGTTTGGTTACACCTTGTGCTCAATCTTTTATTGCTGTAAATGTTTTCTTCAGAATTAATTATGGACATGAATTCTTAATTGCTCATGTTTTCATTAATTCTATAAATATGAATGTTATCTAGAAATTCTTCACTGCTTCTAAATAATATTCTCACTTTTTCTCCATATCAGTTTATTGGAAGATTCTTAATTGCCTTTCATAAACTGGACACATCACATTCAATCACAATTTCAAAGCGTTGTTTCTCAGACACCTATCTAGCTCTGCAGCATCACTACTGTATCAACACAGCACACCAAATAACTGAAGGACCACTGACTCCATGCCCAATGGCCTAGAACACTCTAGCGAGGACATATATATCTTGACTGAAATCATCATCCAACAAATTCCAAAAAACAAACCTTGAGCATCATAGCTAGCCTAAAATACTACACAAACAAAGCTAAAACACAAAGAGAGAGCCCTCTCTGGTCATAGGTAGGCTAGAACCTGTGACCCAAAGATTGGTTAGTGGTTACCTCGGCCGTATTCCCTTGGGAGTCAAAGGGAACAACCTGAGTGATAACATAATTGGCGACTCCACTGGGGACAGAGCGTATTTTTCAACTACTGCCTGTCTTTAGACAGTGGTTCCAAAGCTTGAGCAGTCCCTTAAAACAGTTCTAAAAATATCCTCAAAAAATACCAAAAAGAAGTTCTGAAGCTGGCTCCTAAGAAGAAGACTAGGCACACGAGGTCAAATCCTGACCCAAATCCTCCTCCTGTTTTCGATAACCCCAATTTGATCCACAGAACTCATAAGAGCCAAAAGGAACCAGAGCAATCTCCTGAATCTAGCCCTGAGGCAGGTCAGCATACCTTTATTCCCACCCCTTCTAAGCCAACCTTTCACCTCCATACAACTCATTCCCCCCCCTCTTCATCATCCACTTCACAAAACATATTGTCGACACCTAACACACAAACTATTATTGTTGTCCCTGTTGTTCCCGTTGTTCCAGTCGTCCCACTTATCCCACCAAATATGGCTAATCGATATGCACCCCTTCAGCTGCCTAACAATCCTGGTGCTATGCCTCAGGATTACCAAGGCAAAATAACTTATTTTGATGGAACCAGTACATACACTACCTTGCAGCATACTAAAAAAATGCAAGACTACTTCGAGAACTATGAGATAGATGATGATGATGTAAGGATGAAAATCTTTGTCCAAAGTCTGACAGGTGAAGTGAGAACATGGTTCCGGGGCCTGACCCCAAATTCAATAGCTGATTCGGGTGCCCTTTATCAGTCCTTTTTAAACCGATGGGAAAAGAAAAAGGACCCCCTGCACATTCTATCTGAATATGACACCATAAGAAGAGGTCCACAAGAAACTGTCTTGGACTATTGCACCAGATTTAACACCATTTACAATGCCATTCCTCAAAATCTTAGACCTCCACCTGATTTAGCATTGATTAAGTTCCCTGATGGATTTGATGCTGATATGGCATATCAGCTAAGAGAAAGAGCCCCTGCAACTCTAGCAGACATGCAAAACATAGCTGTGAGTGTAGAGGCAAATCTAATTGCCAAAAGAAATCGGGCAAGAACTGAACGGAGAACTACTTTCAAAGAAGAACCCTCGTCATTTGAGCAAAAGCTAGATGCAATCATCAAAGGAATGGATAGACTTGGGGACAGAGTGGAAACCATAGAAAGAAAGTCATCATGGGAAGGGCAAACAAGTAATATAAGAAACACAAACTTCAGAAAGAATCAAAATCCTAATGTTGGAAGGACTGATCCTGACCAACATGTCAGGCCTCCTTTTCAAGAGAACTATGCTGAGGCTTCAACATCTAGTGAACCTAGTGAGGACCCTCACATCAATCTAATGGGTTTGGATGGTGAAAATCAAATCTTTTTGACACAGGAAGACCAAGAGGTTTACAATGACAGTCAATTCCACACTAAGACAGGTGAATCATTTGACTTTAAAGAGGGATATGATGCAGCTGTGTATGAGGTGCACAAACAGTACAAACTAAGGAGTAGAACAATAGAGGTACCTACACCCCCCAAACCAAGGGATAATAAGCAGCCAAAAAAGATCAATGAAATTACCTCTCATCCCCAACCAGCGGGCAGCCCAAACCCACCTACCACAGAAGTGACTATGGAAGACATTTCAGAACAGCAGTCCTCTCAAAATCAGCCAGGTAAACCCCATCAATCAAAGATAAAGGCAGACACTCCCATAGGAAACAAACATGACATCGGTTTCACTCAAAAGGATCCTAACTATGAGCAGAAGACCCCTGATAATTCAGCCGAGAAGGAAAAATCTGCAGCACTAAATGCCAAAATTCAAATAGAAAAACCTTTCAACTTGGAAACAGAAATCAGTAAGCTAAAAATATCAGTGCCTCTTTCAGAATTAGCCAAACATGACATTTATAGACAGCAGATTAATAGATCACTCCAAATATCAGACAATAAAGATGCTGTGAACGTTCTAGATGACCAACCAGAGCTGCTGTTCGGACCTGAGGTTAATGGAAAGACAGAGAATGGAGGGATACCACCCTTTTATGTCAACCTGAATATTCATGACAAGGTCCTACACAATGCAATGTTTGACTCTGGGGCCTCACACAACTTAATGCCCAAATCTGTAATGGAAAAACTTGACTTAGACATCACAAGACCTTACAAGGATCTGTTTTCATTTGATTCAAGCCAAGTCAGATGTTTAGGCCTGATCAAAGACTTATGTGTCTCCCTAGTCCAATATCCAACCAAAACTATCTTAATGGATGTAGTGGTAGCTGACATACCCCCTAAGTATGGCATGCTCTTGTCCAGATCCTGGGGGGCCAAACTTCAAGGATCTCTGCAATTGGACATGTCCTATGCAACTATTTCAGTCTTTGGACAGCCAAAGAGATTGTACCGGGAAACTCTGATGAAATATGTGGTAAGCAGTCAAGACAAGCCTCAAAACTTTCCAATCTACTCTATACACTCAGACATGGATTCTTTCATTCTCTACAATGCTGACATATGTCACAAAGCTTATTCTGAACTTTTAATGACAGTAGACACCAAGGAATCAAATGAACAATCTACCTACAAAGACCAAGGGACCAGGGTGATGGCTGTTAACAAGACAGAAGGAAATGAGGTGCCCAACAACTTGCAGAAAACTAATCTGCCCATCATCCAACTCACTAAAAATTTCAATCCAGATTTTGATCATGAAACTCTATGGTGTCTAGAATTTGATGGCTCTGTAAACAAACTAGGAGTTGGCGCAGGAGTATGGGTCCACAATATGCACAATGACCAAGCTGAGGGCCATGCATATAGACTAAACTTCCGATGCACAAACAACATGGCTGAATATGAAGCCCTCCTGCTAGGATTGAAACTTCTAAAAAATCTAGGTGCAACCAAAATCTCAATTTTAGGAGATTCAGACTTGGTCATACAACAAATGAAGGGAAATTTCACCACAAATGATCTGAGGTTGAGAGCATACAAGGGGGCAGCCATTCAAATACTTGAGAGCTTCTCGCAATCACAGTTGACTAAGATTTCCAGAGAACTCAACCTACATGCTCACAGCTTGGAAACTTTTGCCAGCACTTGTAAGTTACCTTTCAAAACCAATCATACATTCACAGCTGAAATCAAACACAGACCTTCAGTCCCTGATAACATCAAGAATTGGCAAGTCTTTGACAGTAACAAACAGATAAAAAACTTTCTCACTTTAAAGGAGGAATTTTCGGGCATGAACATTGACACTAGTACCAGAGAGGATCAACCTCAAATATGCACAGTTACACAGAACATATCAGCTGAAGCAGCTGATCTGGTTCTACATCCGACCACCTTCGACAGTGAAACTATACGACAGTTGAAACAATCAGAAAACGCAGAGGAAATGGCTGAAGCAGAAGATGAGGTAATTGAGCTAAAGGATAATTTTCTGCCCATAGGTCTAACCCCTTTGGAGGATCTATTTGACTCAAATGATATCTCAAGAAAACCAAAAATCCAACCACTGAATGCTGAAATAGAGGATTGTAACATTGGGACACCTGAACATCCCAAAATGGTCAAATTATCCAAAGCATTACCTCCTAAACAGAAGCTGAAATACATTGAGTTATTTAGAGAATTTCAAGATGTCTTTGCCTGGAGCTATGAGGACCTTAAGTCTTATGATACATCAGTTATACAGCACACAATACCGTTAAAAGAAAATCAGAAGCCTTTTAAGCAGAAACTTAGGAGAATCAATCCAGTCCTCCTTCCCCTCATTGAAAAGGAAGTCAAACGTATGTATGAAGCAGGGATCATTGCCCCAATCAGATTTTCAAACTGGATTTCAAATTTGGTGCCCACAAGAAAGAAAACTGGTGAGATAAGACTCTGTGTTGACCTTAGGAATCTGAACAAAGTATCTCTCAAGGACCATTATCCTTTACCAAAAATGGATCATATCTTGCAAAGGGTGGTGGGAGCCTCAAGGATCTCCTTACTAGATGGTTTCTCAGGATTCAATCAGATTCTAGTACACCCGGATGACCAAGACAAAACTGCCTTCACAACACCTTGGGGAACATTCAAATATGTTAAGATGCCTTTCGGACTTAAAAATGCAGGGGCTACATTCCAAAGAGCAATGGATATTGCCTTTGCCAAGGAACTTCATGAGTTCCTAGTTGTCTACCTTGATGATCTAACTGCTTTTTCGAAATCAGATCAAGAACACTTAGAACACTTGAGGCAGGTTTTCACAATTTGTAGAAAATATGGCATATCCCTGAACCCAAAGAAATCACTGTTTGGATTAGAGGAAGGCAAACTCCTGGGACATATAATCTCAAAAGATGGTATTAGGATTGATCCTGACAGAATTCAAGCTATCCTACAAGTACAACATCCAAGAAACACCAAAGAATTACAAAGTTTCCTAGGGAAGATCAATTTCTTAAGGAGATTCATTCCCAATCTGGCTGAACTCATTAGACTGCTAAACAATATGCTGAAAAAGGATTCCAAGGTAAAATGGACTATGGAAGCTAAACAAGCCTTTGAGGATATCAAAAGAGCATTGACAAACACACCAGTTCTAACAAGCCCTAGATTTGATCAAGATTTTATCATATTCTCTTTTGCTTCTGAGCATACAATTGCTGCTGTTTTGCTACAAAAAGATGACCAGGGCTGTGAGAAGCCCATTGCATTTTTCAGCATAGCACTTAGGGATGCTCCCCTGAAATATCAGATTATGGAAAAACAAGCCTATGCATTGGTAAAAGCCATCAAGGATTTCAGAATCTACATTTTGTACTCTCATATAATTGCCTATGTTCCTAATGCAGTGGTCAAAGACATTCTCACCCAAGAGGGCCTTGAAGGCAAGAGAGGCAAGTGGATTGCTAATATCCTAGAATACGACATTGAGATCAAACCGACCAAACTGATAAAAGGACAAGGCCTAGCCAAATTAATGACTGAAACCAATTTCCAAGCCCTTGACATTAATGAACTGGACGACGAACAGGAGATGGCGACTCCACAGATCAAACAAGCCTTTATACAATCCCCATGGTATGTTGATATATGTTTTGTATTACTAAACCTGCAGGCTCCTCTAGGGTTGTCCAGAACTAAGAAAAGATTCTTGAAAATGAAAGCATCAAAGTTTTGTATTATTGACAATGTTTTGTTATGGAGAAATCATGAGGGAATATTACTCAATTGCTTAACCTTAGAAGAAACTGACAATGTCCTCAGAGAATTTCATGCAGGTGACTGTGGAGGACATTTGTACTGGAAGTCCACAGCTGATAAAATCCTAAGGGCTGGATTTTATTGGCCCTCCTTGTTTACTGATGTAAGGAAATTTGTAATGTCTTGCCATAAATGTCAGATTTTTGAGGGCAAGAGGAAGCTGCTGCCTTTACCACTCAAACCAATTGCAACTGAGAGACCATTTCAGCAATGGGGTTTAGACTTCATTGGGGAAATTCACCCTTCATCCTCTGGCCAGCATAGGTGGATTCTCACTGCTACAGACTATTTTACCAAATGGATAGAGGCCATCCCTTACAGGCAAGCCAATGACTCCATTATTATACAATTTCTAGAAACCAATATCTTATCCAGATTTGGCTGCCCAGACAAAATCATCACAGACAATGTTGCAGCTTTCAAGTCCAAGAAAATGATCAATTTTTGTCACAAGTATCACATGACCCTAGGTCATTCCACTGCCTATTATCCTCAAGGCAATGGCCTAGCTGAATCTTCCAATAAAAGTCTCATCAACATCATTAAAAAGGTTTTGGAAGAAAACAAAAAGAACTAGCATAAAAAGCTGGTAAATGCACTGTGGGCAGATAGATTGACCACCAAGAGATCAATTGGCATGAGTCCATATGAACTGGTTTATGGGCTAGAAGCAAAGTTTCCTACATCTCTAGGAATTCTTGTGATTAAGTTGCTGCAAGAAATACAAGCTGAGCCCAATGACATCCAAAGAAGGATTAATCAAACAATTCATTTACAACAAACAAGAGAGGAAGTCTATCAAAGAACTCAAGTTCTACAAGAAAAGATCAAAAGAATATTTGATAAGAGAACCAAAGCTGAAGATTTCTTTATTGGAAATAAAGTGTTGAGATGGGATTCCAGAAGAGAGGACAAAGGCAAACATGGTAAGTTTGATTTTCTATGGAAGGGACCCTATGTCATTTATGCCATACAAGGAAATAATACTTATTTTTTGAGAAGTATGGATGGTTCAGACACTGAGGAAGGCCCAGTTAATGGGAGAATGCTCAAGCATTATTTTGACTCCCTTGATTGAACACTAAACAGGCATGTATTGTACATAGATATTTGTATTTTCCAGTATTTTCAATTACAGCAGATAAATAAAACAGCAAGTGCATCACATTTTTTAGAAGACCAAGATGATATACTATGATATTATTAGGAGATATGGATCCTGGCACCTGGGCAGCAAGGAAAGCAAAGGGTAACTATCAAATCATGAAGACAAAGCTTGAGAAACAAATGAAAAATAGATCTGAAAATTTCACAGTAAATCAGCTCAGTGGGTGCTGCCTGCATACATCCAGGATCCTAAGCGTTGATCTCCAACAAACACGGAAATTCAGCCAGCAACAAGGAAGCAAATTCAGGCAATCTGACCTGCTGTTCTTGGCTTTTCACCTGGAAAAGCCATCCCCAAGTGGAGCCACTGTTAGCCTCCTATACCAATAGGTTTTCATCTCTCATGATTGACAGTGGAAGTGCCAAAAATGTCTACCTTCCATGCTGCTAAGGTTCCATTTTTGTGGAAGAAACATACAGTTTAAAAAATGTAAAGAGGGTATGCCTTAAAAGAAAAATCAAAGGGCAAGAAAAGGAATTGGTCAATAAAAAAATAAGAGAAATGAACCCCAAACAAAGACCATGAGAGTGGCTAGTCCAAATTGCCACTACTGTTTTGATGGGTGGTCCAACAGCTCAAGTTGGGCCTCTCCATATTTTAAATTGCATGTTGTAGACTAGAAAGGAAGTACCTGTTCAAACAGCTCAAGCTTGACAGATGACTAGGTGGATAGAGAAAGAAAGGAGCCCAACTGCTTAATCTGGGCCCTTGGAAGCCATAAGGGTAGAATTAGATAGGAGGGCAGCAAAAAGAAAAGAGAATTGTCAGGGTTTGCAAGACTAAGTGCACCCATACAAAATGAAGAAAAAATGTTAGGCATAATAGGCAGGGTAGGCAGTTGAAGGTTGCAGAAAGCAAAATCCAAGCACATCACTTGGAGTAAATCAAAGTGGCCATCGGCAAGAAAGGCAAGAGCAGTGGCCTAGGTGGCAAAGTGCTAAGTCATTACTAACTCCCCTCATTCCCTTCAAAGTTTCTTACTAACCTCCCATGAGGACTGCAGGATCTGCCTGACCAGTCCTCCTTATGCTCTTCATTTGTACAAATTTGATGTCATAAATGACTTCTTTCTTTGAAAAGAAGCCACATTTCTTGTGTAAAAATTCTTTTCATTTTGATCTACTTCCTAACTAAGTTTGACACCTGCAAAACTTAGTAGCTACCACTTCTCATTCTCATTCCCCCAGTACTAACTACTAACTGTATTTACATTAAATCCCCTATATTTCCCTTTCCCCTACTATTATAACACCATGGTGTATAAAACCCCAAGCACTGTATAAATATCCCCCCTTTTTTAGCATTATAGCTAAATAAGTTTGTCTAAGGGAGACATTAGTCCACCAGGGACTAGGGTCAACCCTGCTTTGGGATTACTCTAACCTCTTGTTAGAGTAATAACCTCCCCCTGCACCCTCATTTCCCCTCTTTTCCAAAAAATTCCATCAAAAACCCCTTTCCCATTTGCTCAAACCTAACCATAACCCTTATCCCCCCAACAGACTAATATAAAACCCACAAAAATCCCAATACCTAAAGTCCCGCGTCCCAAATATTAAAATGAATATTTTAATATGCGGGCGGGTCCCCCCCAACATGCACGACCGGTTGGAAACTCCCGCCAGCCGTTCATCTTCCGCCGCCCCCGATCTAACGGTGGGCGGTCATTTCTAGATCTGAACCCGCCTCCCTTTAACGTCCGGGGAGAGGGCGGTATGAGTGTTCGTACTCAAGACACGTGGCGATCGGCGGGGTTGTTCGCAGCCCCCCTCGCCGATACCGCCTTTGCCCAAAGGTGGTGCGGGGAAACCACTTACCACCTCCCCGTTACCACCTCCCCTCTTACGTCATCTACACGTCACCATGACGTCGTATTACCTCCGCCCCCGCGCCTCGTGGCCCTCCACGTAGCCTTGCCACTGTTCTCCGCCCGCCACCGTGTCCGGCCACGCTGGCCTCCAGCTCAGCGTCCACGTCACCCTCCGTACCCCGGGCCCGCCATGACGTCATCGGCGGAAAAAGCGCCAAATGACCCTTTTCGTCCGAATTTGTCGTTAAAAATCGCGGTTTTGGCCGTTTTGTGTCATTTTCGAGCGAAAAAGACAGAGCCGTTGTCGCCGCTTCACCGCCGAGTCGCCTCCGAACCTCCAAATTCGAATTTGCAACCGCCAGAACTCATCAACTCAGCTACCTTGAGCCTTCACTGTTCGACCCGCAGGCTGTCCAAGCTATTTATCCAGGTACCCTTCAAACGACCGCAGCCAGTAGGAGAAGGTACCTCGGCCCCAGCAGCTGCACCGACCACACAGATATCTTCCACAGCAGCACCAGGCACAGACAAAGGTAAAGGAATAATGGGTGCTGAAGAGCAAACAGTGAAAGAACAGCCTGCCCCCTCAATAAGGCAGCAACAAGAGCACACCCCTCCTCCACAAACTGAGCCAACAGTAGCACCAATTTTGCAGACCCCAGCACATGAGGAGAGGGGTATGAAAAGAGATAGAGAAGAGTCCACTCCTGCTAGTGGATCCTCCCAACAACCCCAAGCCAAGAGACAAAGGGTTGATTCTCTAGAGATAGAAGAAATCAGTGAAGAAGTCCTTGACAGTTCAAGGAAAGATGGAGAAGGCAGCCAACATACAGGTACAAGCTCCTTTCAGCAGGAGCAGGGAGTGCAGCTTGGTTTGGAGGTGTCATCCTCCACTCAGCAGAGAAAAAAGCCTAAAAGCACTAAGGCTTCTTTCAAGCAAATAAAGGCACAAAATGACTTGCTGAGGGTGGAAGTCTATAAACAGTTTCTAAATGCAACACCAGCCCAGAAAGAAAGGCTAATGTCTATATACGACATTCAAGAGGAGAAAATGATCCTCAGTCATTTCAAGCCTAAAGTGTCGCAGCCTAAATCAGCTGCGGATTATGTGAAGACAAGGGTGGAAGTCATGGCAAAAGACATTCACCCCATGGACCAAATAGAACTCCATAAGCAGACTGGAGAAATGGTCTATGCCACCTTGGTGGACAGGGCATCCATGGCCCATGAACTAAAAGAATCATTGAAAAATACCAACATTCAGTTGGATTTTGAGAGAATGTCCTCCTTGGCCAAGGACAATAGAATAAAATCACTAGAAGACATCATTGTAGACTTAGGACATGATCCTAAGGATCCAAAGGGCGTAAAGGCCCTCTTGAAGAAAAAAGAAGATGACCTCAATGCACTGAAGAAGAGGTTAAAGCTGCTGCCCACAGAGCACCCTCAAACAGCAGAGTTACAAAAGGAAAAGCAGGTCGATGAGCAACTGGACCTCATAATGTAGCTAAACCAGAAGGTCCTCGATTTGGAGAAAGAGCTTGAAGGGGCATTACAAGATAAGCAGGGAGAATCCACATCCCAAGCTCCTCCAACTACTTCAACCACTGCAACAACTACAGAGGCAGCAATGGCCCCTGCAACAACAACAGCTCCAGATCCCAGTACAAGCATGGAAGAATTGACTAAGGCAATTAAAGAAATGGAGCTCCAGGCAAATGAGATAAAGCAGGCCAAGGAAAAGTTGGCAGAACTAGATGCCAAGTATGATAAATCAAAAATGACTGTGGCAGAACAAGGCAGAGAGATAAAGGCCTTGAAAGAGAAAATAAAGACTTTGGAAAAGGAGCTCAAACTAGAGACTGCTATAGCAGAAATCAAAAGAATTTTGTGGGCCCGCATTGACCAATCCATCACCAAGCAATGGAAATCAATTAAGACTGTGCATGAGCAGATGGATTTGATTGGCCAAGCACAGACAGAGGTTCAAAGGGCCAAAATAGTGCTGGGAAACAGGCCGGATCTGGCCAATAGATTGATAAATTTTTTGAACAGGCAGACAAAGGAAGAACTGGCAGCCATCCATATTGTTAACAGAACAGAGGCTGTCCTTACAGTTAAAAAGGTACTCACTCTCAGAAATTATGTACAAACTGTGGAGAGGAAGTGCTATGAAATCCAGGCTGAGGTGGATGAGTACAAGGCCAAAATGGGAGCACTGCAAGCCAAAGGACTGCCTAGCCTACTAGATGGTGCAGGGAGACTGATCTCTCGAGAACAATATGCCACCAGAATGTCAAATTATATTGAAAACCATATTACTGCATCTGGCAGTACTTCTGAGGAGGCAGGGCCTCCAACAGGGCAGAGCCTTCTGAAAAAACTTGAGAATAAATTTTTTATTGAAAATGAAATCCACCACCTTTTTGAGATTCCTCCAAACTTTTACAGATATACTGAAGTAGATGAGACCCTGGTGAAAATCCGAAGACACCAAATGCCCAAGGAGGATTGGTGGCAAGCAATGCTCCAAATTTTGCCACATTAACTTCAGATGTTCCATCCCAGTCAGCTACAGCTCAGCAAAAGTCAAACATCATTAAAGGCAGCTGAAAAGTGACTCAGCAAAAGATAGCGGCAGCAAGCAAAGGATAAGATATACGCACCTTTTGACAGCGTATCCTCAACCGACTCCAGCAACCACAAAGTCAATATCTTCTGACCATTTTTGACAGCTAAGGCATTGAGGAGTTACTGCAGCATTTACTCCCTCAGCTGCAACGCTCCAGGAGTTGGCATAACATTAATGAAGCATTTACTCATCAGCAGGATATTTTCTTATGTAAATTATGTATATATACCTCCCCTAATAACGTATGAGGGGTTGATGATTTTCACTCTGAGGCAAATGTATTGTATACTTTCAGATTATCTAATGCAAAGGGCTGGACCAGCTCAGTGATTTCCTGAATGTTTGATGTCTTGCTGATACCATGCGTGCTGTTACAGAATTCTTGCGCTGTCTGATGAAATAATAAGTTTTCTCAATCTCTGTTTTGTCTTCCTATGTTATTAAATCATGCTCATGTTTCACTGATCTAGCAGTAGAGAAAAGGGATAGTGCAGGATATGTTTGGTTACACCTTGTGCTCAATCTTTTATTGCTGTAAATGTTTTCTTCAGAATTAATTATGGACATGAATTCTTAATTGCTCATGTTTTCATTAATTCTATAAATATGAATGTTATCAAGAAATTCTTCACTGCTTCTAAATAATATTCTCACTTTTTCTCCATATCAGTTTATTGGAAGATTCTTAATTGCCTTTCATAAACTGGACACATCACATTCAATCACAATTTCAAAGCGTTGTTTCTCAGACACCTATCTAGCTCTGCAGCATCACTACTGTATCAACACAGCACACCAAATAACTGAAGGACCACTGACTCCATGCCCAATGGCCTCGAACACTCTAGCGAGGACATATATATCTTGACTGAAATCATCATCCAACAAATTCCAAAAAACAAACCTTGAGCATCATAGCTAGCCTAAAATACTACACAAACAAAGCTAAAACACAAAGAGAGAGCCCTCTCTGGTCATAGGTAGGCTAGAACCTGTGACCCAAAGATTGGTTAGTGGTTACCTCGCCCGTATTCCCTTGGGAGTCAAAGGGAACAACCTGAGTGATAACAAGATCCGTAGCCGAACTGTTTGTTCCCATCACGCTTACACTTGGTAAGCTGCCTTTTGATGTTTGTCGTCACTGCCGTGGCCCAATCAAACAGTGTAGGTTGGAGACACTCAGTTGCCAGCAGCAAATGATTTTTGCTGGCCTCGTGGGGCGCCTGTACCCCAGCTGTCCGTGTAATAGTGAATAAAATCACTCGTAGCACCAGGTCGGGAACCGTGATAATGTCTACTTTGGCACTGTTTGATCCAAACTGTGCCCCAGGACAAACTCTTTCCATTACCTCTCCCATCTTCTCTCCGGAGGGCCTGCTACCAGTCAAGATGGGCCGTGCACCTCGCCGCGATAGACCAGTAATAAAGTAGACATCGGAAACATCTAACTCCAATGTCTGGTCTTTCAGGCGAAATACCTGATCCTCTGTATCCCAAGCATCCACGATGAATCGTAGCAACTCAGGTTGTGCACGTAAGTATGAGGTGAGGAAGAACTTTTTCAAGCCACAGTCTCTCAGAGCATCCATGCATGCATCATCCTCCATTTCCATGGCATCCACGGCATCATGCTCTCTTTCTCTCCATTCTATAGCCATTCTGACGAATCCCTGCAACCACAAAGTTGAAATTTTCATCATTAGATCATTGGTGAAACCAAAACTGAAGAAAATTTGCAATTTCAACGGTCAAATTTGTGGCAATTTTAGGTCGCGCGGTTGGCGCGACTGTTTCCAAAACAGTCGCGCCAAGGTCGCGACCCCTTTGGGTAGAAAATCCCATTGGCGCGATCCCGAGCGGGAAACTCGCGCCAATGGCGCAACCCTATGAAATTGCAAATCCTCTTACAGAGGACTGATCTATGGATGAAAAACTGAAAGAATGGAATGAAAACAAAGCTAAGGATGAGGCCTCTTACCTGCTTCAAATGGCGGCTTGAATGGTCTCCTGGATTGATCGCAATCAGCAGTTGAAATTTGCACCCAAAACCCTCCAATGGTAAACTCACAAGGTAAAAAGTGAAAAGTAAATTTATTTTTTACCATTTCACTATTTATAGCATTTTTTACCTAAAAATACATTAGAAATGATATTTTTTGAGTATTTTTGGAATATTTTTATGTCAAAGTGGGTTTTACGTTGTTTTTTGACAGGGATTGGTGCAACTCAAAGCAATGAAACGAGCTCCTTTTCGACTTTTTCAAGCTCGGTAAAACATGAGAAAAGGTTACTTTAAGGTCCACTTTCAGCTCTTTTCTGACCATTTAAAGAGGAAAAGATTGCCGAGTTACTCCTCTTGACTCGTTAAACGTTAATAAGGGGCGGTCGTTTTAAGTTCTTTTTGTCGACTGTTAAAACATAAATAGATTACCGGGTTTTTGTCGTTTCAAACTCGTTAATGGTTACGAAACGACGTGGTTTTGATCGCTTTTTTACTCTTTCAGGTCGAAATCACTATTTATGAAAAGTACTCCTCGATCATAATGGTCGGGCGGTTCTTTCGGGCATTATTTTATACTTTTTCGGGCCCGAGAGACACAACTTTACGAAAAAGGACACCCCTGGAGTTTCCTTTTCTGCTGTCTTTTCAAACTCACTAAACATGAAAAGACGCCGAGTTCTTCCTTTGTCAGACTCGTTAAAACCTGATGACATCGGATTTTGTCGAAATGACGTCCCACAAGCATATGTTATCCCCATCAAGCTTGTTAAAAATAATTGGGGTACTCGCCAGAAATGGCGGGGGAAAAAAGGAACCATAATTACCGTCGTGTCAGCAGTATGTCGCTCTTGAACATGGCACTTCTCTGTTTTCGTGTCTGGGTGGGGATATCTCATCTCATTTTTTCACTTGCCTCCGTGGGTTTGGATAATCCTATTTGACCTCTCATCTGCTCATTGCCTCGTCACCATGACCTCTGATCCATTGATGTCAAATACTGCCAATTCCACTATCGTGCCGCCGATATGTTCAAGAGAAGTTGACTTTTGCAAAGAAACAACCTCCCTCTGATAGCTCGCACAATCTTGATTCACAACATTATCTCTCTGTCTCGTGTCGATGATGTGGGAAACATTATGGCCCACCTTCGATCAAGGTCACTTCCTGTCGACTTCAACTCATTATCCAGGAAGCTGATCTAGAGACTCCCTTCCGGTGCCTTGGAGCCTACATGCCTCAATGGTAGGTTCTTCGTGTTCGACGTGAGGTTTTCATCATTGGCCTCCGATCGAATGATTCTACGGGTGTTCGACGTCAGAACACTAATTCACACGCCGTAGATTGTACCTATAGTACCTTGAGGGCCATTGTCATTATTGGTGGTACCTCTCGCGTCTGTTAACAGTTTTCAATATTGACTGGTAATCAGACGATGTTCATGCATGTTCGACTTCAGCTCATATATTCACATGCTTGAACTTGTACTTCTGTTCGGGTCGAGATGGAGCGCAAGACCCTGGATTGTGTCTGTTGTAATCCAGGCGTGATTCTTGATACATGACTCATTCACTGGATGGCTGCGACCATACCTGAGTCAATTCATTGATCCTAACCAGATGGCTGCGTCCATACTATGGATCTAGATTATCATGTACTCTCTTATGGATGGCTGCGACCATACCACGTACATCATGTATTTGAGCTATCAGTTGTATCTCTCAATGCAGATTCTCGGCGGCAGCTACATGTGTTCTTGTAAAGCATTTCACCCCTCTCTCTCTCTCGGGCCTCATGCTTTAGGGGGCATCTGTTACACAGTAATTTGTCACCATTGGTCACCGTCCCTGTTACCCCTGTTTCCGTACATTGGAGGACGCATTCCAGGACCTGTGAGCAGTGACATAGCCTAAAAACACTTGCATTATGTTCCCCTGAGTATGTACTTCATGTTCCCTGAAGACACCTTCTGCAAATTATCCCTGAAAAGTGCCCTTTTTCCATTGGCGCGGGTCCACAGTGTCTTACCCGCGCCAATCACCGAGATCCTCAAAAAGGGGTGCGACCATTGGCGCTCTATCTTAGAACAACACCCGCGCCAACCAAGTTTGGTAATGATTTTTGACAAACGCGCACCCATATGTTTTTTCCCTTCAGATCACAAAGTCTTTTGAGGATAAAATCCATCTGATAGAGGTCGAGAGTCATCATCTATCCTTGACATCTATCCACAGCGGCTTTTCGGAGATAATGTCAATCCACAATGGGTGTCCTGGTGCATTGTATCTTCCTCCCTTATCCATCTATAAAAGTCTGTCCTCATGCATTAGACAAGCTAGTTTTGGAGTAATGCTAGTTGTGATTATGCTTGTCTTGAGTGATAGTAAGAGTCTTGAAGCATAGGGAGGTTATGCTGCCAAAAGTCTAAGAGAGAGAAGGTTTATTGCAAGACATACATAGCTGCTCACCCAGCCAGAGGATAGGTTCAATGTCAGAACCCTGGTTGTATCTTTCTCTGCTTATTATTCATTAATAAACGACTACTGTTATGGTTCCAATCTCATTGTTCATCACGATAATGTTTGGTTTATTTCCTTTCTAACTGAAATATAGTTGTATGTTAGTGGATTTTATGCTTGTTCTCGTTTTGTTCTTTGCATGTGCAGGTATCCATACGCGGGGATCGCAAGGATTGTGACCTGCCGGAGCAAGGGAACGGGAGTATCAACTCTTCTTCGACATTAGCGTTGGACTCCAGGTTGGTTCTTGTAATCCACTTTTGATATGCAACTAGGAACTTGCGTAGTAGCGTGATTTGATTGTTGCTAGTCCCATTTTGGGCTAGTGGGATCGCCTCTGTCCGCAGAGGGGATTTACCTCTCCAACACTCTTCAACTACTCTATGACTATTTAATTCAACTACCGACACTTGAACTTCCACTTTACAAGATGTTACATACAATCTACAAATGTACCCATGTGAGACAAAATAGGCTTGAGCAAGCCATGCAAAACATCACAATGAGTCGGACAATTGTGGGAAGACCAACTCTTCGACTTTCTCATGATGGTTGACGATGGTGAACTAATGCCAAGTTTGGTAGTCTGTGATGGTGTCTGTGTACTCTGTGGTGATATCTTTCTCGAAACGAACTCTTGTCTCTGTTACATCCAGGTACACTGATTTGGCTTCTCTTTCCAACTTGTCTGATAACATGCGCATCATTGTCTTGAGTGTGGCTGGACCAATGACATATTAATGCATAGTGTCTACACTAATTGCCAAGTCTGTGCTGGTGGCTATGCACATGAACTCGTCAAAGTATGAGTCCAACTTCCATCAGACTTGACCCTTTGTCTTTGCCTCAGTGAGTGTCCCAATATATGGGATCGCATGTGCATGCACAACAGCATCCATGCATCTGAACACGCATGCATGGGAAGCCTGCAAACTAGTGATGAGTTGCAGGATTTCCTCATAGTTCCGGATCTAACTCCGGATGCGTGCCTTCAACTCAACCGCCATGGGTTTCATCATCTTGGGCAAGTGTAATGGGGCTCCCTTGTATCTCATTGTCCATGTTTGTATGCAGTCAATAACGGTATGCAATTTTGTCATGATATGTGCTCTCCTAGCACAGCGTTGCTGCCAACCATTGAGATGAACAACTGCCTTATGCATGGTACCAAATCTAGAATACAACATTTGCATGACTGTCTCAACAGATGATACTTCATCCAATATCTTATTCTTCAGCTCTACTCAGGCGGATGTTGTAACCATGTCTCCTCCCTGCTTGGCCATCTGTAACTCCTTGGCCATTTGCTCATTCTCAGCTATCAAGAAGCAAACACTCAAGCTAGTGGTTTCGGCATATGCTCTAGTAGCATAAGTCAATGTTGTTAGATGCTTGTGCACATCAGATACGATCACTCGTTCCTCAAATCGTGTAGGAGATGGATGGACATCCAGAGTAGACACTCTGCACGATTGCACAACTCTATGTTGTTACTCGTCGAATGATATGTTGTGCATCTCTTCTTCCGAATTGTCTCCAAGGATCTCAGTATCTCCTTGGTCGCTTGGGACTTTCTCTACTTCCAGATCTGGTGAAGTCAGTGGGTTGACCTCTTAGTGGTAAGGTATGTAGTCAATTTCTTGTTCTAAATATGGCTGCTCCATCTCTATATCCATCTGCTCAAGTACTTGTTCAATCTCTTGAGCGAAGTCCTGCTCATGCGACTTCTCACCATGTCTGCTTTGTGCCAGCTGCTCGGATGAGTCTACTACCTGTATGGGCACAGTTTCATCAATTTGTGCATGTTGCGCCCCCTACTATTCCTGTCTCTGTTGCACTTCCTTATCCTATCTGCGCAGCTCCTGTTCTTTCTGGAGTTGCTCCTTCAACTCTTGCAACTCCTTCACTGTTTACTCCATCCTCTATTTATCTCTCTGCTTTTGCGCGTTCCTCTTATCACACTGTCACCTCTTTGCCTCTATTTCCAAAGCTTCTTTCTCCACAAGTGGGTCCACTCTGAACTTGCAGCTTTGTTCTGCCTTTGTGTTGTGTTGTGCCCTACAACAACCCCCCATTTCGTTCTGAATGTATTTACAAATGATTAACATATGAAATGGGTCCCTTTTAAAAAAAAATTAATTGGTATTAATGAATTTGTTCGAAAAAGGTATGATAATCAAAAGTGTTAGTGAATTGGAGCCTTTTTCGAATAACAATGTTTCCAAAATAAAATCTTTGTTATTGCGATAAAGCGATCGAAAGATCGCATATCGCAATGACAAGAGAGATGCATTTAAATGACACTTTGGTCTTTGCCGATGCGATATCGCTATCGGCGATCGGCGGTATTCGATGCATACACATAAAGAGCACATATCTTACACCCCGATGCGACGCTATATCGGCGATCGGCTATCGGCCCGGCCCCTTATGGGAAAACGCTTTAAGTTTTAAACCCCGACCCGATGCGATATCGCTATCGGCCGTCGGCGGTATCCTATGCACTCTCATAAGGCGCTCAGGTCTTTCCCCGATGCGATGCGATATCGCTATCGGCGTTCGCCAGGGCTACTTTCAAACGATAAGTAACTCTTTCCCCCATGCGATGCGACATTATTCATCGGTAATCGGCATTTCCAAAAAGCGATTGCTTTAAGCTTTAAAGTTATATTTAAAGCCGGTGGATAAAGCGCAGTTTTCAAAATGCCGTTAAATGCAGGGATAAGGTAAGGCATGCGTATTTAATAACTTTGCCCCTTCGGTTAACGAATACTTGCGTCTAAGGCATATCATATCTGTTGCACGCGTTGGGAGGTCATTCAACTGAATAACAGCGTAAAGGTCATTTAATGGATAGCAGGCCTTAAAATCACCATTAATGCATATACGATCCCTTACCAGTGATTGGATCCGCAGCCATTTTTTGAAAATTAATAGCGCCACGCTTCAAGTGATATATATCTTTCCCATTACGCTTTGTTTTCATTATTTCTCGTATTACGATTTCTCTTGCGCTTGTGTAGAGTTCGTTTGTTGAGAAAAGCCTAAACATGATGGGGAAGAAAAATAAGAAGAGTTCTGGTTCTACTACAACACCTGTTGCAGGTCAAGCTGCTTCAATTTCGAAGAAAGGCTTAATCTCGGACACTACGTGCGCTGGTCTTGCTAGGACCACATGGCAGGGCACATATAATCTGTTGGAGGCCGAGCAACCAAAAGTGACAGTGAGAACAGTTAGTGTTGATGTACTAAGGAAATCTGATGCAACGCTCAAAGACTTGGCCGATTCCTTTTTACACAGAATAGCGGCCAGAGAGCAGGTTCTCCCTTACACAGATGTGGTGCGATGGGCAATTGAAGAAATCCCCATCACTGATAGAACTTTCCATACAAGGGACGGAAGGATTTTCGGGTCATTCAAGCCTGATGACCTGAGGCGAATGTATCATCTGCCTGAACCGGAGCTAGTCTACAACAGAACCTTCGTGGAAAAATTCGCAAGTGAAAATGAATCACCATCCGAACCCCTTCGAGATTGGAGGCAGAACCCAGCCAAGCACAAGCATGAAAGTTCGGGTAAGTACTCCAACGTTTCTTTGGCTTCTCCCTATTGCTATGCGGGGATTATGATGTGTAGACTGTGGGGATTACAGGACTCTGTTAATATCAATATTGACATGGTTCCCTTAATGGAAGCGGCTATCAATGCTATAATCATGGATTGGGCCACTATTCTTTCTGATAAGTTGGTCGTAGCTGTTCGTGAATTCAGAAGCAAAACTATAGTCTCCGAAAGGAAAATCCCTCCATTTTATTATTCTGCTTACATTATGGATACTATGTGTCTTAATTCTGAGTTTCCTGTTCTCGGTCGGAGATGGACCACCCAAGATCCAACACCCATTCATCTATACCATCAGAAATTGTGGAAGTCCTCTTACAAGGACCATTTGTACCAAATTTGTAATGGTTTCATGGTGCCCATTTACTATTCTATTTATGACAGACCCATTCCCAGAATTTCCTATGAAGCTTCTTTCGACTTACCAGCCGTAGCAAGTTGGTTCGGGGAGGAGTATTTCACCTATATCAGAGTTTTTGGGAGTAAGGCTAGGCCGCATGTCCTCCCCTTATATATCCCAGACAAGCTGTTAGCCCGGGAAATCTGTTACCAGATTATGGCCGAGAGTGTCACACAAACTCTCAAAGAAGAGAAGAAGAAAGGTTGGCCCTCTTTTCCTTTAAGAATTGGGGTTTTTACTCTGCTTAATTACAAGCACGCAGAAAAAGAAGCAACAAAAATCCAATCTTTATCCTTGGCCACTCTCCCAAGCAGACTCTATGATCCAAAGCAAACTGCCTACACTGCCCTAGAACAAGCAAAATTGACAAAAGTTGATCATCAAGAGGATCTGTTTGATGACCTGTTCGTAGGTATAGAATCAATAAGCCAAGCCAAACAGCTTGCAATAATGAAATACAATGATGAGGCGTTGACTGAGTTTAATAAACTTAGGGAACAGAGGTTGCAAACTCTGCCCCTAGAGTTATCATCCACAACCCCAGCATCTTCCTCAAGCGAGCCTGGTCGGCAACAAATACATTCACCTCCGGTTACAACTAAAGAACAGGATAAACAACAGGAGGAAAGGCAGAAGAAGCTGCAGGCTGGGAAGCAGAGAAAAGAGCAAGCAGAGAGGCAGAAAAAGGAGCAGATAGAAAGGCAGCAAAAGGCAAAGAAGGAAGAAGAGCAAAGGAAGAAGAAGGAAGAAGAGCAAAGGAAGAAGAAGGAAGAAGAGCAGAGGAAGAAGAAGGAAGAAGAGAAACTAAAGAAAGAACTGGCAGATAGGCAGAAAAAGGAATTAGAGGAGCAACAGCGAAAAGCACTTGAAGAACAGCAGAAGTTAGAACAAGAAAAGGAACGGAGCAAAGCCCCTACAGAGCAACATAAGTAAACCTCCACCGATTCTGAATTGATTAAACAATGGAACCAATTCGATTCCATTATCAGTGGTAAGGAAGGCTCCTCTAAAACAAGCGATGCGCCCGATACCACTTCTTCTCAGGTTCTAGGAGGGACCAGCGGCCCACCCATTTCACAGGATGTCGAGGTAATCAATAAGGACCCTTCCGATCAAATTGTTCTCCAGGTGGAAGAAATTCCTCCCCTGGATATTTTCTACAGCCCAAAGCATAGAGCCGTTATTAAGCGCTCTAAGAAAAGACGAAGGCTTGATCAACCTTCTATCTTGCCTGAGCAAACAGTCACGGGCAATATGGTCTGGAAGGAGGATTTGGATCCCTCCGATGATCTGACAAAGCTGTCGCAATTCGCGGGAGCTTATTCTGCAGCAACCATCGACAAAGCATCGGAGGTAAGTCTTCTGTTGAAGACTAAGGACCATGAAATATATGCATTACAGGCAGAGGTAATTGAAGCAAAAAACAAAGCAGCGCAGGTGGAAGAGCAGTTGCTGGCTCAACAGCAGGAAAACAATTTGTTAACCCAGCAACTGCAAATTGAAAGACAAAGGATAGACCAAAGTGAAACTCAGAAGGCAAAAGAATTGTCGGAGGCATTGTCACAGTTGAAAGCATCAAATGAGTTGATGATGAAATCAAAAGATGAGCGAATAGCTCAACTATCAACACAGCTTGAAGGTATCAAGAGCACACAGAATGTGAAACTCTTCAGGGCAGAGGCAACTCAAATAAATGGCGCATTAATATCTCAGATCAGACTTTTATGTCAAAAACTTACTAAGGCTGAGCAATTATGCGAAATATCTACAACAGTGTGTGAGCAAATAGAGAAGGCCAGGAATGAGCTAGATCAGGCCGAAGAAGCCATATCCGATTATATTGAGTGGCAAGACACTAACGAAGGGAAAGCAGCGAATTTATCCCGAATCCATGAAGCGTACAAAGACATCCTCTTCACGGAATGGAACACTCAGGTAATGAAAGCAGAAAGGGCGGCTTCCAGGTGTAAAATAATTGCCAGCAATATGACCGACCTAGTCAATGATACACTTTATTTGGCTAACATGATTTCCAAGTGCACACCTGGAAGCATAACAACAGCAGATATGCTTGAACAAACAAATTACCATGACTTGGAGGAACAGAGGAAGTTAATTACAGGAGTAAATACTTTAACCTCTAATACATATTGGCTCTTTCTAGTCAAGCCACATACTCAAAGGTCTGCTCTCAAGTGTTTAACAGATGCCCTCGGATGCCTGATCCCCGACATTCAAGATGCTACATATGATGCCCAGCTAACTTCGCGTCTCAACACTCCACCAGAAGTAGAGCCAATGCTGGCGATATGTCAGCTAAGGTGTAAAGGCAAAGAACCCACCGAATGAAGCATTGCCGCCAACTGCCAGATTGCCAAGAAAGATGGAACAAACATTTATTGATGCCAATTTAATAGCTTTTCAGTTGTTTAGATATTTAGATTAGTATAGTATTTATAGACCCTTTCATTGTTTTGGAAAGGGTCGTAAAATTTTGTAATAAGACTTAAAGGCTGAAGTTTGCACTATTGTGCTTCAGTCTATATTCTTTTTGTGAAACTCGACCAACGGTTCTTAATTTTGATTAGAAGGCTGTTTTATACAACTGCGCACGACTGTCTGTTGTTTGGAATGCTTTCCAATTTGAAGGAAGAACTGCGACATAGTGATTAATATACTGGATTGATCGATCAGCTTACATGGTACTATTATCTGTATCTGTGTTCTTTCTTATTATATGAATTGCTGTGTTATTATCTTTGCTATTGTTGAATGCATGTATGCGATATAACAACGAATCTTCATTTCGTTTCACTATTGAATGTTTTGGTGATTTGTTATCTCTTTCACTCATATATGTATCAATGATATGGATGATTAAGTGTAGTAATTTGCTCTTATCGCTCTGCATAACTAATTATGCAGAGCAATGTTTAAATGGTTTAAACGTCTATGCTTAAAGTGTTAGAGTCATCTATATGCCTGCCTTAAAGCACAGACCATCAAACGCTACGCTTTACCAAGTGATAAGTCCCGGGATCCAATTATAGTTATTACATTTTGGTTTGTAGTTTAGCTGTCCGCTTATTACCATCTTATGTCATAAGTCATTCATCCATCCCATTCACTTATAGTTCTTGGGAAACTGGTCCCATTATCCCCAGTCGGAACCACTATTCCAAACGGAAAAGGAGCTGCACTAAGGTCCGGACCGGGTGGTTTCCCCTTTGTTGTGGCAGCGATCTTCGAGGCCTCAACATGTTGTTGACAATATTTCTCTTTCCCTTGTCTCGCATAAGTATGTTACCCTTTTCTACTATTGCTGCTAGTCCTCTCCTAGATGTTGCTTCGCTAACCATTCCACAGCGATGCCGACTAGTTCATTGAGCCTAGAGAAGCTGTGACAATATCTCCATGGGTCTTCCTCAACCCAATGACATGCCCCGTGGATCCAAGAAAATTGCACTCTCGCGCAGTGATCCTTCACAAAGAAATGTGGGTCGTACAGATTGAAGATTCTGGTGCCGAAAGTAAATCTTTTGAATTCTTTTGTCTCGGCATCCGCATGCTTGAGATTCTGTATCTTTGTCACCCGATATGCAACAGAAGAGTGGGCTAGGGTGCCTTATTCTTCTGATGAAGTCTAGCTAACAGTCCTGCTGAGATGTGGTACGACACTTCTTTCATGACGAGCTTGTCCATGGCAAACTTTGGTAAAACATGCGGAGGCTTCTCCACGTTGTACATCCATATGAAGGTGCCAAAAGGTGAGGCATACCAATCTGCTATGTTGATCAGTGCCTCCATTGTTGCCTTCGACATGCAAAGTGGATCCTGCTCAAATATCATCTTGTACACCAGGTGACAAAATGGTCTGAAAACTGTGTGATGACTCCACGGAAGCTGCATTCAGAAAACAGTCTGCAATAAGTGTTCACAGAGGTTTTCGTTGATGTTCATGCCCACTTCAAGCCCGGAAACTTCTGACAGACACAAATTGCATCCAAGATGTATGCAGACATGTAGACTTATGCTTACTGACCTTTAGGCGACTGTTGAGCTCCTGTTACTTGTTCCTTTAGCCTGTGAGCCAACCTGTCGGACCAGTTGCATGATTTGCCTTCACTGGCCAGTTGGTCCAACGCAATCACCCAACTCTGCAGGAAGGTCTCCATGCTCTCTTGGCCATACAAGCGACATGCAAATATGACCAAGTACTAATATGCCTTTCACAGTATCTTTGTCTTGTAAATCTGGTTGGGTGTCATCCTGAACTTGGCTGGCTCCTTCACCTAGCTCTTCAAGATATCCCTAGAGTTTGCATTGCTGCTAGGTATGTTGAAGGGTGTCTCCATGGTGATCACTGGCTTCGACAAGTGGTACATCTACTAATACTCATGTGCCCTTAAGGTAGCAATCTTTGTCCCGCTAACACTTCTTAACACCATCGTCTCGGGGTCAGTGTGCGAGACGATCCAATGTATCATGTTCGCGCAAGGAAACGCGAGATACCTACATGCAATATTGTACAAGTCGGACTTGTGAATGTTCACATAGAGCATGCGGTTTTCAAGATCTTCCTCAAATGTGCCTGAGAATGCATAATTGGTGTCTTGTTATTTCATCGTGATGTCTTTGTCTACAATCAACTTGGTGTCTTCGTAAACCGGCAAACTCATAGACACTCACTCAACTGCATCTCCAGTTGTGCTTCTGTTGGTGTCCTTTGATCCTGAACTGCTGAGAGACGGATGAACACTTGTTATACCTAGAGACATGGTGACATGCATGGCAAGAAATCCGTCAGTTAAAACTAAATCAAACTTGAGGACTAACATGCAACATACCCGGGAGACTGAAGGGAAGGATTGCACAATTTTCACTAGGAGGCCGGGAGACTGACTGTCGGAATTGCGCAAAAGGTAGTCCGGACTGTCGAGAGGCTAGTTGACTGTTGGAATTGCACAATGCTCAATCCAGACTGACCTGCTGGTTCTGAGATTGCACAATGTGCAATTTCAGTCAGCAAGTCTTGCAAGCCCAAGGACTGCATTACGCAATTTTTTGGGCCAGCAGACACTACCTCTCATAATTATGCAAAGCAATTCTGGAGGACACTATCTGGCCAGATTTGCACATTTTCTAGGAGGAAGGCAAAGCCTTCCCTCTCAGAAATGCGCAATGTTGTCTGAGCAAGGCAAAGTTTGGGCCAAGGTTGCCTAGACCCGCCGACGGGTGACTGAAAACATATGAAGATATGAATGCATGGTGAAACTAAGTGTAGGCAAGAGTGAATGATCATGCATGCAAACAACAAATGCAAGATTCAAAAAATAGGAAAACATGCATGTGTGTGAAACGAGTCACTGAATCAACGACTGTTCGTGCAAAAAAGTGTCATGCATGCGACAGCAGTGAGATGCAAACGAAAACTAAAATGGTGCTTGTATAGGCTAACATGCATGCAAACGATAGCAAGCGTTAGTAGAAATCAAGCAGACAACACTCACACAAGCCACAATACAAAAAGTGACAGAAATGCTATAAAAGACAAGTAAAGCGGACCTACCCGAAAATAGTTGAGCTAGATGTGTCGAAGACTCCTAGATGTGTTGTGGGATGTCAGAGCTCCAAGATCGATGTGAAGAATGAGCTCTGAAGTGTCGAATAAATAAGTTTGAGGCTTATGACATGCATGCCATAAACCTAAGAAAAAACGACACTTGGAGGAATGTTTCTAAAACAATCTTTGCATGTATCCTCCAACTGCTAAAAATATATCCCTAAAATCTAGGGATGTTTTTTTCATGTTTCTTTCTGCTATTTTGGGAAAAGAAGCCCATGCATGCAAATCAGGTTTGCTGGGTCCCAGAGGGAACCGGTCAACCAGAAGGCACATGCAACAGCCTACAAGACTAAGAGAGGGTTTTGCGCAATTTCTGGGAGGAGTTGGGCTGGCTATCCCAAAGGGATTATGCAATTTCTGGGGTCAACAGGTGACTGTTGCCCAGAATTGCACAATTTTTGGGCTGAGCTGCAGTGCTGGGCCAGATTTTGCAACTTTCTCAAGGAAGCCTGTCTGACTGCATTGTGCAATTCCTGAGCCCAATAGATTTGCGAAGATTGGTTCCCCTCCAAAATTGTGCAATTTTTTGAGGGAGCTGCTCATCCAGTAATGAGTTCAAGTCTAGAATGGCAGCCTGTGAAAGGAGTGAAGCAAACTGACATGCACAGGTTGGAAAGCCACTGGAAAATAAATGAAGCCTATGTACTTGACAGTGCAAGACATGCTTCTAAGGATGGTTGGTAGGGAGGCTTCAAAACGAAGCTAAGGAAAAATTTGGGAGGGTGGTTGTAGCTGCTACAACACTTGGCGATGCACTAGTAGAACTCCAGCTCTCTGAATGGACCTTGTTCGTGAAAAGCAAGTCTAACACCTCTGGAAGTATTGTTCAGTTCTTTTTTCGTTTTTGTTTCCACACTTGCTTGATTGTAAGATGTAGCATCTACCAAGCTCTTGGTCAATCATCACACATTCCAAGCCAAGCCAACACAGTTTTTTCGATTAGGGATGAGGGGTACAAGCTTTATGGTCATCAGAGTTTTAGTTTCATCTCTGATGTTGCTCCACTGCCAGCAGGCCTGGACAGTACCCCAGCGGAGTCATGCAATAACACAAGCATCACTTCGCTGCCAGCAAGCCTAGTCAGTACCTTGGCGGAGTTACTTGCATCACCTCTCTACGCAGGAAGCCTGTATCTTCTTTCGCCTTATTCATTTTTTCATTTTTTCGAAATTTTTCACATTTAACTTTTTCATTTTCATTTTCGTAGTTGTGAATAGCACTTATTCATTTCAGAGGTGGAAGAGGGATCCTGACTTACTGAGAGTAGAAGAGGTTATTCCTTCAGAGAAGTAGTTTGTATATACCTATGACGTGCTTGTTAAGGTTTCCCCCTCACCTTACTCTACTTGATTGAGCTGACAAAGATTAGCCCAAAAACAACTGACTAAAGTAGGTGATACTAGTTAGCGTGCAAGTGTTGTGTTTTCACCAAGGTTTACTTTGAACAGTACGTATTTTCCATTGACGTATCATGGATTGAAGACAACAAGTTCTTCATACAGAGGGAGGATGACAGATAACCAAGTATTGATAGCTACACAAGTCCTCTTGTGTTGTACCTAGCTTGTTTCAAGAGTCGCAGACAGTTTCATGCGAAACTAACCTACGGACGTAAATGAGCAAATAAACAACAAAACAAATCAAAAGCAAAACTAAATGTGTAAGGAAAGCGAGTAAGCAAACAAGCAGGCAAACAAGCAAACGAACAAAGTAATAAGCAAACATGCATGCAAGCAAACAAACCAAAAGCAAACACTACTCCTACTCTTAAGCTAATGGTGCATGGGTCTGCTCACGTGAAGTGATACTTCCAATGCAGCCACTGGCGCAATGGTCAACCCATGTTGGTGAAGGCATGGTTCCTGGAAAACGCAGTTGTGTGAACCAGAAAATATGAAAGATATAACAATGAAGACAAACACACTCCAAGTTTAAATACATCCACAGAACATAAGTGAGTGCAAGTCCATGATATGCAATCCGTGGACTTACCATGATGTTGTGTGACACTGTGTGCAGTTGTTAAGCATACGCATACTCTCGACTGTGACACGTAAGCAAACAAAAGAAAAAAAGACAAATTTTGTCGTGCACGCGTGCTTGTTGTGTAAGATTCCTCCAATGCATGAGTGATGGGATCATGTAGTTTGAGTGGAGGGAGCATAATATGTGTGTGATATTGATCTTCAATGCATACAGATGAGTGATGAGGAGCCTCGGGTGTTTCAACAATTTCTTAATCGAAAGTGAAACCAACCTCAGGACAGCGAGGGCCTGACATAACCATTAGCTCAGGCTGAAGTGCCTCGACAGCCTGTGGGGTTTCGACTTCGTCGACAGATAGATCATCATAAACAAGTGGCTTTGAAAAATCAACTGGATAGAATCATCATCATGATCGAATACAGGGGTAAATAGATCATGACAGCTATGATCGACAAAATCAATTATTTCATCGACATCCTCATGATCTTATGAATCAAACATAGGGGTAGACGAGAAGCAGAAAATCCATCCTCTAAGTTTCTGGAATAGGTAGATGAAAAATCAAGTGGATTTTCAAAGAATGATTGGTCCTTTCCGTTGTCGGATGATAGACTGACATCCGTTGTGTTTTTCAAATGATCAACAATGGGTGCATCTGTAAATGGGGATACACATGCGAAATTAGGGATGGCAGAATCACCAAAGATGTCAGGGAAAAATGGAGGAGGCTCAAACAGAAGGGAGTCATCCTTCCTCGAGTGTTGATTCTCAAGCTCCCAGTCACACTCTTCATGAATGATAGCATAGGTTGGTTGTGTAACACCAACTCCATCGATAGCTTGATCCTCGTTCACAACAAGTGTAGAGTCTGGAATGGGAGAACACAAGACAGTGAAATCTAGAGGATCAACAGAACGTGAAGACGGAGGTTGAGGTAAGACATACATGTGACAACCCATGGGCTTCACAACCAATTCTACGCTAAAATTGAGAGAAGTGATGTTGGGAGGATGTGACAATTCAAAAGATGTGTGTGCATGTTCTCCCACATCACTCTGCAGTGGTAGAGCTGTTTGATGAGGGCACAGTGAATAGTCACTTGTGACAGCAATCGTGTCCATCTGTGATTGTGTAGCTCGATCACCGAAGTATGCTGAGCGGGCTTGGGCTTGAACTTCTTCTTAGGATTGACAGATTTGGTAAGACAATATTCAAATATGTCCATGAGATACTGGAATTTCATCATACTTTTCGGAGCTTGAAACTACAACACACGGAAGCAGTCCCAAAAGTCCATAGGCGATTCTTGCGGGGTCTTGTGTTGTGCTAACAGTTTTTTATCAAGAGGTTATGGATCAAAATGATGGAAAGTAGACTCAATGAGATCATAGAATTGCTCAAGTGAGTGCACGCTGCCAGATGGCAAACTCTAGCACGACCGTTGTGGGGATTCACGAAGTGTGTATGCAAGTAGTAGGTTGGCCTCTTCATCAGAACATTCATTTGCATTATCAATAATTGCAAATAAGTCTTGTAAGTACGCAGGCCAAGCCACTTCACCTTCACCATCATACGTGAATTCAGACAAGAGATCAGAAAACTCCCTCATGATGTCGAGAGGTTCGGCATGCAAAAAACATCACGAAGGGATGAGTGTGACAGTATCCATGATAGATGTGCGAAGATTCAAAATAGGATGAGAGGACACAACTTGTCATCTAGCCCTCCTTTTAGCGCCAGAAATGTTGACGGTGTTGGACCCACCAACATGTCAGGGGATCTCCTCAATAAGAAGTCCCAACTAGACCTCAGATTGTTTGGTGTAGGAGTCCTAGTAGTGTGTCGTAAGGTATCACCTTGACCAAGGTTCACGCAGAGGTAAGTAAGATGTCCTTGTTGGTAGCAAGGGTGTGACATGTGTAGCAAGCCAAGGAAGGTGCATGAATGGTTCTAACACACGAAAGGTGGAATGAGTGCGCCCCTTGGAAACCTGTGTAAACACACAGCTTGGAAGGGAACACATGAGCAAATATGCATCACAAACTGGAAGGAAGGTGAACCAACAATCCAAAGTGATGGTTAAACCAACAACACATTTCAGTAAGATTCATACATACATATACAGAAAGAGTCTATACATACATGCGTAAGCAAATAGATACATATATCGTTAGAGTAAACAAGTTAACTGAAATACAATAACAACATATGCATGAAACGTGTTGGCTCTGTTATATTAAGAAGTGAAAGTTCCAATCATATAGTACAACTGTGACCAACCACTAGACCTGATAATGGAACATTATAGTCACTTCCGATTTTCCTCCAAAGAGATGTACTAGCTCTGCACTATGGAGAAGCCAAGGCTCATTACAATACTCTCCAAGCTTTCTCTAAGATACTCCTATCAGAAGCTTAGCTAACCAAAAGCCTCTACAATGAGTTATGAGGTACTATAAATAGAAAAGGGTGGGGTGACCCTTGACATTCCCCTTTGTGATTGTTCACCTACCCTCATGACTCTTCAACTACTTTATGACTGTTACATTCAACTATCGACACTTGAACTTCCACTTTACAAGATGTTACATACAATCTGCACATGTACCCATGTGAGACAAAATAGGCTTGAGCAAGCCATGCAAGACATCACTATGACTCAGACAACTGTGGGAAGACCAACTCTTCGACATCCTCATGATGGTCGACAGTGGTGAACTGATGCCAAGCTTGGTAGTCTGCGATGGTGTCTATGTACTCTATGGTGACATCTTTCTGGAAACGAACTCTTACCTCTGTTGCATCCGGGTACACTGATTTGGCTCCTCTGTCCAACTCATCTAATAACATGTGCATCATTGTCTTGAGTGCGGTCGGACCAGCGACATACTGATGCATAATGTTTGCATTGATCGCCAAGTTTGCACTGGTGGCTATGTGCATCAACTTGTCAAAGTATGAGTCCAACTCTCGTCAGACTTGACCCTTTGTCTTTGCCTCAGTGAGTGTCCCAATAGATGGGATCGCATGTGCGCACACAACAACATCCATGCTTCTGAACACCCGTGCATGGGAAGCCTGCAAACTAGTGATGAGCTGCGGGAGTTCCTCATAGTTTTGGATCTGACTCTGGATGCATGCCTTCAACTCAACCGCCATGGGCTTCATCATCTTGGGAAAGTGTAATGGGGCTCCCTTGTATCTCATTGTCCATGTTTGCATGCAATCGACAATAGTATGAAAGTTTCTAGATTTGAAACGTTGACGAAAAATGGTTTTTACTATGGATCCCTGTTGGGATTTGAAACGTTGACGAAAAATGGTTTTTACTGTTGGTTCTCTGGTTACTAAGTTACAAAGTATGAAAGTTTTTCAAGATACGTGCCCTCCTAGCACAGCGCTGCTACCAACTGTTGAGATGGACAACTGCGTTATGCACGGTACCAAATCTGGAATACAATCTCTATATGACTGTCTCAAGGGATGATACTTCATCCAGTTTTGCCTTATTCAGCTCTGCTTGGGCAGATGCTATAACCAGTTCTCCTCCTTGCTTGGATGTCTATAACTCCTTAGCCATTTGCTTGTTCTCTACTATCAAGAAGCGAACACTCGAGCTAGTGGCTTCGGCATATGCTTTGGTAGCATCGGCTAATGTTGTTGGATGCTTGCACACATCAGATACGATCACTCGTTCCTCAAACTACGCAGGAGATGTGTGGACATCTAGAGTAGACACTCTACATGATTACACAACTCTATGTTGTGACTCGTTGAATGATATGTTGTGCATCTCTTCTTCTAGATTGTCTCCAAGGATCTCAGTATCTCCTTGGTCGCTCGAGACTTGCTCAGCATCCTAATTCGGTGAATCTGGTGGGTCGATGTCTTGGTGGTAAGGCATGTGGTCGATGTCTTGTTCTAACTCTTATTTCTCCATCTTCGTATCCATATGCTCAAGTACTCGTTCAATCTCTTGAGCGAAGTCCTACTCCTGCAACTTCTCACCCTGTCTGCTTTGTGCCAGCTGCTCGGATGAGTCTACTACCTGTATGGGCACAATTTCATCAATATGTGCATGTTGTGCCCCTTGCTGTGTCTGTCCCTATTGCGCTTCCTTCTCCTGTCTGCACAGCTCCTGTTCTTTCTGGAGTTGCTCCTTCAACTCTTGCAACTCCTTCATTGTTTCCTCCATCCTCTGTTTATCTCTCTACCTTTGTGCGTTCCTCTTGTCGCATTGTCGCATCTTTGCCTCTATTTGAAAATATGCTTTCTCCATAAGTGGGTCTGCTCTAAACTTGTAGCTTTGTTCTGCCTCTATGTTATTGACAATCTTTCTCTTGCATTTGTCTCGCACAGGTATGTTACCCTCTGTTGTTGGTGCTCTCCTAGATGCTACTTTGCTAACCATTCCACAGCGATGCCGACCAGTTCATTAGGCCTGGAGAAGTTGTGACAATATTTTCATGGGTCTTCCTCAGCCTAATGACATGCCCCATGGATCCAAGGAAATTGCACTCTCGTGCAGTGATCCTTCACAAAGTAATGCGAGTCATACAGATTCAAGCTTCTGGTGTCGAAAGTAAATCTTTTGAACTCTTTTGTCTCATCATCCGCATGCTTGAGATTATGTATCTCGTACAACCCGATCTGCGATGGAAGAGTGGGCCATTGTGCCTTCTTCTTCCGATGCAGTCTAGCTGCATTCGGAAAATAGTCTGCAATAAGTGTTCACAAAGGTTTCTGCTGATGTCCATGCCCACTTCAAACCCAGGAACTTCTTACGGGTATAGATTGCATCCAAGATGTATGCGGACATGTAGATTTCTACTTGTTGATATTTGGGTGGATGTCGAGCTCTTGTTACCTGTTCCTTCAGCCTATGAGCCAACATGTCGGACCAGTTGCATGCTTTGCCTTCATTGGCCAGTTGGTCCAACATGATCACCCAACTCTGTGGGAAGGTCTTCGTGCTCTCTTGGTTGTACAAGCAGCATGCAAAGATGACCAAGTACTGATATGCTTTCTGCAGTATCTTCGTCTTGTAAATCTGGTTGGGTGTCATCCTGAACTTGGCTGGTTCCTTCACCCAGCTCTTTAAGATATCCCTGGATTTTGCATTGTTGTTGGGTATGCTGAAGGGTGTCTCCATGGTGATCACTGGCTTTGGCAAGTGGTACATCTACTGATAGTCCTGTGCCCTGAAGGTAGCAATCTTTGTCCTACTGACATTGCTTAACACCATCGTCTCGGGATCAGTGTGCGAGACGATCCAATGTATCATGTTCGTGCAAGGAAACGCGGGATACCTGCATGCAATCCGGTACAAGCCGGACTTGTGAATGTTCACATAGACCGTACGGTCTTCAAGATCTTCCTCAAATGTGCCTAAGAATGCATCATTTATATCCTGCCATTTTAGCTTGATGTCTTTGTCTACAATCAGCTTGGTGTCTTCGTAAATCGACAAACTCATAGACACTCGCTCAACTGCATCTCCAGTTGCACTTCCATCGGTGTCCTTTGACCCTGCTCTCTGGGAGACCATTGATCCTGAACTGTTGAGAGACAGACGAACACCTAGAGACATGGCGACATGCATGGCAAGCAATCTGTTAGTTAAAACCAAAGAAAACTTGAGGACTAACATGTAACATACCCGAGAGACTAATGGCAAGGATTGCGCAATTTTCACTAGGAGGTCGGGAGACTGACTACCGGAACTGCGCAAAAGGCAGCCCAGACTGTCAAGATGCTGGTTGACTGACTGAATTGCGCAATGCACAATCCAGACTGACCTGTTGGATGTTGAGATTGTGCAATGCGCAATTTTAGTCAGCAAGTCATGCAGGCCAAGAGACTGTATTGCACAATTTTTTGGGCCAGCAGACACTGCCTCTCAAAATTGCGCAAAGCAAGTCTGGAGGACACTATCTGGCCAGATTTGCACATTTTCTAGGAGGAAGGCAGAGCCTTCCCTCTCAAAAATGCACAATGTTGTCCGGCCAAGGCAGAGTCCGGGCCAAGGTTCCCCAGACCCACCGTTGGGCGACTGAAAACATATGAAGATTTGAATACATGGTGAAATTGAGTGTAGGCAAGAGTGAATGATCATGCATGTAAACAACGAATGAAAGATTCACAAAATGAGAAAACATGCATGTGTGTGAAACGAGTCGCTGAATTAGCAACTTTCCACGCAAAACCATGGCATACATGCAACAAGAGTGAGATGCAAATGAAAACTAAAACGATGCTTGTACAAGCTAACATCCATGCAAACGACAGCAAGTGTTCACAGAAATCAAGCAGACAACACTCACATAAGCCAAAACACAAAAAGCGACAGAAATGCTGCAAAAGACAAGTAAAGCGGACTTACCCGGAAATAGTTGAGCTGGATGTGTCGAAGACTCCTAGATGTGTTGTGGGATGTCAGAGCTCCAAGATCAATGTGAAGAATGAGCTCTGAAGCATCAAATAAATAATTTTAAGGCTTATGATGCACATGCCACAAATCTAGGAAAAAGTGACACTTGGAGGAAAGTTTCTAAAACGATCTTTGCATGTAACCTCTAGCTGTTAAAAATAGATCCCTAAAATCTAGGGATGCTTTTTGCATGTTGATTTTTTCTATTTCGGGAAAAGCAGCCCATGCATGCAAATCAGGTTTGCTGGGTCCCAGAGGGAACCGGTCAACCAGAAGGCACATGCAACAGCCTGCAAGACAGAGGCAGGGTTTTGCACAATTTCTAGGAGGAGCTTGGTTAGCTATCCTAGAGGGATTGCACAATTTCTAGGGTCAATAGGGGACTGCTTCCCAGAATTGCGCAATTTCTGGGCTGAGCTGCAGTGCTGGGCTAGATTTCGCAGTTTTCTCAAGGAAGCCTATCTAACTGCATTGCGCAATTTTTGAGCCAAGCAGATTTGCACAATTTCTAGAGGGAAGGTTGGTTCCCCTCCAGAATTACGCAATTTTCTGAGGGAGTTGCTCAGCTAGCAACTAGCTTAAGTCTGGAATGGAAGCCTGTGAAAGGAGTGAAGCAAACTGACATGCACAAGCTGGCAAGCCACTAAAAAACAATTGAAGCCTATGTACTTGATAGGGCAAGACATGCTGCTAAGGATGGTTGGTAGGGAGGCTCCAAAACGAAGCTAAGGAAAAATTTGGGAGGGCGGTTGTAGCCGCTACAACAGGGAGACATGTTCGAAGCTAGATGAGACTATAGACCAAGGTTACTTTGTTGGTTATAGAGAAACCTTGAAGGCATATAAAATCTTCATCCCAGGGGCCAGGAGGATTATAGTCATGTGGGAGGTAAAGTTCATGGAGCACACGGCATATAAAAGGTTCAAAGAGTTGTCAATCATTGAAGATCAATGAGAAACCAAAAAAATCTCCTATAGTAGATCAACAGAATAAGGGGCACTAACAGACCACGAGTATAGTGACTAGTATGAGAAAGAGTTCGTGTGTGAATGTTCCTAAGACATCTCAGAGTCTGGCACAATAGATCCGGGAGATACATCAAGAGGACATGGAGGTGGATATTCCTAACTCCACTGTTGGCAAGAGGAACCGCGAGGTTCAATCTACACTCAAGGATGCTGAGGAGTTTGTGGGGACTCCTAGGATAGGCGAGAGAAAGCAAAGACAACTAGAGCAGTACACTGGCTACATGGTAATGGTCAGTCAGTTAGTAGATAGCGAGCCTTCCCACTATTAGGAGGCCTCACAAAAACTAGTGTGGTGAGATGCAATGGTTTAGGAATATTCCTTGGTCATGCAGAACGATGTATGGGAGGTTGTACCAAGACCAACAGATAGGGTAATGGTTGGATCACGCTAGATCTATAAGATCAAGCATTGTGCAGATGGTAGCATCGAAAAGTACAAAGCTAGGTTCATGTCTAAGGGGTTCTATCAGAAGGAAGGAATGGATTATGAGGAGACATTTGCTCCTATGGCCATATACACTTCTATATGAGCCATGATCTCATTAGCAACACAAATGGGATGGCAGATCCATCAAATGGATGTCAAGATGATTTTCCTGAATGGTGAACTAGAAGAGCAGGTGTACGTTGAACAACCGAAGGGCTTTGTGACACACAACAAAGAGACCCACACGTGAAGGTTAAAGAGAGATTTATACAGGCTTAAGCAGGCTCTCGGGACATTGTATGAGTGCATCGATAGATACCTGCAGGGCATGAGCTTTGTGAAGAGTGAGGCGGATTCAAACCTATACTACTTGGTAGTTGATAGTGATGTTCTCATTCTTGTCCTATATGTGGATGACTTTTTCTTCATAGGTTCACTCGCGCTCATCGAGGAGTGTGAGAGGTAACTTGTAGAATATTTTTAGATGAAGGATTTGGGGCTCATGCACAACTTTCTAGGAATGGAGGTATGATAGTGTTGTAGCGGCTACAACCACCCTCCAAAATTTTCCTTATGCTTTGATTTTTGAGCCTTCCTTCCTATCGACGGGAGCTTATCTTGCACTGTTGTCGAGTACTCGTGGTTTGATTGAGACTTATCTTCTTCATTTGTGCTTGTGTTTGCTCGTTTTACACTTAGCTAATCTTTCTGAGTCATAAGCTAACCTCCTGACTTGGTCACACAACAGTTCTGGGCTTGCCTCCAGAAACTGCACAATCCTTGAGGGCAGTCAGCCTTGATGATTGGATTTTCATAGTCAATATTAGCAGTCAGCCTTGACCTCAGAAATTGTGCAGTCATGGAAGGCAACCTAGTACTAAGCCCATAAACTGCGCAATCCATCACTGAGCTCAGAATTTGCGCATTGCACTGAGCAGGAAGGTTGCCCAATTCCCCATAACTACGCAATCTTTCCTAGCTGTGTGGATGGAAATTTTCCTAAAAATTAAAAAGGGAAAAGTGAAAAAGTATCCCTAGAAAATAGGGATCCATTATTAGTTTCCCAAATGTGGCACATTGTTATTTTTAGAAGTTTCTGCCAAGTGTCATTTTTTCCCTTAATTTTAGGAATGCGTGTCATAAACCCTAATTTTCTCAAATCTAGTTAATCGACACCTCTATAGCCCATTTGTGCATTTGATCTTAGAGCTTTAGCATTCCCAAGGAGACCAAGGAACCTTCGGTGGTGTTGTCGTCACTTTTCTGAGTGATTTTTGATTTTATCGCCTTTTGCAACTTTTTCTGTCGCTTTTTGTCGTTTCGTATGTGTGAGTGTTGTTTTGCTTGTTTCGCTTCACGATTGCTGGCATTTCAACATATTTTAGCTTGTATAAGTGTGGTTTCAGTTTGTCGTTTTCCTTTCACAAGTGTCGCATCAGTTTTCTTTTTTTTGCACCGATGGTCGCTATTTCAATGATTCTCCTTGCATATTTATTTTTCCTTCCATTTTTTGAGTTTCTACACTTGATTCACATTGATTCATCTGTACTTAGTCAGATCCACACTCAATATCACATCATCACTTAGATATTCTTGTTTCCCACACCTTCATCGGGCATATCTGCACTTTCCTTGACCAGTTTTTACCTTTCCCAGCTAGGCACTGTGCAATCCTAAGGCTCAAGCTGAGAACTTAGATTCTAAGACTACACAGTGCGCAATACATGCTAGCCCAATTGTTCATTGTGTAGTTTTAGGGCTCAATCTGCTACCCTTGGCCAGTGAGACTACGCAATGCACATTCTCTCCTAGTCTCTACCCAGGTTGAACTACACATTATGCAATCTCAAGCCCCAGGTTGCACCCTTGGCTACTCGAACTATGTAATACGCAGTGCCCACAGCCAGTCCCCCTCTCCTGTTCATGGAAACTGTGCAATCACTCTCACTAGTTGCCTAGTTTGTTGCTTGATCATGCTTTGAAGTTAGATTTGCAAAAGCTAATGTTTGCTTTCCATGAGTGCCTTTTTTATCCCACGAGTACCAAAGTTGTTGAGCACTTCTCTCCAGTAATCATTGTTACCATGGCACCCAAGAGAGTTGCTTCAAAATATACCACTGAGAGCAGTACTAGGGAAGCAGTTGAGCAAACGCTAGTGGACTTTCTAGTGTATGCGGACACTCAACTATTTGTAGAAAAGGATTCAAATCTAACATGGCACAAGGTTAAGGAAGCTTTTCAGCAAGGAGATTCAAAGAAGATCTAGAGGACCAACAAGTTTACATCAGTGTTTAGCAGTCAGGATTACAGAGGATTGCATGCAGGTATCCAACCTTCCCATGTGTAGATGTCATAAACTTACATCTCAGGGAAGGAAAGAAGCCGCAAGATGAAAGCGAATCCTATTGTTATAAAAGAGGATTTAGCAAATGAGGCAAAGAGGAAACACAGGTTGCATAGAGTAGATGAGAGAAGCATGGTGGAGACAAATGGAGGAAGAGAAGAAGAAGTAGGAAGAAGAAGAAAGGAAATGTGCAATAGTAGTAGAAACAATGCAAGAGCAAGCTGAAGAGCATGAATAGAACTGACCAGCAGCAGAGGAGAAGAGAAAACAGAAGTAGGACAAGGAGTTTTCTCAACATATTGAAGAACATATTGAGATCAGTGACATGGAGGTAGAATTGGAGCTGCAAAATGTAGATGTCGACATGATGCCAAGCACATTGTAGGTCATATTTTAGTCTCCACCACCTCCGGCGTTAGAGTCAGCTCCAACTGAGGAAGGGAAAATTGTTCCTCTTGATGATGATCCGATAATGGGCTTATACAATCTATCATATGATTGAATATAGAATAAGATTGTGCAAACACGAAGAAAACATTTTTCGAATGGCCTCGCATCACCTACATTCATTAGAGAAAGGGTGATAGTGGCAAACAGTAGGAAGAATCAAAATGCCATTTCAAAAGCCAACTTGGCCTTCGCAAGTGTATCAAGATCAAACACTCAGTATTTGATAATTGAGAATAAGTAATTAGCACAGGGTTTACAAGATTACAGGCAAGAGGCAGAATAGCTCTGCGCAACAGCACAGAATGTAGCTTTTGGACGGGTCCACTTGGAGGAGATGAGAACAACGATACTTGCTAAAGTATCAACACTTGGAGAGACCATGCATGACCTCTATGAGGAGCTCATTACCATACACAAGGCAGTTATCTGTTTGCAGCAACAGAGAAAACACTTCGTCAAAACTTTGAGGAATATACAAGCTACCATCGCATCCATGCTTGAATGAACAATGCGATACAAAGGGGCACCACTTAACTTGGGAAAGAAAATGAAACCATAGGTAGAGCTCGAGAAAGAAAAGGTTTGAATGTTGATTCAAAACAATATGAAACTCACCTCTTTCATTGGTAGTATTCAGGCCTCATATGTACAGTTATACAACAGTTAGGATGTCTTGATTAATGCACACAAGATCCCATCAGTTGGTTCGCTCACCGAAGCTAAACCCAGGAACCAGGTCAGGCAGGAGATCAAAGATTACTTGGAGCAGCTGAGACAGATTGCCACCAAGGAATATTTGGAGTTGAAAAGACATAACATGCAAAACTACATTGGTGGTTCTATCCAAATTAGAACAATGTTTCTCATGCTTCAAAAGGAGGTTGAAACTGGTTCCAAATCATTATACCCGGATGCCATGGAGGCAAGAGTCCACTTCCAACCAGACACCATTACGTAGTTTGGGGATCGCACAGTACTAAGCTTGGCACCAACACGTGACAAAGAAGCATCAAGTGCAAGTTTTTGAGCTAGATTTTTCCCAAAATCAAGCATCATAGTGTTTTGTCTTGTAAGGTTGTCAAGTTGTCTCTACTGTATTTTGTCTTATATGGGTATAAGTGTAAATTGTAATATTATTTTTAATTATTTTGTAAGTGAAATTCCAAGTCTCAATATTGGAATATGGAGTCATGATGTAATGTAATGAGTCATTTGAAAGAAGTTGAAGATTCATGAGGGTAGTCCAAAGGTCACAAAAGGGAGTTAAAGGGACATCCACTCCCTTGTTATAAATAGAATGCCATAACTCATGTAGGAGGATTTTGGGAGCCAAGATTTTGGCTAGGCTTAGGCTTAGGAAGAGCTTGGGAATTTTGTGAGAGCCTTGGCTTCTCCGTAGCATAGGGAGTATACTTATTTGGAGGAGAAGGTGTTGTTGACTTTAATGTTCCACTATTGGGGCTAGTGGTCGTCAATGGTGTATGTATGATTGGAACTTTCATTTTTAATAAAACTCAAAGTCGGCGTGCTTTCATGCATGTGTTGCGAATATAGTAGGACTATTCTTGTTGTATTTTCAATGTATGTTATTTAACTTATGCTCATGCTTATGAACTATTTCGTTTGCATTTGTACGAATCTTGTTGAATGTGTGTTGTTGTATTAATTTGTCACCTTAACTTGTGGACTATTCTGCATGTTAGCTAGTGATGTCATTATCCTCGTGTGTTCCTTTTAAGTTGCGCACTATTACAGGCTCCTAAGGGGCTCACTTTATTTTCCCTTCGCGTGTTGGAATCATTCATGCATCACACTTGACCATCTATAGGGTCATGCACACGTGTTCTCAACAAAGACACCGTGCACCATTCTATGCATATTTGTAGCCAAGACAGATCATTAACCACCCACTATTGGGATTCCTACACCAAATGATTTGACGTCTAGTTGGGACTTCATATCGGGGAGATCCCCTAAATGTTGGCAGGGCCAACACCATCAACAGATAAACAGATGGCGATATTTTCCTTGGTCAAGGGAAATACTACATAGAGATCCTGAGGATATTTGGGATGGAGGATTGTAGGGCCATATCTAATCCCATGATCATGAATTGGAAGAAGATAGATGCATCCATGGAAAAGGAGGTTGACCCCACATTGTACAAGTAGTTGATAGGATCTCTCATGTATCTCGTCAGCACCAGGCCAGACATATCCTATGTAGTAAACTCTCTCGGTCAATTCGTGGTGGAGCCTAGGAGAGTTCATTGGACAATGAAAAAACATGTGCTGAGGTATTTGTATGGCACAGTTAAGTATGGGATCATATATGCTTGAGGTGATTGTGTTAGGTTGGTTGGATATACTGGTGCAGACTGGGAAAGTAACATAGTGGATAGAAAAAAAAACTTGAGGGTGTTGCTTCAACATGGGATCAGGAATTGTTTCCTGGTACAACAGGAAGGAGAAATCCATGGCACTGAGTTCTGCAGAGGCAAATTACATAGCAACAAGCATGGCTGCGTGAGAGGCCATATAGCTTTGGAAGATGTTAGTATCCTTGTTTAGTCATAGGATAGAGATGCGATGCTACACTGAGGCAATAAGAGTTGCATCAAGTTGTCAGAGAATCTAATGTTTCACGATAGGTCCAAGCATATAGGCATCATATACCATTTCATTAGGGATTATGTGTAGCGTAAATTTTTCTAGCTACAATATATACCTATAAATGAGCAAGTCGCAGATATTCTGACAAAGGCTTTGGGGAAGACAAGATTCATCTTCTTCATAGACAAGTTGGATGTTATGTATAACACCTACCTCAATAAGAGGAAGAGTTAGTTTGTGTAGCCCAGATAAGTGTTCTAATCTCAAATTGTATCTATGAGGCTAAGGAACACATTTTCTCTAATACCCACAAAAGGTTTCACAAGAAAATACCTTGATTAGACTTAATTAAGCAGTTAATTAATTTTCCTAAGTTTAACTCCAGGAAATAAGCTTAATTAATAAGTATCAATTGGGGTAAATCTATTTTCTTATAAAGACTTTCGAAAAAATTAACTTGAAGGGGTCAAGAATACCTTAGCCATCGATTGTGATTGGATCATGGTTGTTGATTCGTCAATGAGAGATTATAAGAGGAAATTGAAGGGCATTTGGAGAAGACATCGAGACATAGAGTTGTTGTGATAGAAAGGGTGCAGAGGTAGCACAGGGACATCAACAGCGGGGGTTTCAATAAAGATTGTTGGAGATATTCTTCACAACTATTTCTAAGGAGAATTAGAGATTGATTTTCTATAGAGAGAGGGCAATTTCCAGTGGTATGAATTGCTCCAGGAGGGGGTGCGAATTACCCTAGTATGAAGTGATAATTGCTCAGAGAGGGAGAAATTCCGGAGCAAGGAAAATTTGCAGGAGAGGTCAATTTTCTAGTAGAAGTCGAAATTTTTTAGTGGATGTCGATTTAATTTTCCCAGCGAGTGCAATTTTCCAAGAGGGGTGAGTTTATCAGCTAAGTTGCACGTGTGAGCTAGAAAAAGCTTCAGAGGGAGGTAAAATTTATTCTGGTGGAACAAATTGCTTCCAGGGGGTTAGGGAGACATGAAAAAGTGATCATAATAATTTTCCAAAGGTTTTACATTTTACGACAACCAATTGTAATATTTTTACTGAAGAATTTAATAATTAAAACCCTCATTTGCAGAACTAGTTTTCCCTTTGAGGTTTTTCCATGGACATTTATCTAAAAATATTGATGCTCATTTGACCCAGGTGCATATTGGTGGCCACCCTCCTATTCCACTTGTACTACAAGAATTGTTTCCTTATAGTTTCCTATTTTTCAACACAATTTCCTATTTCAACAATTTTCTATTTTTGTCAATTTTCGGGTCCTGAACTTCCAGAGCCATTTTGAGGCCCTAAACGACGTTTTTTGGCGAAACGATCAAATGTGACTTTTGTTTGTTGTTGAAAGTTCTTGTCCTCATATAACCTTTCTAACAGGCTATCATTCATGCCAAACAAAGATCGTATGCCAAGGTTACGACTTGAGAAGTTGACATTCCAACCAACCCCATCGAGACCCATACCCTTTTGCGCTTCATCTCCAAGGGTTAGGTTTTTTGATGTTTAGATTTTTTGTAACACACCCCCCCCCCCCAACATTTACCCATTTCTACTCTCCCGCAAGGGTAAACATGAGATGAGTGTCACTATGATATGACCCGGCCTCTAAGTTCTAGTTATGGAAGTGGAGTCGACATACCGACAACTTATAGACATCCCTCAGGAACTACAGATCACTCAGGATCCTGCAAACTGCTCCATATGATCAATCCTTGAGATAGAACTCTTATCACCAAGGAAACACCCCAACTACATGCATAATACAACATCAGTGTGGTTATGGGTTCCCAATCGCATGCATAGGCTTTCTTATGTGCAGTTATGACCCAAAAACTCCAGTTCAATGCCATCGGTTCCGAGATCTGAGCCACTTTTTCAGGATAGCCTCCACGCCATTGCTCAAAATATCCTGTAACTTTCCATAATGAATTTAAAGGTGATGAAAATTCTAATCAATCGAAACTCAAGCAAGAACTTGACCTTGACATGCCTGGTCCATGATGGACATTTCATCAAACATATGTTAAACATGAAAGCTATAGATCATGAATGCATATCTAATAATATGGATCTGAACTTCATCCGAGAATCACCAAGAAGGCTCCAAGACCTCTCTAACTAGATTCCATAACACTTGTTAGCCCATGCATTCATCAACCATTCAATGATTTATGAAAACATGTAAAGATCCATAGATAGGATACATCATATAACCAGAATAGGAACCATGGAAAATCAGCCATAATGTCAATATGGTAGCCACTACAAGTGCTCATAGATCACAATGGGAAAATATCTCTTATTAACATATGAAAATTCCAACCAAGTCAGGGACTTCCACATACAACCCGACCATAGATTGGGCTGAACCAAATCTCTCTTTCAACCAATCACCCATGCGCCATATTCCAAGCATGAATGTGGCATATCATGGGATAAACCAAGACAAAATCAACTAGGGCTTCCAGAGGCCAAACCACCTCAACCCTCAACCATAGTGATCTCACCTATGGTCCAAAAATCACTAGCATCAACTAGATCAGTCTCTACCCAAGTTATCCAGAGCTATAGGAAATAGTAACTCAACCCATAGTTAAATCAGGGCTACAAATCGTTTGTTCTACCTAAGACTCCATGTACTAACAAATCAACCCAAAGGGTCCAGATCGTTTATCCAAACCTGTAGGTTCTAGGAACTAGCAACTCAACCCAAGTTGATACAAGGCTTCCAGAGCGTTATTCCAACCCACAACCATACTGAAACTGAGCACCAATCAGAAAAACAAGTGGGAATCCATGCATCCAAAAATCAATAAGGAAATCACACATGCAACCTGTTACCTGCAAAGTATCCCTGTTGTATCCGTTGACCCAACAATCTCCTTGCGCTTCCTTTCTTTCTGTTAATGGTGCTGGACCCGCCAACATGTCAGGGGATCTCCCTGGTGTTGTTGGGAAAAGTATCTATTCAGAACGCCCCTATCCCACTCTAAGGTGTGATAGTGCCTTAGCAACAAACAAGGAAAACTATTTTCGTATTCTTCTTTATGAAATGTAAACGAAGAGGAAGGATGTAACTAACCTGTGTCTTTCGCTAGTTTGTTGATCCAATCGCTCTCCTCTTTGTTCGCTTCCCGCTGCCTGCTCCCTTACTGGTCTAGCTTCACCAAGTTCCTGCAAGATCACAGAAGAGGAAAACTACACAAAAGACATAGATTTACATTCATAACTAGCTTAGGATCAGATTTAAGCTAAACATGCAAATATAACAAAGCATCATTGATATACAAGCATATAGGAGAAACTCAAATAGTTTTATTGATATGATAAGAAAGTCCAAGAGGAGATACAACCAAGTGAGTCCTGATCCAGCATCTACCTCCCAGCAAAGGAATCCCTTCCTCTCCTCCAACAAAGCATAAATCACCCAATGCACTAATCTCAATCTCAAACCAACAGCAATTCTCTGCAAAGTACAAAATTCCAGCCCCCCTGGATCTCTGGGATGAGGGATCCATATATAGATGTAAGCATAGAGGACGAGTCAGCTTAGGTTTTGACTTGTGGCTTCTCTCTGTCAGTTCTTGTTTCCACTTGGAGGCTGAGAGCCTCTTACTCATCCTTGGTCGAACTCAGTGAGGCAAGTGTCATTGAGGAAGATTCTGGAAGCTTCCATTGTCTGTACACCTCGCGGAATGACACTACCATTTGGCATTTCTCGCTCAGCGCACCCTGGTAGTGCATTTAGGTGCGTTGCAACGCACCTAGCTAGTGTACTGGGGTGCTTTGCAACGCAGGCAGCTAGTAGAGCATCTGAATTGATCCTGAATTGACTGATTCTGAGTAGTTTTTGGTGGAGAACTTCTGGGAGAAGCTGTCATTGGTTGACCTTGTTCCTTTAGGGGCAGGAACAACACTTTTAGGGACTTTGGATCCCTTGGATTATGGACATTTCATGCTCAAAGCTGCAAGGCACAAAAATGTCTATAACAGTTGCCCCCTAAAGTATGAGGTTGTTTATCGGGTGAAATGCTTTATTAGGAGGATCCGAAGTTCTTTCAATGCTGGGAGGAGACCTGTAATAAGATACAATACAATACATTATTTTTCATACTGTTTTCATGATCTAGCTGAGGTGGGCATTCCCATGCTCAGCTTTATAAATTCATTTATATGTACATAGGACAGACAATCGTCTGATGGTAGACTGATGATTTTGATGAAATCATCATCCTTTTGGTAGGATGATTATCTGTGCTGCAATGCTGTACATGTCAATGTCTTTATTTTTCCTGAATATATATCGCAGCCCGGATGGATGAAACTAGATCCGAGGTCTTCAATCTCGTTCGATCTTCACTCTAAGTACAAGTCGATCCATGTGAGAAATGTTCTGAAGTCGAACATGGAAAGACATCGCTTGATTACCAGTCAATGATGTAAACTGTTAACAAGCGCGAGAGGAATCACCGATAATGATAATGACCCTCAAGGTACTGCAGTACAATTCACGTGGTGTGAATAAAGGACTTGGCGTCGAACACCACGCAAAATCTTTCGGTCGAAGGTCATTGATGTATACCTGCCGCCGGAAGTGAGAAACTTGCCATTGAGGCATGCAAGCTTCAGAGTACTGAAGGGGTGTTCCTAGATCAACTTCTTGGATAATGAGTTGATGTCGACAAGAAGCGATCCGTCAAAGGAGGGCCTTAATGTATCCCACATCAGTGACACGGAATGGAGCAAAGGATTTTGATGGAGGTGAAAACGATCTGATGATATATGGTTCAGGGTGGCGGTCATGAAAGAATGAAGTATAATGTATGGTAGTGGATGGGACACGGGTGACTTCTCTGGATGACTTCTCTTGAACATATCGGCGACACTTGTATGATGGATTGGTAGCATTTACCCCAAAGGTGGATGGTATGGCGAGACCATGGTGATGTGACCGGTGAATGAAACAACCCAACCCGACTCAGGCACGGAGTGGAAGTGTCATGTTCAAGAGCGACTTGCTACCAATAAAGGTTCCTTGAGTTTCTTCCCAATTTTTCCCCAATCATTGCTGACCAGTACCTCTTTATTTTTGTCAAGCTTGAGGAGGATAACATATGCTTGTTCTATAATTTGCCCTTCGGGCAAACCCATCGCTATGTTTTAACGAGCCTAGCGATAGTGAAACTCGTTCTCGCCTAAAGACAAGTTTGTCGCTATTAATCTTTTTAACGAGTCTAACAACAAAGATAACTCAGTCCTTTTCATCTTTAGAGAGTCTAAAAAGGTACGTAAAGATAACTCCGGAAGTCCTTTTTCGTCATCTAATCCCTTAAGTCCGAAAAAGTATAAAACAATACAGAAGGGATGAATTTTCGATAGTTTTAACGAGCCGAACAAAACAAGCGCTCGATCTTTTTGTGCAATAATCCCTCAGGTCCAAAAAGATTAAAATCTAGAGGAGGGATAGCACTTCCGGTCGCTTTAACGAGCTGGAAGGCCAAAACTCGACAATCTTTTCATATTTTACGAGTCAGATGAAAAGAGCTTAAAGAAGACTCGTCTTTTGAGGAACGAGTGATAAAATGGGTAGTAGCAGATTCCAGGTAAGGGTTGGAATTTTCCAAGCACGGCAGTGTCACAAGGACGGCTAGTGAAATCACTCTTCGCAGCTGTTCCTCAAAATGGGTAAACAATCAAATGGAGGTGAATGATCGGCCAATGGAAAAGTGGAGGTGACGGTGCAAACACGACCAAGGCTTTAATGGCTCATAATGTTACATTCACGGTGGTTATTTACTGGAGGGTAGTTCATTTTTTAACGAGCTTAAACGCGGATTGAAACACTTGCTCGGTCTTATGTTTATTTTTTAACGAGCATGAACTATGTGCTAAAACTGCTCGATTAATCCAGTCATATGATAAGAAATGTCTCGAAGATGCCATTTTTTATGGAGCTTGCACCTTACAAAGCTTTGCCCCGGAATCCTTTCTTTATGCAAGTTCGGAAACGACTAATCCTACGAGTTTAAAGGGTTAGAGGTCCTAAAAATTTAAAAAATAAATAGCCGCCCCTTGCTTGCACTCCAAAAGGTTTGCATGCCCCCAGGTATAAAGTACGATTTCAAGGTTACCCCTACTTCACTTCCGCCAAAACATTTGTTTTACCGAGAGAGGCCTACCTCTTTCAGGTTACCAAAGATTGTCTCATTTGCGCAGCAAACAAAACATTTCCTCGGCAATGTCTACCGAAATAGACAAAGGTGAATGACGACGCCCGCCGATTCACATAACTTTGACAAAAGAATCTTATTCTAGAACAACCCCTCTTCCAATCACGGACGGGGTACGGACTAGTCATATTCTCCCGCAGAAACCTACCTTATACCCAAAGTTTTCCTGCCGAAGCAGACCAGGATGCATGCCCCCTGGGTTCCAGTCATATCCCTCCGAATTACTCGCGCTCATCGGGAGGACGGACCGTGGTTTGAGACATTTCTTGCGTGAAGAGACCATTTAGGGATGGTATATGACTATTTGCGATGCGTGATCCGGGAAATGAAAGCTGGTCCACGAGCTTGACCACTCTTCCTTCGTGCGGAAAACACATTACTCTAAAGAGTGAGGAGACGATGGCTCCCATGCAATAAATATAGTCTCGTCCAAGGAGTAGGTTATAATCCAAGGGTCCTTGAACAACCATCACGTTCATTTGAACGGTCTTCCCTTTCAATGTTATGGGCACATTGGGGAGGATCCCTAAAGATCGACTGGTTCCTTTATCGAAGCCTGTCAGATTTCTCATCTCAGGCAAAAGCGATGGCGAACCAAGCGCTTTCCAAGCAATAGAGGAAAGGATACTCACAGATGCCCCCTCATCAATGATGGTGCCAGCCATGACCATTCTGTATATTTGAACGATAATTCGGAATGGTATGCTTGCTGGCAAACGGGGTCTACCTAGTTGGTTCCAGTCGAAGGATACAACTAGGTTGCTTGGTGGTGGGACCGAGTAGACGGCCGGGTATCGCTCTGACGAACTTCCTTCCTGCGATAAAGGAATGGGTGGATTGCCCCCGTGTTCGTCGGAGTCTGTGTTGATGAAGAGAATTTGGATGGTGTCATCCTTATCCTCTTCAGTGACTGTATCATTCAAAGATAAAACCTCTGAAGGCAAGACCGGGTCAACTGCCGCCTCGACCTTTTGACTTTCGTCTGGTATGGATTCAGTTGGTTTATCTTTAATGATAGATGCTTCAGCTGACCACTTGAGTGGGCCAGCTGGATTCTCAACTAACGAAGGACTCGGCGAGAGTTTTTTATATCCAGGAGGAAGTCGTAACGGTGAAACCAGACGATCTTCCAAGACTCTTTTGGCCTCGTCTAAGAAGGGACAACGGTGGAGGACATGGTCGCCTTCGCACAATCTACAGGGAGGTCTAGTTCTCCCTTTTTGCCCTGGAACTTCACTTTCGCTAGTTGACGATGTACTTTCAACATGGCCATCAGAGGTTGACGACACCGGATTGTGCAAACGGGGAGACCAGTCCCTTAGTATCCGAGGGATGCAAGGACAATCTCTGTGAAAGTGGTCTCCCTTGCAAATGACACATGGCGATTTAGGCCTAGTCAGTGCTGTGTGTGGATTTTCATTAGACGACACTTGTTTTCCCTTTTTTGCCTTTGGCTCCTTCTTCTTTTTCTCTTTCTTCTTCTTTTCCTTTTTCTCCTTAGGAACTTGGTTTTTAGCTTTACCAGTCCCGTCACGCGAAGAGGAAGGAAGAGAGGAAGAATTAGAGGAAGTAGAAGGTTGGTGGGAAATTCTGGACTCGTCTAACTGCTGATTCGACTGTTCAGGAATAGTGGTGTTCTGAACGACATTGGTTGAGAAGAGCTAGACCGACAAGCCAATTGTCAGTCCTAGAAGCGACAATGTGGCCATATGGGGCGCACCAACATCTCCCCAAGAGGAGAAGGGACTAGGATTTCCACCAAGGGGAATTCCTTGGTTGGTAGGCTCTATTTTCTCAACCTAAAGATCAACGTAGGAAAAAGGGTATGAATATTCCGTTTAAAATAAATTTTAACGACGCTTGGACACAACTTGCTTTTTCAATTTTAAAGAGTCGAGAAAAAGCAAAAGATGACTCTAGTCTCCTTCGATTTTTAATGAGCCTGAAATGACAAGTGCTCAGATGGACCTTTTCCGTTAAGGAGTCTGAAAAGGAACGAAAGGGACTGCTCTGGAGTTCTAGGTAGAGGGTGTGCCAAACCAATCGCAAAACCGCAGAATACTTTTTAGGGTACGGGCGGTCAATCTTCCCGAATGCTGTGTTCAGTGCATTGCGATCAGTAGGGCGGCCGACACGGCTTCCTATGGATAAAGGTTTTATGCCTATAGGGGTCTCCCAATATATACTCGACGGTACGTGGGAGCACAATCCGTACTGGCACTTATCGTCTCTCAGGAGGAATCACCCAACCATCAGTGAGGCCAACAGTTACCAGGTTTTACGACGCCGGAACACGTCTCTAGCCTAGACCTCTATGTTGTGCGTTAAGTTACAAAGCGTAGTTAAGTTCATTCAATTTATTTTAGGTTGATCTTTCTTAGAAGTTTGCCTTTTTGGATCACCACGAGATGTAGATACAATTCCTAAATGCAGTCTAAAGATGATAAACAAGCTTTTATCTCTTTTCAACAATGAAAATCCTAGCTACAAGGGGAAAAGAAAGACACAATCTTTTTTCAAAGAGCATAGAGCACACTGTAAATGCACTTTTCCTAAATCAATCCATACAAACTGTCAAAATGCAAATGCACTTGTGCATGTATTTGTTTTCACTTTCTTAATATTGATGCCTAAAAGAAAGTTGTTGTACAAATTTGAATTCGATTTCAAGTGAAAAAACACAAACAAGCTTCTTTCGAAATCAAAACAAAGTAGAGACGATTACGACACTTTATGATTTTGAAATAAACACTTGTTTCGACACTAGAAATTCATAAATTCAAACCAAAAGACAAAAGTAAAAGTGCAATCAACTGTCAACAGCAAACAAACTCACTCCTAAGATCAAAACGACACTTACGACAGGTCTAGATCTAAGCGCGACAGTATGACTAGTTTACTTTTGTAATGGGAAACTGCAAATGATGTAACAAATACACAAAAACAAATACAGTTTCTTTTATACAACTGAGGCGGAATTAAGGCAAAGAAAAGGGGTTTTCAGATAGGTACACACACTGATAACAGGCTGCAAAAATCAGAGATAAAACTGAACAAAATGAAGCAAAGAACCACAGCTGCACAGGGCAAAGGCTGATCAGCGCACCTGTTGCACAGAGAAACTGAATTGCAGCGCAGGTAGCCCTCTCGGGACCTGCGTTGAAATGCAGAGTCTCTTCACAAAGCCTGCGCTGAAGCAGAAACGAGAATTGTCTCTGGGTTCTGGGTCACGGTTTGCAGTTTGATCTAAGGTTTTTGGCCGGATAAAAGCTATCAACAAGGTACAATTAGAGGGATGATTTAAAGGAGGACTAAGAGCTATCACAAAGGGAAATTAGAGCATTTGTGGATCAGCTGTTCAGATCATAAACAGGCCCAGTGAATGGACTAGAGTAGCAGATCTCTACTTTGCATTTGTAAATGGCAAATGCAGTTCGATTCGCCACTCCTAAGTTTATGAGAAGAACAACAATAGAAACACAAATAAACTAACTAGATACGATCCCCAACGGAGTCGCCAATTTGTTGTTGGGAAAAGTATCTATTCAGAACGCCCCTATCCCACTCTAAGGTGTGATAGTGCCTTAGCAACAAACAAGGAAAACTATTTTCGTATTCTTCTTTATGAAATGTAAACGAAGAGGAAGGATGTAACTAACCTGTGTCTTTCGCTAGTTTGTTGATCCAATCGCTCTCCTCTTTGTTCGCTTCCCGCTGCCTGCTCCCTTACTAGTCCAGCTTCACCAAGTTCCTGCAAGATCACAGAAGAGGAAAACTACACAAAAGACATAGATTTACATTCATAACTAGCTTAGGATCAGATTTAAGCTAAACATGCAAATATAACAAAGCATCATTGATATACAAGCATATAGGAGAAACTCAAATAGTTTTATTGATATGATAAGAAAGTCCAAGAGGAGATACAACCAAGTGAGTCCCGATCCAGCATCTACCTCCCAGCAAAGGAATCCCTTCCTCTCCTCCAACAAAGCATAAATCACCCAATGCACTAATCTCAATCTCAAACCAACAGCAATTCTCTGCAAAGTACAAAATTCCAGCCCCCCTGGATCTCTGGGATGAGGGATCCATATATAGATGTAAGCAGAGAGGACGAGTCAGCTTAGGTTTTGACTTGTGGCTTCTCTCTGTCATTTCTTGTTTCCACTTGGAGGCTGAGAGCCTCTTACTCATCCTTGGTCGAACTCAGTGAGGCAAGTGTCATTGAGGAAGATTCTGGAAGCTTCCATTGTCTGTACACCTCGCGGAATGACACTGCCATTTGGCATTTCTCGCTCAGCGCACCCTGGTAGTGCATTTAGGTGCGTTGTAACGCACCTAGCTAGTGTACTGGGGTGCTTTGCAACGCAGGCAGCTAGTAGAGCATCTGAATTGATCCTGAATTGACTGATTCTGAGTAGTTTTTGGTGGAGAACTTCTGGGAGAAGCTGTCATTGGTTGACCTTGTTCCTTTAGGGGCAGGAACAACACTTTTAGGGACTTTGGATCCCTTGGATTATGGACATTTCATGCTCAAAGCTGCAAGGCACAAAAATGTCTATAACACCTGGTAAGAAGTCCCAATTAGACCTCAGACCGTTTGGAGTAAGAGTCCCAGCAGTGGGTAGTAAAGTAATGCCTTAACTGCGGTAGCGTGCATAGGTAAGTTTGATAACCATGTCGGAAGCAAGTGTGTGACCTTGTAGTAAATCAAGTGAGATGAATGGGAGTTCTAACATATGAAGGGGAAGAGGAAGTGTGTCCCTTAGAAGCTTGTAATAGTATGCAGCCTGAAAGGAACACACAAGTGGAATGACATCACAAGATGTAAAGCAGAATAGTCCACAAACCAAAATGATGAGCTAAACCAACAACACGTCTGCAATAAGATTCATACAATTGCATACAAAATAGTTCATACACAAATGTGTAAGTTAAATAACATACATTGCTAAAGTAACCAAAATAGTCGAACTACAATAACAACATATGCATGAAAACGTGTTAGCTTTGTTATATATATTAAGTGAAAGTTCCATCCATAAATACACCATTGACAGCCACTAGCCCCAATAGTGGAACATTATAATCAACACCGCCTACTCCTCCAAAAAGATGTACTCACTCTACGTTGTGGAGAAAGCAAGGGTCGTCACAATACTCTCCAAACCTTCTCTAGGAAATGCCTAGCCAAAAGCTTGGCTCCCAAAAACATCTACTATGAGTTATGAGGTTCTATATATAACAAAGGGCAGGGTGACCCTTGACATTACCCTTTGACTCTTGGACTACCCTCATGACTCTTCACATTACATAGTGATTGTTCACATTCCAATAGTGACACTTGGAATTTCACTTACAACATATTTACAATAATACAATTTCCACATATACCCATGTGGGACAAAACAACCTTGAGTCAGCTTGAAAAGACAAACAACATCACTCAGGGTCTTGGGGAAAGACCAACTCGGTAACCTCCTCGCGGTGGTCTTCGATAATGAACTGATACCAAGCTTAGTACTACGCTATTATGTCCCCGTACTATTTGGTGATGTCTTTATCGAAGTGGACTCTTGCCTCCATAGCTTCCGGGTATATGGTTTTGAAACCTCTGTCCAACTAATCCTGAAGCATGCATAACATTGTTCTGAGTGTAGCTAGCCCACCGATGTACTTCTGCATGTTCTCTGCACTCAACTGCAATTCATCACTGGTGGCCTCATGCATCAACTGCTCTATGTACATGTCAACCTCCAGCATGACTTGGTTCTTCCTCATGGCTTGAGTGAGGGTTCCGATTGAAGGGATCATGTGTGTCCTCACTATGACATCCAAAATATTGAAAAATCGTGCATAGGAAGCCTCAATGCTGGTGATAAGAAGAGGGAGTTTCTCATAGTTTCGAAGAAACATTTGAATCTATGCTTTGTCTAGCTCTGCCTGTGGCTTCATCATCTTATACAAGAAAAGTGGGGCTCCCTTTTACCTCATTTTCCATTCTTGTACATGTGCAATAGCAGCGTGGTTTTCTTTGAGAGTTTGGGTTGTCTTCACCCACCACTGCTGAAAACAGTATAGATGGACAACCTGTTTGTTCATGGTGACAAATATGCTATACAACGTCTGCATAGTGGTCTCCAGAGTTGATATCTTCACAAGTATTGCTTTCTTCATTTCTGCGATAGTGGATCCTGCGGACTACTCTTTTCTCTACCTGGCCTCTACCCGTATAGACGACATTTTCTCTATCAGTGAGCCTTATCTTTCCTCTTGTTCCTGTTTCTACTTTTCTTCCCTTTCTCTCCTCCTGAGCTCTTGCTCTACATTCAACTTCTTTTATGTTTCCTGCAACTTCCTCTTTGTATCTTCCAACCTTGTTTCTCTCTCTTCCTCTGTTCTACTCTTATTTCGTGTTGTTGCCTCTTCGCCTCTATCTCCAAAGCTACTTTCTCAACAAGAGGATCTTCTTTGAACACAGTAGCTTTGCTCAACCTCTGTGCTCTCGGCAATCTTCCTCTTGCCTTTATCTTGCACCGATTTGATGCTCACTGCTAATGTTGTTATTGCTTTCTATGAGGTTATTGCTTGCAATGCAGCTTTCCATTCTACAACTCTGTTGACTGGTTCATTGAGCCTAGAGGAGTTGTAATAATACCTCCAAGCATCTTCCTCTGACCAATGACATGCCCTGTGGATCCATGGGTAATACACCTTCGCACAATGGTTCTTACATATGCAGTGGGAATCATACGGATTGAAACTCTTAGTGCCGAACTCAAACTTCTTCTAGTCCTTGGCCTCATTATCCGCATCCTTCAAGGTACAGATCTCATACAATCCAATCTGCAAAGGAAGACTAGGCCATGGTGCCTTCTTCCTCTTGTGCAGTCCTACTGATAACCCTATGGAGATGTGATACACAACCTCTTGCATGACCAACTTATCACTTGGAAAACCTTGATAGCACATGCAGAGGCTTCTCTCTACCAAACATCATGATGAAGGTGCCACCAGGTGAGGCATACCAATCTGTAATGTTAAGTAATGCATGCACCGCTTCTTGGGACATGCAAGATGGATCCTATTCGAAGATCATCCTGTATAGCAGAGTGATGAAGTGGTCAGACAACCTCGCCATGACTCCTCGGTAGTTGCGCTCAGAGAGAAACTTTCAATAGATGTTCACAGCATCTTCTGATGGTGTCCATGTCCAACCCATGCGAGGGAACTACTACTTGACACGGATTGCATCAAGTAGGTACGCAGACATAAAGCATCTTGTTTGATCATCCTTAGGCGGACTCTAGGCATTAGACACATGCACTTTGAGATGAAGAACCAACATGTCCGACCAGTTGAATGGCCTTCCTTCATTTTCCAACTGATCCAACATAACCACCCAACTTTGCGGAAAGGTCTTTGTGCTCTCTTGACCATACAAGCGGCATGCAAAGATGACCAAGAGTTTGTAGGCCTTCCTGAGTGACTTTTCCTTGTAGACCTAGTTGGTTTTCGCTCTGAACGTCGATGGCTCTCTTACCCAATGCTTCATTATGTATCTAGTGTTCACATTGTTGTTGGGAGTGTAGAACAGTGCATCCATATGGTTCACTAGTTGTGGCAAGTAATACAACTGATAGTAGTTTTCCGACTTGAAGGTGGAAATTTGCATACCATTGGTACTGCTCAAAGTCATCATCTCGGGATCAGTATGTGAGACAATCCAGTGATTGAAATCAGTACATGGAAAGGCGGGGTACCTGCATGCAACCCTGTATAAGCCTGACTTATGGATGTTGACATAGACTCGGCAATCTTCCAGATCTTCCATGAATCTACCTGCAAATATGTCCTTTATTTCTTGCCATGTAATCTTCGTGTCCTTGTCTATGAATAACTATGTGTCTACGTAGACTGGAAAGTTCATTGGCACCTGTTCAACCACATCTCCATTGTTGCTCTCTATAGTATCCTTTGATCCAACTCTCTTGGAAACCATGTTGCTTGTACTGCTAAGAAGTTGCTCAACAAATGATGTACTTGGTGTTAGTGTCCATTAGTTCCAGTGATCAAATGTACTCTTTCCATGTGATTGATAGGGTCAGTAGGTCAAATTGTTATATTTTCAAATAAATTTTGATACGTCTTGGTTTTCAAATGGTCATTGGTTTATGTCTAGGTCATCACTACTCCCTCCATTTTCAAGGTCATAAAATGTCATCATGATCATGTCATCATTCCCTATGATAGGTCATCAAATGAGTGTCTTGGTCATCATTTTGCTCATTAACTCATTCACATGAATACTTAAAGGGTTCAAAGTTCCAAATCATGGTTAAGATGTGCATTAGGTGTCATCATTTGCTCATGTCATCAAAATTTATATGGGAGTCATGTCATCATCATTGTCACCATAATGGGAGTTAGCAATAGGGGATAATTTTGTTAAAAAAGGTATCAAAGGTACATTTATCCCACATGGAGATGTAACCTTTCCAAACAAAGTAATAAAGCTATAGTACAATACCTCTTCAAGACACTTTTCAAAGTACATGATAATGTCACACCATCACCAAAGCAAAAGATTGAGTTTCAAGCTACCAAAAGACCATCCAAGCATTCAAAAACTTCATTTCATCCTCCAAGAGCTCTTCTCCACCATTGTACCTCATCTCAGCCATCAGAGCATCAATCTTCATCATCAAAATACCTTGCCCATTAGCTCATTGTGTTTCTATTCCCTGCACGCTGCGCTTCTGGACATTCGTTGTGTTTTTTAATTCGAAGGTCAAAGCAAGAAAGCAATAAGTTATTTCTCATTCAAGAAGCTTTCAACACTCCTAAACAAGCAAGTGAAGTATTCATCAACCCTCTCATGCAGTGATTTCCCACATAAAATGATGAAATCCCTCTCTTAGGGTTTTATGCTACGTTTTTAAGATTTCATGGTTATTGCTTTCTTCCCACGAGAAAATCACTATGTTTTCTGCCTAAAAAGCCTAGTATACACTCGATAGACCTTCCCCAACCATTTCCCATACATGTTTTCCCTATATCACCACTTTTCCCCAAAAACCCAAACCCACGCTGCGTTTCTGGGTTTTCCCTATGTTTTCCACTTTTTCCCTTCCTTCCCTCTCCCATTCTAAGAAATTTCACTACCCCTATTTCCCTAACATCTACCCCTACCCCCTAAATTTTCCCTAGAATTTTCCCTAACTCCTATCCCCTCCATTTCCCTCCCTAAACTAGTTGCTCTATTTTCCCTGTTTTAAAACCCTTAACCCCTACCCTTTCCCCTATCAAACTAGGATTTTCAGTCAAGCAAAACCAACAACCTTGCCAGTGAAAAGAATAAATACAACAAGGGGGGACGGGTCTCAAGATATGAACCAAAACATATTCAAGAGATCAATGCTTCAAAGTTCATCAAGAGGTCATTTAAACAAGTAGGTTGCCTAGGGTTTTGTGAGAAAGTACAAGAGGTGGGCTACCATTGTGGGCTGACTAGTCTATTTGCCACCAATTTCAAGAAGAACAAGACCACCATAGCAGGGATGGACTTCCTAGTATCAGTAGAGGTTATAGCTTTAGCCACTAGTATCCCCAATCAAGGAGAGAGTTAGTTTAAGGGGATGGATTTGGACATTGAAAACTACAAAGTGTTCCTGAAACCACAGTATAAGGAAACCCCATCTCATATCTTTCCTAGCAAGAAATTATTGGATAAATATACTCCTTTGATGAAGATGATTATGAAATATTTCACTTGTGAAGGCAGGTTCAGCAGGTTATATCAGTATCACATCAGGCTGTTGATGCATTTCACATCCATCAAACAACTAAACCTACCCAATTACTTGTTCAAAAGTCTTGCAAATATTACTGAGAAAGTGCAGATTAAAGGGAGAGACCATTCAGCTAGCTTATTCCATCATGCCTTGGTTAAAGTCATAGTTCTTCATCAGCTTACATAGGTTAATATGTCTTGGGAGGCATTTTTGGAGGCAACAACTCTTTTGCCTATGTCTCCTCAGTCCAAAATCATCAACACTCCTACATCATCTGGGCCACAAAGAGTTGAGCCATCTAGCATACCTTCAGTGACCAAAAGACAGCTTAGGGAAGAGGTTTCTCAAACCTACACGAAGGGGAAAAGATTGGTTTTTTCCCCTGAGATATCTAAGGACATGCCTACACCTAAACCTCTGACTAGGTCACAAGATCGAAGACTGCCTAAGGAAGCTACAGTTGAAGAAGTTCAAGGAGAAGCTATGGAGCAATCACCTAGGCATGGAAATGAGTCACCCCTGCAGCATAATGATGAAGAGATACCTCATGAAGAAGAAATACTTGACCATGGATATAACTCAACTGTAGACATTATCAAGGAGCAGCAAGCACATATTAAAGAGTTACAAGATGACCTTTCTAAAGCCAATTTCATGGTGGCTTTCTTGAAACAAGAGAATAGGCCACTGAAGCTTAGCCTAATGTAGCAAGGTAAATCACATGAACAGCCTCCATCATCCAGCAAGGCAGCTAAGGACAAAGGTAAGGTAGTCATTGATGTAGAACAACAGGATGAAGACATACAGGTATAGCCAAGGAGACCTACAACCAGAGCCATGGCTAAGAAGGGACAGCAAGCAGAAAATCCCTCTCCTCCTCAAACCCTAAAAACCTTTGATGACCCCATAGTTGCAGAAATTGAAGAGAACAAGGAGTATTGGTTTGAGAAGGTAAATGTGCACTTGGAGAAGCTGTTGAAAAAGGAAAACAGGGACACCACCATGCAAAGGCATATGGCAAGGCACTATTATGCAAGAAACATGATTTCTAGGGTTAAGGTAAAAAATATGAAGAAGAAACTCAAGAAGACCCTAAGCAAGCTCAAGAAGAGGGACAATCTGGATCTACTAGCTGAGGCATCCTTAGTTGTTTGAGCCATGACGAAAAAATGCAAAAGGAGAGAAGTTTGGGCAAATTTTGACAATTTTTGAGTTTTTTTGGTCATATAGGCAATACTAGTGCACAGAAACGCAGCGTGCCCACACTGCACTTTTTCCCAGGACCTCCAAATGACAAATGGGAAACATGTACAGGTGTCTTATGGTTAGTACATCTCAGAAATCTACTTTTGGTATTTTTTCAGCTCATGGATTTGTAGGAAAAGGTCGAAAACCACTAAAATTTCACCTTTCTGCCACTATTTTTGGGCACACGCTGTGCTTCTAGAGTAGTGGAAAATTGAGTTTTAAGTGGCCTTGGAGAAGTGTTTTTGTTGATTTCAAGATTTAGTGATATAGAGGACATCCCCAGCTACCAGTACCAGTCTTCAGTTCAGCTTAAAGATGCACCAAAGTCATTCAATCAACCTTCAAATTTTCACTATGCTTCTCTGCTTGTACGCTACGCTTCTGTAATTTTTGTTGTGCTTCTGTGGAAGAAGCACGTTTCTGAGTTTTCATGGTCACGAGTCAGTTTTGGTCGATGTAATTATTCTTTTAATGATGTTACATTATGTAATTAAATATTCTAGTGATGGTTAGAGTGAATATCTTGTAATTAAATGCCTTCAAAGTCATATTCAAATCAATTAGTGTAAAGAAGGAAAGTGGTTTCTAACTACTCATGATGTGGTAGTGCTTAGGTAGGATTAGGAAATCAGTTCCTAGGAACCAGGATTCGACCCTTGAGAGGGGAAATGTTGTTCTGCATGTATATGTAGTCATAATGAACTCATAGAGGGGGTTGGATTCTTGAAGTTCAGCTCTTGGACTAGTGTACTAGACATTTTTGCATAAATATATGCAGTTGCGGGTATTTTTATGGGATTCTTGTGATGTGGTTTGCGGCACTATATTTCTCCAATTTTCTTTATGTATTTGATGATTAAGTATTTCCATCATCCACTACATTCTTCTGGTGATTATCTCTTAAGTTTTAAAGCAAATTTCATGATCAATATGCTTTGTTTTGTCTAAGATTTTCATATAAGTGTTTTCTCTTCTAAGCAAATGAATTCATGCATATATGCTCATTTTGCTTCTTTTTTCCCCTTACCAAACTACAACGACAAATGCACTTTGTGCCATTGATTCCACCTACCTTGCCTCATTCTATATCTACAACTGATCATTTAGAATACTTGACCTAGTTCTCATACCTAGTGCTTCTATCCAACAAACCCTAAATCAAACCTTATTGTGCTAAATACCTAGCCTAAAATCCATATATTCTCCAGTCACTTCCATTGACTATGAGGTTGTCTTAGAGAGAGCCCTCTCTAATTTGGCAGGGCTAGCTGCCAATTCCAAAGTTGGTATGGGGTTACCTCTATCGTTTCCTTTCTCATCCTTGGGAAACCGAGGAATGCTAACATTTTGGAACCATTGTCGAGGATGAGTTTCAAATCATCCCTGTAATTTTTCTTACAAGTTCGTTGAGGTCTAGGCCTGTGGGTGACAAGTCCTAGCTTTCAAAGAAGGTTGATTCAATTTTTCAGAGCCAAAGTGCAGATTCAGAAGAACACTGGCTCCCAAAAGGCATACAAGGTCCAATATTGATCCAAATCCTCCATCAGTAGTTGATGAACCTAAAAATTTATTGAGAAAGCAAAGGTCACAACCTGAAGAAGTCGAAAAAGGTACACCTCTACTGGTAAGATCTGCATCTTTGCCTGCAGAATTGGTTGCTCTTCAAGATTTATCTTTTGATATCAATTTTGAGTTGTCTTTATTCAAATCCAAGTCAGAGTCTTTCCTCTCAGAAATAGTTTTTGATCCCTCTAAGTTTGAATCATACTTGCCATCTCCTAAGTCTCCATCTGCTGAGTTTGATAAGAAACTTTGGTCACAATTCTATAAACTTCAGGATTTAGTTAATCAGCTCCAATTAACCTCTAAAAAGGCTTATATCTAGTACCAACAATAGATTTTATCTGCTGCTATATCTACTATTACACCTCCTCATACAACTGTTACATCATCCTCCATTGTTAATTCATTGCTTCCTCCAAAATCATTTCCTCCATCAACACCTCCTATTGTGACTGTTATACCACCTTCTATAACAGTTATGGCAAGATTTGCTCCTCTAGTTTTACCTGCACAACTCACTGCTTTGCCTCAAGGTTATGGTTAGAGATTGCCTTTGTTTGATGGGACAACAGAAGTCACAACCAAGCAACATATAGATAAAGTGGTTGATTTTATTGATCTTGAGGAAATTGATAATGAAGATGCCAAAATGCGCATTATAGCGCAAAGTTTTCAAGGGAAGTCAAAAAATGGTTTCGTTCCTTAACATTTGATTCCGTAACCACTTCTCGACAATTAATGCGCCTATTCCTAGCAAAATGGGAATAGAAAAATAATTCTCTCCAAATTTTAGCCGGGTATAATGCCTTGAAAAGAAACACTAATGAATATGTGCAAAATTTCACAGCCATATTTAATCTGATATATAACTCTATCCCGGAAACTATAAATCCTCCTCATGGCTTAGCACTTCTTCATTATCCAGATTCTTTTCATCCAGATATGGCCTACCAGTTGAGGGAGAGAAGTCCTTCCACTCTTGAAAAAATGCAAAGAAATGCAGTAAGTGTTGAGGATAACCTTCTTATTAAGAAGTCAAAGATGAAATCAAAAAAGAAGGTTACCATAAAGGAGGAGCCATCCACTTCATCTGAGGGTAAACTTGATTCTTTGATTAAGACAATGGAGAAGATGATGGATAAGATGACTATCACAGAAAGACAAGCAAAACCTCCAATCATAAATCCCAACTACAGAGGTCAACAACAACAACCCCAATTCAGGATTAAGCAAAGGGAGCAGAGGGGTCAAGATCAACAAAGTCAGTAGCAGATCCGTACTCCTTTTCAGCAAAATTATACACAGGGCCCTGATGAGGAAGATGAAATCTCAGAGGATCAAATTCACTTTTTTGAGGAAGATCAACAACCTATTTTCTTGACTGAGGAGGATGAATTTTCTAAAGAACCTTATGTACTTGATGATCAACAATATGTTCTTTCTAATGATGATATGTTAGCAATACATACAGAGGATTATCAAAGAGGTTATCAAAATTCCCTTAGCCAAGTGCAAAAGCAATATAGTTTGAGAAATAGAAATGTGCTTGTAACTTCAAATCTGAAAAGGCAAAATTCTCAAAAAGATACTCAGAATAAAGAGATGATCTCTGCAAATCAGAATAAGGAAAAAGAAGTTGTTATTGCTAATCAGGGAAAAAGTAATGAAGCTTCTACTAGCACTCAGAAGAAAGACAAAGAAACTCAAGTTGGAGGACAAATAAAGGAGATCCCCATCAGAGAATAGCTCGAGAAGAAGGACATGCCATCTAAAGAGGTAGAAAAGAATTCTACTTTATTTAGTCTTGAGAATGAAATTTCAAAACTTAAAGTCTCAATTCCATTGACTGAATTAATTAAGAATTATCAGTACAAGTTCCTTATAGCCAAAATGCTTAGGGTTGATCAAATGTCTAATATGGTGAATGTTACTGATGACCACCCCGAGCTTTTGTTTGGACCTGTTGTAGATGGTAACTTAGAAGACAACGAAGTTCTGCCTTTTTACCTCAGTCTCAAACTTCATGACTTCATTCTCCATAATGCTATGCTAGACTCTAGGGCCTCCCATAATCTCATGCCCAAAGCCATCATGGATAAATTAGGATTGGATATTACCAGACCATACCATGACCTTTACTCTTTTGACTTGGGAAGGGTTAAGTGTCTTGGTCTTATCAAAGATTTAGTGGTATCCTTAGATCAAATTCCAGCAAAGAATGTTCTCATGGATGTTGTTGTAGCTGACATTCCCCCGAGATATGGAATGCTTCTCTCCCGATCATGGGGAGCCAAACTTAAAGGCACTTTGCAGCTAGACTTTTCCTATGCTACTATACCAGTTTTTGGACAACTCAGAAAATTATATAGGGAGAAAAAGATGAAGTACATGATTAGTAGCAAGGAGAAACCCAATAATCACCCAATTCATGTTGTACATACAGATTTAGAGTCTTTTATTTTGTACAATGATGATTGTTCAGTTGAGTTAGAAAATCAGATAGAAGAAAAAGCAGAAATTCCAAAAATTTTAGATTGTGTTCAAGAAAGTTCAAGTGCAGAAGAACAAGAAAAGTACCAAACAGTTTGCAGTCAAGTGCAACAATTGAGAAGATAGATGAAATAGTAAATGAGATAGAGCCTATTGGGACAACAAATCATTCTCAAATAGATAATCAAAATCAGTCATCCAAAATTGAGCTTACCGATGAAGAAAATGGTTTGTGGACCATGGATTTTGATGGAGCTTTAGGTAAGGAGGGAGATGGAATTGGGATTTGGATTCATGGTCCTATGAATCAGTTGTCTAATCTTCCTTGTAATGTCTAATTGTGTTCCTATAAGCTAGCATTTGATTGTTCCAACAATGAGGCAGAGTATGAGGCTTTGATAGTCGGTCTTAAAATACTCAAGAAACTAGGTGCTAAGAAGATTTTTGTATATGGCAACTCCGAGTTAGTAATAAAGCAAGTCAAAGGGGAATACCAGGCCAAGCATCCTAGAATGCGAGCATACTGCAATGCAGTATTAGATATTCTTAAAACCTTTCCTGAATATACTTTATCATTGATCCCAAGAAACAACAATCTCATTGTTGATTCCCTTGCCACTTCAGCCAGTATGTTTAAAATTCTGGTATATCCCAACAAGAAGTATGAGATCAATGTCAAACATCACCCTGTTGTTCCAGACAATCTTCGGTATTGGCAAGTTTTTCAGGATGACAAACAAATTAACAATTTTTTGCAGATGGAAGAAGAGTTTGCTAGTTCTCAAATTGATGATCAGTTTTATGAAGATGATCAAGAAATGCATGCAGCTGAATTAGAAGTACTATAGTTGAAGGATAACTCAATTCCAAGAGGTCTAGTACCCTTAGAGGAGTTTTTTGATCATGATGATGTTGCACAGAAACCAAAAATGATGCCAACTGAAGCAGGAGTAGAAGACCTTAATATTGGCACGCCTGAGAAGCCAAGAATGGTTAAGATATCAAAGTCTTTGAGTCCATAAATGAAAGGTAAATATGCAGCACTCATGACTGAATTTGTTGATGTTTTTGCATGGGATTACACTGATATGAAGGTTTATGACAAGAGCATAATTCAGCATACCATTCCCATAAATCCTGATCAGAAGCCTTTCCGTCAGAAGCTCAGAAGGATGAATCTGAAGTTGCTGCCCTCTATTGAAAAGGAAGTAAACAGGTTGTATATTGTTGGTATTATTGTCCCTCTCTATTTCTCAAATTGGATGTCAAATTTAGTACTGGTAAGAAAGAAGACAGGTGAGATCCGGTTGTGTATTGATTTCCGCAATTTAAATAAAGTGTCATTGAAGGAAAACTATCCAATTCCAAAGATGGATCATATCCTACAGAGGGTGGTTGGTTCTTCCAGGATGTCATTGCTAGATGGATATTCAGGGTACAATCAGATCTTGGTTCATCCAGATGACCAAGAAAAGACAACTTTCACGACACCTTGGGGTACTTTTATGTACGTTAAGATGCCCTTTGGGTTGAAGAACGCAGGAGAAACTTTTCAGCGAGCGATGGATATCACGTTTGCCAATGAGAAGGATGTATTTTTGGTCATTTATCTCGATGACATAACAGTTTTTTCCAAGACGGATGAAGAGCACTTGCAGCATTTAAGGACAGTCTTCCAAAGGTGCAAAAAATTTGGCATATCACTAAATCCAAAGAAAATTTTATTTGCTATGGAGGAGGGAAAATTGCTCGGTCATATTATATCTAAAGATGGCATCCGAGTAGATCCTTCAAGGATTGAGGCAATTCAACAACTGGATTTTCCTAGAAATAAGAAGGAAATTCAATCATTCAATGGTAAGATCAATTTTTTGAGGAGGTTTATTCCTAACCTTGTTGAACATTTAAGGGAAATCACTAATATGTTGAAGAAAAGCAGCGAAGTGAAATGGTCCAAGGAGGCAAGAAAATCATTCAATCAAGTCAAGTTTTCATTGTCCCATGCTCCTATCCTTATTAGCCCAGATTATACACTTGATTTTATCATCTTTTCCTTTTCCTCTGAACATACATTGGTTGTTGTCCTCATGTAGAAGAAAGATCAGAAAACAGAGCAGCTGATTGCCTTCTTTAGTAGAACAATAAGGGATGGGGCTCTTAAATATAACATCATTGAAAAGCAGGCATTGGCACTAGTTAAAGCTTTGAAAGACTTCCGAGTTTATATCCTTCATTCCCATATTCTTTCCTATGTTCTAAATGTTGTTGTCAAGGATGTGTTAATGCAGAATGATCCTGAAGGTAGGCGTGGTAAGTGGATAGCTGTTATGCTGGAATATGACTTAGAAATCAGACCTACAAAGCTAGTCAAAGGACAAGGCTTGGCTAAGCTTATGGCGGAATCTAACTTACATGCCTTGGACATCAACCTTATTGTTGCACTTTTCGAGGAGCAGGTGGTTGATTCATTTCCTCAGGTATCTCAACTTTTTACTTCATCACCATGGTATTCAGATATAGTTCATGTGCTGCAACATTTAAATCCTCCACCGGGTGTGTCCAAGAGTAAAGGTAGATCATTGAAATTGAAGGCTCTAAAGTATTGTATTCTTGATAATGCTTTATATTGGAAGGATCCAGGAGGGGTTTTATTGAACTGTTTGGTAGAAAGTGAAGCTAAAGAAGTGATGAATGATTTCCATAAAGGTGATTGTGGTGGTCATATTTTCTGGAAAACTACAACAAATAAGATATTGAGGGTTGGTTTCTATTGGCCGAGTTTGTTTTCTGATGTATATAAAATAGTCATGAGTTGTCATCAGTGCCAAATTTTTCAAGGAAAGAGAAAGTTGTTATCGCTTCCCTTGCAACCAATTTCAGTTCAAGCACCCTTTCAGTAGTGGGGGCTTGACTTCATCGGTGAGATTCATCCTCCATCCACAGCTCAGCATAAGTGGATACTTACTGCCACAGACTATTTCACAAAATGGATTGAGGCCATTCCCACAAGACAAGCTACAGACAGTAATTATTTAGTTTATGGAGAGTAATATTTTGTCCCGTTTTGGTTGCCCACAGAAAATCATTATTGACAATGCAATAGCCTTCAAATCCAAAAAGATGATATATTTTTGTGATAAATATCACATAAGACTCGGGCATTCGACAACATATTACCCTCAAGGCAATGGGTTGGCAAAATCATCAAACAAATCACTGGTAAACATAATAAAAAAGATGTTGGAAGAGAACAAAAGGAATTGGCACAAAAAGTTGATCAATGCTCTATGGGAAAATAGAGTGAGCACAAAGAAATCTATCGGCATGTCTCCTTTTCAGCTGGTCTATGGTGTAGATACAGTGTTTCCAACTTCCCTAGCAGTGCCGGTGATGAAAATCTTACAAGAGGTTGACAGTGAGCCAAATGATATTCAACGGAGAATCAATCAAATGATCCACTTGCAGCAGTCTAGGGAAGAAGTTTTCTAGAATACTTCAAAGCTCCAAGAGAAGATTAAGAAGATTTATGATAAGAAAACAAAGGTTGATGATTTCAATTTGGGAGATGTTGTTCTCCGATGGGATGCTCAGAATGAGGATAAAGGAAAACATGGTAAGTTCAACAATCTATGGAAAGGACCCTACAAGATTTTGGCATTCAGAGGGAAAAATGCTTACTTGTTAGAATGATCTGAAAATGGAATGTACTTGAATAAAGGGTGCAAGGTATCCAATTCCAATAATTTTTAATGTGCATACAACTCCAAGGTTAACTCTGAAAATGTGAGAACTTTTTATTTCTAATACAAAGATAGATTGTAGGGGCATTTACCGGATATGTCACCTCTAAAGAGAGGATGAGTTCCAGAGGCTACCTGGCCCTCTATAGGCTCTGCCTAAAGAAATAATAGAAGTAGACACTCAATGTCATTAAAGTACTCATGCTTGAAGCTTGATGTCTTGCGGAATAAAACAAATAAGTTTGAGCAGCTGTCTAGGTGTTTATGTGTGAAGGCAAGTTATTTAATTTTGTTGTTTAACACATTATATCAGATTTGTTTAGCATGATAACTTGAGAAATAATGACACAAAGATTATGAAGCAATTCACCCCTCATGGGCTACATCTGCTGGACCAAGCCTCCCAAAATGGGCTTGTCCTCTTATATTAAGAAAGTTGCAAAGGCTAATACAAGTAAATAAGTGCCTCTAAAGGCAAATCTAACTGTAAAAACGGAATTAGAAGATAGGAAACAACTAAGAATTCTCTTCCCCAAGCATTAAACAGTGACTTTGTACCTTAAACAGTACTTTCTCCAAACGGCCCTGGTGGCCCTTTAAACTTCTATGAAGAAATTCGAGGTGAAGATGACCTCCAATGGTTCTGAAACCTCTGCCAATGGACTCAGAAGGTTGAAGACAGCAGAAGTAGGCTTTTGAATCACCGAAAATAGATGAATACAGCCCCCAAACAGCTCAAGCACTGGAATGGCCCTAGTGGCCCTGAAAGCTTCCCTGAAGAAATTCGAGGTGAAGAATGCCTCAACAGGCAAAAAGAGTTGTAGAAATGGACTCAAAACATAGAAAAAATTCAGAATAGACCTTCGTTTCACCTTCAATGGCTGCACACAACCCAATGCAACTCCAACACTGAACAAGCCCTGGTGGCTCCTGGAACTTCCCCGAAGCAAAAACACCTGAAGATGACCTCTGTTGGCTATGAAACCTATGCCAATGGCTTCAGAATGTCGAAGAGACCCAAAATCCAAAAAAAAAGAAAATCGTCTCAATAGGCCTTTCTTAGCCAAAGTTATGGCATATTTACTCAAACTCCCAGTTTGCCCCTAAAACCACTTCAGCTAAGTTTAGTTAAGGGCCAGTTAAGCCCGCCAAAGTTGGCAAGACCGTTAAAATTGGCGCCATCGCCAGTTAAGCCGTGACCGCCGGAGCTAGCTGCCAGTTGCATTTGAGGCTGGTCACATGCGCGGTTGGGTGTTACGCCACGGTTCTCGGGACCTGGTCATATGCGGAGAGGGGGCTGGCCCCCTTTTGGGCCTGCTCAAAATCAATTCAAATGTTAAATATTAGTTTGTCTGCAACCATTTCAAGTTTTTCCCACCTGGTGTAATGGTAAGACTCTGCACTCGTGGCCGGTAGGTCGAGGGTTCGACCTACCGATCCGCCCTCAAAGTTTTGTTTGCCAAACCTTCGTCCACCTTGGGGCCACGTGGTGGCCTCCGGGCTTGCCACGTGGCACCCTCCTATTGGTTGCTCGAATGGAATATTTCAGGAATATTTTAGGAATATTTTGGGAATATTCTGAAAAAAAATATATATATATTCTTTAAAATATTCTAAAGAATATTTTCTGGAATATTCTATTTCAATTTTTTTTTTTTTTTTTTTTAATTCAAAATTAAAGGTTATTGGGCGATTTTCAAATTGGCATAACTTCTGCATACGGAGACCATTTTTCGAACCGTTCGCAGTGTCGGAATCAGGAAGACGAGACCTATCCATTCATTCAAGTTTGAAACAGTTCTAAGTACTTTCATTTTTTATCATTTCTCAACACTTGGTCTTGAGCTCCTGATCACACCTCCCAAATGAGAGGCTTTTGGACCCCAAAGGCTTACTGAAACTCTGAACTAAATTGTACAGCAAATAAGAGAACAAAACATCCTCTTCTATTCAGCCAAATGAGCAGAAAGATAGCCAAAATCTCCTACCTTGCCAACTGTTGTCATGGCGAATTTTTGCTGAATAAGCCAAGTACTTATCGAATCCCGACCAAGTTTTCTCACCAGACAAATCTGAAATTTGCAAAAACCAGCAATGACACTTGCTGATGTATGAGCTGAATTCTCCCACTGAATATGCAGGCTTGCCAATGTCACTATGCCCATCAATGGCGACCTCTTTCTCCAAAAAGAAATCTGAATGTGACTTAGGCCAATACCCACAACAAACTTCCAAAAATGAAGTAGTTGTAGAAGAATGCTTGTACCGGCTATAGCATGCTGAAAGTAATGCAAATGCTCATCCCAAAATCTTGGGATACGTGCTGCAAAAACTTCTCAAAAAGAAGTACAATGGTTCTGTTCACGAACAATAAAAGTAAGCAAACCATAATGAACCAAGTAGAGACCCATGCTGAAATTTGAGGCCTCTTTGCGTGCATGCTTTTCCAGCTCATGAAATTAACGGTTCTGTTCACGAACAATAAAAGTAAGCAAACCATAATGAACCAAGTAGAGACCCATGTTGAAATTTGAGGCCTCTTTGCTTGCATGCTTTTCCAGCTCATGGAATTGTGCACTACTTTGCACCAATTTCGTTCCCTACACCAAATGACACCAAAGGTACCTTGTGCAACAAGACAATCATCAACGACAAGTTGACCTGAAATGTGCTAAACAATGGACTCAACCATAAATGTAGCAAGTGTGTACACAACCGACACAAGTCGACAAAACATATGCAACACAATCGACACAAGTCGATAATCAAGGTGTGACACAATCGACACAAGTCGATAATCAAGGTGCGACACAAGTCGATAAGCATTGTGTGACACAATCGACAATGTAAAAAGTGTGCTCACAAGCGACACTAGTCGACCAACAACAAGATACATTTACAAACACATATGCATGTATCATGTACAATGAACTATATACAGTTCGACAAATACACCTACAACCTCTATGTACAGGTGAAACTTCAACTCTTCTTTTCAAAGACCAACAAGTACATCATCCCAAAAAAACAACAAGTGGGTGACAAAGAGTTGAAATGAAAGACATTGTTGCAATAATAATGAGTATCATACTCATCTTTTACCTCCATGGCGAAATTTTGCAACAACATAAAAAAAACATGCATACATCCAAAGTTTGTAGATGTACAAAAGGAGTACGTCTTACTGTGTCAAGAAGTCCATCCACTTCTCACCAAGCCACTTCCATGGCAATTTTTGCTGCTGCAACTTTTCCTCATGTGAAACTTCCCTTTCCACATCAATAATGGAATCTGTGGTTTCACCTTCACCAATCTTTTCGTCCTCTTGCTGCATGTGTGTGGGACGACGAGTTGGATGTAAAGTCCAACAATGAGAGACAACATGTCCCTTCTTTTGGCAAAAAGTGCAAATCTTATGCACCTTCTTTGAAGGTAGTCTTTGCTTCATCTGTTTCCTGTGTGCTTTCTTCCTCATCTAGCATCTCGAAACATGATGGTTAAATTGACCACAATATGTACAAGAAATCTTTCTTCCATTAAAGCATGTAAAATTTTCATGCCTTGCAAAAACACAATCGAATTGATCATGAGAAGATTTATACCTCTTGTGCTGCTTTGCATGTTCATCCTTTTTGCCTCCATGAGGAGATGAACTAGTAGAGGCTCCAACTTTCAATTGCAAACTAACATCATCGTTCTTGTCTTGAAAACTGCCTAAAATTGCATGCTTGCCATAAGCTGCATGTCTACCATCTTCTTGCTGCAACAAAGGCTTCAAACAATGGTAAGGAAGATTGCCATCATGACATTGATGCAATTGAGAACTTGGGAGAAATGTTCTCTTCAAATTTGCATCACATTCTTGAATGCATGTGATCAATGCTTTGCCATTAGACTGCTCATATCCAAGACCAACATTCTTGGGTCACTCCACAACACAAATAGGCTCAACAATGCCTTGTGCATGCTTGCCCAAACCTTTGCCTTCTTGATAGCCCATTTTCAACATCAATTTGGACCCTATACCTCTTGTATGCCTTTCAAAAGAACCAACACACTTTTCAATAGAGGAAACTGAAGACAAATCTGAATGATTTACGTCCTGAAGAAGAGGTATTTTCTTGGACAAAGCTTCTTGAGCTTGCAGGAGTTGTTTCTCCATGTCATGCAGTCTTTGGAGAATTATTTCCTTCTCTTCCTGCATAGCCAACAATTGTGCACGAAGCTGAACACTTTCCCTTTGATCCTCAAGGAGAATCTGCACCATGTCCTTCACCTTAATGAACTCTTCTTTCATGTCATCACTGAAGAGTTTCGTGAAGGAGGAAACTTCACTTGCAGAAGAAATTGACATCATGTAAATGGTCAAATAACAAAAGGAACTTCAAACAGAGTTCTCAAAGCTTTCAACAATGACAAGCTGTTGACCAAATGCCTTCAACTCTTGGAGAGGGTTAACACCAGCTATCCCAAAATGAGCTCAAGCAAACTCATGCACACAATAAAACAGTCAAGGTTGATTGCACAAATGCTCAAAATATAAACTAAACCAGAGATTGACTGAAGTAGCATTTATCTACTACGCAATTGTATAACAAAAGCGGTTCGAAGGCTTCCTGGCTTGCTTCAGACTCTGTCTATAGTTTATATAACTTTTCCTAGAGCATATAAACAGCAAAAACCTACTCTGATACCATCTGATCTGAAAATGGAATGTACTTGAATAAAGGGTGCAAGGTATCCATTTCCAATAATTTTAAATGTGCAAACAACTCCAAGGTTAACTCTGAAAATGTGAGAACTTCTTATTTCTAATACAGAGATAGACTGTAGGGGCATTTACCAAATATGTCACCTCTAAAGAGAGGATGAGTTCCAGAGGCTACCTGGCCCTCTACAGGCTCTGCCTAAAGAAATAATAGAAGTAAACACTCAGATGTCATTAAAATACTCATGCTTGAAGCTTGATGTCTTGCGGAATAAAACAAATAAGTTTGAGCAGTTGTTTAGGTGTTTATGTGTGAAGGCAAGTTATTTAAATTTGTTGTTTAACACATTATATCAGATTTGTTTAGCATGATATCTTCAACAAATAATGACACAAAGATGATGAAGCAGTTCACCCCTCCTAGGCTACATCTGTTGGACCAAGCCTCCCAAAATGGGCTTGTCCTCTTGTATTAAGAAAGTTGCAAAGGCTAATACAAGTAAATAAGTGCCTCTAAAGGCAAATCTGACTATAAAAACAGAATCAGAAGATAGGAAACAACTAAGAATTCTCTTCCCCAAGCACTAAACAGTGAATTTGTACCTTAAACAGTTCTTTCTCCAAATGGCCCTAGTGGCCCTTTGAACTTCTATGGAGAAATTAAAGGTGAAGATGACCTCCAATGGTTATGAAACCTCTTCCAATGGACTCAGAAGGTCGAAGACAGCAGAAGTAGGCTTTTGAATCACCGAAAATAGATGAATACAGCCCCCAAACAGCTCAAGCACTGGAATGGCCCTCATGGCCCTGAAGAAATTCGAGGTGAAGAATGCCTCAATAGGCAAAAAGAGCTGTAGAAATGGACTCTGAACACATAAATCATTCATAATAGACCTTAGTTTCACCTTCAATGGCTGCACACAACCCAATGCAGCTCCAACACTGAAAAGGCCCTAGTGGCCCCTGGAACTTCCTTGAAGCAAAAACACCTGAAGATGACCTCTGTTGGCTGTGAAACCTGTGCCAATGGCTTCAGAATGTCGAAGAGACCCAAAATCCAAAAAAAAAAAATCATCTCAAAAGGCCTGTCCTAGCCAAAGTTATGGCATATTTACTCAGACTGCCAGTTTGCCCCTAAAACCACTCTAGCTAAGTTTAGTTAAGGGCTAGTTAAGCCCGCCAAAATTGGCGCCATCGCCAAACCGACCGCCAGTTAAGCCGTGACCGCCGGAGCTAACTGCCAATTGCATTTAAGGCTGGTCACATGCGTGGTTGAGTGTTACGCCACGATTCCCGGGACCTGGTCATATGCGGAGAGGGGGCTGGCCCCTTTTGGGCCCGCCCAAAATCAATTCAAACGTTAAATATTAGTTTGTCTGCAACCATTTCAAGTTCCACTCGCCTGGTGTAATGGTAAGACTCTGCGCTTATGGCCGGTAGGTCGGGGGTTCAACCCACCGATCCACCATTAAAGTTTTGTTTGCCAAACCTTTGTCCACCTTGGGGCCACGTGGCGGCCTCGAGGCTTTCCACGTGGCACCCTCATATTGGTTGTCCAAATGGAATATTCTAGGAATATTTCAAGAATATTCTGAAAAATATTCCCTAGAATATTCTAAGTAATATTTTCTGGAATATTCTATTTCAACTTTTTTTTTTTTAAATTCAAAATTAAAGGTTATTGGGCGATTTTCAAATTGGCATAATTTCTGCATACGGAGACCATTTTTCGAACCGTTCATGGCACCAGAATCAGGAAGACGAGACCTATCCATTCGTTCAGGTTTGAACGATTTCTGAGTAATTTCATCTTTGAGCATTTTTCGACACTTGGTCTTGAGCTCCTGATCATAGAAGATCTTGATGGTTAAGCACTTCCAGGAGGACCAGTGAATGGTAGAGTCCTCAAACATTATTTCACCTGACCTTGCACAAAAGTTTTCATTTCCATTGTAAATAACATTTTTATTTGCTATCAAGGAGTGAAGAAGTTATCAAAGAAGTTTGAAGCTCGAGGAGAAGGCCATAAGGCTTCTATGGCCAGCTGTTGTTTTCTTTCAAACTTGTAAAATCATTGCTTTAGTCAAGTCATGTTAGTTTCAATTTTTTTTAAGTTTAGTTAGTCAGCATTTTGAGTGTCAAGTGTTTTATTTTGACTCCATTTCCCAATGGATGAGGCTACCTAGTCTACGGTGTTCTTGCCATCCCCAGTTGGAGCCAATGTTAGTGTACATTAGTTCCGGTGATCAAATGTACTCTTTACGTGTGATTGATAGGGTCATTAGGTCAAACTGTTATATTTTAAAATAGATTTTCAAATAAAATTTGATGCCTCTTGGTTGTCAAATGGTCATTGGTTTCTGTCTAGGTCATCACTACTCCCTCCATTTTCAAGGTCATAAAATGTCATCATGGTCATGTCATCATTCCTTGTGATAGGTCATCAAATGAGTGTCTTGGTCATAATTTTGGTCATTAATTCATTCACATGCATACTTAAAGGGTTCGAAGTTCCAAATCATGGTTAAGATATGCATTAGGTGTCATCATTTGCTCATGTCATCAAAATCTACATGGGAGTCATGTCATCACCATTGTCACCATCATGGGAGTTAGTAATTAGGGATAAGTTTGTCAAAAAGGTATCAAAGGTACATTTACCCCACATGGAGATGTAACCTTTCCAAACAAAGTAATAAAGCTACAATACACTACCTCATCAAGTCACTTTTCAAAGTACATGATAATGTCACACCATCACCAAAGCAAAAAATTGAGTTTCAAGCTATTAAAAGACCATCCAAGCATTCAAAAACTTCATTTCATCCTCCAAGAGCTCTTCTCCACCATTGTGCCTCATCTCGGCCATCAGAGCATCGATCTTCATCATCAAAACACCTTTCCCATCAGCGCATTGCGTTTCTACTTCGTGCATGCTGCGCTTCTGGACATTCATTGCGTTTTTTAGTTTGAAGGTCAAAGCAAGCAAGTAATGGGTTATTTCTAATTCAAGAAGTTTTCAACACTCCTAAACAAGTAAGTGAAGCATTAATCAACCCTCTCATGCAGTGATTTCTCTTAGAAAATGATGAAATCCCTCTTTTAGGGTTTTATGCTGTGTTTTTAAGATTTCATGGTTTTTGCTTTCTTTCAAGGAGAAAATCCCTATGTTTTCTACCTAAACACCCTTGTATACACTTGATAGACCTTCTCCAACCATTTCAAATACATGTTTTCCCTATCGCACCACTTTTCCCCAAAAACTAAAGCCCACGTTGTGTTTTTGGGTTTTCCCTATGTTATCCACTTTTTCCCATCCTTCCCTCTCCCATTCTAAGAAATTTCACTACCCCTGTGTCCCTAGAATCTACCCCTACCCCCTAAATTTTCCCTAACTCCTATCCCCTCCATTTCCCTCCCTAAACTAGCTGCTTTGTTTTCCCTGTTTTGCAACCCTAAACCCCTACCCTTTCCCCTATCAAACTAGGGTTTTCAGTCAAGCAAAACCAACAACATGGCCAGTGAAAAGAATAAATACAACAAGGGGGGACAGGTCTCAAGATATGAGCCAACTCATATGCAAGAGATCAATGCTTCAAAGTTCATCAAGAGGTCATTTGAATAAGTAGGTTGCCTAGGGTTTTGTGAGAAAGTACAAGAGGTGGGCTACCATTGTGGGCTGACTAGTTTATTTGCCACCAATTTCAAGAAGAACAAGACCACCATAGCAGGGATGGACTTCCTAGTCTTAGCAAAGTTTATAGCTTCAACTACTAGTATCCCCAATCAAGGACAGAGTTGGTTTAAAGGGATGGATTTGGACATTGAAAACTACAAAGTGTTCCTGAAACCATAGTATAAGGAAACCCTATTTCATATCTTTCCTAGAAGGCAATTATTGGATAAATATACTCCTTTGATGAAGATGATTCTGAAATATTTCACTTGTGAAGGCAGGTTCAGTAGGTTATATCAGTATCACATCAGGTTGTTGATGCATTTCACATCCATCAAACAAATAAACCTACCCAATTACTTGTTCAAAAATCTTACAAAGATGTCTGAGAAAGTGCAGACTAAAGGGAGAGACCATTCAGCTAGCTTATTCCATCATGTCTTGGTCAAAGTCATAGTTCTTCATCAACTCACACAGGTTAATATGTCTTGGGAGGAATTTTTGGAGGCAACAACTCTTTTGCCTATGTATCCTCAGTCCAAAAGCATCAACACTCCTACATCATCTGGGCCACAAAGAGTTGAGCCATCTAGCATACCTTCAGTGACCAAAAGACAACCTAGGGCAAAGGTTTCTCAAACCTACAAGAAGGGAAAAATATTGGTTTTTTCCCCTGAGATAGCTAAAGACATGCCTACACCTAAACCTCTGACTAGGTCATAAGCTAGAAGACTGCCTAAGGAAGCTACAATTGAAGAAGTTTAGGGAGAAGCTATGGAGCAATCACCTAGGCATGGAAATGAGTCACCCCTGCAACATAATGATGAAGAGATGCCTCATGAAGAAGAAATACTTGACCATGGAGATAAGTCAATTGCAGACATTATCAAGGAGCAGTAGACACAGATCAAAGAGTTACAAGATGACCTTTCTAAAGCCAATTTCATGGTGGCTTTCTTGAAACAAGAGAATAGGCAACTGAAGCTAAGCATAATGCAGCAAGGTAAATCACATGAAGAGCCTCCATCATCCAGCAAGGCAGCTAAGGACAAAGGTAAGGCAATCATTGATCTAGAACAGCAGGATGAAGACATACAGGTACAGCCAAGGAGACCTACAGCCAGAGCCATGGCTAAGAAGGGACAGCAAGCAAAAAATCCCTCTCCTCCTCAAAACCTAAAAACCTTTGATGACCCCATAGTTGCAGAAATTGAAGAGAACAAGCAGTATTGGTTTGAGAATGTAAACATGCACTTGGAGAAGCTGTCGAAAAAGGAAAACAGAGACACCACCATGAAGAGGCATATGGCAAGGCATTATTATGCAAGAAACATGATTTCTAGGGTTAAGGTCAAAAATATGAAGAAGAAACTCAAGAAGACACTAAGCAAGATCAAAAAGAGGTACAATCTAGATCTACTAGCTGAGGAATACCTAGTTGCTTGATCCATGACAAAAAAAAGGCAAAAGGAGAGAAGTTTGGGCAAATTTTGACAACTTTTGAGTTTTTTTGGTCATATAGGCAATATTGGTGCACAGAAACGTAGCGTGCTCACGCTAAGCTTTTTCCCAGGACCTCCAAATGACAAATGGGAAACATGTACAGGTGTCTTATGGTTAGTACATCTCAGAAATCTACTTTTGGTATCTTGTCAGCTCATGTATTTTCAGGAAAAGGTCGAAAACCACTAAAATTTCACCTTTCTGCCACTATTTTTGGTCACACGGTGCGCTTCTAGAGTAGTTGTGGAAAATTGAGTTTTAGGTGGTCTCAAAGAAGTGTTTTTTCTGATTTCATGTTTCGGTGATATAGAGGACATCCCCAACTACTAGTACTAGTCTTCAGTTCAGCATAAAGATGCACCAAAGTCGTTCAATTAGCCTTCAAACTTTCGTTGCGCTTCTGTGTCTGTATGCTACACTTCTGTGGAAGAAGCCTGTTTCTGAGTTTTCATGGTCAAGAGTTAGTTTTGGTCGATGTAATTAGTCTTTTAATGATTTTACATGATGTAATTAAATATTCTAGTGATGGTTGGAGAGAGTATCTTGTAATTAAATGCCTTCAATGTCATGTCCAAATCAATTAGTGTAAAGGAGGAAAGTGGTTTCTAACTACTCATGATGTGGCAGTGGTTAGGTAGGATTAGGAAATTAGTTCCTGGGAAGCAGGATTTGGCCCCTGAGAGGGGGAACGTTGTTTTGCATCTATATGTAGTCAGAATGAACTCATAGAGGGGGTTGGATTCTTGAAACTCAGCACTTGGACTAGTGTACTAGACATTTTTGCATAAATATATGCAGTCGCAACTATTCTTATGGGATTCTTGTGATGTGGTTTGTGGCACTGTAATTCTCCAGGTTTTTTATGCATTTGATGATTAAGTATTTCCAACATCCACTACATTATTCTGGTGATTATCTCGTAAGTTTTAAAGTAGATTTCATGATCAATATGCTCTGTTTTGTCTGATATTTTCATATAAGTGTTTTTTCTTCTAAGCAAATGAATTCATACCTATATGCTCATTTTGCTTATTTTTCCCCTTACCATACTACAATGAAAAATTCACTTTGTGCCATTGATTACACGTACCTTGCCTCATTCTATATCTACAACTGACCATTTAGAATACTTGACCTAGTTCTCATACCTAGTGTTTCTATCCAGCAAACCCTAAATCAAACCCTATTGTGATAAATACCTAGCCTAAAATCCATATATTCTCCAGTCACTTCCATTGACTGTGAGGTTATTTTAGAGAGAGCCCTCTCTTATTTGTCAGGGCTAGCTGCCAAGTCCAAAGTTGGTCTAAGGTTACCTCTTTGGTTTCCTTTCTCAGCCTTGGGAAACTGAGGAGTGCTAACACTTGGAGACAGAGTGGACACCCATGGGAAACCGCTGGGTAAGATTGCGTAGTTGTGACACTTATAGGTGAGGGATTTTCAGTTGGATTTACGCATTCCACAGCCCCAACTACTAGTGAGAGGTATTGATGACTGGAATTGCGATGAGCGCAGACCAGTGTGGATTGTTGTGGAATGGAATTGCGCAATGTACAGTGCAGTCTGGCTTGATGCTGGCTGGGACTACGCATTGCACAATCCCAGTGGGCAAGACTCCGGTATTGACTCCTAGAACTGTGCAGAGTGCAGCTGGAACCAATGATTGAATTCCTCTACGCAATCCCTGGAGCCAAGGTAGAGCCTTGAGTTCCAAACATGCACAGTGCTTGCCAGGAAGAGCTAGATTTGAGCCAAGGCAACCCAGATCTGCCCAAGGGAAACTTGAAAACACCATCCAATCTCACAATCTCCCTAATGAATATCTGAGCTACCTCATTGGCTGAATTATTAGACTTCATTGCAATGAAGTGAGCTACCTTACTTAACATGGCAACTACAACTATGATGGAATCATGTTGCTTTGATGTCCTCAACAAACTTGTAATGAAGTCCATGGAAATGAACTCTCATTTCCATTCTTCAATCAAAATAGGCTGCAATAAACCAGTTGGATTCTTACACTCTGCTTTCACTTGGTAACAGTCCAAACATATAGCAACAAACTCAGCCACTTCTTTCTTTAGATTCAACCAATGATAGAACTTTCTTGTTGTTTTCAAATTCTTCTGGTATCCTGGGTGACCTGAAAACAACTTGACATGAAGCTTCCTCAAGATAAGCTTCTTGAGTTCAATGTTATCTAGCACATAAATCATATTTATGAATTTGACCAAGCCATCTGTCGTGAGGTGATACTCCTCATTCCTATCACCTTCACCTTATTGTTGCAACCTTTGCTTCAACTTCTGGTACCTGTCATCATGCTACCTTGCATGCAAGATCCACTCCTGTAAATCTATCCCATATGAACTCACAACTAAAATATGATTCACCTGAACTCTTTAATCAGGTGCTCAAAATTAGGCTCAAAATTCAAAGTGTCAGAATCTTCATAAACTTAGCTTTAGATCAAAGAGCTCATCATTCTGATTCCAATGGTGTGAACGACACTCGAATCCGAGCTCGTATGAAGAAGTTAGAGCAAGTCAAAGTTCAGGTTTGACTTAGACAGATGGCAAGAAAAGATGATGTGGCAAGGCCCTTCAGCGAATGGGGAGGCACCAAGTGGCAGGCTGCCATTGGCCCCCGCATATCGTAAATTGCATGTCGTAGGCAGATCGTGTTAAAAATCGGCCCCAGAACAGCCAGGATTGCGATGCGATAAATCGCAATCGCACTTTGTAAAAGACAGGCGGAAATGTGTTAAGGGGTCGACTCTGGAGTTGCGATGCAATGGATTGGCCTGGAGTTGTGATGCGATGGATCACAGATCACAATCGCACTTCGCAAAGAGCAAAGTCCTGCATTATATTACCCGTCAGTTCTCCACCAATTGCGAAATGTGATAGGTTTTTGGATGCGATGTGACTATATGTTCCTGTTAATTGTTCCGTCGGGTCCACCAGATCACAATCGCACATCGTCCCGTTACGATCACGGACTATAAGACCATTGGTTTCTTCACCGATTGCGATTTGCGATAAAACAGTCAATTGACAAATTATGGCCTGCCATGCGGTGAAATTTTCGCCCAGTTAGCTCGTTTTGGGGGCTAATTTGTAGGATCATGCCAAAAATGGGGCAATTTGTGGAGTGAATATTGGGAGAACTAGGAGAAGTCATAACTTCTTCAGTTTTCCACCAAAATGGATGAAAAAAGAGGCTAGATGACCATTTTTTAGTATTATGGACTGATTGGAGCAGGTTTCAGAAGCATTTGAGCATTGTAAACACTTATTTTTACACTTTTGAGCATAATAGAGAGGCCCAAGCCATTGGAAATTGGAACAAGGAGATGTAGCCTAGGAGGGGTGAACTCCTTTATCATGTGCTTGTTGTAATATGTTTTTTGATGATGTTCTATAGATGTTTATGTTGTTGTTCAGTCTCTTATTTATGTTAAATTGCTCATAAAATTAACATAAAAACTCTTCATTTTACTTGCAAAAATACATGAATCCTTAAGCATAATGAAAGAATTTTGTTTATAATCTGAGGAGGATCTTAGCAAAGTAATCTAATATTCTAAATAAGATGAATTTGGTATCAGAGCCAGGTTTTCCTTGTGAAAGAAGGATTTAAATGTTTGCAAGTTTATGTCATGTTTACAAGGTTAAAACTCAAAAGAGGTGAAGGAAAGCTGGTTGGAAGCCCTGAAGTTGGGTCAAGGGGAAGGAGAGCAAGGTTGCCACAATATCCAACATTAGTTCAACCTCGATTTTCAATTGAAACTCCAGAGATCATGTCTCATGAAGGAGAACCTACAAACATGTCAGAAGATTAGAAGACCTTCAAAAAGGCTTTCTTTGACATAAAAAAAAGATGGTGAAGGTCCTCTATGAAGAGAGGAATACCAAGGTGCAAGGGGAAAGTTCCAAACCTCCCAAAGGAGAAGGCTCTTCAAGAGGAGGTAATGGAAATGGAGGAAAACCTCTACCATATTCATCATCTTATTCTTCACAAGCATCTTCACCATTTTCCACTAACACAACCCTTACTCATACTCATCATCATACTTCAAAAGGAACTGGTAAATCACCTTTTTTCAAACTTGATGTTAAATTCGAGTTGCTTATGTATAATGGTGAAGTGAATGCAGAGAAGCTTGATAATTGGATTCGTTAGTTGGAGGTCTATTGCAAGATTCAAAACCTTTAAGAGGATGACATAAAGATTCAGTTAGCTTCCTTGAGAATGGAGGGTGCAACACTAGTATGGTGGGAATCAAAGACCCAAGAGGAGATTAAAAAACATGGTAAGATCTCAATTTCTTGGATTGATTTCATTGCTGCAATCAAAAGACAATTCTACCCTCTAGCTTATATGCAGAAAGCCATCATGAATTGGTAGAACTTTAGACAGCTTAAAGGTCAAAATGTGCAAGATTACACCCAAGAATTTAGAAAAAGGTCTTTGATGTTAGGTGTAGATTTGCAATCACAAGACACATTGCTGAAGTACATAGGGGGTTTACATAGTTACCTTAGGCATACTATCTTAATGTTTAATCCCAATAATCTAGATGATGTGTGTGTGAAAGCCACTCATCTTGAGGCAAGAGGGAAAAACACTCCAGAAGAAGGTAGTAAAAATCCATTTAATAGTAAAGGAAAGGAAAAGACTTTCAAAGGGAAGGCAAAGAAAAATGCGTTTATCAAAAAAGAAGGAGAGAAAGTTACATGCAAAAATTGTTCTAGAGAGGGTCATGATGAAGCTCATTGTTGGAAGCTTCATCCTGAAATGAGACCAAAGAAAAACAACAACAAGGGAAAACAAAAAACAATTGCAACCACTCAACATGATTTGGGATCCGATTCGAGTGATGAAACTAAAATCATAACCATGGGGTTAAAAGGAAAAGAATCCATTGCCAACACTAGTTCTTCAGACTCACAAAATGAAACTCCAAACGAAAAGAGGAGAATAGAACTTTTTCACATAAGGATGACATCAAAACACGACAATATTGATACGCTTTTCGATAATGGCTCTCAAGACAATCTTATCTCTGAAAACATTGTCAAAATTTTAAACTTAGAAATCGTTCCACATCATAAACCGTATCCACTTGGATGGGTGTGTGACAATGTGCAATTGCAGGTTACTAGAAAGTGTAAACTGAAATTCGCTATTACTGCAAATTTCATAGATGAAGTGGAGCTTGATGTTGTGTCGTTAGATATCTATGGCATAGTTTTGGGTAGCCCGTACCTTTATGACAAAAAAGTTATCTTCCATATATTGAAAACAAATATCATTTATTCAAAGGTGGAGTAGAATATATTGTGAGAGCTCATAGCAAGAAAATAAATCTTTCGCTTGTAAATGCAGGGCAAATGAAAAGACTAGTAAATTCGAGCAAGAATTTTGTGCTTCTCGTGATCAAACATAGGAATGATGTTGATAATGAAGCTTTTAAAGGTTGTGATTCGAATTTATATTTGAATTGGTTAACGTAGTTAACTAATATGATGAGATGTTTCAAGAACCAAAGGGATTACCTCCCAAGAGAGGAATCCAACACGAGATACAGTTGCAGCAAGATTGTCTTCTTCCTAACATTGGCATGTATAGGATGTCAGTGATGGAAAGCGCAAAAATTAAGAAGAAAATTCAAGAGTTGTTGAACAAAGGGATCATCAAACCATCTTCCTCACCGTGTGGTTCACCTATTATCTTGGTGCCAAAGAAGGATGGAACATGGTGCATGTGTGTGGACTTTCGCACTTTAAAAAAAATTACGGTAAAGAACCGTTACCCACTGCCCAAAATAGATGATTTACTTGATCAATTGAAAGATGCAAAGTATTTTACTAAGTTGGACTTAAGAAGTGGCTACCATCAAATTAGAATAGCTAAAGGAGACATTTGGAAGACAACATTCAAAACAAAACAAGGTTTGTTTGAATGGCTAGTTATGTCATTTGGTTTATGTAATGCTCCCGCTACATTCATGCGTGTGATGAATGATGTATTGAGGCCATTTCTTGATGCGTTTGTCATAGTCTACTTAGATGACATCTTAATTTTAAGTAAATCTCAAGATGAACATGTCATGCATGTAAGAAAAGTACTTGATGTCTTGAAAAAAGAACAGTTGTATCTTAAGATGTCAAAGTGCGAGTTTGGGAAAACTTCTTTAGTTTACTTGGGTCATATTGTTGGAGGAGGCGAGTTGAAAATAAATCCCTCCAAGGTTGACATCCTTGTGAATTGGCCAAGGCCCAAGACAGTTACAAAGGTAAGCATTTTTTTGGTGTTATCACTCAGGTTGTTCCCAAAAGTTGTAAGAAAGGGAATACGGCCGAGGTAACCACAGACCAATCTTTTAGATACAGAATCTAGCCAATCTGTATCCAGAGAGGGCTCTCTCTTTATGTTTTAGCTTTGTTTTGAAAGATATTAGGCTAGTTATAAAGTTCAAGGGTTTTGTTTTGGGTTTGGGTTTGGGTTTGGGTGGTGAGATTCAATAGAACAGTGAGGTAAAACTGAGTAGTTCAGTCCATTGGGCATGATGGAGTCAAAGGAAGATGGCTTTCTGGATTTGGTTTCTAACAGAAGATGGCATCACAAAGCAAGGTAGTCAAACGAGGAACAAATGAAAAACTTGAAGCAGATGGAATGGTCTCAAACGGTTGAAGGGCAGTGAAGAATCCTTCAACATATTCAAAGATGGGAAATGGATGATTACTGATAAGGAGCAGTTAAGAATTCCTCAGTAAATAAACAAAATGATAGAACCAGGAAACAGGAGCAATTAAGAATTCACTGTTTATGCTAATTCTGAAGAAAACAGAGAGAATAATAAAGACTGAAAATAGAGTGCAGTTAAGCAAATTCTGGATTAATCTTTTTCTTTACCATTCAGATTATGAAACACAGATGATATAATAAACAAGAAAACGGTAAAACACAAGATATAGGGGACTTATTGATCCGGAGTTTGATTCAAGAATTATGTTACAAGTCCTCTACCTCAATTCTTCATCTAGTAGGCCAAACAACAGTTGGTTTCAATAGCTTTGTATTCCAAAATATTCAGTGTTACAGCAGAGTCTAGAAAATCTACACATACCCAACCCCTTCAAAACCCTGATGAAGGGGGTACTTATACAACAAAATATGTACAACAGGTATCTCATTAAGTTGTGAGATAATATCTGGATTTTAACCTAAAGTAATTTACAAGCAAAGTAGAAACAACTAACTTACGTTGTGCTGGAGGCAGGCCTTTAGGGTTCGACTTGCAGCTGTCCTATAGTAGCTCTGCGCCGACTATTTGCCTTAACTGTGCTTTTAATTTCTGATCTGCTTCTCTTTGTCGGCTCCTGATACTCTTTAATTCTGACTTGATTTGCCTTTAATTCTGCACTGATACACTTTAATGCTGAGCTAATACTCTTTGACTTGTTGTGTACCCTGTTTCTTTGTTCATATCTGTCTGGCTTTAGCCCAAAATATCCCTGTATATGTCTGTTTTTCTCTTCTGCGAACTTGGAAATCCCTCGGTTTGCTTTAAACTGTATTAAAGAGGAAGAAAATTGTGAAATGGCGGGTGGGTAGAAGCTGCGAGCTCATTGTTGGAGCTTTTCTGGTCGGAGGCCGTTGAAACTTGAACTGCGAACTCAGTCGCTTATACGCCCAGAGCACGCGGGTGGCGCTGAATGAAAAAACATAACAAAATAACCTTTTCACCCCTTTAATTGACAAAAATGATTTCTGGCGGGAAAGTTTAACTTGAAGGACAGATGACGTAAGCATGACGTCAGCGGGAGCACGGGACAGATGACGTGGCAGGTGACGTGGTGGGGGATGCGGCGAGTGATGTCAGCAAGGGTCAGTGGGAGGGTGGTAATCTGTTTTGCCCGCACCGCTTTTGGGCTTGGGCGGTTTCGGGTGGAGGGCTAGTGAACACCTCGGGAGCGTGCCACGTGGCAAAGGTACCAAAACCACCGTTTCCCTGGGCGTTAATTTTCAGCGATGGAGGGGGGTGCGATACAGTTGTGGACCGTTGGATGGTGGAGTGGAGATCTGACGGTGGGCGCTCACAGTATATGGCGGAGGTTAAATGTGCGGACCCGATTTTATAAACCAATATTTTTAATGGTTTCGGGGCATATTTGATTAGCCTGCGGGGTTAGGTTATTAATTAACCCAGGCGGTTAATTAACTCCTTTGAGCGCGACAAGGGTTCTTAATAGGTTTCTGATAAACTTATTAATTCCTGATTTGTACAGTGCTATGGTTTAGTTAACTGGGGTGGGGTATATAAAATAGCGAGGCTTTTTATTATATTTATACAATACGGGATAGGGTAGAAATTATAGGGATTTACATAATAAAGTTAATCGTTAATATGGCTTATGGAAAAAATAAAATGCGCTAAGTAATAATGTTTGAAATTAAAACTTAGGCTAGAAGGGAAAAAGGGGTTTTATGGAGAATTTTGTCATTTTCCTAAGTAAGAAATGGGGTTTCCACTTAGGCACTTTATGAAATGAGATGGAGTGGCTTTAGTGATATTAAGCAGATCTCAATACCATTGGGGAAAATTAGTAAATGATTTGGGGGAAAAATGTGAAGGGGAGTTAGTCATGCCTCGCTTGAGCTGCTCCAAAAAATATCTGCCATGGCACTTGTGATAGAAGTGTAAGTTAACACACATTTTAGAGACAAAACCTATCACAAGTCTCATTTTGCAACAACAATCTACCTACCCTGCCTACTTGGCCTAACATTTTTTCCTTCTCTTTCTTGGGTGCACTTAGACTGGCAAACCCTTTTCAATTTTTCTTTTCTTTTGTATGGTAAGCCTACCTAAGTCTGCACTTATTACTTCCAAGGGCTCAGATTAAGCTGTTGAGCTCCTTTGCTTCTCTACATATCTACTTCTCTGCCAAGATTAAACAGTTTGGACAGATTTTTATTCTCTATCTCTAAAACAGGAAATTCAAACATGAACTGGCCAAGATTAAGTTGTTTGGCCATTCATCAATTGTCGCAAAAAGTTTCAACAAGTTGTACATGATGCTTTATTTACAGAAAATGGAATAGTAGTGGAACTTGGACTTGCACACTTTCCTGGTCTATTTTTATTTGGGGTTCATTTCTTTTCATTTTTTCTTTGACCATTTTATCCTTTTTACCCTTTGATTTTTCTTTTAGGGCATACCCTCTTTACATTTTTTAATTTTTGATTTTTTGATAATATGGAAACCTTTACAGCAAGGAAAGGATGAACATATTACAGAGCTCAACCAGTCAATCATGAAATATGACACCTATTACTATAGGAGTATAACATTTGGGAGCAACCCAATATTGGAGGAAAAACATTGCTAATTTTTCTCTTATAGCAACTCCTTTGCTTACATTGACAAGCTTGAAAAAAAAAATTCAGTGGGGAGGCAAACAACAAAATGCCTTTGATGCGTTGAAGGAAAAGATCAATACAACTCCAGTACTCGCACTACTAGACTTGAGACAGTTGTTTGAGATTCAGATTGATGCTAGTGATTATGCTATGGGTGCATCCCTCTTGCAACATGGTAAGCCTATCTGTTTTCATTAAGAAACTTTTAATGGTGCAGTGATTAACTATCCTACATATGACAAGGAATTGTATGCATTAGTGCAAAGTGTGAAAAAATGGAAACACTACTTGATGAGTAAGGAAACAGTCATTCACACTAGTCATCAACCATTGCAATACCTGTAATCACAATCAAAGTTGCAGCAATCAAGGCACTTCTGATGGATGGGTTTTCTTAAACAATTCCACTTAGTAATCAGGTATAAGAAAGGTATCTACAATAAAGTTGTTGATATGCTTTCTAGGCCTATTGTTAGTGCAACTACTTTACTTAAGCATAATTATGTTTTACATGAAAGTTATATTGAGAAATGTGCATAAGATAATGACTTTCAAGATGTTTATGGAAGCTTGAGTCAAGGTAACCAAGTAGAGGAATTGGATTATCATTTGCATGATAACTTGTTCTACCATCTTGGCAAGCTTTGTATTCCACGGGGAGAAAGAGTTAACATCATAAGAGAGGCACATACTTCTCTTATTGCTGGTCATTTCGGTGTAAGTAAGATAGTGGCACATCTACAGAGGTATTGTTATTGGCCTCGTATGCTTGAAAGTGTGTCTCATTTTATTAAAGGATGTTCATTATGTGCAATCAATAAGCCTAGCAATAGGAAGTTAGGATTGTACACACCACTTTTGGTTCCTTCACGACCATGGGAGAGTGTTTCTATGGATTTTGTAGGAGGTCTTCCATTGTCAAAAAGAGGTCATGATTATTTGTATGTAGTTGTGGATAGGTTCAGCAAAATGTGTATTTTGATGCCATGTAAAAAGCAAGTTACAGTTGAACAAACTGCTCAGTTATTCTTTCAGAATGTTTGGGTGCATTTTGGATTGCCCACATCCATTGTTAGTGATCGAGATTCTTGCTTTGTTGGGAATTTTTGGTCAAGCTTGTGGGGATTCATGGACACCAAATTGAAAAAGAGTATAACCTTTCATCCACAAATAGAAGTGCTGAACATAACAGTGATACATCTTCTTCGTGGGTATTGTAGCAAGCATCCTAAGTTGTGGGATGAACATTTGCACTATATTCAGCATGCTTACAACTGAGCCAAGCACTCTTCCACTCAAACTTCGCCATTTGAGGCATGCATGGGATACTTGCCTAAATCTCCTTTGGATTTTATTTTTGGCAAATATGTTGCTATTGAAGGTCATAACGACATAGACAGAGTAAGAAAGTTTATTGAACAAATCCAATTAGTGCACCAAAAGGTTCAAGAACAACTTCAAAAAAGCCAAGGCAAGTACAAAGCAAGGCACGACAAGCATCGTCAAGATCACAAGTTCCACGTTGGTGATGAAGTTTGGCTTCACATTAACAAAGAGAGGCTCCAAGGAGAAGGTAAAAAGCTAAAACCAATTAGATATGGTCCATTCAAAATTTTGGAAAAAAATGGTAACAATGCCTTCACGTTGGATTTGCCTTCATATATGAAAATTTATGTTGTTGTTAATGTTGATAATTTAAGGTTGTATGAGCCTCCTTTGATTGAAGATCAAGGAGGGAATATTAAAATTCCTTCTATTGAAGACTTTTCTCCAGAATTCCTTGATGAACTTCAGCAAGACACTATACTTGACAGAATAACAAGGACATCAAAAAAGGGAAGTATCGATTATCTTCGAGTGGGGCTCAAGGGTACAAATCCTTTAAAATCCAAATGCATATAGGTTGGAAAGGTGAGGGAACTGTACCCTCACCTGCTGGACAATTGAAAGTGATCCTTTTGGGGTTCAAAAGGCTTCCACAAGGAGGAGTGATGAGGTGCTCAAAATTAGGCTCAAAAATTAAAGTGTCAAAATCTTGATAAACTTTGCTTCAGATTGAAGAGCTTGTCATTCTAATTCCAATGGTGTGAACGACACTCGAATCCGATCTCATATGAAGAAGTTAAATCAAGTCAAAGTTTAGGTTTGACTTGGACATATGGCAGGAAAGATGATGTGGCAAGACCCTTCAGCGAATGCGGAGGTGCCAAGCGGCAGGCTTCCATTGGCCCCCGCATATTGCAAATCACATGTCACAGGCGGATCGTATTAAAAATCAGCCCCAGAACAACCAGGGTTGTGATGCAATAAATCATAATCGCACTTCGCAAAAGATAGGCGGAAAGGTGTTAAAGGATTGACCCTGGAGTTGTGGTGCAATGGATCAACGCATAGTTGCGATGCGATGGATCACAGATTGCAATCGCACTTCGAAGAAAGCAGAGTCTCGCATTATATTACCCATCGGTTCTCCGTTGATTTCAAAATGCGATAGGTTTCCATATGCGATGCAACTATAGGTTCTGGTTAATTGTTCTGCGAGGTCCGCCAGATCGCAATCGCACATCGCCCCACTACGATCACAGACCATAAGACCATTGGTTTCCTCAATGATTGTGATTTGTGATAAGACAGTCGACCGACAGATTATGCCATGTCGCCCAGTTAGCGTGTTTTTGGAGCTAATTTGTAGGATCATGCCGTAAATGGGGCAATTTGTGGAGTGAATATTGGGAGAACTAGGAGAAGTCATAACTTCTTCAGTTTTCCACCAAATTGGATGCAAAAAGAGGCTAGATGACCATTTTTTAATACTCTGGATTGATTGGAGCAGGTTTTAGAAGCATTTGAGCATTGTAAACACAATTTTTTTACACTTTTGAGCATAATAGAGAGGCCCAAGCCATTGGAAGCTGGAACAAGGAGACGTAGCCCAAGAGGGGTGAACTCCTTTATCATGTGCTTGTTTTAATGTGTTTTTTGATGATGTTTTATACATGTTTATGCTATTGTTCAGTTTCTTATTTGTGTTAAATTTCTCATAAAATTAACATAAAAAATCTTCATTTTACTTGGAAAAATACGTGAATCCTTAAGCATAATGAAAGCGTTTTGTTTATAATCTGAGGAGGATCTTAGCACAACAATATAATATTCTAAATCAGATCACTCTTCTACTAAGAGAATACACAAACATGTTCTTCTTGCCCTTGATATGCCTAATCTCAAAGTCAAACTCACTAAGGGTAGCCAACCATCTACCTTTCCTGGCATTTAGAATGGGTTGGTCAATAGATACCTCAGTCCATTATGATCACCCATCAAGACAAACCTCCTAACAAGAAGATAATGTCTCCACATCTTTAATGCATGAATAATAGTTTCCAACTCAAGATCATGAGTCACATAGTTCTGCTCATGCTCATTGAACTTCCTTAGCTCATAACATACTACCTGCCCTTCCTGCATTACGACTCCACCAAGTCCTTCCTTGTAAGCATCTATACATACCAAAAATCATTTGTCAGGATTTGCGATCTTCAGAATTGGAGCATTTGTAAGCAAATGCTTCAACTGCTTAAAACTAGTTGCACACTCCTTAGTCCATTCAAACTTCTTCCCTCTTCGCTGCAAAGATGTGATAGGATATCAAATCCTTGAGAAGTTCCTGATGAACCTCCTGTAATAACATGTTAATCCCATGAATGATTTGACCTCATCCACATTCCTAGGATTTGGCCACTCCATGATAGCTTTAATCTTTTTCACATCCACTGTTATACCTTCCTTGGAAATAACATGTCCCAAGTAATGAACTTCAGTTTGAAAGAAACTGCACTTGCTGAGCTTTCCATACAACTGATGCTCTCTCAACAATCTCAACACTGGTGCTAGGTGCTTTGCATGCTCTTCCTTATTCTTAGAATATATCAATATATCATCAAAGAATATTATCACAAACTTGTCCAAATAAGGATGCAACACATTATTCATTAAACACATGAAAGTGGTTGGAGCATTAGTAGGACCAAAAGGAGCCACTAAGAACTCATAATGCCCATACGTGGTATGAAATGAAGTCTTGTAAATGTCTTCTTCTTTGATACACACCTAATGATATCCTGATGTTAGATGAATCTTCAAGAACATTTTTTCTCCCTTCAGCTGATCAAATAAATCATCAATCTATGTCAATGGATACTTGTTCTTGATGGTCACCTTGTTCAACTGACTGTAATAAATGCACAACCTGAGAGTATCGTCCTTCTTATTTACAAACAATACTAGTACACCCTAAGGCAACACACTTAGCCTTATGTATCCAATGTCAAGCATCTCCTTAAGTTGCAACTTCAATTCCACCAAATTTGAAGTGCTTATCCTATATAGTGCCTAGACATTGGTGATGCTCCCGATACCAATTCAATAGATAAACCCACTTTTCTATGAGGCGGTAACTCTGAAATATCTATAGGAAACACATCCTAAAACTGTTGCCAAATAGGATACCTCTTCAGGACTTCATCATTTTCAACATCCTTTCTTTTGTCACTAAAAATATGCCCTATAAACAATACACACCCTTTCCTACAAGTACAATTAACTTGCATGGATGTAACCATTCTCACTAATGTAGGCTTCTTCCTTCCCTACAAGATTCTCTTTTCTCCATAATCATCTAGGCACCCAATATCCTTGTCATGGAAATCCACTTTAGTCCTATGAATGAACAACCAATCTATTCCCAAAAGAATATTATATGAACCCAAAGGAAGCACATTTAGATTTGTTGATGTAGACATACCATTCAACTCAAATGCACAAGATCTCACCCAATGATGAACTTTTTTCTTGGTCCCTGTAGCCAACTGCACCAACCAAGACTCTGCATGCACTTCTTTATTCAAGCCACACTTATCCACCAGGTTAGGACTAACATAACTATAATTAGATCCAGGATCAATCAAAATGGAAAACACTTACTCACAGTGCTTACCTTCCATCTCAATAATGGATGCCTGATGGTACGCCCACCTATTATCATGTTGCATAGATCCAAGGAATACTCTAATCAACATCCCCAACTATCTATGCCTCTTGAGCACTATAAATATGAGATGTGCAATCCTCATGTTGTGGACAATCTCTCCTACGATGTTCTCCACCATAAGTACCACACTGCAAAAGGTTTCCTTCCATCACCCTTATTCTGTTCCTTAGGCTGAAATCCATGTCCTATGTTAACTACATTGAACTTCTTGTACGACTCTACATTCTCATTATCACCTGCATCCTGAGGTCTTCCTCACTTCTTAGCCCGCATTCCTTTAGTCTTCTCATTACCTTTCCAATCTCGCCTAGGCTCAGACTTATGCTTCAACTGCTCATAACAATGCTTTAGCTTCCCAATGACTTACTCCAATGATCGAGGCTCATCATACTCAATCTAATACTTAAATGTTAAAGAAAATCCATTGATGAACCTTTGTACCTTTGTCTTCTCATCCTTAAGGTAGGGTGCATACCTCAACAACTCCATAAACTTAGTCGTGTACTCTTCATTTGTCATGGAACCCATCTTCAACTCATAGAATTCCTTGGCTTTGCCGTCATAATATCTCTTTGATAAAGTACTTCTTCTTAGAAAGTCTTTTAAACTCATGCCAACTCAACTCCTCTGTCTTGATGCTTCTGACATGCTTCACATCTTCCCACCAGATGGCCTATAGCAATTAAGGTATAATGAGTAGTGAACTGGGATTGTTGTTTGGTTAGATTAGCAGGTCCAGTTGGGTCAATGTCGAGATCAACAATTTTGTTTTTGGATCAGGAATTTCATGCTTGTATACCTTGAAAATATACATCAAATTCCATGCAATAAGCCTTATTTTCACTGAGAAAATTCCAGTGCATGAATGATTGGTGATCTACTAAGAAAAATCAACATTTTTTAAAAATTAGAATTTTGTGGTAAATCTGCAGGTTATTGCAGCCATGCCAAGAGTTTCTATTGTAGATCGTATAAGGAACAGGAGGAGGCGAGGGACTAGGGGGGCCTATTTGTGATCCAGTTCATCAGATGAGGATAGGGGAGTGATGTGAATGCTCCCAATGCTCCCAGCAATGTAATTGAAAATGGCACTATGGTGGCAGATCATGCTATCCCACCATCAACCACAGAGCCACCTTCAACCACAGTGCAAGGTGCAAGCTCAACAAACAAAATCAGTGCCATAAGAGGTTGGACAAAGCAAGACATGCTAGTTCCAATTGATGACATATAGTTTAGGGGATATTCAATTTGTGCCTTTGCAAAACAACATGGTATTGTTGCCTCTAACATACATTATTGGACAAATGCATTGACTAATACAAAGTGTAAAGGGCCTATTACAATTTTGACTAAAGAGGAGGAGGACGAGGTGGTTGAGTGGTGTAATGATATGGCCCAATTGGGACATGGGTTAGAGCTTATACAACTCAAATCCACAGTAGCTCAAATCTATCAAGGGAGGCCAAACCCCTTCAAAGATGGGTTTCCTGGTAAATCATGGTGGAGTGGGTTTAAAAAAAGGCATCTAGACCTTGTGCTATGTACAATCGAGGGCCTTGACAGAGACAGGGCTTTAAATCTACACCCTACAATTGTGTCTAAGTTTTATAAAACTCTTTCTATTGCATATGAGCAACACTCATATGCCCCAAACCATATATGGAACTGTGATGAAACATGCTTACAGGCAGGAAGGAATTGTGGTATGTGGGTAATTTCTAAGAGATGGAGCAAAAATGTGCCTAATATTTTGCCTAAGAGAAGGGAGTGGATCACTATTCTTTGTTGTGTCAATGCAATTGGTTCTTCAATCCCAGGATTTGATCTATTTAAAGCTAAAACTCAACTTAAAAACTATATACAGAATTGTGAACCAAATGCATGCATGACTACACATCCCCATGCATGGATGACAAAGGAAATATTCTTGAATTGGCTTTGTCACTTTGCTGCATCTGTACCAGGGGGTGTCTCGTTTGAAAACACACACCTATTGGTTTTAGATGGCCATGGAAGCCACATGGTTGTGCAGACAACTGAGGAGGCCAACAATTTGGGCATTGACCTATTAACATTGTTGGCTGACGCCACTCACATATTGCAACCTCTTGATGTCAGCATGTTTGGGCCTTTAAAGAACTATTTCAGGGTCGAGCGAGCTTCGTGGATGGCAAAAGAATCCAGGGGTGGAAGTAAAAAGGTTTGAGCTAGCTGAGCTTGCAAGTAAAGCATTTAAAAGGGCTCTCACACCTTCTAATATCAAGGTGTTGTGCTCTACAACAACCCCCCATTTCATATCATTATTTACTTAGGAAAACTATCATATGAAATGGGTCCCTTTAGTTTTGATTGGTATCAGCATTGTATTATTCAAAAAAGGTCCGAAAACAAAATGAAAAAAACATTATGAAAACCTTTTTCGAAAAACCCATTTTGATCTTAATAATACAAATAATCAATCTTTTATCATTGCGATAAAGCGATTGCAAGATCACATATCGCAATGACATAAGAGGCACACTTTAACAGTCCATTGGTTTTCCCCGATGCGATATCGCTATCGGCAATCGGCAATATACTATGCACATCCTTAAAGCACCCCAGGTTATTCATCCCGATGAGATAAGATATCGCTATCGGCGATCGGCGATATGCCATCCATGTTTTCGTAGAGTGCCTATACTCCCGATGCGATATCGCTATCGGCGATCGAGGATTTCAAAAGGTGCCAACATAAGAAGTTAAGCTTTCCTCGACGCCCGATTGCGATAAAGCCAAAAGTGCAGATTTCAAAAAAGTCGTTAAAACGGAGGGATATTACGATCAATTCATATTAAAAGCTGGATCTGTCGAACAATGATTTACCTGCGTTCAACCGCCAAAACATCCAAGGCACGCTTAAATAAATCATTCGGGCGATAATGATATGATGGGCATTTAAAGGATTCGCAAGTTTTAAACGGCCATTTAATGTAATAATAAGTCCTAAAATCTTCCCATAGATTGTATCCGCGGCCACTTTAAGAGTTAATCCCTCATCACACACTGATCAATATATCTTTCTCATATTGGATTTTCATTACCGATTCTCTGCGTTACGTTTATTTTCACTCCTGTGCAGAATTCATCCAAAGCAGAAAACTCAAGCAGAATGGGGAAGAAATCTAAGAAAACCACAGTCGCTTCCGCTGCGCCAGCTACAGGGCAAGCCGTCGCCGATCCAACAAATAAGAAGAAAGGCTTGATATCAGATACTACATGTTCTGGCCTCGGCAAAACTACTTGGCAAAGTACCTACAATTTGATTGAAGCCGAAGAACCTGAAGTGACAACAGTACAAGCCTCTGCAGATTCAACTCGGAAATTTGATGGTACTTTGAAGGACTTAGCTGACTCCTTCCTTCATCGAATAACAGCTCGGGAACAAATTCTTCCGTATATGGATGTAGTACGGTGGGCAATTGAGGAAATCCCAATCATGGACAGAACCTTCTGCACCAGAGACGGGAGAATTTTCGGGTCATTCAAGGCTGATGATTTAAGGCAAATGTATCATTTGCCTGAGCCAGAAAAGAAGTACAATAAGGCGTTCTTGGAGAAATTCCGAAAAGAGAATGAAGTTGAATCCGAACCCATCCGGGATTGGAGACAAAATCCGACAAAACACAAATATGAATCTTCTGGTAAGTACTCGGTTGATTCCCTATGTTCTCCTTATTGTTATGCTGGAATAATGATGTGTAGATTGTGGGGGTTACACGATTCTGCTAATTTCACTATAGAAATGGTTCCCTTGATGGAAGCGGCGTGTAACAGTGAAATAATGGATTGGGCTACTATACTCTCAGATAAACTAGCAACAACTGTTCTTGAGTTTAGAAATAAGACCCGTGTTACTGAAAGGTTAATTCCCCCATTCTACTACAGTGCATATATTTTAGATACCTTGTGTTTTAGTTCTGAATTTCCTGTGCTCGGCTGGAGGTGGACGTCACAAAACCCCATGCCGATTCACATATACCATCAGAAATTGTGGAAATCCTCGTATAAGCACCATTTATACCAAGTCTGCAATGGCTTTATGTTACCCATTCATTATTATATTTTTGATAAACCTGCTCCCAAGATTTCCTACCAAGCCGGGATTGACTTAACATCAGTAGGAAGATGGTTCGGGGAGGAGAAGTTCACTTATATAAGAGTTTTCGGTAGCCAAGCCGAGCCTCATGTCCTTCCCTTGTATATACCTGATAAACTGCTGGCAAGAGAAATAGCTTATCAGATCATTGCCGAGGGAGTCACACAGACCCTCAAGAAAAACAAGAAGCAGGGCTGGCCCTCTTTTCCTTTTAGATGCGGTGTCTACACGTTGCATGATTTCAAACATGCAGAGAAAGAAGCTACAAAGATAAAATCATTAACTCTAGCAACTCTCCCGAATAGGCAATTTGATCCCAACAAAGTTGCCTATAATGCACTTGAACAGGCCAAATTGGCAAAATTTGATCATAAAGAGGATATGTTCGATGACCTGTTCTCCTCAGCCGAGTCAATAATGCAGGTTAAGGCATTTGCCAGAATGAAATATCAAGATGAAGGGTTGGTTGAATTTAACAGACTTAGAGAACAGAGGTTGCAAACTCTGCCTCTAGATCTATTAGCGACAACCCCAACAACATCATCAAGCGAGCCTGAACAGGAACAGTCAAAGGAACCTCCGGTTACAACAAAAGAACAAGAGAAGCCACAGGAGGAAACTCAGACTAAAGGGCAGGAGAAAGTGCGGGAGGAGACCCAGACCAAAGAGAAAAAACAGACCAACATTGAAGTAAACGTGGATACTCATATCGATCCTAAATTGCTCCAGGAATGGCAGCAATTTGATTCTATTATCAGCAGTCTGGAATGTTCCAAGAACACTGAAACTTCTAAAGCAGCAGACACACAGGAAACCACTTCACAACAGGTTCAAAGTGGAACCAGCGGCCCACCCATTTCAAAAGAAGTAGAGATAATACCGAAGGACCCCTCCGATCAAATCATTTTGCAGGTAGAAGAGATTCCTCCCTTGGATGTCTTCTACAGCCCAAGACATAAAACTGTAGTAAAACGACAGAGGAAGAGAAGAAGGACTGATCAACCTTCTCTTTTCCCAGAATAGAGGGTCACGGGCAATGTGGTTTGGAAGGAGGAATTTGACCCCTCTGATGACCTGACAAAACTGTCACAATATGCTGGAGCCTATTCAGCAGCAACAATAGACAAGGCATCGGAGGTGAGTCTTTTATTGAAAACAAAAGACCAGGAAATCTTCTTATTACAGGCACAGGTGACTGAAGCAAAGCAGAAAGCGGAGCAGGCAGAACAGCAATTGTTGACACAACAACAAGTGAACAATCAACTAACTCAACAATTGCAGGCAGAGAAACAAAGGATTGACCATAGCGCAATCCAAAAGCAGAAAGAATTGTTCGAGGCCTTGGCACAACTGAAGGCAGCAAATGAGAAAATGCTGAAAACCAAAGATGAGCAGATTGCTCAACTATCAGCAAAGCTTGAGAAGACAAAGGGCGTTCCACAAATAACTGAATTTAGAGTAGAAGCACTACAGATAAATACTGCATTGATAGCTCAAATTAAGCTTCTATGTCAACAAATCGCCCAGGCAGAGCCATTATGTGAGTTAACGGCATCAATAAGTGAGAAAGTAGAAAAGGCTAGGACGGAATTGGATCAAGCTGAAGAAACAATAGCTGCATTTCTTGACTGGCAAGATACTGACCAAGGACAAGCGGCGAATTTACCAAGAATTTTAGAGTCACATAAAGATATACTATTTACAGAATGGCAGTCCCAGTTAATGAAAGCGGAGAGGGCAGTTTCAAGATGCAAATCAACTTCAAGCAATTTGGTTGAATTAGTTAATAACACTCTCTACTTGTCAAACATGATTTCCCAATGCACACCAGGAAAATTGACAGCGATGAAGACATTGGAGCAGTCATGTTATCCAGATCTAGAGGAAAAGGGGAGATTAATTGCTGGAATTAACAGTTTAACATGGGACACCTATTGGTTCTTCTTGGTAAAACCACACACTCAAAGAGCCGCCCTCAAGTGCCTTATAGATGCAATCGGGTATATTATCCCCGATATTCAAGATGCCACCTATGCTACCCAGCTTAGTTCTCGCCTCAACAGACCACCCGATGTGTAGCCGATGCTTGCGATAAGTCAGCTCAGATTCAAAGGCAAACAGCCTACCTGATGAGTCATGTCGCCGACTGCCAGATTGCTGAGGAAATTATGATCAAAATTAAATAATACCAATTAAGTAGGATTTTAGTTTCATAGATAGTTAGCTTAATTAGGTATTTATAGACCCTTTCATGTTTTTAGAAAGGGTCGTAAAGTTTTGTATTTGACTTAAAGACTGAAGTTGCACTACTGTGCTTCAACCATATTCTTTTATAAAACTGGACCAGTTATTCTAATTTTGACAAGGAAGCTTTTATGCAAATGTGCACTATTGTCTTCGTTTGAAAGTATTTCTGCGTTGGAAGAAGAATCTCAAATAGCGATTGATATTGGGAGTGTTTAGCAGCTCATATGGTACTATTATCTATGTCTAGCAGCTCATATGGTACTATTATCTATGTCTGAATCCATTCTTTTCATATGAATTGTTATTTGATTACCTTTGCTATTATCGAATATATGTATGTGTTTTAATAGCATTTATGTATTCCTTCCACGATTGGATGTTTATGGGATGCCTTTCCTTTGATCATATATGTATCGATGATATAAATAGTGTAGCAATATTGCGCTAATCCTTTGCTTAACGATTTAAGCAGAGTAATTCTGAATGAATAAAAGCCCATGTTTATTGAATAGAGTCATCTACATCCCTGTTTATAAACATAGATCATCAAGCGCTACACTTTAAAAATACAATAGTTCCCGGGATTAGTAGTAGTCCTTTTATTTCGCCGATAGATTAAATTATTCGCCTATCATTAGATTAGTTAACCAATCATTCATTCATCCCGTTTATCCATTTACTGGGAAACTGGTCCCATTATCCCCAGTCGGAGCCACCATTCCAAACGGAAAAGGAGCTGTACTAAGGTCCGGACCGGGTGGTTATCCCCAATGTTGATACAACGATTTTCGGGGCATCAACATTTTTGGCGCTAGAAGGAGGGCCTCGACTGTGAATGGCAAGCAAACCCAAATCTACAGGCCATTCTAAGAGTAATTCTCCCTCCGTATCACCTCCTACTTCCCAATTGCATGCTGGTTCTCCAGTGTCCAAACAAGAAGAAGAGGAATCAACTACCACTGCTCAAACCCATCATACTCCAGAACAATTAAGTCTCGAATCCCCTGAAGTCCAGTCTCTTATCCACAAACTTCAGAGCTTCTCGATTTCACCACAGAAATCTGAGGTATCACAAAGCAGTGTGACTTCGCAGCTTAATCTATCACACCCTCTCACCAGACTTCAGAGCGAAAAGCTCGGTATTGAACCCACTGAGTTCCCTTTACCCAAAAGGAAAAAGGCGAAGAAATATACTGAAGGATCTGACAGTGAAGAGCTTTCATCCTCAACCTCCATCTCACTTTCCCCTGTGCGAAGTCAACCATCCACTCCCCCATTACATATTGTTGTTCATTAGGGATTAGAAGCTTTAACATCCTAACCTGCACACTCCGCAATATCATTTCCTTCCCAAACATTTGGAATTTCAACAGTAGTATCATCTACTACTGCTGTTATAATGGCAGATCCATGGACCAGGCCTGGTGCAGTCAACATGCCTGCACCATTGCATGCATTACCTGATGCTCCTGAAAAATGGCTACCCAAGTTTAACCCAGATGATGGGACCCAAGCTGAGGAACATATTAATAACTTCATGTTGGCAGTCAACTTGAAAGGAGTAACGGAACAAGATGTTGTTGTTAGACTTTTCCCTTATACCTTGCAAGGATTAGCAGGATCCTGGTATTTTTCTTTACCCTCTGGTTCTATTACCAGTTGGAACACTTGCCAAGAGCAGTTTCTTACTAAGTATGGAGATGATAGGTCTCTGGCTACACTAATAAACGATCTCTCCAATCTTAGAATAGAGCATAGGGAGCCGATTAAGGAATTTAACGCCCGATTCAATAAACTCTTGAATAAAATCCCGACGGCCTCCAAACCAAGTGAGCAAATTCGAAGCGAATGGTATATAACCGCCCTACCTGCCAATATAGCTATTTTTGTAGACAGGGTTGGGAAACCTACTTTAGCTGAAAACATGAAAGAAGCACTTGCTGTGGAGAAACGCATTAATGCTCTGGAAAAAAAAAGCTGCTCTGGAAGACAGAAAAACCAAAAAAGTTTCTTTCAAAGATGATTCAAAGAAGAAAACCCCAAAAGATCCATATGACATGGAGGGTCTACAAAAGGTCCTCAAGACTTTGTCAAATGAAATGGTTGAAATTAAAAAAAAGGTAGCCGAAACCTCAACCAAAAGACCCTTTAGAAATTATAAGAAAACTGAATCAAAACCACCAAATGTTATATCAAATGCAGATTCAGATCTTGAAGAAGGAGAAGAAGAAACAGTTACACCTACCGATGAAGAAGAGGAGGTTGTTGAATGTCATGGAATGTGGGATTTCATACTGCCTAACTCCGATACAGATAATGAAGAAGAAGCATTTCCTGTCACTACTAGGAGTAAAAGTACCTCCGAACCTGTTCAGGCAACTTCAAAGAAAAGGAGTGCAGGTGCTGCTACAACAAAGGAAAAAGTATCTACAAAGAAGCCACCTGCAGCGGTTCCTCAAAACCAACCTTCAACCTCAAATACTCCTTCAACATCTAAAACTTTGGTAGTATCTGATTCGATGGATTACAATATTGTTGATGATATGAAGAAAACTAAGGCAAACATTACCATGTTTGAACTTAGCAAATTAAAACATCAGCAGAAATTGCTTCTCAAAGAATTAAATGCTGTTCCCACTTCACCTCTTCCCAGTGCTAAAGCTGCTAATGATACAGGTCAACCACCTTCTGGTATGGTTGAAGCTACTGATGCAGTCCTAATAGGAGATAGATCAAACTCTCATACTCCACCTTTCCTTCTAACCTATGAGATCTACAATAGAAACCTGCACAACTGTTTGATTGACTCAGGGGCATCTTCTAACATAATGCCAGCTTCAGTTTGTTCCAAACTGAACATTGAACCCCAGAAGTCTGCTATTCATATTGTACAGTTGGACAAGACTAAAGTACAGGTTTTGGGAGAGATTAATTCTGTAACTATCAGGTTATCTACTGATCCCAGAATAGTAAAAAGGATTGATATCCTAATAGCCGACATACCTGAATTTTATTGTTTAATCTTGAGTAGGGATTGATCTGAGAAACTTCATGGGTATATTTCTACTGATTGGTCACATATGTGGCTTCCCTATAAGGGTAAGCCAAATCAAATAAGGATCGATCGAGAAAAACATATGACCCATACAGTTACTGAGTTTGAGCAAGAAAACCAACCAATAGCATTTAATAACAACATTTTGGGGAATTATTCATCAGAGTCGTTCTTTGGCAACTTCGTTGCCCAGCCATCCCCTTTCTCAGTAAACCATTTTGCATCTCAGATTGAAAATTTTTCACAAACAGATAGGTCAAGATGTTTCAATGGTGTTGAGAAAACTGTAAATAAAATTGTTAATACTTCTTTATTTTGGTCGTTATATTTCGATGGGTCCAAATCTAGTGAGGGCTCAGGAGCAGGACGTATTTTGATTAGCCCACAAGGGAAAAAAACAATGCTGTCCTGTAGGTTAGAATTTGAATGCACAAATAACACAGCAGAGTATGAAGCCTTAGTCCAAGGACTATATAAAGCCATTGGCCTTAAGGTCCAATATTTGAAAGTGTTCGGAGATTCTGAAATTATTATCAAACAGGTAAGGAATACAATTCATTGTCTTTCCACCCATCTCAAGCATTATCAATCGCTGACACAGGAACTTACCGCCCACTTTTTGGCATTCAATATTTCTTCTATTCCCAGGTCTCAAAATTCGACTGCCGACGTGCTAGCCAATGTCGCTTCCAAGCTCCTACCTTCCGAAGACTACAGCCCAGATAGATTTTCAGTAGAATTGCTTTTTAGGCCATCAATTCCTGACAATGTCACTAATTGGAGAGTATTCAACCATGATGAGGACATTTTACAGTTCTTAACTTCCGAAAAGTCCTATGATGATCAAATCATCGAGGAAAACGAGCATGACCTTCAAATGAGAGGTAAACCTGAGGAAAATTCAATCCCTAAGCCTGTGGTAAAGCTTGAGGATCTTTATGATATAAAAGACAGGTTTAAACCTGTGACTAATGCAAAGCTCCAAAGTTCTACCCTAAGGTTTGAATTGATAAATCTTGGCACTGAGCAAACTCCTCAAAACATTAATTTAGGATTAGGACTTTCTTTGGAAGAAAAGGAGGCATTTATTAGACTGTTAAGGAAAAATAAACAGGTTTTTGCTTGGAAGTATGATGATTTAAAGACATATGATACATCCATCATCCAGCATACCATTCCAATGCTTCCCGATCAGAAACCAATTCAACAGAAGTTGAGAAAAATACATCCGAACTTAGAGAGTCAAATAAAATCTGAACTTAACAAACTCTTGAAAGCTAAGATTATTTTTCCCGTTCGGCACTCAAACTGGGTCTCCAATATGGTGCCAGTCAGAAAGAAAAATGGCGACATTAGGATTTGTATTGATTTCAGAAATTTGAACAAGGCAAGCTTAAAAGATAATTTCCCATTACCTACTATGGAGCAGATACTCCAATCAGTAGCAGGCTCTGAGTTAATGTCCTTTCTAGACGGTTTCTCAGGATATAACCAAGTTCTGGTCCATCCTGATGACCAGCTTAAAACCACATTCAGAACAAAATGGGGAACATATGCATATCAGAAAATGCCTTTCGGACTTATTAATGCAGGAGCGACGTTCCAAAGAGCGATGGATATAGCTTTTAAAGGGTTGATTAATAGAACAGTAGTCGTCTATCTAGACGATATTACTGTATTCTCTAAGGAGAGGTCCAATCATTTGCATGATCTAAATCAAATCTTTCAACGCTGCAAAAGATATGGTATTTCTCTTAACCCTAAAAAATCTTTCTTCGCTCTTGATCAAGGAAAGCTCTTAGGCTTTATTGTGTCTAAAGATGGCATTTATATTGATCCTGATCGGATCAAAGAAATCTCTGAAATCCCTTTCCCTCATAATAAAAAATCCATGCAGTCATTTTTAGGCCAAATCAATTTTGTCAAAAGATTTGTTCCAGATTTTTCTCAAATTATTTTGCCACTTCAAACTATGATTAAGAAAAATTCAGTCTTTAAGTGGGGATCAGCAGAAAAGGAAGCGTTTGATTTAATCAAGCAATCGATAATCAATGCCCCAGCCTTAAATACTCCAAATTTTTCTAATCATTTTACATTGTATACTATCGCATCCAACTTTTCTTATGCAGCAGTACTCACGCAACTCAATGATCACAATGTGGAAGCACCCATTTCATTCTATAGTTCAAATCTTCAGGGTGCTGAATTGAATTACTCCGAAGTAGAAAAACAAGCCTTTGCTGTATATAAAGCTGTCAAACATTACAGACCCTTCCTTTTAAAAGCTCACACAAAAGTTATAGTTCCTTTCCCCGCAGTAAGGCAACTATTGATCCAAAGGGAACTAGGTGAAAAAAGGGCAAATTGGGTTACAGCACTTCAAGAATATGACTTAGAAATTAAACCAGCAAAGATTGTTAGAGGTCAAGGTTTTTGCAGGTTATTGGCAGGAGCATCCAACATTCTAGAATCAGGTGATACAGATCAAACCGAAGAAATCAACCAGATAAGTATTACTGGTTCTGAGTCACAATATGTTGACTTAATCTTTTATTTGAAAAATGGATATGCACCTCCTAACCTGTCTTACAAAAACAAAAGGGCCATTAGATTGAAAGCGAAAAATTTCACAATTATTGATGATGTGCTTTTTAGGCGAAATTATGATTCAATCTTATTAAGATGCCTAGAAAAACCTGAAGCACAAAAGGTTTTGCAGGAATTACATGATGGACCAGCAGGAAGACATTTCAGAGCTGATACAACAGCCCATAAAATCATTCATGCTGGCTATTATTGGCCCACTCTGTTTAGAGATGCTCATGAATATGTAAGGAAATGCCAGAATTGTCAAACTTCTAGTGGAAGACAAAGAAAATCAGCTTTTCCTTTGCAGCTGGTCAACATTGAACAACCATTTGAGCAATGGGGATTGGATATCATTGGGGAAATTACTTCGCATTCTTCCAAATAGCATAAGTATATCCTTACTGCTACTGATTATTTTACTAAGTGGGTTGAAGCAATTCCTTTGAAGACAACAAATTTTGAGGTAATCATTGAGTTTATAGATCAATTCATCATTACCAGGTTTGGTGTCCCAAATGCTCTTGTTTTTTATAATGCATCTTACTTTTCAGGCAATGCTATGTTTGATTTCGCTATTAAAAGAGGATTTAAATTAAAATATTCCGCTAATTACTATCCTCAGGGTAATGGTTTAGCAGAGTCTACAAATAAAAATCTGATTAAAATTATTAAGCGAACTATCGAACAGAACCATAAAACATGGCATAAATCCTTAATATTCGCACTATGGGCTGATAGGATAACACAGAAGGCTTCCATAGGATCTTCTTCGTTTAACCTTGTGTATGGAAAAGAAGCAGTGTTACCAACAAATCTTGTTCTTCCTTCTCTAGCCTTAGTTCAGTTTATTGAGGAAAGCCCTTCTTCTTCTATTCAACTAAGACATGACCAAATTCTAAAATTAGAAGAGGAAAGGGAAAAAGCCAAGGTTATTCATGCAAAACATCAACAAATCATCAAGTCATCCTTTGATTCAGTCTCATCTGGTTCAAAACAATTTCAAGTCGGTGATTTAGTTCTGAAATGGGACAAAGCTCATGAAGACAAGGGAAAACACACCAAGTTCCAGAAAATGTGGCTTGGGCCATTTCAGATCTGTGAGAAGATAGGCCATTCGACCTTCATATTACAAGATTTATCAGGTTTGAGAGATTCTCTCCCTGTTAATGGCCTTATCTTAAAGAAATTCTTTAATTGAGGAGGTAACCCCTTCTCCTTTTAGTTTAATAGAGTTTTGTAGTTTGTAGGACCATTAGAAAATAAAGTTGTAAGGTATCTTCCATTGACCTTTGCTGTATTTGAAAGTTGCTCAACAGAAGTAGTGTGGATATTTACTTTTAAATAATAAGAGTCTTACATAAGAGGGATAATTTCTAGGAAACTAGGTATAATTGCATTCCAAAATCACAATTCAATTTTTGTGAACCCTTCTCAAAGTTTAAAAGTATTGTAAATCATTTTATGTTTTCAGATTGGCCACAAAAAGGGTTATCAATATCAGAACAGAAACTAATCCAACTTCAGCATCTTTAACTCTTACCTTGTCATCCATTTACTCTTAAGGAGAAAATTGTCCATCCCATTCACCAAAGTTTATGGTTACTCAGAGTGTAATTCTAAAATCTGATATAAAAGATAAGGGGTCTTATTACAAGCCTGCTTACCATGTTCATAGGGAAATAGTTTAACCGACATTACCAATACTGCATACCAAAACAGGGTAATGGCTTAGAATTATAAGACAAGGGGTCTCATCACGAGCCAGCTTGTTCGGTTCGATTACTACCAGTGAATGGCATTGTCGATAGCTGGCCACCAAACCAGGACAATGGCTTTTTATCTTAGCAATAACATAAAAAGAAAGGAAATGCAAAATGTGAAAACATGTTTTGAATTCATTCTGTTAATCACACTCTTAAATGGATGGGACAATGGACAATAATATGGTTTAAAGGTATCCCTGTCGAAACTATGAACGTTTGCTGGCAGCAGAGGCTCTACCTATGACAAAGGAGTCGATTCTAAAAGCTGATTTGGAAAGGTTTTCTGTTTTATCATTATAAACCAATGAACGCCAATTTAAAACTTAGAATGTATCTAATTTTAAACAAGAGAGGAAATTAACAAAGATAGATTCATTTTATTTAGAATGCATATACACCTAGTTATATTAGAATTTTCCCCTTTAATGAGAACTCTATTTTGAAAAAGTTAAAGTATTTCCATACTTTCCAGAGATAATTGTTTCTTCCAGCGAATCGCCAATTGTTGTGCTCTACAACAACCCCCCATTTCATATCATTATTTACTTAGGAAAACTATCATATGAAATGGGTCCCTTTAGTTTTGATTGGTATCAACATTGTATTATTCAAAAAAGGTCCGAAAACAAAATGAAAAAACATTATGAAAACCTTTTTCGAAAAACCCATTTTGATCTTAATAATACAAATAATCAATCTTTTATCATTGCGATAAAGCGATCGCAAGATCGCATATCGCAATGACATAAGAGGCACACTTTAACGGTCCATTGGTTTTCCCCGATGCGATATCGCTATCGGCAATCGGCAATATACTATGCACATCCTTAAAGCACCCCAGGTTATTCATCCCGATGCGATGCGATATCGCTATCGGCGATCGGCGATATGCTATCCATGTTTTCGTAGAGTGCCCATACTCCCGATGCGATGCGATATCGCTATCGGCGATCGGGGATTTCAAAAGGTGCCAACATAAGAAGTTAAGCTTTCCCCGACGCCCGATTGCGATAAAGCCAAAAGCGCAGATTTCAAAAAAGCCGTTAAAATGGAGGGATATTACGATCAATTCATATTAAAAGCTGGATCTGCCGAACAATGATTTACCTGCGTTCAACCGCCAAAACATCCAAGGCACGCTTAAATAAATCATTCGGCCGATAATGATATGATGGGCATTTAAAGGATTGGCAGGTTTTAAACGGCCATTTAATGTAATAATAAGTCCTAAAATCTTCCCATAGATTGTATCCGCGGCCACTTTAAGAGTTAATCCCTCATCACGCACTGATCAATATATCTTTCTCATATTGGATTTTCATTACCGATTCTCTGCGTTACGTTTATTTTCACTCTTGTGCAGAATTCATCCAAAGCAGAAAACTCAAGCAGAATGGGGAAGAAATCTAAGAAAACCACAGTCGCTTCCGCTGCGCCAGCCACAGGGCAAGCCATCGCCGATCCAACAAATAAGAAGAAAGGCTTGATATCAGATACTACATGTTCTGGCCTCGTCAAAACTACTTGGCAAAGTACCTACAATTTGATTGAAGCCGAAGAACCTGAAGTGACAACAGTACAAGCCTCTGCAGATTCAACTCAGAAATCTGATGGTACTTTGAAGGACTTAGCTGACTCCTTCCTTCATCGGATAGCAGCTCGGGAACAAATTCTTCCGTATACGGATGTAGTACGGTGGGCAATTGAGGAAATCCCAATCATGGACAGAACCTTCTGCACCAGAGACGGGAGAATTTTCGGGTCATTCAAGGCTGATGATTTAAGGCAAATGTATCATTTGCCTGAGCTAGAAAAGAAGTACAATAAGGCGTTCTTGGAGAAATTCCGAAAAGATAATGAAGTTGAATCCAAACCCATCCGGGATTGGAGACAAAATCCGGCAAAACACAAACATGAATCTTCCGGTAAGTACTTGGTTGATTCCCTATGTTCTCCTTATTGTTATGCTGGAATAATGATGTGTAGATTGTGGGGGTTACACGATTCCGCTAATTTCACTATAGAAATGGTTCCCTTGATGGAAGCGGCGTGTAATAGTGAAATAATGGATTGGGCTACTATACTCTCAGATAAACTAGCAACAGCTGCTCTTGAGTTTAGAAATAAGACCCGTGTTACTGAAAGGTTAATTCCCCCATTCTACTACAGTGCATATATTTTAGATACCTTGTGTTTTAATTCTGAATTTCCTGTGCTCGGCTGGAGGTGGACGTCACAAGACCCCATGCCGATTCACATATACCATCAGAAATTGTGGAAATCCTCGTATAAGCACCATTTATACCAAGTCTGCAATGGCTTTATGTTACCCATTCATTATTCTATTTTTGATAAACCTGCTCCCAAGATTTCCTACCAAGCCGGGATTGACTTAACATCAGTAGGAAGATGGTTCGGGGAGGAGAAGTTCACTTATATAAGAGTTTTCGGTAGCCAAGCCGAGCCTCATGTCCTTCCCTTGTATATACCTGATAAACTGCTGGCAAGAGAAATAGCTTATCAGATCATTGTCGAGGGAGTCACACAGACCCTCAAGAAAAACAAGAAGCAGGGCTAGCCCTCTTTTCCTTTTAGATGCGGTGTCTACACATTGCATGATTTCAAACATGCAGAGAAAGAAGCTACAAAGATAAAACATTAACTCTAGCAACTCTCCCGAATAGGCAATTTGATCCCAACAAAGTTGCCTATAATGCACTTGAACAGGCCAAATTGGCAAAATTTGATCATAAAGAGGATATGTTCGATGACCTGTTCTCCTCAGCCGAGTCAATAATGCAGGTTAAGGCATTTGCCAGAATGAAATATCAAGATGAAGGGTTGGTTGAATTTAACAGACTTAGAGAACAGAGGTTGCAAACTCTGCCTATAGATCTGTTAGCGACAACCCCAACAACATCATCAAGCGAGCCTGAACAGGAACAGTCAAAGGAACCTCCGGTTACAACAAAAGAACAAGAGAAGCCACAGGAGGAAACTCAGACTAAAGGGCAGGAGAAAGAGCAGGAGAAAGTGCGGGAGGAGACCCAGACTAAAGAGAAAAAACAGACCAACATTGAAGTAAATGTGGATACTCATATCGATCCTAAATTGCTCCAGGAATGGCAGCAATTTGATTCTATTATCAGCAGTCTGGAATGTTCCAAGAACACTGAAACTTCTAAAGCAGCAGACACACAGGAAACCACTTCACAACAGGTTTAAAGTGGAACTAGCGGCCCACCCATTTCAAAAGAAGTAGAGATAATACCGAAGGACCCCTCCGATCAAATCATTTTGCAGGTAGAAGAGATTCCTCCCTTGGATGTCTTCTACAGCCCAAGACATAAAGCTGTAGTAAAACGACAGAGGAAGAGAAGAAGGACTGATCAACCTTCTCTTTTCCCAGAACAGACGGTCACGGGCAATGTGGTTTGGAAGGAGGAATTTGACCCCTCTGATGACCTGACAAAACTGTCACAATATGCTGGAGCCTATTCAACAGCAACAATAGACAAGGCATCGGAGGTGAGTCTTTTATTGAAAACAAAAGACCAGTAAATCTTCTTATTACAGGCACAGGTGACTGAAGCAAAGCAGAAAGCGGAGCAGGCAGAACAACAATTGTTGACACAACAGCAAGTGAACAATCAACTAACTCAACAATTGCAGGCAGAGAAACAAAGGATTGACCATAGCACAATCCAAAAGCATAAAGAATTGTCCGAGGCCTTGGCACAACTTAAGGCAGCAAATGAGAAAATGCTGAAAACCAAAGATGAGCAGATTGCTCAATTATCAACAAAGCTTGAGAAGACAAAGGGCGTTCCACAAATAACTAAATTTAGAGTAGAAGCACTACAGATAAATACTGCATTGATAGCTCAAATTAAGCTTCTATGTCAACAAATCGCCCAGGTAGAGCCATTATGTGAGTTAACGGCATCAATAAGTGAGAAAGTAGAAAAGGCTAGGACGGAATTGGATCAAGCTGAAGAAACAATAGCTGCATTTCTTGACTGGCAAGATACTGACCAAGGACAAGCGGCGAATTTACCAAGAATTTTAGAGTCACATAAAGATATACTATTTACAGAATGGCAGTCCCAGTTAATGAAAGCAGAGAGGGCAGTTTCAAGATGCAAATCAACTTCAAGCAATTTGGTTGAATTAGTTAATAACACTCTCTACTTGTCAAACATGATTTCCCAATGCACACCAGGAAAATTGACAGCGATGAAGACATTGGAGCAGTCATGTTATCTAGATCTAGAGGAAAAGGGGAGATTAATTGCTGGAATTAACAGTTTAACATGGGACACCTATTGGTTCTTCTTGGTAAAACCACACACTCAAAGAGCCGCCCTCAAGTGCCTTACAGATGCAATCGGGTATATTATCCCCGATATTCAAGATGCCACCTATGCTGCCCAGCTTAGTTCTCGCCTCAACAGACCACCCGAAGTGGAGCCGATGCTTGCGATAAGTCAGCTCAGATTCAAAGGCAAACAGCCTACCTGATGAGTCATGCCGCCGACTACCAGATTGCTGAGGAAATTATGATCAAAATTAAATGATACCAATTAAGTAGGATTTCAGTTTCATAGATAGTTAGCTTAATTAGGTATTTATAGACCCTTTCATGTTTTTAGAAAGGGTCGTAAAGTTTTGTATTTGACTTAAAGACTGAAGTTGCACTACTGTGCTTCAGCCATATTCTTTTATAAAACTGGACCAGTTATTCTAATTTTGACAAGGAAGCTTTTATGCAAATGTGCACTATTGTCTTCGTTTGAAAGTATTTCTGCGTTGGAAGAAGAATCTCAAATAACGATTGATATTGGGAGTGTTTAGCAGCTCATATGGTACTATTATCTATGTCTGAATCCATTCTTTTCATATGAATTGTTATTTGATTACCTTTGCTATTATCGAATATATGTATGTGTTTTAATAGCATTTATGTATTCCTTCCACTATTGGATGTTTATGGGATGCCTTTCCTTTGATCATATATGTATCGATGATATAAATAGTGTAGCAATATTGCGCTAATCCTTTGTTTAACGATTTAAGCAGAGTAATTCTGAATGAATAAAAGTCCATGTTTATTGAATAGAGTCATCTACATGCCTGTTTATAAACATAGATCATCAAGCGCTACACTTTAAAAATACAATAGTTCCCGGGATTAGTAGTAGTCCTTTTATTTCGCCGATAGATTAAATTATTCGCCTATCATTAGATTAGTTAACCAATCATTCATTCATCCCGTTTATCCATTTACTGGGAAACTGGTCCCATTATCCCCAGTTGGAGCCACCATTCCAAACGGAAAAGGAGCTGTACTAAGGTCCGGACCGGGTGGTTATCCCCAATGTTGATACAATGATTTTCGGGGCATCAACACAAGGTTGGATTTAGGAGGATTGGTATATGGCCACTTAATGTTGATGCTCTTATGCATGATACTGGTTGTAGCCAAGCATTTGGCCTGGAAGGCCAAGAAGCAGAGAACTTACAAGACCATCTTGATGCCGAAGAAGATGTAGTTGTTGTTGAAGGTATAATGTCCCTTTCTGAAGGGCACTTCTATGGTGATGATGATGAACATGTGAATTAGAAAAAGTTCAGACATCAATCAATTATCAACAGCATTGAGGCTATCATGCCCACTGAACCAACTGTTAATTGTGCATGTGATATTCCATATGAGGCAGTTGATCATTTGAATGAAAATGCAAACTTGATTTCAAATGATAATGCACCATGATTAAACAATGAGCAATTGAGCATGCCAACCCAAGTAAGCCCACCATCATGGTTGGCAGAGACCATGATGAATATCAACACACATAATGTCTACCACCAATGAGGAAAGCATGGACATGCCTTCACAACCATCAGAGTTGAACACCGAACTTGTTCATTATTTTGTGGACAATGGATCACTGGAAGAGGAGCCTATTCAACATGAAGTACCAGAGGAAGACAACAATGGGGGTCAATCAGTTGTCCCGGAGGTTGAAAGGAAAGTGTTAGGTCCCGAGGAGCATGGGACAACAAAGCATAGAATACTTGGTGCATTCCTAAAGATACTAGTAGAGAGAGTGGATGACTCATCAAGGCACTCAACATCAGATTGTGTTCATTTGGGGAGGAGTTCACAGTTTGTCCCCTCTAAAAATTATATGAATTTATTGTTTGAGTTTGAACGTAAAAAAAAATGAAATTCAGGAATTTAAAAAGAGAAAGAAGGAGTTGGCTGAGGAAAAGAGAGTTGCAAGGATTGCAATAAGAGAATCTCGAGCAAAGGAAAGGTTGGAAAGACAAAAAGCAAGTGAAGATAAGGAACATAAAAAACAATTGGCAAGGCAAGAGAGGGAGGCAATAAAGGTTCAACAAGTGTTGGAAAAAGGAGGAGGGGCGAAAAGCAAGGAAGACTATGGTCCAAGTTGGTTTGAGGAAAATAGGATGATGTCCAACAGTCTGGACCACATTGCATACACCATCATACCAAGACCTGATTAACATCCAAGTCCCCCCCTATTAGCCAGGGTTTATGCCCACCTCTTATACCCCTACCAGTGCAGGTTTAAATCCTAACTGTTTTTATAGGACACCTACACTCAGTGATGGGGTTAATAACATAAGTGGACACTTGGGCTACTCAATCCCTCCATGGCTACAAGGAGAAAATTGGAGTCAAGCATATGGAAACATTCAGGCACATCCTAATCAACCAATCTTGGGTAGTCCACCATACTTGGGTCAGGAAGGCAACTCAACAATTTTGGGCAATGTAGGAAATGGAGGCCATCAAGCATAGGGGTGGCATGACTTAATTTTTGTAACCACATCACAATGTGGATTTTGTAAGGATGCAATATGTTGCATGGTTAATATAATAGTTCATGGTTCGTGGTCCATTTCATGGTTAATATAATATTTCATGGTTCATGGATCAGGTAAGCAATTCTGAAGACACTTTCTATATTAGGTTATCCTATAGATTATTGCTGCATTCAAGGAAGGAATTGGACCTTTTCTCTGTTATGTCCATGGAGCACACCTTTCATATTGGTTTCATAGTAGAAGCTACACTACTAAAGACCAATTTATATGACATATATGTTGTTCTTAAGCATAGAAGACACATGATGACATATCAGTTAAGTTAAAGGACTTATTTCGATGTGAAGATCCAACTACAACAAGTATGACCAGGATAATCATGCACTGGTCTAAACACTTGAGCAATGACAACAGTATACCCTTGGTAAAGAAACTATCTTACACAATGACCATTTCCTTTATGAGAAACATAAAAAATAATCAATCAAAGAATTCTAAGTTAACAAATTAAAAACATCAAACATGAATCGTGGCATTTCATTGTGTTATAATGAACTCTAAAGATTAGATGAGATCCAGATTGAGCTTCTGATAGTGCAAAATAGTAATAATGAATTGTTGCATTTTTGGAAGTAAGAGATAATCACAATATCATATTCTCATCACTATAAGATACTAACAGGCCAAATCCAAAACAGTAAATAAAGAACCAAATCCACTTAGTGTGGCAATGCTCTTAATATAGCCAAGTGTTGAAACAAACCTTAAAACAAATTCACAAATTATGGATTCAATCTGTTCTAACAAAGGCACTATATACCACACTAGGAGATATACCTTACCATATCCAACTTGCTGCTATATAATTATGCCTCTATAAATGCTCAGACTAGTGCAATTAGATAAAGTTAAATCCATAAGAGTGATATCAACTCCATGTTGCACTGGAAAGTAAGATGTAACTGGTATAATTACTGTGTATTTAACTAGTAACCCACATTTAGTAGACTAACCATAAGCAATGCGAGCTAATGAGTGTTCTAAATAGGTAAGCATTATGACATAGATAAGTAATACACTATTTAGCCTAGATAGCCTTTGCTAGGATTTTTAGTTTTTTTGTGCTAGTAATACATATCAAGGTATTAATCAAACATGGTTACACAATATTGCTAACTGTATAACTCACATTAGAAGAGAAAGATTACTCCTATGGTCTAACATTAAAAATCAAATCTTTACCAAGAAAACAATACCCAGATTTTCAGACCCACATGCTCTGACAAACATTGAAACAATATTGTTAATTTCATTTAGTGCAACTTTACATCCATCCTTTTGCCAAAAGGAATACATGTTGTCCCTCTAGCTGGGGACTTTTTAGAGATTTCTGTGACAAGCACAGTTCATAATAACTCCTTAAAAGAACATACACAATAAATAAAATTATGCTTTTACTTGCATGTCAAAAACAAAACCCTGAAAAAGAAAAATCTATTTATGCAAGTCCTTTCAATAAAAACATGCATAGATTTATTAGGCTAGAGTCAATTGTTAACCAATTCCAAATATTTCACTCAAGTAGAACAACAGGAAAATATGGAAGTAAGAGGGTATGAGAATGATGATTATGGTCGGGGCTCCAAGATAGGAGACTCTAAGACCCATAAGGACATTACTGAGGACAAAAGATTCAACACAAACAATGAAGTCTTCAACTCTGAGAGTGACAAGTTGACAACAAGGAGAACTGGATAACAACTAACATATGGCAAGGTTGTGCAATAGCCAAAAAAACCCACACAATAGACTGGAAAAAGCCACATTGCCATATATGTTTTTGCATAGAATTACATCACAAAAACTCCAACTTTTTCCATTTTTTTAATACACAGATCATCCAAAACTCCTCTTCTTGATTCTCAGAAAATGAGAATTGAACCTGAGATAAAGTCCTACCAGTCAACCCAACTGACAGTGACTGAAACAACACTGACTGAAACAAAGAAATAACAATAACACACAATGATACACAATGAGTAATAGGTATCGATCCTATCATGCAATATGGGTGTGAATTTCAAGCCATGGGGAGACCATGCTTAGCTTTGAATTAGTGTGCCCAATTACACAAAACCCAACACAAAACTCACACAACAAACATACTGAATTCGGTGCATAAAACTACATCACAATAACTCCACATTGCCATATTACATCACAGAAACTCCAACAACTCCAACTTTTTCCATTTTTTTAATACATAGATCATCCAAAAATCCTCTTCATGATTTTTAGAAAATGAGAATTGAACCTGAGATAAAGTCCTACCAGTCAACGCAACTGACACTAACTAAAACAAAGAAATAGTAATAGTACACAGTGATACACAATGGGTAATAGGTATCCATCCTAGCATGCAATATGGGTGTGAATTTCAAGCCATGGGGAGACCATGCTTAACTTTGAATTAGTGTGCCCCAATTACACAAAACCCAACACAAAACCCACACAACAAACTTATTGAATTTGGTGGATAAAATTACATCACAGTAACTCCACATTGCCATATTACATCACAAAAACTCCAACACCTCCAACTTTTTCCATTTTTTTAATACGCAGATCACCCAAAACTCCTCTTCCTGATTCTCAGAAAATGAGAATTAAACTTGAGATAAAGTCCTACCAGTCAACCCAACCGACACTAACTGAAACAAAGAAATAGCAATAATACACAGTGATACATAGTGGGTAATAGGTATCCATCCTAGCATGCAATATGGGTGTGAATTTCAAGCCTTGGGGAGACCATGCTTAGCTTTGAATTAGTGTGCCCCAATTACACAAAACCCACACAACAAATTTACTGAAGGTGTTTAAAAACACAGGCAGAGAAGCTGAACAAAGGCACAATAATCCATCCGAATGAATGTGTTTAAAAACACAGGCAGAGAAGCTGGTAGGACAGGTGTCCTACCTTCCAGTCATTTGCTCGGCTTCCTCCATGCCCGCACGCCACAGGAACCCCAAATGCTCCAAAACCCTTAGCTGCAACTCCAAATCGCACACAGTGACCTACAAGACAGGCAATAACACTATCGTGGGGTTAGACTTATGAAAAATTCATAAAACAAATGAAATGCTCCCAACATATCAGAAAATCGCTAATTTACCTGGAAAAAAAACCTTCTAGAGCACGAAACGACCATATCCAACACCGAGCCGAGTTAAGTCTGCTATAGGGTCAAACATAGACGAATACCCTAATTGCTGGTGTGTGATGGGGAAGAACAACCAACCCAATAAACCAGACAAAACGACATATCACAACTAAACAACATCTCAAACAAGCAACAATCACACCCCATAACCCACTATCCATAACACCAAGAACGGTGATGGATGCGACCAACATTGTAGCAGGGCCGCACAAGTACCCAAGAGCTGAAATGTTCAACAACCACCCCTAAGCAAAATAACATTGCGTGTTCGAGAAGCGTCCAAGATGAACACCAAAACAAACCCTGATCCGACCTAAACCACCTAAACTGGTCAACATGGCAAGTAAATAAGTGGCTGCATGCAACAGACAGGTGTCGTATGACAAATCCATTTGCTTACGTGGCATTTTAAGGTGTGAGGTGGGAGACGTTTGACTAATGACATCCCTCCCCTAGATGATACATGCCCAGGACCAACACGATCTGATGGCATGAGGGACCCCTTGCCCCACAAAAGTTTAACAAGGGGGATCCCTCATTTGGATCCGTGACAATACCACATGCACAAATTCAATGGTAGAGATTAATTGAGGGAACCCCCCTCCTAATTTTGAAAACCAAAAGAGGGTCACTCAAACCACTAATGGTTTTGTTGTTGGGCCCGCCTGTCCTTTTACTCCAAGCACTATGGTTTTCATTGTAGAACCCCATATATTCTTCTATCTCTATTTCAAAAGTTATTGTATATATTTCGAAAGGTAAAAAAAACCAAAACACCATTGACATGCCCTTACACCTTTTAGTGCAAATGCTAGTTTTAAAATCTATAACTTTAACAAATTAAAATAAACCTTTATTTATCACCCAAAAGTCAATTAATGATTTCATTATTGCAACACTTAAATAACACTCAATTTAAAATTCCTACAAAATCCAAACCCTTCTTACTAAATAAACAAATTAACCTATTTAATATTAATTATATATATAGATTTTGTGTTTAATTTAATAAATTATGAATAATATACTTTATATTTTTACAAATTTTGAATTTAAATTGAATCCGTATATAGAAAATGGTATGTAATTTTTTTTGGGGTGTGAATATACACGGAAAAGGTCAAACAGGGAAACAATTCCACAAACTTTGGTGGCATATAATTTGTGTTTTCCCTACCTTTGACTTAAAAGAATGACCTGATGTACATGAAGATATAATTTTTTTCCCTAAATTTGATGTGGTGGAAGTTAAAGGGGTGGATTTTTCAATCTCGTTTTGGTGACATGTGAGTCAGCTCTCGCTAAAATCATAGGATCTTAATATACCCGACTTGCAGGTAGTTGGATGTACTCCTGGTATTATATAGAAACAGCTACGAAAATTGATCCTAAGTCTTCCATAAATCAAAACAGACAATTACAGCTTCACCGTATGGTTAAAAAAATAAAAAAAAACAATTTTTTTTCAAACTCCGATGGGTCCGGCTAAGTTGAACGCCGATTTGAAATTTGAACATTTGAAACTGGCCTTAAAAATAGATTCGTTATTTTTCGGAACCCAGCCTCTTACAGTATCAATCGCTGCTAAAATATAACAGTGAAGAAATTGCATCGTCAGATAGTGATATACCGGCACAACTTTGGTGACATATTCGTGTTGCAAAAGTAGCTGCTACAAACACATGGCATGTGTTTTATAGTTTTTGAACAGACGACGAAGGCGTCTAGAGGAACCTCCCCCTTAAAGAGGCGTGGTAAATAAAACTTGAAGACACCGGCATTCTGCTATAAGAAGCCAGGGTTTAGTTCTGTATGGCCAGAGGTTTGTATTAAACCCCAATGTAGCATGTCATTGCAGCTCTCTGTATCCACTGGACCTGCTGTTGAGAAATCTGGATCACATTTCTTCGGTTCTTACTTAAATTCGCGCTCATTTTCACAGGGAATAAATTCATGGCAGTCCTTGCAAATCTCTGACAAATGCATCTGGACTCGATTAAACACCCCATCTCGATATAGCTGCGATAGATACCTGCATCTCCTTCTTTACGTTTTCTTTTTTTGTATTAATCGTATGATAGCGTAACAGAGGGGGAGGTGCAGGTGCAGATTTTGAATGTCGGACACTGGAGATTTGAGCAACCGCGATGCCATCTGCAGCAGCACAGCCGCTGCATTCTTCTCCAGAAGATCCATTCGAGCACGACAGTCTTTGTTCTTTGATGCCCAATTTGTTCAAGGGTATTGTCAAGCAAGACTCAGTTGATCCATTCAAAACTCAAACCCTTCATCTGGCACTGAGACAGGAGGTACTTGTTTTCAATCTCTCCTCATTTAGTCTTTCATTTTGTAAGCGATCAATGCCAGGCCAAGTTAGGGTTCACCGCTGAGGTCAAACCCTCCTTTTTTGCACTCAAAAACCTGACGCCCAACGGTGCCGCAATCTGTTTCTTACATGTTATTGTTGCAAAAAAAAATTGTGGATATAGAAGGCAGATCGGCTAAATCCAGATTTTCGGGGCAGATTTTCTGGGCTGGCCATGGAACCAGACATTTTGTGTGCATGGCTGCAGCCTGAAGCTGCCATAATCAAACGGGAAAAAGGGTGTTAAACTGTTTATTGAATATTTGTAAATCATGACTTGCATGTTCAACGCTAATTCATGGTTTCATGGTTTGTGTGTGTTCCAGAGTAAAGCATGAATTGCATTTTTTTAGCATTTGGATATTGGTGCCCTGACTTGTCGATTTTGAGGCCCGCCTTTTAAATTTTATTGACTTTTATTTATGTTTTTATGTTTTATGATCAAGACACATTTGGAATTTGTGTTTGGCAGGTGCTCAAGAAAACTAGCATTGTCACTGAACAGGCAAATGCAATTTTAAGTAGCACAGGAAGGTCAGATACTGCAGAAAACCATAGTGATATAACTCGATACAATAAGCCCAAAAATCAACAGTCCGAGGACATGGAAGACATTGCACAGCTACCTGCATTAGGTAAAGAAAATCTGCCACCGAATGAAATTTGTTCGAAGCAGCAGAGAAGTATGGAAGGCAGTGGTCATGTGTCTACACAGCCACCTTTCGATATAAGTTCAAAGTGAGTTTTGTAGTATATTTAGTTTCTTGGCAAATTATAATACGATTGCATATCTATATGACCATATTTCCATTTTCGTAATCATCATGGTTTGTTTGGACATCTTATTTATGATTCTGAATTCCCCTCGCTTATGCATCTGGATTCTGGACAGTGCGCATGTTTACAATTATGTCCACTGTGAATACTCTTTTGCTTTGTATATTTCTTTACCAGGCAAATATTGTTTGCAGTTACTTTGCTTCAAGAAAAATATCTCCAACAATTCATATTTCGGGAGAAGTGCTGACAACTGAATTCTTACACACCATTAGTCGCAATTCCCTCAAATACATATGCATAACTATAGCCCTTAATTTCTTTAGTTCAGGAAGAGGCAGCAGTGTTTAACTCTCTGATGTTCCGAGTGCAGTTCATTCAGATCAAGTACGAATTTACAGAGAGATCCCAAAACCTTGGAAGATTCGGATGAATTTTATGCTGCTTCTGAACTTCAGAGTAATAATTCTGAAAACATGGAAAAAATTGCACAGCTACCTGCATTATCGAAAGAAAATGTGCCGCCCAAAGAAAATTGTCCAAATCGGCGGATAAGAAGAGAAGGTAGCGGGCGTATATCTACTCGACGGCCTTTCAACATTATCTCAACGTGAGTATTGACGTAATATATTTAGTTCTCTGGTGAATTCTAAAATGCTTGTATATCTATTTGGTCACATTTCAATTGTGCTTGCGTCGTGCGTGGATTTTTTGTACATGTTATTTTAATTTATGATTCTACACTCCCCTGGATTATTCAACAGGACTTTGCATAAATTTGAAATCGTGTCAAGCATGAATGGCCTTTTGTTTTCTTTACATTGCCAAGCAATATTTGTCTGCAATAAGTGCATTGAGAGGAACATACCTCCAACGGTCCATATTATGGTAGAAGTGCTGACAACTGAATCTTACACTAGACTAACTTATTCTGTCAGTCACAGTTCCCTTGTATGAATAAGGTTACCGTCAATTTCTTGAGTCCAGGAACTGGCAGTTGTGTTTAACTCAGCCTTTTCATTTGCAGTTCATCTGGATCAAATTTGAATTCACAGAGGGATCCCAGTAACATGGAAAATGTGGAAGAATTTTTTGCAGCTTTTGAACGTCAGGAGGGTAAGATTCTATTTTTCTAATGATTTTCTAAAACTAGGATTCATTGATTTTATTGCTTTTTCCTTTTATGATCATAAAAAATTAAGATTCATTAAAGAAAATTTGGCACGGAAATGGTTTTTTTACAGCTTTTTGATGTCCGGGAGAGTTACTCTTCTATCTTGTTTATGCTTTTTTGGTAAAAATTCGTGTGCAATTTTTTCAAAATTAAGTAATAATTGGCCTTTTCAGCAGAAATCAAACAACTTAGATATCAGTCACGTCATTGACTTTTATGTAAAATTTGATATAGTGGTTGCATAATTTGAACCGGTGGTTAGAAATATGTTTTTTGGGGAAGTGAGATGTCAATTCTAATTTCTATTGCCTTCAAGTCATGAAAATATATAGATACAAAGAGCATGGATGCTAAAGGACCTGTTTGCCTGAAGAAAATCAGATCAACTGTAAGAGATCTTCAATGAGCCTCCTTGATTGTATAGTTCACAGAAAAACCAAGAAAACCAAAGGCGCTCGCCCATAGGGAAACCAGGCCAGAACATAGTTTAATATTGGAGTTAACCAGCATAGAGTGGGTCATACAACAGGGTGAGTTTGCAATGTAGGAAATAAAATTTGCCTTCAATTGGGATTTGATGATGCAGATGTAATAAAAAAGGAAATTTAAACTGACGCACCAGAGTCAAAACACATGGAAATGGCTAATATTTGGGAGTAAGTAATTGTTATCTCTAGTGGAGACCGAGGTGCACTTCATTCTTGGATGCCCTGTCTACTATGAGATCAGAGGAAGGTTTCATTGCTTGTTCAGAGATTCTCAGACCCTCGCTGACTTTTTCAAGTATCCCGATCAGAGATGTTTGGCCCTATATATGCAGGAGGCTCTTAGGTTCTGAGCGCATATTCTTCAGCCTCCCATCAGACCAGACCCCACACAGAGGATCACGACATTTTTCAGGGTACTACCTTTAGACAGGGGCACCAAGAGATCGATTGATACCAGTACGTATCCAGACTCCAGATCAGTGAGGATCTGTGGGACCTCACCTTGCCACACGAGATCTCAGTAGCAGTTCTGTCTCAGATCCGTTCTTGGGAGACGGACTAGGTCCTCCAGCATTCAGCTGCATGCGAACCCCCCTAGGAAACGATTTAGTGGACAGTCTGCACTTGCCATTGACTCTTCATCGGGCCAACAGACTTTGTTGAGTTTCTTCAGTGTTATTCATTCAGTCTCAGATGTTAGGAGAGATGGGTCTGATCCTCAGACCTATTAGCTCATGGATCTTCTCTGCTATGGCCAGATGTTGATTTACTTCATGCATTGTATTTTTATAGGAGACCGTTTGGTTCTCCCACTTTGTATATACATCAGTGTACTCAACAGTCACTTTGACCTACTTTGTGGTCATTAGTTGGACATTATATATAATTATCTTATCTTATCTTATCTATAATATATATACAAAGAGACCAACCAGCCTCTCTTTGTGTAGCCAGAATAGCCTGTCTGTGTAACGGGGAAAGGGATTGTGTCGCTCAAAGGAGCCATATGCTCAGAAGTGTGGGGAGGAGATCTATTTTTAACCCAGCTACGAAATTTTAAAATAGTTTTTCAACCACCTTATCAACCTTTGTTTTTGGTTGCAGAAGTTAGCCTACACAGCATCGGTTATAAACCTATAAATAGTTATTTTAATTTATAGTGATTTCCTATTCCGATAAAGCATCTTGAAGACATCAAGCTGTTTACCAAAGCATTTAATATATTTACTCTTTGGACAAACTATCTATAATTATTGACCCTGTTAAATAATGTACGCATGCCCATTCCTCGTCCTTGTTTTAGATGGGATTTCTTTCTGTTAGTCAAAATTCCGGAACACATCAAAATGTGCTTCCTGGGCCTGTGCAATCTAGTTAACGAAATAGCATAAGGGACTGCAAGAGATAGGCATAATGTGGTAGGCTACTTTCGAAATTTAGTATGTATTAAGCTTGCAACTTTGATATTAGTATGTATTAAGCGTGCAATTTTGATATATGGCAGTAGGAGATATAACTTGAAAGCTTTCATGAAGGAAGCAGAATGGTCACAAGCTGAATATGAGCCATCCTTCCGTGAATACTGACGGAGCTAGTATCTCAGTAGCATTGGCAACTTTCATTCTCATTAGTCTTGTATTCACTGGACAGCTTCTTACAGATCACATGCTCTCCCAAATTGATTATCAATCTAAATTTGCATACCTGATGGGCTTGACAGAATGTTTTGTGAACGATACCAAAACTTACCAAGCAGGGTACTCAATCTTTATAATCAAATATAATCCCTATCCTTAATTACTTGTAATTTATTTTCCTTTTCTTACACTATATTGAGGAGGCAAAATTACTGTGTTTGAAACTTTGAACTTTGAGCAACCCAGTATCATATACAAAATATTCTACGTTCTGCAAATGGTTGCAACTACCTGGTCCATTCTAGTGAATGATTAAAGGGTTGTTTGTTATCATACAGACATTTTTAGTTTTTCTGAGTTAAACTTATGTTGGAAGTTACTACCTAGTTTCTTTCACCTCAGTTGACAAGCTTAAGTGAGAATTATCTTCCAGATAGAGGAGTACCAGCTCTAATGGATCCCCACAAAGATTCCTCTTGTCATTTGCTTCTTTTCTCTTGTGAGAAAAAGGATATCAACGTGCATTAATGGATATAGGTTTGTCAGAGTGGGCTTCAGAAAACCATGGAGCAAGACTTGGCCTTTGTAAATTTTGATTATGGCTTTGGGCATTTTAGAGTGAATATAAAATTGTTCTACAGATTTGCCTATTTTAACCCATGGATTTGTTGATTTTTAAAACCATATCAATACATAAACAATGTTGAATGTCCACTACTTATCATATTTGTCAAAGGGTCTTTGCTGGGCCTGTCGTTGTTCAATAACTTTCAGTTTGAGTAAATGTAAAAATATTGTGTTGTTTGTCTAAATTGACTTTATGTTGAATAAGACTTTTGAAGTTTTGTATCTAGTACCTACTATCCTACTATAGTATAGCTTTATTTACCCTATTATTAACTAATTTGAAAAGTGGCTTAGCATGATTTTTTTGATTACAGCTGCAGAAAGAATAATGAGAAAATGGAGGGGAGAAAAATCACCCGTTTGCGGTCAATCTCTTAAGACACGTGTCAGACGACAAGGGACGGGCAGGTGTGTGGATTCTATCTTGGTACTTGAGTGATAGTATTGGTTGGTTGTGTAGCATGTTTAATATGCTTCCCTTGGTTGCCAGGAAAACAATGCCCAGGAAATATGATGTAAAGCTGCTTGGGAACACTGAAAAGATTATGGAATTAGATGAAGAAAAACTGGAGATAGAGGAGGAAGAATGCCCATTGTCTACTTTCACTGGCTCTGAAGGACAGACTTGTGAATTGAAAACTGAAGCTGGAAATAGAGAAATAAATAATGGCACATCGCTTAAAGAGTCAGGAAATAAAGAATCTCTTCCTGAGACTGCTATTAATGAATTGCAGTTCCAAAAGGATGCTCAGTTGGATAGCAACTTGCGGAGTGCTATGCACATTCAAGATCAGCATAGTATGGCACATTGTGCTGATGATCTCCAACTAGATCCATTTCAAGGAAAAGGTTTGATAGTGTATTGTTTCTTCAACAATTGAAATTGACAATGCCCCACATAGTTATCGAAGAGATTTTTTTCACTCCTACTTTTGTACTCTAGGTAATTCTCTGGTTCATTTTTTGTCTACTTAAAAGTTACACCTATGTTATTTAACTCATTTTTCCTTTGTTGAAAAATGCAGGAATCATCTCTACATTTGAAACTGAAGAAACAGTCAACATGCCCCCCAAGAATTTGTTGTCATCTTTTGACAATTCCATGGGAAGCGCTCTCGAGAGGTTATTAAATGAGTATATGAAAACAGATTCAGAGAACATACAGAAGGGGCCATTCACTAGATCTGGACTTGGGAACTATGAGATAGGAAACCCACATCCAAAAGATGCACAATTTGACACATTGAATACCTTGCCACAATCCCAGACTGAGTCAAGTAACACTATCAATTCACAATCCTTAAGTGTGGATGAAGTAAGAACTCTATTGCAGCTTGGGCAGTTGCCAAAAGGATTTGCAGGTTCTGATAGAACACCACCTCAGATGCTAACAAAAACTGGCAGTCCATTAACGTCTCCGACTCCACCTTCAAGAATTTCAGATGCTCTCGGGTCAAGGAGGAAGAGAAGCAATGGGGATAGAAGTACATCTGAAAATAGAGATGAAGTGGTACCCAAGGAAAAAACTAAATGGCAGCTTGGGCACTTGCCAAAGGAATTTGCAGGGTCTGATAGAATGCCACCTGAAGAAATTCATCCGAAGCAAACAAAATATGTCAGTCCATCAATGTCCCCAACTCTACCTTCAAGATCTTCGGCTGCTCTTGGGTCAAGTAAGAAGTGCAGAAGTGGGGTTAAGGGTACATCTGTAGATGCATGTAAACCATGCTCAGGAGATAAAGATGAAGAGGCACCCGAATATGCCACATCAAACCCTTCAAAGCAAGGGGGGAGCAGTGGGGTAAGAAGATTGAGTTTTGGTGGTGCTTCTCAATCACCAGATCTTGCTGTAGTTAACAGCAAGGAAGGTGTCAATGATGTCATGGCCATGGATTTAATGAATTTTAGATCTCCTTCCAAACAATTTGGGGAGGATGACGAGGCAAGTATTTCTGTGTTACTGTTGATTTTGCGGTATATGATTCTCAGTTTATTGTTAGTATGTGTCATGAAACAACATTGTGAATGGACCAGGAAGGAGTGACTAAAAATATCACTTGTTGCAATGTTTATTGCTTATTTCCAGGTAGAAATGGTGAGAGGTGATGTAGACTTCTCAAATGAAATTGTCTTGATCCCTGAAAGGAGCACTCCAGTGAGCAGTAGTGGACCAACTAATTGCAATGCAGTTGGATCAGGTAGGTTTTCTCCATATTTACCTCCAATCCTTATTATAGGCAAATATGCCCTTTCGCTTGAAAACAGCCAATTTTGAATCAGGCTGTCTTAATGAAGGTTGCAGTTTTCAAGTTTGGGAGAGAATGTGAATGAACAATGAATGTGTATAAGGTTGCTCTTTATTTAAGGGGACCACTGTTTTTCATTCATTTTTATCTTACAATAGTTTTTACTAAATCCAGAGTGACAGCTAATATGTTTAAAACTTTAATCATGTTGGTTTAGGACATCCTGTGAACGATGCTCATGGTTCTGCAATAGGGCAGCAAGTTGAAGAATCTCCAGTAGCATTTCACAAAAGAAATGCCAAAAAGGTTGGTGAGAATTTCACAAGAATCAATGTTACTTTTTAGGTTAAGCTCAATTGCCATTCTTCTCATTTATTGAATGCATATTTTATCATGGTTTAAACTCTGTTGCGTGTACATGTGTCAAAGTTAGTAGAAAAGAAGCCACAATATGGTTAGTCATCTCATGCCTAACCATTTTCTCTTTTCTCAGGGTATTCTTTCTAAGTTAATATCATTGTCACGGGGCATTAGTCATTACAGACTTTCTGTTAAAACCCAAATTGAATCCAAGGAACTGTGGAGACATAAGCCTTTTTTCCCTGTGTTGTCATATCCTTAAACCCCAAATATCTCCTATTTAGTATCCATTGGAATTGCAGTCTCGTGCTTCTTTTTCAGCTATATTCATATTGTTACTGGCTAGTCAAAGGGCTGCCTCAATGTGGTTGTTGGCATATTGATGTCGTAAAACTAGGGCCTATTGAATGATCACAAATATTATGAAAAACTAACTATAAGACAATAGTTTTAGAGGGATATTTTAATAGAACAAAAAATCAAATATTAAGCATATTTATTTGCTGCAGTGGCACTAATAATCTTTGTCCAGAAGAATCTTCTTGAAGTAGCTTTCCAGGTTGAGATCCAACATTGTCAGTCTAAAATTCAGTGCATATTTATAGCATAATGCTCCCTCTTTAATGGGTATGTACTATGTTGCACACGATACCTCAGACCGTACTCCACTGTACTTCTTAGGTACCTCAACACATGTAATGTCCCAAGGGAATTTTGCCCTTAGGGTTTTATTTTTGTCTAGGGTTTCAAAATATCATGAAAAGAGTTATATACCATAACAGTAGTGCACATTCATCTATTCATATAACAGTAGGTATCGTTAATAATATAAAGATATTCAACAGCAAACTACTATAGATTGGGACTATCTGTCCACCAAAACAATCCCAACTGTAATGTTAATATTCAACCGTAGTGGTCTCCAGACGTCTTGGTCCTAGGCTGAACTATGAGTTCCTGATATATGTGGCTTGCGTGCTGTTGCATATATCTGGGGAGGTTGCTAGTTCCCTATCAAAATTCTCTTTTAAAAAAAAAATATTCCTGTTACAGTAGTGAAATTAAATCAAGAATGCTGTTCCCACAAAACTTCAATCCACTTACAGAATAGTTGACTTAGAATCTGCTATACTATTTATACCCTACTAAATTGAATGCCTTGTTTCCTGGGGGAGGTTGCTAGTTCCCTATCAAAATTATCTTTTAAAAAAAGATATTCCTGTTACAGTAGTGAAATTAAATCAAGAATGCTGTTCCCACAAAACTTCAATCCACTTACAGAATAGTTGACTTAGAATCTGCTATACTATTTATACCCTACTAAATTGAATGCCTTGTTTCCTTTACAGTCCTGCTTCTCAGGTCTGTATGCTGGCTATCGCTGACCTGCTGAACCAACTTGTGTTGACAGAGTCTTCTTTAGTTGCTATACAGGAACCCTAGCCAGGTGCTGTAGGAAGATCCTCAACCAGCCACAGTGGTTGCCATCAATCAGTCACAATTCTACCATTTAGTCTGCTGCAGGGAGACCTTAGGGAAACCCTCACAGGCTGCCATAGGAAGCCCTTGACAAGGAGGTACTGCCTTCACGTGCTCCAACAAAGGTTCTGTCCAGGTAACCTTTATCCGCAGCCTCAGTTCCAGCTCGGCCACAGTGTTGTTCCTTAATCTGCCTCGTAACAAGCCTGGGAATGGGGGTCCCGAATGTTGATTTTTTTGTAGCATTGGGAGGTATTCTTGTATGGCAAAAGGGGTCTCCAAGTCGGCCCAACCAAATGAAAGGGCGTGTCGCCTGGATTATTTTGCCCCATTCAACAAGTATAAATAGATGATGTGACATCTCATTTTCTCCACCAAGCAAGAGCAATTCATCTTCTCTCTCATTATCATCTTATCTCTCTTGGATAGCCGCACATGTGACATCCCAACTGTAATGTTAATATTCAACAGTAGTGGTCTCCGGACATCCCAATCCTAGGCTGAATTATGAGTTCCTGATATATCTGGCTTGTGGGCTGTTCTGGGGAGGTTGCTAGTTCCCTATCAAAATTATCTTTTAAAAAAAATATTCAACAGTAGTGAAATTAAATCAAGAATGCTGTTCCCACAAAATTTCAATCCACTTACAGAATAGTTGACTAAGAATCTACTATACTATTTATACCCTACTGAATTGAATGCCTTGGTTCCTTTATAGTCCTGCTTCTCAGGTTTGTATGCTGACTATCGCTGACCTGCTGAACCAACATGTGCTGACAGAGTCTTCTTTAGTTGCTATACAGGAGCCCTAGCCAGGTGCTGTAGGAAGATCCTTAACCAGCCGCAGTAGTTGCCATCAATCAGCCACAATTCTACCATTTAGTCTTCCACAGGGAGACCTTAGGAAATCCTAACAGGCTGCCGTAGGAAGACCTTGACAAGGATGTACTGCCTTAACGTGCTCCAACAACGGTTCTGTCCAGGTAACCTTTATCTGCAGCCTCACGTCCAGCTCGGCCACAGTGTTGTTCCTTAATCTGCCTCCTAACAAACCTGGGAATGGGGCTCCCGAATGTTGGTTTTTTTTGTAGCATTGGGAGGTATTCTCGTATGGCAAAAGGGGTCTCCAACTCGGCCCAACCAAATGAAAGGGTGTGTCGCTTGGATTATTTTGCCCCATTCGACAAGTATAAATAGATGATGTGACATCTCATTTTCTCTACCAAGCAAGAACAATTCATCTTCTCTCTCATTATCATCTGCTGAAATTTCTAAGTATTACTCGTTAGAAATTTTATCTGTATTCTTTGGTTTATTTCGCCTACTTGTTTAATTACTAACAAGTTATTAACCATATAAACACTGAAATAAACACAATACAGTCTCAGCCATCTACAGATCAACAACTGAAAGAAATAGACACACAAGTGACACCGTTATTTTTGGACAATCGTCCCCTGAAAAAAAACCCAACTTGGGAAAACTGGTGCAGCAATTCTGAGGGTTATATTATTATGCAGTGTTTCTGAGTACAACTGGGTGCCAAACTGGCTCACCCTACAGAGAAAAATAACCTGACAATAATACCTCTCTTCGGAAGTAGATATTCAAAAAGTATGCCCCACGAAACCCTCTACAGCAAAATCTAAAGCACTGCGTCAGCCCTCCTGGCCTTTGCGTTAGCCTGAAACCCTTTGCGTCAGCCTTCTGAGGCTCTGCGTAGCCTCTCTGGTTCTCTGTGTCACTCCTGCAGCCTCTGCGTGGATGATGCAGACCCTTTTGGCCTCTGCGCAGTCCGTGCTAGCCTTTGCGTGGCTCCCTCTGGCTCTGCGTCTGCCTCTCTGCCTGTGCGTTGGTCTTTTGACACTATCTCTGCCTTTTTGCTCGTATTCACTGCCTCTTGCTACAACTCTGATCACTGATTCAATTTCTCTTAGCAAACCCTGCTCTAGAAAATCGAATCACTGATCACTCTGGTGTGTTTTCCAACTGACCCTCAAGCCTCTTATACTTTTCTCGTTGGTCTTTCAACGACCGAGATTAAATCTCTAATCAACGACTAAGATTAGATTTGGCTTGATGCATGACTTTTGGAACCTTCTAACCCAATTTTATATTAAAACCCATTAATATTTTATTTTTTCCTAAGTTTAGACTTAGGAATTCCATTAAAAATATTAATTATTTTAATATCTCCCAAACCGGATACAATCTGTCAAAACCATTTATGGGTCTTGGAGATTTCATGTGCTTTAGCCTCTCCACCAATTTTCATGTCTAGAGCACATTCGCTGCTACCCCAAATCAACACTCCCTCTTATAGCAAGGACTGTGCTCTAGTAATACTCCACACTGAGCATCACCTTGATTATCCAACATCGGTCCCTGTGTTGATGCTAGGCCTCCCTGCCCAACATCCTTTGCATTGCTGCATCCTGTACTACTGCCCATGGCCCTGCCACTGCCACTGCTGCATCCGTACGGCAGCTCGCTCTGCATTCGTGCTGCTGTTGGTCCATCCTCCCAACACTGCATCTGCACTGCATCCCCCTCTCATCATGCTGCATCGTGCTATTGCATACTGCTACTGCACTGCAACTTAGTTACTGAGAAGTAAGTCACTGTTCCAACCAACTTCTGACATTCCTGTCAGGCTAGAAACACTCCCGATGCTGAAGCTCCCTTTGTCGCTAACAAGTGCTCCCTTTATTGACCTCTGTGTTGCTGCAACAACTCCCTGCATCTCGCACCGTTGCACACCTCTTTGTGCCATCTTGCACCGTTGCAACACTCCTGTGCCTCTCACACTGTTGCAGCCTGCTAGCCTCGTGCTGCCTGGGGACTCCTGCATTGTAGCACTCTCTACCGCTTCATCCGCATTCGTCTCTACCTACATCCACCAGTCCTGCTACTCCTCATCGTGGCTCTCGTAGCAAGGTATAATCTAAGAGGTTGGGTACCTCAAGGATCCTGCACCTCATCGCTTGTAGTCCGTCTGACTACAGCTCGATGTCTCCCTACTTCTTCTTAAGTGGCACATGAGCACTCATGCAACAATCGTCATCCTCTTCGACTTCTTTCTCCGCCCTCGCTGGCGCTGCCTTCGAGTCAGAAGCCTCTCCCTTACTCTTCTTCCTCGGACACTGGTTCGCATAGTGACCCAGTTCCCCACAATGGAAGCACTTGACCTTGGAGAGGTCCTTCTTTCTCTTCTCCTGCTTTCCAGCAGATGCTAGAGCTGCATCCTCTTCTCTTCCTTCTTGATCCTAACCCCTTTACCACTACTTCTTGCCTTGGTCAGCCGTCTGATCTCTTCTTGACGAAGATCCGCCCACAGTTCTTCCCAATCCGGAAGACTCGTCTTGCCCAGTATGCTTTGGACAAATGTCTTCCAGTTCTCGGAGATTGTGTTAAGTGCGGTCCTTACCATCAACTCCTGATTCGGCGTGGCCCCTATGGAAGTTAGTTGGTCACGGATCTCCTTCAACCGACCGAGGAAGACATCTATCTGCTCTCTTCTGCATTTGGTATGACCTTAGCTGATTCTCCGGGAGCATCTTCCTCTGCACGGAAGTATGCTGGTACAATGTCTTCAAAGTGTCCCACATCTTCTTTGCCGTTTCCTTCTCGGCAATATGTGGAACCACATGATCCTTGACCCCATCAAGGATGATATACTTTGCCTTAGCCATTGCCTCCTCGTACCTTTCATTAGCTATCGGGTCAACTGGGATAGCCATCACTCTCAAGGCGAAGCCCTTGAGATGATGTCTGTCTAGAATGGACAAGATCTTGGCCTTCCAGACCACAAAGTTGGACGCTTCGTCTAGCCTGTCCTGATTTCTCATTCACGGCCATCTCGTAGCTCTTCTCTGTCGACTCCTCCGAGTCTCTCTACTTCCTGCCTGGAAGTTCTTGGTTCGACTCCTGTTGAGTCTCTCTACTTCCCACCTGGAAGTTTTCAGTTCGAATCTTGCTGAGTCTCTCTACTTTCCATTTGGAAGTTCTCTTCTGGACTCCCTCTGAGTCCCGATTTCCCTCCTAGAAATCCTTCTGCCAACTGTCTAGTCGCTCCTCTTCGATCCTCTGTGCAACTGCAACAATGATCCAGATTCCTTGGCTAGAAATTCGCCTCGGCAGCAATTCCCTCTACCTTGGTCTTGCCCTGCTAGGTATTGTTCTGACTATAGTACCCCACTAGCTTCGCTCCTGCAAACTGCCCACAACTTCCTTTGCCCCAACAACTGAAGGATTGAGCCTCTTGGCTCTGCGCAATCCTGGCACCGGTGAAACAACTCCCTCATCCAACTGCGTCAGCCCTCCTGGCCTTTGCGTGAGCCTCTCTATGCCCTCCTCAGCCTTTGCGCTGGCCTCTCTCTGGCCCAGACTGATGACGCAGTCCCTCTGCGTCAACCCTTCCTCTTTTGCTTTTGCAAGGACTAATGTCACTCGGGATAGTTGATTTTGCTGCAAATGCTCTGCTCAGCTGATGCCTTCAGCTCTCCTGTGATCTGCAACCACGCTCTGAAACCATGTTGAAATTTCTAAGTATTACCCGTTGGAAATTTTATCTGTATTCTCTGGTTTATTTCGCCTACTTGTTTAATTACTAACAAGTTATTTAACCATATAAACACTGAAATAAACACAATGCAGTCTCAACCATCTACAGATCAACAACAGAAAGAAATAGACAAACACACAAGTGACACCGTTATTTTTGGACAATCGTCCCCGAAAAAAACCCAACTTGGGAAAACCAGTGCAACAATTCTGAGGGTTCATTATTATGCAGTCTTTTTAAGTACAATGGGTGCCAAACTGGCTCTCCCGACAGAGAAAAATAACCCGGAAGTAATACCTCTCTTCGGAAGCAGATATTCAAAAAGTCTGCCCCACGAAACCCTCTCCCTCACACTTTGAAGCACTGCATTAGCCCTCTTGGCCTTTACATCAACCTGAAACCTTTGCGTCAGCCTTTTGAGGCTTTGCGCAGCGTCTCTGGCTCTTTGCGTCACTCCTGCAGCCTTTGCGTGGATGACACATGCCCTTTTGGCCTCTGCGCAGTCCCTGCTAGCCTCTGCGTGGCTCTCTCTGGCTCTGCGTCTGCCTCTTTGCTGGTCTTTCGGCACTATCTCTGCCTCTCTGCCTCGTACTCACTGCCTCTCGCTGCAACTTTGATCACTGATTCGATTTCTCTTAGCAACCCCTGCTCTAGAAGATCGAATGACTGATCACTCTGGTGTGTTCTCCAACTGACCCTCAAGCCTCTTCTTATACTTTTCTCGTTGGTCCTTTAACGATCGAGATTAAATCTCTAATCAATGGCTAAGATTAGATTTGGCTTGATCCATGACTTTTGGAACCTTCTAACCTAGTTTTATATTAATACCTATTAATATTCTATTTTTTCCTTAGACTTAGGAACTCCTTTAAAAATATTAATTATTTTAATATCTCCCAAACTGGGTACAATTTGTCCAAACCATTTCTGGGTCTTGGAGATCTCATGTGCTTTAGCCTCTCCACCAATTTTCATGGCTAGAGCACATCCGATGCTACCCCAAATCAACATCATCTTATCTCTCTTGAATAGCCGCAAGTGTGAGGAGGCCGAGTTTGACTGAAGTTGACTGAACTGTTTTTGACCAAGTCTTGGAGGCTGCATGTGTAAATCTATTTCACTGTTGACCAAGTTGAAGGCTTGACTGCAATACAAATTTGACTGCGGTATAGATTTGACCACATATTGACTAAGGCCGAAGTTTGACTATTTGATCAGTGTTGACTTCTGTATATTGTGGTTGGTTTAACTAGTGTTAACTTGCTGCTGTTTTACCATGTTTGACTGGTACTTAGACTTGTATATTGGCACAAATTTCCAGACAAATTGCTGATTTGTAAACCTTGTTGAAGAATAATTTCTTCTAATGAAATGTTGCTGGGTTTTCTCCAGAGGTTGGGTTTCCCAGGGAAAATTTATTGTCTCTATTGTGCATGGTTGTCTTTTTGTGATCTTTATTCTTTCCGCTGTATTTACTGTTGAGATTTTCTGAAGTGCAATTATTCAATGATAACAGTGGCATAAATACTGGTTGAAAATCATCAAGAAGTAATTACCTGGCAGAAAATTGTATCTACGACATTCTTGCATAGAAAATTCAACATGGTATCAGAGATTTGTTGAAAGATCAATTGATGAAGTCAGCCTAAGAGACAATATTCAATAGCTTGATTGGTTTTTGGATCTTTCATCAAAATGGCGCCAAGTCTTAGAGTTGAAGATAGGTTGGATGGTGCTACCAATTTCAGATCTTGGAAGACCGAGATGCTTCTTACATTGGAAGAAAATGAGCTTTAGGATCATGTGGAGAAAGTCATTACAGAGCCAAAAGGATTTGAAGAGAAAGCCAAATATAAGAGGGATGTAGCCAAGGCTAAGAGAATCTTGATAGATTCCATAAAGGATCACTTGATTCCTCATGTTGCTGGTTTGAAGAGTGGCAAAAAAGTATAAGATGCTTTGGTGGGATTGTACGAGAGTAGTAGCATTAGTAGGCAACTAATCTTGAGGCATCAACATCAGAGTGTTATGATGTCTAGACTCTAGATTAGATTTTGTTGTTTCTTATCTTATGAGAGCCTCTCAGTTGAGAGATGAGCTTAGAGCCATTGGAGATTCTATTGATGATACATAATTTGTTACAGTGACTCTCAATGGATTCCCTTCCTCATGGGATCCATTTGTTCAAGGAATTTGTGCATAAGAGAAGCTACCCAAGTTTGATAAACTATGGACTGATTGTGTCCAAGAGGAGGCCAAACTGTTGTCCAAAAGCAACTTGCAGAATCTACAAGAAGAAACTCAAGCTCTTGCAACCCATGCAAGGAAAGGAAAAGGAAGACGAAGAAACTTAGTAAAGTTTGATAAGAAGAATACAAGTGGAAGACCTGCTCCAACTTAGGATCAAAAGAAGGATATGTCAAAGATCAAGTGCTTCAATTGTCGTGATTTTGGACACTATGCTTCCCTATGTCCTTAGAAGAAAATGAAGAGAAACAAGCGTGCATTAGCAACCATGTTGTTGTTGATGATGAGCTTCCACCACATAAGAAGTTGAAGGAATATTTCCTTGTCTTCGCTCTTACGGGCACTATTACAGATGGCAACGATGTTAGGTTGGTGGACAATGGTGCTTTTAGGCACATGACTAGTTTTCGAGATGCTCTCACTGATTTGATAGAGAGAGACTCAACATTATAGGTGGAACTTGGGGATAAATCCATATATGTAGTGAAAGGAGTTGGATCAATAATGTTTCAGCTAGAGTATGAAGATTCACTTCACATGAGAGATGTTTTGTTTGTACCAGGATTGAAGAAAAACTTGCTCTCTATCCCAACATTAGAGGATAGAGGATACAAAGTTGCATTTGTGGATGGATATGTTCTTATATGGCCTAAGGGCTCGAACATGGACTCAACAGGTTTGATTAGTGTTTGAGAGGGAGGGAAATGCAAACTGATAAGATGGCCAACCCAAGCATTGGTACATGATAGTATTAGTCAATGTGAGTTATGGCATCGAAAATTTGCTCACTTGCATTACAGGGCTTTACAAGCATTGAGGAAGTTGGTTACAGGTCTTCCAAAGCTTCAGGTGGAGCATGATGGTGTTTATAGGGGATGTGCACTCGGCAAGAATGGTAAGAGATCTTTTTCGAGCAATGATAGTAGGTCCAAGGGGATATTGGATCTAGTGCATTCAGATATTGCAGTGACTAGGAAGAGGCCAATGTAGCTTCGTGACACTTTGCAGGATGCAAAGAAGCATGCAACTCTTAGAGTTACTTTCAGGGAGAGTAAACGACCATAAAGGTACTCGGGTTATATGGCATTGATGAGCAACATTATTGATTCCGAGTCTTCTATTTATGAGGAGGCAACATGCCAATAGCTTTGGAAGGATGCCATGATGGAGGAGTATCAGTCTATCATGAAGAATGATGTGTGGGAGATAGTTTCGAGACCAGAAGGGAAGTCAGTGGTGATTTCCAAGTGGATTTATAAGATCAAGCATGCAACAGATGGTAGCATCGAGAAGTACAAAAGGAGGTTCGTGGTAAGATGGTTCTCCTAGAAAGAGGGAGTGGACTATGGCGAGATGTTTGCTCCAATCACCAAGTACACTTCTATTAGAACTATTGTTTCTCTTGCTTTAGTTATGGGTTGGAAGATACATCAGATGGATGTAAAGACTACATTCCTCAATGGTCTGATTGAGGAGGAGGTGTACATAGATCAACCTTAGGGCTTCGAAGGTGCTTGGGAAGGAGTCCCATGTTTACAGATTGAAGAAGGCTTTGTACGGACTCAAGTAGGCACCTAGGGCATGGTATTCTAGGATTGATGGATACTTTATGAGCTTGGGCTTCACCAAGAGTGTTGTGGATCTTGACCTTTACTTCATGATTGTTGATGGTGATCCTTTGATCTTGGGGCTGTTTGTGGATGATCTGTTCCTAACTAGAGCAGAGAGGCTCATTGTCAGGTGCAAGAGGGAGTTGGCTTCAAAGTTTGAGATGAAGGAACTTGGCCTGATGCACTATTTCTTGGGATTAGAGGTGTTGCAGAGACTTGACGAGAACTTCTTGGGACAAGGGAAGTACATTGTTTAGATTTTGAGGAGATTCGACATGATGGATTGGAAGTCCATGACTACACCTATGGAGACCAATCTGAAGAAGCTGAGTGATTTCGCTTCAAATTTTGATTTGGTGGATGCCACGATGTATAGGCAATTGATTGGATCCTTGATGTACCTTATTAACACTAGGCCGGATATTTGCTTTGCAGTGAACACCCTAAGCCAGTATATGGTCGAGTCGAGGCAGGTACATTGGGTTGCACCAAAGTATGTGTTGAGGTACCTGCGTGGTACAGTTGGATATAGTTTGAGATATGTCTCAAGTGGTGAATTTGTTAGTTTTTGTAGCATCGAAGGTGTTCTAGTCTCGAAACTTTGTGGAGAGGCTAAGACACAGTTCTCCATAACCCATAAATATTTTCTGGAAATTCCAACTAGAAATATGATCTTTCACATCCTTAGCCTCCAGTGATCCACTTGAGTCAAGTTGAAGCATAATGGTATCAAAACCCCTTATTGCATAATTGGAATCAATGTGAAGCTTTGCATGGAGATCTGAGTCCTCCTTAAAACTATTGAATAACTCTTGTGCTTCTTTAATGTGGTACGGAAAAGTTCCCAAGGGCTATGGTTGAGAGCCTCAACAGAGTGGAATAAAAAGATCACAAAGAAAACTCATGCAATCAGATCAAGCACTTGAATTCACAAAAGTTTGGACTAGAGACGTATCGAAGGTCCTATGTTTGAAGTAAATCTGGTAGGGTCCAAACCCTCAATCTTCTTCTAACATGTGAGGACTTGAAAATATATCACAGAGACACAATCAGGTCATCGAATTCAAAGTACAAGTATGTATATCTATATATATCATCGTAAGCATCATCACAAATTAACATTCATAAGATAACAATGCAATTTGGAAACAAGACATGAGTTTCTTTATTAACTGCAAGCATCAATCATAGGTGAAGCTACAACCTTATCCTAACCAAAGTTATTGACAAAACGTTCCTTCAGATCCATCGAGCCCGATCCATTTAAGACTTCCTCTCCAATATATGTAAGAAGAGCTAGGTAAGAAGGCTAAGTATCTTTGCAAGGAAGCAAGGGTTTCCTAGAGACTGGGACTGCAGGAAGCACGAGCAAATTGCAGACCTGATTTGGGAAAATTTGGGCATAATATGGATACCTCTCATTAGGATTGAATTAGGCCTAGCCATGGGGTGTATATATACCATCACAAACCAATTAATTCAATTAGGCCACAAGCTCCTGTAAGTGGGATTTCGCTATAATTCGTAAACCTCGCTTGATTTTTTTTTTTTTGTTTAATTGTTATCTATATATATATTTTTTGAAATTTAGTGCCCCCTTGCACTGATGCCATTGACATCGATCCACACACATTTGAATGAACGAGATCCAAGATCCCGTTGGACCTACTACTTCACATTCTTTCTAAGTTCTCACCCTATGTACAAGCCCTGTTGCTTGATACTGAACTCTTGGAGACCAGTGACAATCTCCCTCAGGATTGACAACACCATGTAGTGCAAGTGTTCCATTTTGTTGTGCCACAACTCACATGGGTTGTCACTGTTGAGTAACAAGGCTTGTACTGGCTTCCCTTGCAACCTCTAGAGACTGCCCTTTCTAATCGCAATGACCTTTAAGACTAGCTCCTTCTGGATATATGATTTCCTCACCCTTTTGAAATATCACAACAAATCCTCTGTCCTCCATAGTTGAGACTAAGAGCAAGTTCTTAGTTCCAATACATATTTCACATCATTAGCCTATAGTGATCCTCTTGAGTCAAGTTGGAACATAATGGTCCCAAAACCCCTTATTGCATAATTGGAATCATTGTGAAGCTTTGTGTGTAGATCTGAGTCCTCCATAAAACTATTGAATAACTCTTGTGCTGCTTTCATGTGGCATGATGCACCACTGTCCAAGTACCAAGCACTACTCGTGATGGTGCTGGTAGATAGACAAGAGACCAATGAGAATTCCTTTTTGAACTTCACTACAAACTCATCAAGTTGTACCTCTGTTGATGTTGATGTCTCTTGGGACTTCCCCTTCCCCTTCCCCTTTTTCTCCGAACGTTGTGATGCACAATGCTCATTCTTATGGCAAATGAAGCACTTGATTCTACTTAAGTCTTTGTTGCTCGATTGTATACTCAATTAATATGGCTCAAGGTGATAGGTAAGAGGTCTATAAGATGTGATAAAGCACCGACAAAACCTAGAAGGCCTAGATATTCTATGCCAAGATCCAAGTAATCTATTCCTAGACCAAATTGATGGTTGTTATAAGCTAGGGTTTTTTGATTTGCAAAGATAATGTACATGATATCATATAACAACAAAAGAGAAGGCCTTTTAATGGATATTCAACAAAAGGGAGTACGGCCTTCCAATAGACACCAAAAATTAAGGTTTATTGATGGAATTTTATGACTGAAAGCATGCATAAACGACAAATTAGAGATGTAACTATTGATGCAACAATGCTAGATTTTGCTTTTTGTAACTTATTAATGTAATTCCTAAATGAACCATAAATGTCAAACTTGAATTCACTTTCATGCAATTTTCCACATAAAAACCCGAGCTGCCAACCCTAGACATCTAGGAAAAAGGAAAGAGAAGAAGAAATTTAATTAATTAAAAGGGTGATCAACATAATAAAAGATTAGTGCCTTGACCTAATTTGGAAAATGGAGTCTTTTAGGGCTGTTTCAATGAAAACAACCTTGTTGAAGTAAGGGGAGGATGATTAGGACATCCAATCAATACCCTAGCGATTTCATTGTCAGTGGAGAATTTAAATATAAGGAATTCACACTCATAGTTTCCTTGTAGGCTTCAAGGAGAACAATTTTGCATGCTATAATGGAGCAAGATCTCAACATGGTTTATCATTTAATTATGGCACAAAATAAAAACCCTACTATGCAAATATAATATGAAAAACATAGAAAACAAGTATGAAACTTACGAAATTCTCCAGAGAAACACTTCATTCAATCCCATGAAAACATCTCCATGCAAGAAACCATCTCCAAGAGAAACTTTCACCATAAAAGGTTCACATTTTGCCCAAGTCGAATCTAGGAGACTAATTTGCACTCGTTTGGAGAAAAGAGTAATAAATGTGTGATGATCAAAATGAAATAAGTGGAGCCTTGTTAATTTTTATGGTATGTTCTATATGCTTGCAACAATTACTTCAATTTCTTATTAGCCTGATAACAATTCCACTAAAGATTTCAATCACAATAGATTTCAGTAACAATCACTTAGCATTTACTTTAGATCATCATTGACAGTAATTGTAGATAGAACCTCATCAACGATATGCACAAGAAGACAAGCCAAGACAATGAATACAAAGATTCAATTTAGTATAATGATGACAAAGTCAAAGTCAAGAATTTGACTATCCAAAGAAAGATGACCAACCAATATCCAAAACAAGAAGCCCAATTTGATCTTTCAAAAGTCTGCAATTCTGAGATTAGTCAACAACAATCAATATGCCCTAACCAGTCAAGTCAAACTAGGTCAAATCCCAGTCAAACAACCTCCAAATAAATCGGTCAAACAACCAATCAGTGTGGCCTCCCAAGCTGGTCAAAGGAGGGCCAAAAGAATCCAGAATTCTGCGGTCAAAGGAGAGAAGTCTGTGGTCAACGTTGGTCAACCTACCCAAAAATCCTCGAAATCTATGCTAGAAGATGTTGCCTGCCCAAATAGAGAATATTCCACAAAAATCACAATCAAACAGTGCCAAAACACCTTGGTCAACGCTGGTCATAGTCAACTACTGAAAGTCAATGTAGAGAAAAACAGAGCTGCCAAGAAACCCTTCGCACGTGTCTGCGTCGGGATGTATGAACCAATCAGATGATGAGAGAGGAATGTATGATGTGTTGATGGCAAAATGAGGTGACCTTAAGTTGTATTTATATGGATCAACATGGGGTTCAAAAGACATGTCTCTTGAGGAAGCGAGCCTACATGAAGAGGGGCGCGACTTGAAGAAGGGGCATTTGTAGGTGTCCAAAAAGTCTAATTTTTAAAGTGAAGGATGATCCCATCAAGGGTAGTCTAATGAGTGATGAGCCATCAAAAGAGGGGCTTCTAGGAAGAGGAATTAGCCCCTAGTTGCACCTTTTAACACTCCCTCCTAACTAGGGAGTAATTCCAATTGTCAACATCGAAAATGACATGAGGACTTGCCAAAATGATAGAGGCAAGTCCTCATGTCCAGGTGATAGAAACCCTACCAGGCTTGATCCTTAATTATCAAGTTGTTGAACATCATGCATCCTAGTCATAGGGAATATAGTAGTACTTGACACGTCCGTTGGTAGTACTAATTAACCCTAACCACTTTTTCCAACTCATTGGCCAAATGAGAGGTACTTCCCAAGAGTCCCAGACTGCAAGGGTAGGATGTATGCTGGGGTATCCATAGGGGAAGGTGAATCACTCACCTTGTTCTCATATAATGTACTGCATAGGGGAAGGTGAACCACTCACCTTATGCTCACATGCTGGGGTATGTACTCCACAGGGGAAGGTGAACCACTCACCCTGTGCTCATATAACTCCAAGAAGTACCCCAGTCCCCCAGGAGCTCCCAAAGCTCAATGTTTAACTCAATCGGGACCCTCATGGGAGGGTCTTTCCACGATTCCAAGTCTCTCTCGGTCCTGATGAGTTGGAGCTTTACTGCTCCTTGTTGTACCATATCTCGGATAAAGTGGTACCCAATATCAATATGCTTGGATCGATCGTGGAACATGGGATTCTTTGAAAGGCGAATCTTGCTTTGATTATCACAATAAGTGACCGTGGTATCCAGCACGTTCTTAATTAGCAAACTTAAGAGCTTCCTCAACCAAATGGCTTCACAACAAGCTATCCTAGCTGCAATATATTTAGCCTCAACATTGCTTAGTGCAATAGATTTTTATTTTCGACTCATCCATGAAATTGGAGTGGACCCCAAAGAGAAACAACATCCAAATGTGCTTTTTCTATCCACCACACTGCTAGCCCAGTCAATATTAGTATATCCATGTAATCTCAGATTCCTGGCAATGTACCTAAGTCCATGGTTGATAGTACCATGAAGATATCTCAAAAGTTTCTTTGCAACAACCTAATGTATATGATGAGGCTCAACCAAAAACTAACTCAATGTATTAACATCAAAGCATATGTCCGGTCGTGTGTTCACCAAGAACATTAAAGCTCCCACAAGTTGTCTATATTCAGTAGGATTTGCCAAATCCAGACTAGTAACACTTCCACATAGCTTCTTGAAATTTAGTTCCATCGGTGTAGTCATTGACTTGCATTCCACCATGCCACATCTTTCTAATAGTTTCACAATGTATTTTCCTTGAGAGGAAAATCTCACCTAGCTTTTGTTAGACCTCCAAGCCTAGGAAGTAATGCATTAGTCCTAGGTCCTTCATCTCGAATTTAGAAGTCAACTCCTCTTACATTGATAAATGAGAGGGTCTGCACCAGGCATAAGTGGCATGTCCTTTTCAACCTTAAAGTATAAGTTCAGATCATCATAACTTCTTGTAAATCCAAACTTCATAAGATAGCTATTTATCCTCTCATACCAAGCCCTCGGGACTTGCTTTAATCCATAGAGGGATTTCTTCAACTTGCATACATGTGTCCTATCCTGCTCTTCAAACCCTTGAGGTTATTCCGAGTAGAATTCTTCCTTAAGTCAGCCATGTAAGAATGCAGTCTTGACATCCATTTGATGCAAGCTCCATCCTTGATTTGCAGCAAGAGCAATTATGGATTGTATAGTGGTGTATCGAGCAACTGTTGCAAATATCTCATCATAGTCAACGCCTTCCTTTTGAGAAAGGCCATGAGATACGAACCTTGCCTTATATTTTTTTGCACTTCCATTAGCTCCATGTTTAATCTTGTAGATCCATTTTGAAGTGACCACGTACTTGTCCTTGGGTCAAGCACCACTTCCTAGACATTGTTCTTCACGATTGACTCATATTCCTCAGCCATATCATCTTTCCATCCTTGGTGCTTCACAACTTCTTCGAAAGTGCAAGGTTCAGTTTGAATGATAGTACTCATGGCAGCCAAGTATCCTTGATACCTGGTGGGCTTCTTACTTTCCCGAAATGTTCCTCATCAGGCAACATGATTTTAAGTAGCTTGAAGTGTATCCCGAAGCCATAGTGGTCCTTTCTTTGAGGTAGAGGGACCAAAAGGAGGTGGATCAAGTGGATCCATCGGGCCATCAACATTGGGCATGGGATCATCCATCAGAGGTTCTTCTTGACCCTTAGTAGCATCATCATCCTTCTTGTGATAGAGAGATCTCTTGCTTTTCCCAGGGTAGTGTCTTCATCAAAAGTAACATCTCTACTTACTTCCACATCCCTTTAACCAAGTACATACATTAGACATGCCTTTGAATCTTCACTATATCCAACAAATACACCTTTCTTCCTAGAGGCTTCCAACTTGTTCCTTTTCTCATTTGGTACATGAAAATATACAGGACAACCAAAGATTCTAAAATGAGCAACCTCAAGTTTCTTACCATTGGAGACTTCTTCGTGTGTCTTGAAATCCAAGCTTTGATGAGGGCTCTTATTTTGAATGTACACAACGGTGTTCACAACTTCTCCCCATAAAAACTTTGGTAGACCTTGATCACAAATCATGGTACGGGCAGCTTCCATAATAGTTCGATTCTTTCTCCCGACAATTCCACTTTGTTGTAGATTATATGGAATGGTTGTGTCCCTCTTAATACCTGCCTCTCTGTAAAAGTCATTGAATTCATTAGATTCATACTTGGTTCCATTATCAGTTCTTAATGTCTTGATCTTCTTTCCTGTATGATTCTCCACCAAGTCTTTGAAAGAACAAAACCACCTAAATACTTCATCCTTCTTCTTTAGGAAATAAATCTAAGTTTTGCTGGGGAAGTCATCCATAAATATCACATAGTATAAGTATCCTCCCAATGAAGTCATGGGCAAAGGACCAACCATGTCAGAATGGACCAATTGAAGAATATCAGATGTCTTGCTCTCACTAGAAGGGAATGGTCCCTTTGTATGTTTTCCAGCTGCACAACCTTGACAAACTCCTTCATGATTCATATGAAACTCGAGCATCCTTGCGACCATCTTCCTTACGCCAGGTAAGGCTTTGTAATGTAATTGAGAAAATCTCTAGTGCCATAGCTCGCATTGAATAGAGATGTCATTTGCCAAAGCTCCCAAAGGACTTCCACCAACTTGATAAAGACCATCAACCCTAAACCCAAGAGTAAAAGAATTTTTAAAGTTCTTATTCCATGCATGTACCTTTCCATCAATGAAAGCTACCTTGAAGCCTTTGTCTTTCATCATCGAAATAGACACCAAATTCTTCTTCGAGTCGGGCGAATACAAAACATCTTGAAGATGTATGGTTTGACCATAGTTCAAGTGAAGAGTAACAGTTCCTATCCCTTTCACAGGGTAGGTGGCATTATTTCCAAGAATAATATTTAGATTAGTATTCCTCTCAACTAAATTTGAGAGAACCTCCTTATATCCAGTGAAGTGCCTTGAGGCTCCACTATCAATTAACCAATGGTCCAAGGTGTCCGGAGGAGAGGCAGTAGACAAAGCAGAAATGAGATAATATTCATCTTGTTTTTCAACAACATTATTTTCATCATACCTGGCATTTCTTGTCCTCTTGGGAGGTCGATTATTTCCTTCTCGAGCAGTAGGAACATTCCTTTTTCCTTTATTGTTAGACCCGTTGTTTCTTTGATTGCTATCGTTGTCTCTTGGAGGTTTTTTCTTGTTAGGAAATTCTCTAGCATAGTGTCCAGACTCCAAACTTGTTGTAATTAACGTCTTCCTTTGCCTTTTCCTTTGAATCCCTTCTTAAATCCTTAACCTTGCCTTCTTGAATTAGATGGGCCAACATCATTCCTCTTTTTAGCATGTGCAAAGAAAGTAGTAGGTTCCCTTCCATTAGCTGACTTACTCTCTCCATCATCCTTATTTCCTCTTGAGCGCATCTAGCCAATAGCTCATCAAAACTAGTTATTTGGTCATTGTTGAGAATGGTGGTGACAAATGTTTCCCATGGTTTTGAAAGGCCTCCAAGTGCAATAAGGGTGAGTTCCCTGTTAGCAATAACTTCTCCAATGGATAGCAAATCATTCTTTACTTGATTTGTTCTCATGAAGTATGCTTGTATAGACTCCCCTTTGTCCATTTTGATACCCCTTAACTTTTTCTCGAGGAAGAGGATTTGATTTGCATTGTTGACTTTGAACATCCCTTTTAACTTATCATACATTTCATTTGAAGTTCCTAAATAAGAAATATAAGAGATTAGATGCTTTTGAATGGAGTCAACTAAGATTTTCTTAGCTTTGACCTCACCTTTTCTATACTTCGTTCTAGCAACAACTTGTGCATTTGAATGAGGCTCCACCACTTTCCCTTGCACATAATCCAACACTTCATGTTCCTCCAAGGTCAAATCAAGTGTCATCTTCTAGGCATGATAATATGATTTGTCGTTGAGCTTATCCTCAATCTTGAAATAAGAGGTAGCAGCCATGGAGACTTGTCCACCAATCCTTGTTCAACAACAACAAGTATTACAACAATGGTTGCTTACTTCTTGATTGGGCTTTGTCTTCACCTTAGCTCTGATACCATGTTAATTTTTATGGTATGTTCTATGCTTGCAACAATTACTTCAATCTCTTATTAGCCCAATAGCAATTCCACTTCAGATTCCAATCACAATAGATTTCAATAACAATCACTTAGCATTTACTTTAGATCATAATTGACAGTAGTTGTAGATAGAACATCATCAACAATATGCAAAAGAAGACAAGCCAAGACAATGAACACAAAGATTTAGGCTAATGTCAGGGCAAAACCCCACAAGGGGGAAAACTAACCAATCTTTCTTATTATTTAATATCAAATGTTCAACAAAGTGAGAAGATCCAATTTAGTACAATGATGACAATGTCAAAGTCAAGACTATGACTATCCAAAGAAAGATGACCAAACAATATCCAAAACAAGAAGCCCAATATGATCTGTCAAAGTCTCCAATTCTGAGATCAGTCAACAATAGTGAATATGCCCTAACCAGTCAAGTCAAACTAGGTCAAAGCCTAGTCAAACAACCTCCAAATAAATCGATCAAACAACCAATCAGTGTGGCCTCCCAAGTTGGTTAAAGGAGGGTAAAAAAATTCAAAATTCTGTGTTCAAATGAGAGAGAAACTACTAGCCAACTTGCGATCAAAGTCTGTGGTCTAGCCTGCGGTCAACGTCAGTGAATCTACCCAGAAATCCTTGGAATCTGTGCCAAATGATGCCGCCTTCCCAAACAGAGAATATTCCACAAAAATCATAGTCAAACAATGCCAAAAACATCTTGATCAACGCTGGTCAAAGTCAGCTGCAGAAAGTCAACGTAGAGAAAGATAGAGATGCCAAGAAACCCTTCGCACATTTGTAGAGATGCTACCTCGGGCTATATGAACCAATCAGATTATGAGAGAGGAATGTGTGATGTGTTGATGACAAAATGAGGTGACCTTAGGTTGTATTTATATGGATCAACGTGGGGGTAAAAAGACATGTCTATTAACGAAGTGAGTGTTAAACACACATGGGCAACCACAAATAGGAAAGATAAAACATGACAGTACAACTTTTATTAACAACTGATATACATTTATAGTACATTGTTGTGACCGTTGGGTTTCACATCCCAAGGTCTCTTGGACTCCTTTTGTCCATTCGGCTTCCACACTAACCCATTGAGGATTAGGTGTCCAACATTCCCCCCCTTAATCCGAAGGGTTATGTATGAGTCCAAGAAGAGAGTTGTAATACAAAATGTGCAAAAATGCATGGCAACACTAGGCTGAATGTGCTCTCTGAAATGTTGGTATAAAGGGCGGTGGTTTAAGGATGACCACCAACACTGGAACGCTTAGTGCAGTTCCCGGAACTCTTCCAAAACTGGCAAGAAGCTGAAGTCTTTTGCTAGAGGAAGTGCTCCTATTGTTTTGAAGAGGGAAACCTTCAACCAATAAAGGGAGGTCTCACCCCGCATAAAAGGGAGAACTTCAACCTGAAAAGGGAAGTCTCAACCTGTGATGGTTTAAGGATGACCAACAACTCTGAAATGCTTAATGCAATTCCTGGAACTCTTCCAAAACTGGCAAGAAGCTGGAGTCTTCTGCTAGAGGAAGTGTTCTCAATTTTGTTCCTGGAATTCTTCCAAAACTGGCAAGAAGCTGAAGTCTTCTGCTAGAGGAAGTGTCCCAGATTACCGACTGAAGGCATGTTCACGGGCATCTTTGTCTCTGGCTACAACTCTGAAACTGGTGTGGCAGGTTGTGGCTCAGGTTCGCTTGATGTGACTTTGAAGCTTGTAGATGACCATCATTTCCCCCCTATCAGATACAAGGTGAGATGATGGAGAAAACTCAACTGCAAGACTATTCAATACTCTGGAACAAGTTCTGACATGTGTTTGGAATATCTTCTTGGCTGTTGATGCCCATTGCCAAGAAGCGATCCATCCAAGATGAATCTTTGTTCTTGCAGGATGTTTATTTCTGAAGCATCTGTGTGAAGAATGGGTGGTTTTATGACAATGCTTACATGGATGAAGATCAAAACAGTGATCTTTCAAATGGCCAACTTGGTCACGGTGTTGGCATTTCATGATCTGTTGTTGTTGTTGCTGTGGAAGAGGGGTAGAATCTGGAACAGCTGGCAGTGAGCTGTCATGAATGAATCTAGCACTCTGAAACTGAATGGGCTTTGAGTAGTCTAGAATATGAAAGGACAAGTCCTTGTCATATCCAAGACCAGTTCTGTGCTTGTTGTGGACAAGCTGTTCCCAAGGTCTGATGATGGGCTTGGGAAGTGCAGACTGAACTTCTGCATCTGCATGTGAATTTGCTGCTTCCTTGGGCACTGGATTTGAATCAACTTGCTGCTTATGGGATTTTGTTTCAATGTTCTGAACAGAAACAGGTTCAGAATGATGACTCCATTGCTGCAAATCTTCCTGCTGTAGTTGTGATTCAAGTTGCAGAAACTCTATCTTTTCATGTGCATTTTGTAGACAGGTTTGAATGTCTCTGAGAATTGACTTATCAATCATAATTGTACTATTGACAGTAGAATGTATTAAATTGTTTAGTAATTCCAACACTCCATCGGCCATTTTCCAACAATGAATGCAATCAAATAAAAAAGGTGCTCCACCGCGTTGCAAACTCAACAATTTAATAATACCGTGAACAAAGTTCCACTTAATAAATCATCCAAGGCTAAAGCATATGCCATACCAGGACCCTTATCCAGCGCAATCAACATACACACCAACCATGAGCAGTAATGATTGGTTCTTAATATGACCTCAACGCATATAATAGCTAGAGCCTAACCTAAGTTTAGGCACAGTCTCTAACGAAAAACAGATTAACGCACTCCAAATCAGAAAATATAATCAAACAAAGCATCATCTGCAAATTTCTTCTCTTTCAAAGAAGCAGGAGAATCAATGCAGCTCATAGGTGACAACGCACAGGTCACTGAAGGTTCACTGATTTTGTAGCATACGCTGAGCACAGTCCTTATCGCATATCAGATTTACATTGCATGGTTTCCAACATGTATTATAAAGCATATAACACTATACTATTCTTCAATACCATCACCATACCATTCGTCCTTCAAAAATTGGAGGTACACGGAGACTAGATTTCAACAATATAAATGGTTGAGCGGTGATGCTTCAGAAAGTAGACTTCGCCATAGACAGAGGGATTGAAATTACTCGAGCGCTGATACGATGCCCAGGTAATCTAACATATTCTATTCTCTTCGGCTTTTTTTGATTACAGAAATCTTCCTTTCAGCGTTCTTTTTTAGATCAAGGGCGAAAATACAAAGTAAAACTGGAAATGGCAGTTGTGGAGCAGGCCGAAAACAACTTCGATGCCAACAAATATGAAAAGAACATGTAGAGTTTCCTTGGAGGAGAAGAACTTTATTCTACCTAGGAGGAAGTTAATGAAACGTTTGACTCCATGGGGCTTCAGGAAAACCTCTAAAGAGGATTTTATGCATATGGTTTTGAGAAGCCTTCTGCTATCCAATAGAGAGGAATTGTTCCTTTCTGCCAAGGTCTCTATGTTATTCAGCAAGCGCAATGGGGAATAGGAAAGACCGCAACCTTCTGTTCAAGAATGACTGATTATTTCATTTTCGGTTCCCACACAACTGTCACTAGAACGCTTAAGTGTTTGCAGATTTCCATCACGCCAAAATCACGCTGCAAGTCCCATGCAAGGGAAGCAGGTTTTATTCCCTGCTGTCGACGCCAAACTTTCTCAAATATTACAAGTGACCGTGATATGAGTGTCCCCTTATTGTTGATGGATTGGGTCGTGGGCTAGATTCGACTATACAAATTCGTTGGGACAAACTGCAAACGGTTCAATGGAGCAGAGCGGTGCAATCATTAATGTCAGCAAATTGGCAGAGCTTAAGTGCGCAGGAGCGTTAGGTTTCCTTGGGAAGATAAAATGCCCAAGCCAGAATAGGAATTCTGAGATTTCGTTTTAAATCAAAACGAGTGTTACATATTAAAACGGCATGAGATGCCAGGCCAACGTTTTCAATGAGATGTTAGCCCGGACAACGTTGATATAACGTATGTGGACAGTTGTGGTGTGATGGAGCGGTGGTATGAATGATGAGAGAGGGAGTATTAATGTGTAGGGAAGCAGCATTCGGTGAACCGTGTTCTATGGAGGTGGATACATGTATATGCAGCAAACACATGTATGGTATGGGCAGTGTTTGCAATGGGAGTTGATACTAGCATATTAACTGGAGCTGTGATATCCAACGTAGCCACAGTGAGGAAGGCCGACTGATGTATATACATGGGGGCCGATCTGAGTTGATACTAGCATATTAACCGGAGCTGTGATATCCAGCGTAGCCACAGTGAGGAGGGCCGTCTATCCGCATTCAAATCCGCCAGATTTGACAACACTGACATGTGCAGAGTGCGCTCAATAAAATGGAACGGCTAAAGGAATCTATACTCACCATTAGGCACAGAACTGAACAAGTAAATGTAGAAAACTAAATGTTGACCTTGACTAGACCATAAAACACATGGAAGGCCACATATCATATGGACAGCGTCATATACCAGCGTAGCGTGGAGACAGCGTTATATACCAGTGTAGCATTGTATCGGAGTAGTATGGAGGAGCGTTTATACCATGGGACGGTCCTCGGCTGAGGCAGTACCAATTTGAGCAGTGCCTTTTCCCAACTGCATTACATGAAGCTTCTATGGTGACATCTTATCTTTCTGGCGGAGGTCACTTTAGCAAACAGTCTCGAGAAATAGCAACCATGTCAACCATGAAAATTTCCCAGGATGAAAGCGATTCCTCTAATAGTTATAGTTCTGTGCCGATCTGAGTTGATACTAGTTATAGTTCTGTGCCAATCTGAGTTGATACTAGTTGTAGTTCTGTGCCGATCTGAGTTGATACTAGCATATTAACCGGAGCTGTGATATCCAGCGTAGTCACAGTGAGGAGGGCCGTCTATCCGCATTCAAATCCGCCAGATTTGACAACACTGACATGTGCAGAGTGCGCTCAATAAAATGGAACGGCTAAAGGAATCTATAATCACCATTAGGCACAGAACTGAACAAGTAAATGTAGAAAACTAAATGTTGACCTTGACTAGACCATAAAACACATGGAAGGCCACATATCATACCAGACAACGTCATATACCAGCGTAGCGTGGAGACAACGTTATATACCAACGTAGCATTGTATCGGAGTAGTATGGAGGAGCGTTTATACCATGGGACGGTCCTCGGCTGAGGCAGTACCAATTTGAGCAGTGCCTTTTCCCAACTGCATTACATGAAGCTTCTATGGTGACATCTTATCTTTCTGGCGGAGGTCACTTTAGCAAACAGTCTCGAGAAATAGCAACCACGTCAACCATGAAAATTTCCCAGGATGAAAGCGATTCCTCTAATGGTGTTGATCCAGGCCTTATTTGAGCGCAGAGCTACCACAATGAGCGTTGAGCATTCAGAGAATCAACAAAGGTGTTTTTGTCAGGCCAACACGCAAATGGTCAGATAGATCGCTCTTCAGGGCAGAATCTAAAAGAGAGACGGTTGCTGATAACAATTCCGAGTAGCAGAGGGTATGGTATCAATTCTAATGAGTAGAGGGCAGAAGTGACACACAGAGAAATGACACAAAACCAGAGGCTCAAATTGAAGCAGGGCAGGAGTACGCCCGCTTTGATACCATGTTAAACACACATGGGCAACCACAAATAGGAAAGATAAAACATGACAGTACAACTTTTATTAACAACTGATATACATTTATAGTACATTGTTGTGACCATTGGGTTTCACATCCCAAGGTCTCTTGGACTCCTTTTGTCCGTTCGGCTTCCACACTAACCCATTGAGGATTAGGTGTCCAACAGTGAGCCTACATGAAGAGGGCTGACTTGAGGAGATGAGGTCGACTTGAAGAAAGGGCATTTATAGGTGTCAAAAAGTTCTAATTTGAAAGGTGAAAGAGGATCCCATTGAGGGCAGTTTAATGGAGTGATGAGCCATCAAAGGAGGGGCTTATAGGAAGGGAAATTAGCCCCTAGTTGCACCTTTTAACAAGCCTCTATAAATATGAGGCTTACCGCCCTTATTTTTATAGATTAACAAGTAAAAGCCCTATTACAAGTTTATTTGTGTGTTCAACAAGTGTGAGGTTACAAGCCAACCTCACAATAGCTCAAAAACATAACAAATAATGCCAAAAGAGCCCACACATGTGGGAGAAAAGTCTCGTCCTCTATGACACTATCCTCCAAAGGAGCTCAAAATGCCACAAGTGACAAATAGGCCAATGAGTGCTCCATACTTTGAAAATAGCTCAAAGTCCATGGGCATGCCTCTAAAAGTGCCTCTAAACAATGGCATCATCACCAAAGTGCCCTAGGTCACCCTTTTTAGGGCCATGGGGGTAATATGGCATCAATTTGCTCAAGCGTTGGGGTCCATTAGTGATGTGCAAACTCTCCCCTATCATCTCAAGGATAACCATCATCATGTAGACTTTGTAACAAGCAACACCCATCAAACAATGTCAATGCTAGCTTGGGGGCGTCTTGGGTCCATTTGGGCACATCATCAATGGATCCAATACCAAGCCTCACTGGCTCAATGTTTCAACATATGGGGGTACTTCATAGTGCCAAATCCTATGTGGAACCATCTCATAGCCCAACACTCCACCTTGTGTGAGCAACGTTGAATTAACAAGGTCATATCTCCTCTCTAGAATTTCACTGAAAGGGATGGTAATCATCTCTCAAGAGGTCGTTGTTGCTGTGACAACGCCCCTTTGACAAAACCCTCTCAATGTAAGGCTCCTTTCTTAGTGATCACTCCAAGGGGTCGACTTAGTAGCCTATTTGATTCCTGTAGGCTATAGTTGATAAAAGGGGACACCTAATCCTCTAAGGGTTGGTGTGGAAGCTGAACAGTCAAAGGGAGTACAAGGGACCACTTGGAATATGAAACCAAGGGTCATTCCTATGTATTATAAATATGTATCAGTGTGAATAAGAAAAGTAATCTAATGTTTATGTTTCATATTGCCCCCACCATGTATATGTTTAACATGGTATCAGAGCTGCAGCTGTCTTCCTGCCTTGCATAATTGCTGTGAGCCTAATTTTACATATCTGTTGGTCTGCCATTTTCCAACCCGTTAGAACTGTCCTTCTGTGGTTCTGCCACACTGAATAGTTTTCAGGGTTTCTTTGTATTCTAAAATCTCTTTGTATTCTGAAATCTGCACGTCTTAATTTAGCATTTTTCTATCCACCAACTCTATTGATTCTTTGGGTTAAGCGCTCTCCTCGAATCTGTCAATTTATGACTGTGAGTTGGTGCCTCCATGCAGGATAGAACTAGTGCGTTTGCCAGGAGATGGTTGTGTTGAATGGTATGTTGTTTTCAACTGATTGGTTCATGCTCCCATATATTACGTTGAATGCTGTTGAAAGAATACCTTTCACACTCTTGTTATGTTGTATGCTGGCCCGACCTATACCTTCGTTAACACCTCTCACCTCACGTTGTCCATTGGCTCCATTGAATATTGATGCGTTGGTGGTAACGTATACCCGAGATATAACGTACTGTGGGTCTGGTTATAACGTATATCCGCCAGTTCCATTTGTATTGAAACAAACCGCCTGACTCTTGGTTACCAACCCGCCATACCATATAATGCCTCTGTTATAACGTATACTCTGACATACATATAATGCCTCTATTATATCGTAACTCCTCCTCACAGTTAATACTCCCGCCTCCCTTATATAACACTCTCGCCTCTAGTCAATATACATTTTAAAATTTGCTGCTTGGAGACATTGAACCTCCCTCCATTACGTTGAGCGCATTGATATCAACTCCTCTTTTTCTCATATTACACGCCCAACTGTATATCGACTCATGAACGTAGCCTGACTCCCGTTCTGTTATTTTTGCGTCCATCCACCTTATGGCACCTCCACCTTCCTTACCACTCTCACGCTGTCCTCGGTATCGTGATTCTTCCAGTTCCTGTGCAAGGCCTCTCATTGGCGTCGATGTATTAACTGTGATGAGATGGACAGGGGATGTCGTCAACAAGGATGATGCAACGATCAGTAACAAAGAAAAGAGGAGCATCGTCAGTCAAAATTAATTGCTTCAAAAATGGAATAATGCCAATGACTATTGTAATGACTGAAGCTATTATTGGTGGTTGAAGTAGTTGCTTTATTTTCAAGCGTTCCAAAAGCAAAGATGCTTGAGCAATGACCTTCATTGCCCTCGAGCGCCAATCCAGTGCTTTTAGCTTATTGTCAACAACTCCTTCCTCGGCTGCAAGCAAGGGTACTCATGTAGAGTCAGTGGTGTCTATATCAATTTTATTTTTGCCAGCTTCAGATTCAAGACTTCCCTTCACGTTGCTTGCTGGAGGAGGTGCAAGCATATGGAATACATAGGTGTACGTAATTCATTCCTGCTGCAAAATTCGTCAAGAAAGATGCCTGTTGAGCTTTTATAGCCTCTAGACCCTGTTTGTTTGACAATCCATATATTTTGTGTAAGACTTCTATACACAGATTCATCCTTTGATTCATAATCTAGTTCTGCTGGTAAATTTGTTCTGCACTGAAAAGTTTTTAGATTTCTTGCTGTAGCGTTGGTCAAGGAATATAAAATATTTGGAACGATATATATTAAATTGAAAGTTGAGAATTCAAACTCACGTTGATTCAACTTCATTTGAGTCAAATGCCCTTCCAATTGAAATTTATATTTGCATTGAATCAAGTGTAATCTTCGGCGTTGAATGGAGTATGTTGGTGAAAGTTGAAACAATGCATTGAATCCCTCCGATGACGAGTTGGATTTGCTTGTGCGCTGATTGGAAAATGATCTCTACATAGTATCACAAACTCATACAAAAAATCGTTGGGTCAAGAGACTTGCTATATGAGTCGTGACTTGGGTGCTTGTCTGCCAAAAAAATGTGCTACAGGGTCTACTACCACAAAAGCCAGTACAGGTTGTGCAGCGTGATCACATGAGATAGGATGAGTGAGTAAGAGGGTTATCACAAAATAGAATCGAGTTGTTGTGGGTCTATTGTGTTAGAACTAGAGCATGGCATAGTGGAACAAGCTGAACATGTGTATGGCATCGCGCAAGAGTGTTGAATTGAGAGGTGAACAGGTTGAACCCAAGATTCACCATGGGTTGCAAGTCGACTTGGTTCGAATAGTGTAGCCAGATTTACAGTGCCAAGCTGATGCCTTTTAGGATGATGCCCATTATCTTGTTGCTCATGACTTAGATGGACATGTGCATGCTTAACCGACCTACAAGCAAACTCATTTCAATACAAGAGCATAGGTAAGCGGTTTATGAGCGTTGAGGGCTTGGTGCACTCCAGGATCAATGGATATAAAAAAAGTTGGTATTGTGGCATTCAATGCCATTGATTATAAAAAGCTGGTATTGTGTTCATGTTATGCTTTGAATATTTTATGAAGAATGTTTGTGCAAGAAGAATCAAGACATGATTATTTTGTCTTTTAGCTAGAAGAGTTTAGGTTTCAAAAGTTACTCTCGACCTTCTCTAGGTGCTTTGAGATTTGCACATATTTCAATCATTGTGGCCTCTTTGTCTAGGTCCTATTAAGATACCAAACATTGTCAATGCTGCTGACCTTAAATGGTGGAGATTGTTAATGTGTTGACCTTAAGTGGTCGAGTTTTTAAGTGGTGGATATTTTGAGTGGTTTACAAATTTGTGTCAGGCTTTTATGCTCCTTAGCCGTTTTCGTTGAGGATTTTTATGTTATTCTCTACTTCACCCTTGAGGTCTTTAAATGGTAAAGTATTAGACTTACTAAAAAATTTGATAAAGTCTACTACTGATGACATAGTTAAAATTAGCAAAGCCTCTCTTTCAAAGATTCAGATTTGTCTGCAAAATACACAAGACAAAGTTGAATTTTTGCAGCTTGAATCACAACTACAACAAGAAGAGCTTCAACATCGTAAGCATCATTCTGTTAAGAACATTGAGATAAACTCCCATCAGCAAAAAGTCAATATTGTTGAAGTTCATTTAGATTTAGTACCCAATGAAGCAACAGTTGTACATGCAGATGCAAAAATTCAGTCTGCACTTCCCAAGTCAGTCATCAGACCTTGGGAAGAGCTTGTCCACAACAAGCACAAAATTGGTCTTGGATATGACAAGGACGTGTCCGTTCATATTCCAAATTACTTAAAGCCTATCTAGTTTCAGAGTGCTGGATTCCTTCATGACAGTTCACCTTCAGCTGTTCCAGATTTTGCTCCTCTTCCACAGCAACAACAACAGATTTTGAAATGCCAACACTATGTCTGAGTTGGCCATATGAAAGATCACTGTTTTGATCTTCATCCATGTAAGCACTGTCATAAAACCAATCATTCTTCAAATAGATGCTTAAAAAACAAGCCTCCTGCAAGAACAAAAAATCATCTTGGATAGATCGCTTCTTGGCAATGGGCATCAACCAAGAAGATATTTCAGTCATATGTTAGAACTTGTTCTAGAGTATTGAACAGTCTTGCAGTCGAGTTTTCTCCATCATCTCACCTTGTATCTGACAGGGGGGAAGTGATGGTCATCTACAAGCTTCAAAGCCACATCAAGAGAGCTTGAGCCACAACCTGCCATACCAGATTTAGAGTTGTAGCCAGAAACAAAGATGCCCCTGAGCATGCCTTCAGTTGGTGATGCCTCTTCAAAGAATTGGGGACACTTCCTCTAGCAGAAGACTTCAGCTTCTTCCAGTTTTGGAAGAGTTCCAGGAATTGCATTAAGCATTCCAGAGTTGTTGGTCATCCTTAAACCATCACAGGTTGAGACCTCCCTTTTCAGGTTGAGGTTATCCCTTTTATGCGGGGTGAGACCTCCCTTTCATGGTTGAAGGTTTCCCTCTTCAAAACATCAGGAGCACTTCCTCTAGCAGAAGACCTTAGCTTCATGCCAGATTTGGAAGAGTTCCGGGAATTGCACTAAGCATTCGAGTGTTGGTGGTCATCCTTAAACCACCTCCCTTATACCAACATTTCAGAGAGCACATTCAGCCTAGTGCTGCCATGCATTTTTGCACATTTTGTATTACAACTCTCTTCTTGGACTCATACATACCCCTTCGGATTAAGGGGGGAATGTTGGACACCTAATCCTCTAAGGGTTGGTGTGGAAGCTGAACAACTAAAGGGAGTCCAAGAGACCACTTGGAATATGAATCTAAGGGTCACACCATGTACTATAAATGTATATCATCGTCAATAATAGACGCACTCTCATGCTTATCATTCATACTCTGTCACCGCCATGTATGTGTTTAACATATATCAATTGGGGGAAAAAGCAACATGTGAAGGTGACATCGACTTAATAAAAAAGGTAAAAGGAAATAAAAGAGAGACCCATGGTGTATTTTGATGACCCATGGTATAGGTGCATGGTATTTTGACGATAAAAGAGAGATTGGAGCTCACTCTTTCGACATGCTTGATTATCTTATTGTTCTTTGGAAAGCTGTTGGCTTCAAACACTTGGACAAAACCCTAAGTGCATTCTAGTTTCAGTTGTGAAATATTCAAACCTAGCCAGTGAGTTTGAGAGATCATTATAATTTCTCACAATGGGCGTATATGAGATTCGATTTGGGTTGGTTTCAATGGTGAAACAAATCCACCCTAGCTGATCAAGAGTAAAGATCACCCAGATCTTTCACAAGTACTTATTGTTTAAGATTCGTCTCATTTTTAGAATGTGGAATTATTTGAGGAGGGTGTAGTAGTAGAGTGTGGAGGCTGCATTGTCATTTATAGGGCGCATTATCAACATTTAGAGGGGTTCAAATCTTGTCGCTCATTCCCAACACTATTTCTCTCATCAAAGCGAGGCACTTTTTTGCTGGTTCTTGGCATAAAAAGGAGGATTGATCTACTATAACTAGTCTATCCAACATGATCTCTTTCAACAATTAGGAGAGGGGATATTCCAACATTGTTATCATTCTCTTTCTTCTATCAAAACGTGCCACAGTCAAGGCTGTTCATGTGATTCCCAAAATTGATTCTTGTTCCTACAAAGGCTGCCCCAAAGTGTAATAAAATGGCAGATTAATAAAATAGATCAAGATATATTTGTTGAGGTAATAACTGTGCTGATCTTGCTTGTGGTACATTTGTTGTGCTAGAAATATTTCCTATTTAATTACATGCAAAATGTTTGTCAAAATGTCTACAAGATAAAGACTTCTTATTTAGGGTTTGAAGAAGGTTTACGTGCAAAGTGTTTCATAAAATGTTTGAAATATAAAAATCAATTTTTTTCCAAGTTTGATCAAGATAATTTGACAGTTTTTAAGAGAAGGTTTCTAGCCCTGTTTGCAAAGAGGGAGAGAGTAGTCGACCCAATAGTCATAAGAAAAGCTATAATGTTTGCAACCATAGCTTTGGCTACGAAAAATCCATGGAAGAAAGCTTGATGTCTAGGAAGAGTTGAATACAAGATCGATGGGGGGCTTGAGAGATCCAAGGACAATTGTTGTAGAATCCCACTTAGGAGGTACTGTGAGGGTTACGATGTCTCAGTCGTCCGTATTGAATGAGGCAATGCTAATAAGACTTGGACAGGTGATAAAGCCTTAGGGAGCTTTAGGCAGCTGCGATCTTACATGATTATTTCCCAATCTGACAAGAATGTGCCATCAAGGCAGTCAATGCTGCTTCAAAGTAAAAAAAAGATGGATTTTACTTAAGTGGGTTCTCAAGATTTACACTTGAAGGTCTTTTCTCTACACTGACTTCTTCTCTGAAAATGCACATCGAGCATCTAAGTATCATTTGGATGAGGATGAAGAATGCCAATCCGAATGGCCAATGACCACCCACCTGAAGGATGGAGATGAATAGTGAGGAAAGATAAAAAGTGGTAAGTATGGATTACCTTGGATATGCTACTTAAATTAGTGCCTCCCCAATGGTACCCTTCATAAAACCCTAATGCCTCAGAGGAGGTCCCACTGGACTAGAGCCAAAGGCTAACCTCCTAGGTGGAGTGAGGGAACAAGAATACATTCAATATTAATCAATTATCCAGTTTCACCCTTTATACATATTATCATGCCCATAACATTAAGTGGAAGCACATGATTGCAAAAATGGTTAAAGTACATGTCTATGGATGACCCGCTCTCCTTTGAGAAGGAATGCTGGATGGGAGAGAAGTCTGATCTGAGCAGGAAGTGGTGGATCCTGGCATCATGTTATGTGTTGATCATATAGGCTAGTTGGCTGGGGGAAAAATTCTCCTAGAGGTTTTTGGTGGGTAACAGTTCCCATGACTTGTTGAATCCATTTAGTGCCACATTTACTAATATTGTGTCCTCCACATTTCTCTCCAATGGCTACAAGTTGATCTCGTATATTGGTGATCTTCATGAGGTAGCTAGTAATATTGTTTGATCTTTGACATTTGGATGGATCTTAACTTGTTCTTTAGGATCATCTTCCGTTCACATTATTGATCTAGGATAAATCCACTGGAGCCTTGAACATTCCCTTAGCTGTCTTCTTGTCCACGAAGTGAGGGATAAAGTGATATTTCACGACATCCATAATAATTCACTGAGATTTAATGTCTTTCCTTTTCATGGGCCACCAACTACATTGCATCTCTTTGTGGATGAATCTCTTATCAACAATCTCCCAAATGTCATTCTTTTTCAACAACAAGGTAATTGTTGCCTTCCAGGGTAGGAAGTTTGAAACCCCATCCAACCTGTCTTCAAAGCTGAGATTTGTTGCTTCCATTTGTAGATTTTCAACAAAATAAATTGCCGTTTGCTAATTCCTTCCAACACACAAGAATTTATTGCTGGTTATTTGCTTTGCAAACTAGGAAATCAACCTCCTCTTTAGAGATGGTTTGATACCTTGTTAATTTTCTAACCCCAGTGATTTGGCAAATTATTAGCTAGTAATTTGTTTGCTGATTTTTAATTTAATTTTCAGCTTATTGAATAAAATGTCTACTAGGATTTTAATTGGTAAAAAAAGTATTTCAATGAAAGCAAATTAATTCAATCTCCATAAATATGCACACATAATTTTCTGCCCTTCAAATCCATTGTTCATTCAAATAATTTCACAACATACAGGGCCCCTGTATTGCGAAAATATAAGCTTCACAATTACAAAATTTTTTACTGGGCACGCTCAGTTTTCCTGAAAGAACCTTGAGCTGCCAATCTACCTTTTGCAATCTATTGTACGACCTTTTGTGCGATTATTTGTTGTGCGTCTGTGTGATCTTTGATTTTTGGCCATTGGGTTTCCTCCCCTTTGATGTTATGTGCTTGCACTCCCTTCCCTTGGACTTGATCTCTAGATGAAAGTCCTTATAGACCTTTGATGAGATCTCCTCTAGTATTCATTGTGTCCTGTGCTCACTAATGTGTCTTCTCCCTTAGCCTATTCTTGCTTTTATAAGATTGAATTATTGACTAAATCCACAATCCTAATTTCTAAAGTGATAAATGGTTGAGATTAGATCTCAACGTCACTTGAGATCAATGGTTGAGATTAATCTAATTCACTATTGCAAAACCTTTGTATTTCATTAGATTATACTCACTTTTCTCATAAAAAGAAATTACTTTAATAATTAAAGTAATTGTTAAGGTTAAAGGGTAATTAGACGACTTCCATACATTTGGACACTTGACCTATGTAGAAGTACCTGTTTGAGCTATAGACATCAACATTGTTAAATTTTGAAATACCAACCAAATTTATTTTCTCACAACAATTAATTTTATTCCCAACAATATATTTATTTAACCAAATAAATATTGAATTATTGAAAAATAAAATTACTGGCATTTTTAACTTCTAGAAATGAATATATGTAGCATAATTTAAATCAAAGAGATCAATCACACATTGCAAAAACAATTCACCCACAACAATTCCCCATCATCTATTAATCTGGAAAATCTAGGTTTTCGACCCACAAAGATACAAGGAAAAGTACAATAACTGGAACTTGTAACTCGACCCCCACAGGATGGATTTGGCCCAAGGAATTCGACCACATAAAAATCGACCTCTAGAAGAAATCGACCTGGAGAAATTTGGCCCAATCAATCAACTGGAAAATCAACATGCGCCCTCCTTGTGTGCTATCACTGTGCCTCATGAAAAACTCGCCCCCCAACAATTCGACTTTCTCCAAATCAAATCGACCTTCCTCCAGCAACTTGACATTGCATCTTCCTCAATTTGGTCTCTTGGATTCGCCCTCAATACTCTCATAGTTCTCCTTCTCTGCGACCTAGTCCACTGTGCCACTCACACTAGAGAAAATCACTCTCTCTGTGATGACTCTCTCTGTTGAGTTCTTGCGTGTCTTCACCTCTTCGTTAGGCTTCCTTTATAATCTTCATTAAGGTGAAATCCCTCACCCTAATCTCATTTCTAGAACATTTTGGAGATAAACTCTTGAGAGTATTTCTACGTCAATTAAATAATTAAATTATTTATCCTTAGAAAATGACTTAATAGTCCACAATAACTACTTGACTTTAATTATTGTACTTTTCCCAAGTTAGATGTCGGAAAAAAGGCATAAATCACTTAATCCACCAAACAAGCACCTAGAGAGGCTTAGTGAGAACATCTGCCACATGCTCCTCTATAGAAATGTACTGCAATATCACAACACCTCTCTAGACTCTGTCTTTGATGAAGTGATATTTGATCTCGATGTTCTTGAACTGATCATGAAGCCTGGGATTCTTAGAGATTCTAATGAAACTCTGATTATCATAGTGAATCACCATTGGCCCCATCTGCAGATCAAATAGCTTGCCAGCATCTTGTGAAGCCACACTGCCTCATAGCTCGCCATACTCGCTGCGATGTACTCTGCCTCTGTGGAACTAAGTGCCACTGGCTGTTGCTTCCTGCTGTACCATGAGATCATTGTTGATCCCAAAGCTGAAACAATATCCAAATGTGGATTTTCTATCCTTTACACTCCCTGCCCAATTAGAATTTGTGTACCCCTGCAGTTGCACTCCACCTCTGACATATCTTAGTCCAAAGTCTATTGTACCTCGCAAGTACCTCAACACATGCTTTGTTGCCACCCAATGAACCTGTCTCGGCTCCACCATGAATTGGCTGGTTGTGTTCACAACAAAACATATATCTGGCCTAGTGTTGGGTAGATACATCAAGGAACCTATTAGCTGCATGTACAGTGTGGGATCTGCCAACTTGCCTTTAGAAGCACTTAGCTTCTTCAAGTTAGTGATTATTAGTGTAGACATAGGCCTACAATCCTCCATCTTGAACCTCCTCAAGATCTTAAGTGCATACTTGCCCCGTTTAAGGAAAATCTTTCCTGGTTGCTGCCACACCTCCAATCCCCAAAAAAAGTGCATCAAGCCGATGTCCTTCATCTGGAACTTCGAAGCAAGATCCTCCTTGCTCATCACTATGAGGTTCTCCGATCCTGTCAAGAAGAGATTGTCCACATAAAGTACCAAGATGAGCGACTCGCCCTCAACAAGTAAATAATACAATTTGGGATCCACCTCACTCTTGGTGAAACCCAAACCAAGAAGATATCCATCGACCCTGACGTACCATGCGCATGGAACTTGCTTCAGCCTATAAAGGGCCTTCTTCAACTTGCATACATGAGACTATTTTCCTTGCACCTCATACCATGCGCATGGAGCTTGCTTCAGCCTATAAAGGGCCTTCTTCAACTTGCATACATGAGACTATTTCCCTTGCACCTCAAAGCCTTGAGGCTGCTCAATATACACCTCCTCCTCAATCATTCAGTTGAGGAAAGTAGTCTTCACATCCATTTGATGTATCCTCCATCCCATCGCTGAAGTAATGGACATAATTGCTCTAATGGATGCATATCTGGTGACAGGTGTGAATGTCTTCTCGTAATCCATTCCTTCCTTTCGAGAGAATCTTCTCGCCACAAACCTCGCTTTGCACTTCTTAACATTGCCATAAAATGCATGTTTGATCTTATAGATTAATCGAGAAGTGATCACAAACATTCCTCCAGTTTCAGCACTATGTCCCATGCATCATTGCTCATGATGGAGCTATACACCTCCACCATGGCATCCCTCTAGACCTGCTCATCTATAGGCTCCTCAAAAGTGGAGGGCTCAAACTTGCTGATGCTTTTTGATAATGCCAAATAACTTGAAAATCTTGTCGGTGGTCTGCTTTGCTTGAACGTGTTGCTAGGAGCCTCCACATGCTCCTTAGCATCTCTCAAGGTCTGCTCGACCCATCTTAGCCTCCTCCCAGTAGAGCTCGAAAGAATATCCAACTCCTCCAAATCTGCTGACTGTGTCCTCGCTGCTGGTCCTTGTTCAACCTCAAGGGCTTCTCGCTCCCAATCCTCTACCATTGCTAGCTCTTTCTCATGAGATCTCCTAAGGACCTTTCCCTCATCAAATCTGACATCTCGACTTATGATCACCTTCCTTTGTCCTGGAATGTAGCCTTAGTAGGCCTTTGAGACCTCACTGTAGCCCACAAATATGCCCCTTTTTGACAAGGGCTCTAGCTTAGTCCTCTTCTCCATGGGAATGTGAACATAAACTAGACTACCAAAGATGCACAAATGGCTCACATCTGGTTTTACTCCTGTAAACAACTCCTGAAGAGTCACGTCTGCCAATATCCTGTGAGGACTCCTATTCTGCACATACACAATTGTATTGCAGGTCTTTGCCCACAAAAACAATAGGCAATTCTTGATCATAAATCGTTGCCCTCACTACCTCCATTATGGTTCTGTTCTTCATCTCGACAACCCCATTCTGTTGAGGGTTGTAAGGTATAATGAGCTCCTTCTTAATCCCTGATTCCTTGCAAAAATCCTGGAACTCATTGGAGGTATACTTGTCCCCATTATCAGATCTCAAGACCTTAATCTTCTTCCCAGTCTGATTCTCCAGAGGAGCTTTGAACTCCTGAAACTGATCAAAGACCTCATCTTTGGTCTTCAGGAAGTAGATCCAAGTTTCCTGGAAAAATCATCTATGAACTTTGCAAAATAAAATGACCCTGTGATTAATGTCATAGACATAGGACCACAAATATATGAGTGCACCAAGTCTAGTACTCCCTTAGACTTGGTCTCACTGTGAGGATACACAACCTTGGCTTACTTCCCAAGTGCACACCCTTTATACACTCCATCTTGCTCCACCTTGATCTCTAGAAAACTAGGAACCATCCTTTGCAACATAGGGAGAGCTCTGTAGTGTAGGTGTCCCATCCTTCTATGCCATATCTCGCTCTAGCTTTCACTCTCATGTATGAGAGCCTTCATCGGTTGTCCTCTCAACAGATAGAAATCCCTTTCCATTCCCCTAATTACTTGCTTCTTGCTTGGATGAGTTCCTTTCGACCCAACAACCACTTCACCTCTAGTAAAGTTGAATTCTAGTCCTTTGTCTTCTATGGCTGAAAATGGAAGGATATTTTTCTCCAAACCCAGTACGTCAACACTTCGTTCACCTCCATCATACCACTTGAGTCCATCTGAAACTCAATACTGTAGTGACTTCTACTGCATACTTGGCCTTATCACCAAGCTCCAAATGTACATCCTTAGGCCTCCTGGTCATGTTGGTGAATATGTCTCGAGATCTTGTCATGTGATGGGATGCTCCAGTGTCCACAAACTAGATTCCTCTCGTGATGGTTCCAGAAATGCAAGACACAAAGGCAATTTTTTTCTCAAACATTTTAGCCATCTCTTCCATTTGTGCAGTGGTTGCCGTAGCTGTCTTTCCCTTACCCTTCTTCTTGTTAGGACACTAACTGGCGAAATGCACGAACTTGTGACAAGCAAAGCACTTGACTTTGCTCACATCCTTATCCTTTTTGTTTTGTGAAGATCCTCCTCCACTATGGTTTTGCTTGGCCTTTGCTTTGCCCTTTTTTGTCTGTGCAACAAGAGCAAGCTCATCTTTCTTCTTTGTACCCTTTCACTGTCCTCCGGTCAATGAGTTCTCCCATCTCTTTCTGGATGAAGTCATCCCACAATTGGCTCTAATTACGAATTTGTTGCCTAGCAAGGATCTCATCCACAAAAGTGCTCCATCGCTTAACAAAACCCTTCAGAGCAACTTTTACTAGCTCCAAATCACTCACAGTTTCCCCAAAAACTGCAAGTTCATAATAAGCTTGTTGGATCCTCGCGAGTTAAGATGTCACAATCTCAGATCTGCTTGTTCTGTTGTTGTTTAATTTCTCTTGCAAGACCATTTTCCTATTTTCATTTGAACTCTGATAAAGGTTGGTTAGAGCTACCCACATTTGACATCTGGTGTCCTTCCCTTATAAGTGAGGAATAATGTGATCCCTCACACCATTTAAAATTATACACCTTACTTTCATATCTGTAAAATTATGCTCCATTGCAAGGTTTGGATATGAAGGAACTCGAATATCTTAGTTTACGAGATCCCACAGATCATTTATCTTCAGAATCATGGTAATTATCTCCTTCTAGGGACTAAAATTTGCAGCACCATGCAACTTGTTGTCATATCATAGATTTCCCAAAGATGCCATCTTCACAAATCGACATCGACCACAAAACCCAACTATAAACTTTTAAGAAAATAATTCTTCTGTCGTAAAAAGGAAACTTGTTGCTGCAAACCCTCGTGATCTCAGATCTCTCTCTTAGATTCCTTAGATAGCTCTGATACCATGTTAAATTTCGAAATAAAACCAGATTTATTTTCTCACAACAATTAATTTTATTCCCAACAATTTATTTATTTAGCCAAATAAATACTTAATTACTGAAAAATAAAATCACTTGTATTTTTAACTTCTAGAAATGAATATATGCAACAAAATTTAAACCAGAGAGATCAATCACACATTGCAAAAATATTCACCCACAACAATTCTCCGTCATCTATTAATCTAGAAAACCTCGGTATTTTTAACTTCTAGAAATGAATATATGCAATAAAATTTAAACCAGAGAGATCAATCACACATTGCAAAAATATTCACCCACAACAATTCTCCATCATTTATTAATTTGGAAATCTAGGTATTTTTAACTTCTAGAAATGGGTATATGCAGTAGAATTTAACCCGGAGAGATCAATCACACATTGCAAAAATATTCACCCACAACAGTTCTCCGTCATCTACTAATCTGGAAAACCTTGGTATTTTTAACTTCTAGAAATGAATATATGCAATAGAATTTAAACCAGAGAGATCAATCACGCATTGCAAAAATATTCACCCACAATAATTCTCTGTCTTCTATTAATTTGGAAACTCTGTGTTTTCGACCCACAAAGATACAAGGAAAAATAAAATGACTGGAACTTGTAAGTTGGCCCCCAGAGGATGAATTCGACCCAAGGAATTTGGTCACCTGGAAATCGGCCCTTGCAAGAAATTGGCTTGCAGAGATTTCGCTCAATCAATTAGCTAGCAAATCAAATTGCGCCCTCTCTGTGCGCTATCACTGTGCCTCAGGAAAAACTTGCCCCCCTAGCAATTTGACTTTCTCCAAATCAAATCGACCTTCCTCCAACAACTCGACCTTGCAATCTCCTCACCTTGGCGTCTTGGATTCACCCTCAATTCTCCCGTACTTCTCCTCCTCTGCACTCCGTCCACTGAGCCACTTGCACTAGAGCAAATCACTCCCTTTGTGATGACTCACTCTCTTGAGTTCTTGGGTACCTTCACCTCTTCGCTAGGCTTCCTTTATAGTCTTCATTATGTTCAAATTTGTAACCCTAATCTTTCTTCTAGAACATCTTGGAGATCAATGATTGAGATTTTTTCCAAGTCACTTAAATAATTAAATTATTTATCCTTAGAAAATGACTTATTAGTCCACAATAATTAATTGACTTATTTATTATCCTTTTCCTAAGCTAGACTTAGGAAATAAGATATAAATCACTTACTACACCAAGCAAGCACCTAGCGAGGCAATAAATCATCTCCCACATGCTAAAACACCAAGCCTATGCAAAAGACCTTTTGAAGCTACCACAAACTTCAACAAAACATCTAGTGAAATGCAGATTTGTTTAGATCACTTGATTGGATATCCCAAGCTGGTATATTAATACACTAGGGTGAAGCTCAGCCTATAGGCACTTGATACTTTGTTAATGAGCAATAAGTATGCTTGATAAGCTCATGAGGTGTCCTACTATTAGCTACACTTCTTTGAATTCTCCATAATAGTTGTGCATTGCAAATATTGTTGCCATTGTTGTAAGGCAATATTATATGCCACTGTCAAATTAGTTCTCAAGGTGGCTATGCATGGCTTTTATTTAAAGGATAAACTACTACTTTTAAAATTAGAAAACTCGCTTTCTTTTTAGGTAGTAATAAAAGAAATTGGAATACTAATGGAAGAAAACAATTCTTGAGGGTGGACGGACTTCGTAAACACTAGAGAACACTTCTAAGAAGCCTGGCATATACATTTGTTCGTCGATGCTTGATAAATTCTTTTAATGCCTCAATATGTTATGTTTATATTTTCCTCAACTATTGTCTTGTTGTCGTATATCTTGAGAAATTTTTGTTAATGTTTTACTATTTTATTTAGTGACACTCACTTGTGTTTCTTGTAATAAACTTAAGATTAAAAGGCAATCCAAGAATAATGCAACTACAAGTAATTGTGATGTTCATGAGGGAGATCAAATTGTATCCAAGGGAATTGAAGATAACAGAAAGAACAAGAAAAAATCTGATTATCAACGCCGACAAAGTCTTGCAGGTATGTTCCATTTAATATTGTGCTCTCATTTTGATTTGAAGAGGCTAATAAGTATGGCTTCAGTGGAATAGTTATGTAGTTTTTTTGTGGATCTTTTTGAACTTTTTCCATTCTCTAAGTTTATTGTGAGTTGTTGTTATATGTAGATGCAAAATTCTTGATTGTTGCGATGTAACTTGATGGTTTTTTTCTTTCTTTCTATAGGGGCAGGGACTTTATGGAAAAGCGGTGTAAGGCGGAGTACAAGAATAAGATCAAGACCTTTAGAGTATTGGAGAGGCGAAAGGTTCTTATATGGTCGTATACATAGTAGTGAGTGCTTAACCTTGCTCATTTCAAATATTTGTGCTGTGATTTATTTAGTAGCTATTATTGCTTATAATGTGTTTCACGTCATTTGTTAGTTTTACATTGATGATAGGGAAAGCTTTAAAATGTAAAATGGTTTATGTTAGTTGCACTGCATATATTATATGAGTGAATCCCATTATATATTGTTAAGTACTTTTGTTGTGATCTATGATGTGCTCATTATTCTGCAGTGGTATCAATGTCAACATTAGTGGATCATACATTTTGGCTCAGTTGCACTGAACGTAATATGTAAATGGGGAAGTAGATACAAGAGGGTTTTGGAAAGGCAGGATGCAATACAATGTCAAAATGACATTTACGATATATATTTATTATGCATATTCAATTCCTTCTAAATTATCTTCCTTTTACTATAATTACCAAAATGTTTCACTTTTCTGATTTATTTTATTTATTCGACTTATTAAAAATATTTTCCCCCTTTTTAGGGCCAAAATGTGGGCCTTTTTGGTTGTTTTATAAATTTTGAAATGTTGGTGAAATGCGCTTGAGATGGTTCTGCAGCCCTGAAACTCAGTTTTATGAATTTATTATGTCCCTGAAACACATCATGACCATTTCCCTCGTCTATTTCCTTTGTTTTAGTAACCTAAACGTTGAACAGCAATTCAAACGCATTTCTGGTATGTTAGTTTTCTGGTAAATAATACTAACTATTTATTTTAATAATTCAGTTCATGATACAAATTAGGAATTCAGGGTAGTGATCAAAAGTTGCCTTTGTATACGTTTTGAGTTTCAGGCTGTTCAAGTAACTAGTACAAACACTATTTCTATAAATTTTACATAATCTGGTTTGTCCTTTTCTGAGCATGAGGGTTGCCGGACAAAAGCTTTGCTAGTTCTAGTTGTTTGTACATATGTTCTGCTGAGTCTTGTGAAAATTTATTATCAATTTTTGTCAGGAGATTGCTCTTTATCATATCTAAATAAAATGATATATTTATCTTTATAATGGAAGATTATTGCCTTTTGCGACCTAGTAAATGGTTGGACTACTGAATCAAGGCTCATAAAGCATACCATATATAGTTTTCATGTGTTTTTGAAAAATACTTCTTATATGAATAAAAATATGCAGACACAAAGAGAAACTCACTTACCTCACTGCTTCCAGAGAGGTAATGCAGTCTGATTGAGCCTTGGCAGAGCATTCCTTAATGTCTCCTGGTAGCCACTTATGTCAATTATGCCATTAAACATATAAAGCTATGGTCTTGATACTTGACACATTGCCAGAGACCACCGGCTCCAAACTCCAAACCAATATTTTGCAATTTCTATCAAGGGTGAATCTCTAATTGACAAATCTCTGTCATGAATCTTCCAACATGACTTAGCTAAAGGTATTTCTCAGATTAGAGGTTTAATTGTCTTTCGCCCACAACACAGTTGGTACATGCCATTTTAAAATTTTGGATCTTGCTAATCTGAACTTTGTGTGTTGGCCTTGATTAATCACTGGACACACAAAGATTCTCAAACCCAAGTCACATGACAGGTTGATATGGGGATTTGAGTATCTAATACAAGACATGTAGACCGTTGAAATGATATAGGGAGGATTATAAAATACAATTATAGACATGAAGACATAATTTTTTTGAATAGTAAAAAAACTTAAAAATAGACATCCTTGAATGATCAAACATAAGCGTCAAGAATACACCATAGATAGTGGGGCCATAAATTCAGTAAGGTTATTGCAAAATAATGCTATTATTTGAGAAATGATAAATGCAACAAAATAATGGTAGTGTGTAGATGCACCAAATGTAACTAATCTCGTTTTCTATTTGAATTCTCCTTCTTTGCTAAAGTTTTGATGAAGGATTTTCTAAAATAGGGTGAAACACCCCTTTAATAGTTTGGGCACATTTTTTTATTGTCCCACAACCTTGACTTGTTAGGGTGTCCTTGCCATGAGTCCAACTTGCATTGGACATGTGTCCTCCATAAGGCTTGTGTTTGAATTGTAGGAATGGTGAGTTAGCATGTTGATGAGTTTGATTCATTTGATTTGTGATATGTAAGGAGGGGGACGTATTAGATATCCCATTTCTCAAATAATTGGGAACATCATAAGGTCAAAATTTTACCTAGCTAGTGATCCACTGATGAATTGAGGGGTAACAATATCATTGCTATGGCCTAGTGATCCTTTAACACTCTTGCAGCAATGGATACCACCTAGTGATCCTTGAGGGATGGCTTTACACCTTTCTAGCACAGTGAAGAGGGCATCTAGCCTAGCTTTGAGAGCACATTTATGATTTGACATCGCAGCCCTAACATGATCCCTCCTGAGATGTACATTGTGCTTTGTGGAGCTTCCACATGGATGCATGCTCCTTGCTACACTTCTAGATGTTGAAATGTTGAGCCAAGAAACCAATGTGTTGGCGTGATTGATGATGTGCTCATATGGACTCAGGATGCTCCCAATTGGGCATGCACTTGCTTGATGGACGTTTCCCTATTCCAGAGCCTAGATGACAATGGAGACCACTTGAGATGGTTTGGAAGGAGTAACATACCATGTTTTGATGCCAAAACTTGATCCTAGGGATTTCTTATCACCCATGCATCCGCTAGGAAGGTGACGTGAGCCCTCTTGATGGTGACGTCTTGGTGGAGGAGATGGTTCTTGGAGATGTGACCATGCATTTTGATGATGAACCTTGGAGTGAGGAGCACTTTTGGACACATTTTCACATGCTTGATGGAGATGCCCATTTTTGGGGGATGATGTTATTATGTTGGAGAGCCTTTCCTCCCACACGTGTGAAAGATTATGTTGAAATTCTAATGTTCTATGTTGTAACAATCATTTATTACAAAACTTCTTTATGCAACAATATTAGATAAGCAATTGTAGATAGAACATAAATCAAATGCACAATAGAAGATAGCCAAGAATACAATGAGACAAAGAATTTAGGTCCAATGACCAGGGCAAAACCCACAACGGGAAAACCCAATCAGATTCTTCTTTTATTAGAAATCAATTATTCAACAAAGATACAAAGTACAATGAGAGATCAAGTGAATGAGTAAGTTCACCCAAATCTGAACAAGCTATAGCATGAAGATCACTTGTAGCAACAACAAATGCACACACTGAATCAACCTTCCCTTCAACTGAATCAATAGAGAGACAATGAAGCACTGAATCAACCTTGGCTCACCAAGTTTTGCTCTTACTCTCCAAGTCTCTCTCTCACAATCTTCTTCAACTCTCTCCAACTCTTTCTCAAGTTCAAATTCTTCTTTCACAATGCACAAGTAGTGAGGGGAGAAAGAATGAGGCACATATATATAGGAGGAGCAACGAATCCATGCCATAAAGGAGTAACTCGCATGCCTTGAGGAGTGTAACTCATTCCCATTTAGGCTATGTAACTCATGCTAATAAGGAGGTACACATGCCTTTGTAAGTTATGCTTTAAAGAGAGAGTGTGACATATGCATTAAAGAGTGTGTAAGAAGAATCCTTTATGACATGCTTTTATTGAGTGTAAGAGAAGGTAAGAAATATTTTATGACATGCTTTAACGAGTGAAAGAGAGTGTAAGAGCATTAACGAGAGTGTAAGGGGAATATGCCATGCCGATAATGAGAGTGAAACAACATCATTGAGAGCCATGATTGAGTGTCTTGAAATTCATTTTAATAATAATAATAATATCATAAAGAGGATAATAATAATATTGATGATACAATATTAAGTCGAGATTGAACTATTATGATTGATTAATGATAATAAGTGATTTTTCATCAACAATACTTGATTACCAATTGATGCAAGGTGATTTACTATCTTGAGACTTTCTTATTTTAGACTTTCTATTTTTATAATTTCTACTTTTAGACTTTCTATTTTAGAAATTCATCTCTGAGTTGGCAATTTTCTACAATTAATGAGGAATTTCTTTTTTCAATAAAGATCTCTGCTTTCTCTGCTCATCTTTGCTCTGTATCATTTGGAACAATGATGGCTCACTCTAATGAAGAAGAATCATCATAGGGGGGATTCATCCATCACCCTATATTCACTTTGGGGAACTGCCACTTGCTAACATATGACAAGGATCTCGCACAACCAAGTCTCATCTCTGCTTGGGGGGATAACCCACTTGACAAGGATCTCACACAACCAAGTCTCATCTCTGCTTGGGGGGATAACCCACTTGTCAAGGATCTCACACAACCAAGTCACATCTCTGCTTGGGGGGATAACCCACTTGACAAGGATCTCACACAACCAAGTCTCATCTCTGCTTGGGGGGATCAACCTGTCAAGGATCTCACACAACCAAGTCACATCCTGCTTGGGGGGATAACCCACTTGACAAGGATCTCACACAACCAAGTCTCATCTCAGCTCAGGGGATAACCCACTTGTTAAGGATCTCACACAACCAAGTCATATCTCTTCTTGGGGGGATAACCCACTTGGCAAGGATTTCACACAACCAAGTCTCATCTCTACTTGGGGGATCCACTTGTCAACACATGACAAGGATCTCACACAACCAATGCTCATCATCCATGACCACCCTCTCTAGGAAGGGTCACATTTATTAGTCCAAGCTGCTCTCTGAAAAGCAAGAATTTCCCTTTCAACACAGGCTTAGTAAGAATGTCAGCGATCTGGTCATCAGTTGCTATGTGATGGAGTTTTACTGCACCTCTCTACACCATATCCCAGATATAGTGATATTTGATCTCAATATGCTTAGACTTGTCATCAAACATGAGATTTTATGCAAGTCGAATCCCAGTGTTATTGTCATAGTAAATTAATGTTGTGTCAAGAACATGCTTAAACAACTCTCCAAAGAGCTTCCTCAGCCATACTATGTCACAGCTAGCCATGCTAGCAGTAGTAATGTGCTCAACTTCAGCCGTGCTGAGGGCTACAAACTTTTGCTTCTTGCTCGTCCAAGATATCATGGCAGATCCTAAGCTAAAATAACACTTAGATGTGCTTTTTCTGTTAGTAGAGTTACTGACCCAATCAACATCATAATACCCAAGTAGTCTTACATCTCCGATAATATATTTCAATCCAAGATTGATGGTCCCATGTAGGTATCTTAGCACATGCTTTGCAACAATCCAGTGTTCAAGGGATGGTTTAATCATATATTGGCTTTGAGTATTGATCTCAAAACATATGTTTGGTGTAGTGTTCACTAAGAACATCAATGCCCCAATCAGTTGTCGATACTCAGAAGGATTTTCCAAATCAGGACGTGCAGCTTCACCACACAACTTCTTGGAGTTCATCTCCATTGGAGTATTCATGGATTTACATCTTGTCATACCAAATCTTTTTAGCAACTTGACAACATATTTTCCTTGAGAAAGGAAAATCTCACCAAGTTTTTGCCATACTTAAAGACCTAGAAAGTAGTGCATCAAATGAAGATCTTTCATTTCAAATTCAGAAGCTAACTCTCTCCTACATTAGAGGATAAGAGGTTCACCAAAGGTAAAAAATAAATCATCAACATATAATATCAAAATCAAAGACATACCTTCCACTGTCTTGATGTAAACATTTGGATCAACATTACTTCTAGTAAAACCAAGCTTCATCAAGAAGCTATCAATGCAGACATACCAAGCTCTTAGAGCTTGCTTCAAACCGTAGAGGGCTTTCTTCAGTCCACACACATGAATTTTCCGGTCATGTACTTCCAAGCCTTTTGGTTGTTCCACAAATACTTCTTCCTTGAATAAGCCATGCAGAAAAGCAGTCTTCACATCCATTTGGTGAAGGGAACATCCTTGGCTAGTAGCTAGCGCCACAATTGATAAGATGGTTGTATAATGGGCAACAAGTGCAAAGATTTCATTATAGTCTATTCCCTCTTTCTAAGAGAATCATCTGGCCACAAATCTAGCTTTATATTTTTTAATATTGCCATAAGCACCATGTCTAATTCTATACAGCCATTTAGAAGACACAACAGATTTACCTTGTGGTCTTGGAACCACTTTTCGTACATCATTATGAATGATGGACTCATATTCTTCAGCCATTGCATCTTTCCACACTCGAGCCTTCACAACTTCTTCAAAAATGCATGGTTCAACTTGAATAATGTTGCTCATGGCTACAACATATCCTTGGAACCGACATGGTTTCTTGCTTTCTTTGAAGGTTCCTTTGGGAGCAACATGTTTATCAACATCTTGAATGGTGTCACAAAGCCATAAAGGTCTCCTTTTAACAGGAGGATCACATGGACGAGGATCCAAAGGATCCATGGGCCTTATGGGTTCATCAACATGATCAATTTCAGACTTAGGATTTTCTTGTATCTCAAATGCATCATCTTGACTATCAACATTAGCAGGAGGAAGATGAGTGTCTCTTGCCTTTCCAAGAGTTGCATCTTCATGAAATGTTACATCCCTGCTAAACTCTATATTTTTTTGTCTAGGGACATATATTTTGTAAGCTTTAGAATTTCACAATAACCAACAAACATACCTTTTGTACCTGGAGATTCTAGCTTGGTCCTCTTTTCTTTTGGCACGTGGAAGTAGATAGGGCAACCAAAGATCCTCAAGTGCCCAACCTCGTGTTTTTCACTAGAGAATACTTCTTATGGAGTCTTGTTGTTTAGGGCACGATGAAGAGATCTATTTTGAACATAGAAAACTGTGTTAGCAACTTCTCCCCATAAAAACTTTGGTAGTTTCCGATCATGCAACATAGTTTTGACTGCTTTCCATGATAGTTCTATTCTCTATCCCAGTCACACCATTTTGATTTGGGTTATATGGTAGTGTGGTCTCTTTCCTGATTCCAACTTCTTTGTAGAAGTCTTGAGCTCTTGTCAACTTCATGTCCACTCAAGTCATGGGATGGCTCGACGTCTTCCTCAATATTGATACAAAGGACTTGGTTCTCACATTCATCTAATGTACCTATTGATCCCAGAACAAGAGCAAGAGAAATAGTAGCAAAGTAAATAAACATAATGAAAGTATCCTTGGTGATGAGACATGTCTTTCTTTCTTTTATAGATGTGAGAGTGGCTCCTTCATTATCCTGCACCAATTTCCTCTTCGAGTTTACTGTTCCTGCACTATTCTGCATCTTGATGATCTTCAGGGTTTGTTTTGCTTGATTGCATTCTCATAAAGAAGTTAGTGAAAGAATCATTCAAATACTCATGTAGGAAGAATAACCATTGATCTAAAAAGATAAATCTAAACAAAAGCAATCACACAAAGAAACAACATAAGACTTGAAAATACTTAATTTTTAATGGGGATTGAAGGAAGCTGTTAGCGCCCTCTGATCTGACCTCTATAAGTTACCATTGTCCATCAGTGATATGTCATTGTCAGAAGAAATGCATGCTCTTGAACACCACTTGACAAACACCATCTTGATCCACTCTAATCTCAGGCATTTCAGAAACCATATTTCTCACATGAGGTAATGTTTTATAGTGAAGATGAGTGAGCTTTCAGTGCCATAGTTTACATTGATAATTACTTATCATGAATCAATACATGGATAAATCTTCCATTGATTTTATAAAGATCTTCAAATCTTGATCCCAGAGTGAAGGCATGTAATAATAATTGTATATATTGACTTCATTGCCTGCAATGATATTAGTTATAATCTATCTTTGATCGCTGCAAAAGAGGTTAGTTTAGAAAACTATCATTCCATCTTTTACAAAGTCATGATTCTTTCTACAATCACTATTGTCAGTAAACTCTAATATCAAAATTACCAAAATCCATAAGATTATGACCTTTCTCATATAATGTGAGAGAATCAAAATCCCCTTATCTTCAACATTCAATTTCTATCAGTTATTCTTTCATAACCTTCTATGCATTATACTTTCTTTTAAGATCACTTTCTTGCACATGCATAAACAAAAGAAAAACTACTGTTTACTTCTGCATGCATCAACGCGTACCAAAACCACAACTATTAAACACATGCAACACCTTAATTACAAAATTACTATCATATCTTGGGTTCCTTGGAATCTTATAAGAACGTCAATAGTAAAATTTCAGCAGTAAAAATAGCATTAAATTTCAGTAGTAAAATTTCCGTAGTAAATTTCAGCAATAAAATTTGTTGGACATTGGATAAGCCAACAATTCCCTTGTGTTTGTGACATGGACTAACTGCCTCTCATGAATCTTTATCTCTGGCGATGTGATCATTGACTAACACCTGCGGGTTTTGGTTTAACGACAATCGTGATTCCTAACAAGTGGCAGAGCATAGGTCACGAGTTCGATACACACCCAACTCGTGTTGGGGGGGTGCGGGGAGATTGTTGGACATTGGATAAACCAATGCTTCCTGTGTGTTTCTTGACATGGACTAACCGCTTCTCGTGGATCCTTATCTTTGGCGATGCGATCGTTGACTAACACCTACGGGTTTTGGTTTAACGACGTGATTCCCAACAAAATTTTAGCAGTAAGGAACAACAAATAAGGTTTCAACAGTAAGGAAGGAGTGACAACTCTTATCTTCTTGGACTTGTCTTCACCAAAGCTCTAATACCATGTTGAAACTCTAATGTTCTATGCTGTAACAATCACTTATTACAAAACTTCTTTATGCTGCAATATTAGATGAGCAATTGTAGATAAAACATAAATCAAATGCACAATAGAAGACAACCAATAATACAATGAGACACAAAGGGTAAAACCCAACTAGATTCTTCGTCTATTAGAAATCAATTGTTCAACAAAGATACAAAGTACAATGAGAGATCAAGAGAATGAGTAAGTTCACGCAAATCTCAACAAGCTATAGCATGAAGATCACTGGTAGCAACAACAGACACACACATTAAATCAACCTTCCCTTCAACTGAATCAACACTAAAACACTGAAGCAATGAATCAACTTTTTCTCACCAAGTTCTGCCCTTACTCTGCAAGTCTCTTTCTCACAATTTTCTTCAACTCTCTCCAACTATTTCTCAAGTTCGAATTCTTCTTTCACAATGCACAAGTAGTGAGGGGAGAAAGAATGAGACACATATATATAAGAGGAGCAACAAATCCATGCCATAAAGGAGTAACTCACATGCAAAGAGAGAAAGTAACATATGTCAATTTAGCAAGAGTAACTTTAGCCATTATGGAGAGAGGCAATGTATGCCTTCAATGGATGAATCTTGCATGCCTTGAGGAGTGTAACTCATTCTCATTTAGGCAATGTAACTCATGCCATTAAGGAGGGTATGCATGCCTTTGTAACTTATGCTTTTAAGAGAGTGTAACATATGCATCAAAGAGTGCGTAAGAGGAATCTTTTATGACATTCTTTTATTGAATGTAAGAGAATCTTTTTATGACGTGCTTTCATGAGTGAAAGAGAGTGTAAGAGGAATATACCATGCCAATAAGGAGTGTAAGAGAACATTATTGAGAGTCATGATTGAGTGTCTTGAAATTTCTTTTAATAATAATAATAATAATATCATAAAGAGGATAACAATAATATTGATGATAAAATATTAAGTCGAGATTGAACTATTATGATTGATTAATGATAAGAAGTGATTTTTCATCAACAATACTTGACTACCAATTGATGCAAGCTAATTTACTTTCTTGAGATTTTCTATTTTTAGAATTTCTATTTTAGAAATTCATCCCCGAGCTGCCAATTTTCAACAATTTATGTCATTTTTATTATGATTTGTCATTTGTAAATCTATTTTTAAGTTGGATTGTGACCTATTAGTCTAGTCGAGAACTCACATGAACTCAAATTTATCTTTAGGTAACTGGCTAGTGGAGCCGCAGTATAAGGTAATTAATTAACTAACTGGCCCGACCGACCTAAGAAGTATGAGTTCCTAGTGTGTTTGCCCGCCCGAAGTAGTACAGGTAAAACCAAGCAAGGTGCTGAATGCTTCAAACAAACGTTTTAGGGCTTTTTCATTGTAAATTAATCAAATTGACTTGGTTGCCCTATATAAATAGAAGGGAGTCATTTTCATTTGATCATCATCATACACACTAATCTCTCTTCTCTTGCGTGAGTGTGCATTGGTTGTCTTTTGATGCAGGAGCATCTTACCAATTAAACTCATGATTTACTAGTGGAAGTTGATTTCCACAAATTTTTACTAGAGGAAGTCGGTTTCCTCAAATTTTCATTTAAATTGTAATATTTAGTATTTTCTAGGTATAATTGTTCTAAAAAATCTCTATTATTAGGAGGTTTTAATGCATATCAATTAGTTTGCCATGTAATAGAACAAATTAGGAGATTGTTGGATAATTGAGGAAAAAGATTGAATTTGTTAGTACAAGAGTATTTGTATGTATGGATTTTTCATTGAAATTAGATTAAAGAGAAGAGATCCAAGAAGGCAAAGAGGGAGACTGTGCGCATATGACTTCTTATTTGTCATCCCCTTTTATTTTCAATAAAACATCAGATTTTGTAAATTTTTTGTTGATTTATTGAAAGATGCGTGTGCACATTAATGGCATATTGCTTTGTTGAATTATTGGGCTTAATGTACTTCTTGGAACAATTTATTGTTAAACATTGTTAACTTGTCCTGGTTCTAGTCAAGGTCCCAAATTTGGGGTTCACACGTGGCCCATCTGTCCCGAGGCAATGTTCCTTTATAAAGGGTTCCAACTATAGAGTTATACATATATTGGGAAAATCCCATAAAACAAAAAAACTTCATAATTTTTTAGTTTGATGTTGCATTTCGTAGGTTAACGTGAATTAGTGATGGAAATATCACTGTCAACTACTGTCCGTCCCACTGGCATTCAATCTTCCATCGTCAAGGTTCCACTGGAGAGTTTTGTATCGAGCCTCAATGTTTTGGAACAAAATCTTTTGTCTTTTCTATTTTGGCAACATACCGATATCTTGAGCTTGTTCTATTGGATTTCAAAGCTCTCATATCGTGGTTCCTCGTCAAAATTCTGCACTTGACACTTGCTGTTTTGTCAAAGTGCTGATACTCTGGTGTCATCACTGTCAAGTGACAAAACCTTTCTATAGAAGTTTTGTTGGCAAGTAAGTTTAATTGTATTGGAACAGTGCATATCAAGCTTTTAATAAAGCTATCATTTGATATAGCTTGGGTCTGATATCTTGACATTAGTTGATTGTGGATATGTTGACCTTTTGGTGCCTTATACCATTGATACAAAAAAGATGTTATATTGTGAAACTCTCGGTTCATCGACATTTGATATGTGTTAGTGCTGGGCATAACACGAGGTCTTATGTGCTTTGATAGTTTATCGCTTTGGTGCCAAGGGTTAAAATGAAATTTGTTTTTTGTGTGGTTTATAATGTGAAGCACCTGAACTGGGTTTAAAGCACCGAACAATAGTTTGCTGCAAAATAAGTAAAACCTAAAGTGTCAAAGTTGAAATCGATCAAAGATTGGTGCATTAGTCTGAGTCCATCCTCATCTTCTCTTCTTCTCTTGGACACAATGGATCATTGATGGAGTGAATTGTCTTGGGAGGTATATGTTTGCATGGAGAGGCTGTCTTTGGATTGATGAAGTGACTTCTGATTGAATGTTGTAAGTTTATTGCCATTTTCTTTCATTTTGCATGTTATTTTTTGAAATTAGGTTTTATATTGCGTCGTATTAAAAAGTGCAAAATCTTTCATGAAACCTTGTTTCTACATTTCTTCAAAATTTGTTATTCAAGAATCCATAAAATGAACTTGTTTCATGCATCCTTTGATCTTAATCTCGTATTAAAAGAAGTCAACAGGGTTTCTGAGAGAAGCTATTTAGTCTTCCACCCGCTCCATCCAAGTCCTTTTATCATTGACCTTTGCCCTAATTGGCTCCATTGCCCAATTGAATAGAGGCAATAGTCTAGTTGTGGGATCACCTTTTAAAATTTCTCTTTTCCTTTATTTTTTGGTAACTAGGGTTAGGGTTTGTTTTAAATTTTCATCTAATAGCATTTTTGTTCCTATATGTTATTGCCCTTTTTTTCACATCAATCAGTGAATCGGTAACTTCAAAGGGCTAATCAGGGCAAGACCTAGGATTGAATCACAACCACTACCACTATTCACCTCAATTTCAAGATATTCAAATATTCTCGCCCTTTTGGGCTTATAGGATTTTTTTCTCAACACGAATGTTCAACTTGTACAAATATTTGCCACATGGGCTAACATGTCTTCAGAGAATAGAACCCAGGTAGAGGGGGAATTGAAACCGCTAGCTTCCACCTGAGCTATTGTCCTTTGACCTATATGTTATTACCCCTTAGGTGTAAGTTGAATTTATTAATTCTTGAAAAGAAATATCTAGAATCTATTGCATGTTTACACCCAAATTTAAGGATGACATCTACTGTTTGTGTCTATTTTATGCATTTTTTAACCTTAAAAACCTAAAGTTGACCTATCGCTACTTACCTCTTTAATAGCCATTAAAGCTTTGTTGATTTTATTGTTTAGAGTATTTCTTTATTGTTATATGTTATTGCATGTTGTAAATCTGTATAGGATAAAAACCCTAGCTTTTAACGACTTTTATTTAGTTTATTGGGGTTGGTGGAAAGTGCACTTGAACATTTTTAACTCATATCATGGTCTTCAAGGCTTTGTTGGTACCTTCTCCCATAATCGTTAGACTCTTATCACCCTTGAACCCTCCCTTATTGAAGACATTTCAAGGTGATTTATCTGCAAGTTCCTTAGAGCGCCATTTGGCTTGTAATCCTAGTTTTCTTACCTCTAAGCTTTACTAGAAAAGCCTCCCTTGTAGGGATAACATCCAACCACAAGACAATAGGAGGGGGGTTGCTGAGGTGACAATGGTGGCTAATCTCTTTGTTGCCATTAGACTTAGATTGCCTAGTGGGGCTTTGAACTAGTCTTGCTAAATTTTGTGGTAATGGATACAACTCAAAATACAAGATCGTATATGCCATTGTCAATGTTGGAGATCTTTTGTGAGGGTTTATCCATGGATTTTGTGCTTGGTCTATGAATGAAGGATTTGATGCTTTGTTTGTGTTGGTCAATAGGTTTTCAGAGATGGCATGTTTCGTTCCTTGTAAGAAGACTGATGTTTTGACTTATTACTTGTAATTATTCTTCATGGTAGTAGTACATTTGCATGGATTACCAAAGATCATTACATCGGATCTAGATACGAGGTTCCTTAAGTCTGTTTTGAACATTGTGGAAAAAGCTAGGAATGACGCTGCAATATTGTTCAACGTATTTTACATAAATGATAGTTTTATGAACAAGTGGATTGGAAGATCACCATTTCAGATTAAGTAAGAGCATAAACCACGAGGAGTTGTGGACTTGGTTGATTGCCAATGAAATGCAAATGAGGGACAATGCTAAAGAATTTATTGAATTGATGGAAGAATTGTCTGTTCAAGAACATATTATTCTTAACTTGAGAGTTATGTGATGTGAGCAACACTCTAAGGTATAATATTTTGAAGTTGGAAGTGAAGTTATGCTATATACATCGGATCTAGATACGAGGTTCCTTAAGTCTGTTTTGAACATTATGGAAAAATCTAGGAATGAAGCCAATATCGTTCAACCTATTTTACATAAATGATAGTTTTATGAACAAGTGGATTGGAAGATCACCATTTCAGATTAAGTAAGAGCATAAACCACGAGGAGTTGTGGACTTGGTTGATTGCCAATGAAATACAAATGAGGGACAATGCTAAAGAATTTGTTGAATTGATGGAAGAATTGTCTGTGCAAGAACATATTGTTCTTAACTTGAGAATTATGTGATGCGAGCAACACTCTAAGGTATAATCTTTTGAAGTTGGCAATAAAGTTATGCTATATCTTAGGAAGGAGCACTATCCCAATGGCATATAATAAAGTGAAATTGTGATAGAATGGCTGATATGGGATAACACAAAAGTTTGGAAAAATGCATACTAGGTAGAATTACCCAAGGAGTTTGATATTTCATCTATATTCAATATAGTAAATTTTTATGAGTTCAATGTGGCAGAAGAGGAGGATGTAATAGATGAGGCCCTCAAGGTTGATTTACGCAAGCAAATACCGAAGAAGAAGGCTCAAGAAGTTGAAGTGCTCAATGAGGTTTTCTAGAGATGAGGTGCAACATATATGAAATACTCTGTGAAATGGAAAGGTAGATCCATAGAGTAATGTATGTATATTTCTATAGATGAATATGAGAGTTTTCACAATGGGAAGGCAAATGTAGGCAAGGATAGTGTGCAGGACATGTAAGAGGATGCACATGTTTTTTATTTGTAGAGGAAATTTGATGCAAGAGTGTAATGAGCATGAATAAAGTTTTTTGAACTTTGGGTAGCTAAACATTGAAGAAAACAATGTGGGGATTTGTGTAGGATGAGAATGTGCTTGGAATTAGAAGAGATGTGTATAAGAAACACATATTTCCAGATAAGGCACATAAAAAAGGTCTAGGGTAGACTATTTTGAAAGCACAACACAAAGGGATGCACAAAATCTTTGGTGCGTGAACAAGTGTAGATTATATGACAAGATATACAGGAAAGAGATGCATAAAGAAGTTAAATGTGCAAAACTTGAAGGAGATCAGGTTGATTGTTTGAAGGTTGGATGCTAAGAGCAAAATAGCTATGGAAAGGGCTTGTGGTTCTAGAAGGTTTGAGGAGGATGAGAAGACAAAGAAGCTCAACAAGATGGGAGCTTGAAGGAAGTAGATGATTGGTATGAAACTGGAGGTAGAGATTGGTGTGGCATGAAAGACACTGAGTTGCAAGATTGTGTATTCTATGAGCATCAATTTCCAATATACTTCCTTTTACTAGTCTTTTTGTATTCTTTAGTGGAATCTTTGCCATTTTTTTAATTGTTTTCTACCACTTAGAAATCTAGGGTTGTAGTGCATTTTGGCCCGATTCACACATAGTGTAGTAGAAGAGGCTGGCACACATCCTTTGAACCAAGATGGATGGAAAAATTACTATGTTGCACAGGCACTCGTCCCCTCCAAAAAATCTCTCATACCCAACATTTCCGCGTGCCGAGGACTTTTATAGGGGTTGGGAAATGCCCATTTTTTGGGGACTTGGGGGCCTCCAAGCCATTCCCAATCCGTCCTGAGCAGATTTTGGGGACTTTTCGGGTATCGTTCCGCTGTCCCCAAGGAAAAAACACTATGTTGCATGAGTTTCTGGAACATGGGAACATTAGGAACTTGGGTATAGGTGTCGGGAATGGCTAGAGGTTTCCCCAAAATTTAGAGGAAACGACTAATCGGGAGTGGTAATATCATATAATAAAAAAAATTTAAAAATATATCAAAAATATTTTTTTAATTATATAATTTAGATAATAATCAAAATTAATATTGAATCAAAATATTCAAATATTAAAATCAATTTAAATATATAAATAATAAATATATAATCTCTCTTATATATAAATATATTCTTTGTGTGTCTCTTTCCCTGAGTCGCTCCCTTTTATATATAAAATATTAAAATGTCAAGTTCATTATGACACATGGCGAGTCTTAGAAACAATCTGGCTTAAAAATACAAAGGAACGATTTTACATATGTTTTTCTAGTTATTCTTAAGAGAAAAAGTAAAGCAACTCTGATGTTTAAGCGTTGACTGCCGCATACAATATGCACACACAATCTTCTGCGATATATATACATAAACAACAAAAGAAATACTCATCAGCATGACATCTCAGATATCACCCGTACATCAAGGTGCCACACACTTCCTTAACCCATCAAGGGATTGCTGGAGTTTGTCAATTAAGGATATTGGTGCTAAGGATGTCTTGGCCTTTCTACCTGCGAAGGTTTCAACTTAGGCTCATGCTTTGTGGGCAGTTCAACATATTTCTCTACAGGCTTTGTATTCTCCAACCCCAGGGAACGCTGGAACTCCAAAAAAAACAGTCTTCAAAGCTCCCAAAACTTTCCCAAGCTCCCATTGCAGCTCCCGCTGAAAAGGGAATGTTCCCATACAGTTCCAAAGCTCCCGGGAGCGTGGGAACCATTGGAACGGGTTTCCCAACTCTTGGGAGCGGTTCCCGTGTAACAGAGAAAAAACGGTATGCCTGACTTGATTTTCACTAGGTTTACTTTGCTGTTTGGATGTCTTTTGTTGAAAATAGTACCAAGGAGAGGTGTTACTAGGATTTTGTTCTTTTTAGCGTGCACATAAATTAATTTTGTCTCAATAACATTTATGAGTTATATTAATGTAATGGGTGGAAAAGGTACATAGAAGTGTTGTACCATGTACCATGTAATATTAAAGTCACTTGTACTTTATAAAGTGACTTTATGTGAAAAGTACTAAGTGTACTTTTCTAATATTAAAGTAAGGTGAAAAATTAGAAAAGGTACACAACTTGAAAAAGATACTAGGAGACTTTTAAGTGATGGGGCCAAAGTATGAGGGGGGTCATTTGGGAGAATTGATCTCAACCACACATCTTGAGACTTGAGGATGAAATCTCAGCCATTGGATCCTAGGTTTAGGGATTCAATCTTTTCTAAGGAGACAAAAAAAGGAAAAGGGAAATCATTCTTCACTTCACTCTTGAGAGAGAACTTGAGGAGAAGAGAGGAAAAGAGAAACTTCAAAGAGGAGAAATTGCAGCAGAAAAAGGAGGGCTCGAATTTCTAGGAGGAGAGCTGTACTTGCAGTATGATTTTCAAGGAGCATGATGCACAAAAATTGAAGAGAGAGGCTATACGAATTTCGAGGAGGAACAATGCAGAAATCGAGGCAGGAGGCATGAAAATCAAGGAGCAGACCAGCACAAAATTTGAGGATCAATGCTGGCTTGGCACAAAATTTGAGGCACACATTTCGGGACTGTCAGTTACAGGCAGTGCGTTTTTTGAGGCAGGTTTTAGCAGTTGTTTGGCATGATTTTCGAGGAGGTACAATCAGCCATTTGCACAGAATTCGAGGCAGCTTCTAGCACAGATTTCGAGGCAGATTTTGGGCACTAATTACAAGGAGTTGGGCAGAGATATTTTGCTAAATTTCTGGGCATGTAAATTTGTGGAAATCTAAAATTTCAGTGGTTGCAGATTTCCAGAATGAGTGCAATTAATGCTACAGCAAAAAGGGAGATAAATACTGTGTTTTATGTACTTATTTAAATTTTCTCAAGCAATAAAATCCTCCTTTGAAGACTGGTTTTCCCCAAGAGGCTGTGGGGTTTTTCTAGGGTCAACTTGACCAAAAATAGTCTCTTATGTGTTAAATGCTTGCATTAATTATTGCATGAATTATCAGCGGTTATGAATGTGAAAAATAGTAGAAACACTCTTTATGTTGGCAATAAATGCATTCTGAAATTTATATCAGCATGACAAAACATGTGGGTTGGGCCTAAACAAACACAAGCAAACTTGTAAACTTGGTTAAGAGTGCAGATCACCAAATTTGTACTTCTTGCTATTTTGGATGAGCTTTTAGCATGAAAAAGTTGTTTATGTTAACTTCCAAAGATAACTGCTAAAAATACTCTTGTTTAGTGTTGGCATTTATTTTCTCCTCTCTCTGTCACTTGAGTTTCTAAAGCAATAACCCTTAGTACTGGACTTTACCCTATAATTACTGTTGCTTAAAAACTACATCCCGTTAGAAATAACTAAGAAGTCTGCCAACCTTCACTTCATGTGGCATGAATTAGGGACAAAATTGTTGTTTATGAAAACCTTCTAGTTCTGTTCTGAAGGTGAAGTAGACTGTCATTGAGACTATTCCTATGTGGCACATTTAACAAGTTTCTAAACCCACTACTATTTGTTGATTTTTGAGTAGCTTGGGAGGTACTCCAAGCCCTAGGGTTTGGGGTTTGGAGGGCAAAGCGCCACAAGAGTCACTTGTGGGCTTGGAACCCAAGGTTGGGTTTTTCCCCATCGTGATATGGGACAAAACCATGGGCACATTTCGACATGTGATGGATGAGGATGATAGCGCTCGTAGAGATGAATACGACGCAACAAAAATCATCCAATTCCGAGTTGTAGAAATGGAGATATGAATTTGTAAATGTCGCTGTCATGATTTGTGCAAGTCGACTTGGGAAAGAAGACTTGTTGACAGTTGGTATGAATGTGTTGGAGCCACATGTGTAGGGTATAAATTAAACACATGTGAGTCCTTTTCCTCAACCAGCTGCAACATTCATAGTGAAAAGAACCCCTCTGGAAGCCACAGCACAAGAAGAGGAGGCCGAGGAGCAACAGAGCATTTCGAGCATTTTTGGGCAGATTTGGTGCTGGTTTGAGGGTGGCATATCCTTGTTTGGGTGAGCCGCAGGCCCTATGGTCACATTAGAGCCACCATAGGCCTATTCTAGGCAAGTTAGGAGGCCGTAAGGCGTATTCGAGGGTGTTGGAGCAAAGGAACAGGTAGCGTAGGCCAAGGGCTTAAAGAGGAGGGGAATCCACAACAAATAAAGGGACTGTTGTATGGTTTTGTGAGGGCTGTTAGGGTTTGCAATAATGCCCTAACCCTAATGCTATACAACATTAATGGCACCAGCCCAAAGATACAGGTATACTGACAGTTCTATGTTGAATTGTTGCTAGATGGAAGGCTGTCCTAGTGCTTGGACAATGTAGTATGTGGAAGTCAAAGAGGAGGGGAAACTTTGATGGTTAGATGCCCTAACCAAGTGACAGATTCTACAGTGAGGATCAATTTGGATCAGTTTGACAAGTAGCCTGTGAGAGACATTTGTTGGGGTTGACTTGGGTTTGAAGAAAACCCAACTAGGAGCAGATTTCACAGTGAGTGGATTGGGTGCTATTGATCTGGTGGAGGGCAGTGTGTTGACTACCCAAAGTAGCCCTAGACAAGCAATCTTGAAGTGATGAAGAAAGTTGAAGGTTGGGTGAAGTTTGGTGCCTAAAGTGCAGCACTTTGATGGACAAAAGTGATTGCTAGATTGACGGATTGGAGCTCAGGTATTGGACAACCTAGAGAGCAAATTGGATCAACCCATGTACATGCAGCAAAAGTGACTTGCAGCAGTGTTAGGTGGCAGCCCTCTTGGAGTCTCTATGTGTTGTCCTTTGAAGGACTAGGGTAGTTAGAGAACAGTACGGAAGCGAAGCACCGACAGGACAAGATATGACATAGAAGCTGCAACGAAGATTGTCATTGTATCTTGTATACCTTAGATTGTTGTATTATTCAGATTGGTTTAATATAGCGAAGATTAGGTTGTAATGTTAATTATTGTACAATATTTGTTAAAAAATGCGTATACTTGTGCATATGTGATTTACTGCTTTATATTTTCCATTGTGCAAAGTAGTTCTTGTTGAGATTCTTGGTTTGGTAGCGTCAGAGATTCTAAGATTCTAACCTAGACCCAAGATCGTGGAAATTCAACATGGTATCAAAGCGTGTTTGAGCTACTTTGGAAGTCAGTGAATCAGAGTTGTGCACAACGAAGTACAACTTAAGAGGGAGTTGGTCACATTGTAGGTGACAATGTTGAAATTTTTGAATTTAGGCTTCTGTGATCCATATCTTGATTTTGAGACATCGTTTGGTCACATTGTAGGTGACAATGTCGTAGTTGCAGGCTGGTATCCGGTATGAGGACATGTTGGAGGGGTTGTCCAACTATAGTCCCTGGAAGGAAAGGATCAATTTGGTCTTGCAGGTCAACATGAGTTGGGAGTTTGCCGAGAAAGCCATAAAGAAGCCAACTGACCCAAAGGAGCTGGAAGGGTACAAGGATTTGGATACGAGGCCGAGATTGATCATCCTTGATGGTGTGAAGGATTCCCTAATACCTCGTTTGTCTAGGAAGAACACTACACATGAGATGTGGATGGCTCTTCAGAATTTGTTCCAGAATAAGAAAAAGAACTGGGCATTGGTATTGGACAATAAGTTGAAGTCCACCAAGATGATATCGAGTGAAGGAGTGACTTCGTATCTGACAAGATTGTCTCAGGTCAAAGATGAGCTTGCTGCGGTCGGTGTGACTAGTTCAGATTCAGATATGGTGAGGATTGCTTTGAAAGGGTTTACCGAGGAATGGAAGCCCTTCATCAAAGGGATTGTTGCCAGAGAGAAGTTGCCAGACTGGAATAGGTTGTGGGCCAACTTCATTAAGTAAGAGATGCGAAACGAGGATCTTCATTCAAAGAAGAGGGCCTCAAAGGATGACATGGCACTTGCAGCAAGAATGATGAGTAAGCAGAAGAAGGACTTGAGTAAAGTCAAGTGTTTCAATTGTGGCGAGATGGGTCGTTTTTAGTCGAGATGTCCGATGAAGAAGAAGGGACATGACGAGAAGAAGAACGAAAAGCAGGTCGTCGGTGTTTCCACTTCTGTTGAGATAGATGCTCTCACCAGGAGTTTGGAGGAGGACTTTGCTATGATCTCTCATTTCTTGCAGGGTACTATCGATGAGGATGGATGGTACGTGGACAATGGTGCAACGAAACATATGACAGGGTCATAGGAGGTTTTTGAGACTCTAGCTGAATGGGACTCGAAGTTGCACATGGTGTTGGGCGACAAGAGTTAGAAGGAGATCTGAGGATTGAGAATTGTGCCATTCAGGATGGAGACAGGACGAGTGATGCAGGTCTAAAATGTACTATTTGTACCAGGGCTCAGATATAGCGTGATTTCTGTCTCGATGATCGAGAAGAAGGGGTTTGAGGTCTTGTTCCAGGATGGGAGGGAAAGACTCAGACCTAGAGGCTCTAGCTCCGATGGGATTGTGCTTAGAGTTAGAGAGCATGGTCTATACAGGTTGACGGGCAAGCATACAGATCATGGTTAGAAGAAGCAGGTGCAAGTTCCAGAGAAGCAGTTGCAAGTGCAGGCTTCAGAGGTACAAGTACATTTTCCTGAGAAGAAGGTCCAGGTTCCAGAGACTCAGAGGGAGTCGAGTTCTAGCGGGAGCTTGCAGATTCAGAGGGAGACTTTGCAACCTAAGAAGAGCGTGTGGTCAGTGGGAAGCAAGGGTGCTTCCACATCTAGCAAGAAGGAATCATGGAGGGATTGGAAAGTGATACATGAGAAGAAGAAGAAGAAGAAGAAGAAGAAGAAGAAGAAGCAAGATGCTTCCAATGATAGCGACACTTCCGAGAGGCGTGGTTCATGCTACAAGGATTGCTGCAGTGGTGAGCGCCAAGAGTTGGGCAAGTGTTGCGAGTAGTGATGACGATGATGAGTTACTTCCTAGTCTTGGAAGTACCTCCCTGCTAATGTGAAAATTCTATCATTGCAGCAACTGATTTACTTTTTCTACTTATTTTATCATAAGTTATTCATGAAATTACTTCAACAAACATTAAAATAAATATTGCTGCAGATATCACACCGTAATACAGAAACAAACATATGCACACATTGACACAGTTATTTTGGACTAATGTCCCTGGAAAAACCCAATGTGGGAAAAACGGTGCAGCAAGGGAGGATTTTATTATTCAACAATTTTCTTGTACGGTTGCCGAACTTGTTACCCACAGATAGACAAACTTCCAGTACTTTTCTAAACCCAGCGTAGGCCCTATTGACCTCTGCTATAGCCTGAAACCCTCTGCATCAGCCTACTGAGGCTTTGCGTAGCTTCTCTGGGCTTTTGCCTCACTCCTGTAGCCTCTACGTGGATGACATAGGCCCTTCTGGATTTGCGCAGTCTCTGCTGCCTCTGTGTGGCTTCCTCTATCTCTGCGTCTGCCTCTTCCGTGCTGATCTCCCATCTCTCTGTTCCGTACTTGCTGCCTCCTGACTGCTTTCCAGACCACTGGTTCAATTTCTTAGCAAACCCCGCTCCAGAAATTTAACTGACTAGTCTCCCTCAGTGTGTTCTCCAAGTGCCCCTCAAGCCTCCTCTTATACTTTTTCTGTTGACATTTCAACGGCCGAGATTAAGTCCCTAATTAACAACTAAGATTAGATCTGGCTTGATCCATGTCTTTTGGACCATTCTAACACAGATTCATATTAATGCACGTTAATATTTTATTTTCCCAAAGTTTAGACCTAGGGACTCCATTAAAAATATTAATTATTTTAATATCTCCTGATCTGTTTAGAATATGCCCAAACCCTCTTTGGGTATTGGAGATCTTCCGTTCCCCAACCTCTCCACCAAATTTCGTGGCTAGAGCACATCTGATGCTACCCCAAATCAACACTCCCTCTTAGCGAGGACTGTGCTCTAGCAATACTCCTCACTGAGTATTACTCTGATCATCCGGCATCGGTACCTATGCTGATGCTAGGCCTTCCTGCCCAACATCCTGTACTGTTGCCCATGACTCTACTACTGCTACTGCTGCATCTGTACGACAACTCCCTCTGCATCCGTGCTGCTGCTGGTCCTTTCTCCCAACATTACATCCGCACTGCAACTCCCTCTGCATCTGTGCTACTGTTGGTCCTTTCTCCCAACACTGCATCTGCACTGCAACTCCCTCTGCATTTGTGCTGCTGTTGGTCCTTTCTCCCAACACTGCATCTGCACTGCAACTCCCTCTTCATTCGTGCTACTAACACACTACTTTTGAAAGGGGTTCTTTACCATCCCCATCTTTTCCCTGAAGTAGTCAAATTTTGACTTTCCAAGGGCCTTGGTGAGGATATCTGCCACTTGTTCCCTTGTAGGAGTGTAGCTCAACTGTACAGCTCCTCGTTGGACACAATCTCTGACAAAGTGACACCGGATATCAATATGCTTTGACCTATCATGAAATACTAGATTCTTAGAGAGTTTGATGCAACTCTGATTATCACACATGATCCTGGTCGCCTCCATATTTCTTCTGAATAGGTTTACCAACAATTTTCTAAGCCATATGGCCTCACACGAAGCTGTGCTTGCTGCCATATATTCTGCCTCAGACGAGCTCAGAGCCACGAACTTCTGTTTCCTACTGCACCAGGAGGTTATTCCTGATCCAATGTTGAAACAGTACCCAGAGGTACTTTTCCAATCCACTGAACTTCCTGCCCAATTTGCATCAGTAAATCCACTCAACTTGATATCCTTCCCCTTGTTGTACAAGAGCCCATAATCAACTGTTCCCTGTAAATACCTGAGAACGTGCTTGGCTGCTGCCCAGTGAGCCCTCTTTGGTTCCACCATGAACTAACTGAGGGTGTTGACAACGTAGCAAATATTTGGCCTGATATTGACTCATAGTCAATCCCTTCCTTTTGAGCATACCCCTTAGCCACAATCCTAACCTTGTATTTTTCAACACTACCGTCCGTAGCATATTTGATCTTGTAGATCCATCTTGAACCTACCACAGACCTGTCTTGAGGCCTTGACACCACCTCCCAGACATCGTTTACCATTATGGAGTTATACTCCTCCACCATTGCATCTCGCCAGACTTGATGCTGAACTGCCTCCTTGACGCTGGCAGGTTGACCATCTTGAGCTACTAACGCCTGATACCTGTCTGGCTATTTTCGCTCCCTTTTACTGTTCCTTGGCTCTCCGATGAAGTTCTCTGCATCACATAGAATCTGAAGAAGTTCCCTGCTGGTTATTCCTCTACCAATAGGTGCTTTTGTTTGATCCTCTTCCTCATCCTGAGTATCTTCTTGATCTGAGGAAGGATTATTCACTTTTCTTGGTTGAAGAGGCATGACCGACGGATCCTCTTTCAACCGCTCCTTGGAAGGCATTTGCGAGATCTTCTGAAAGCTTTGTCCTCTATGAACTTTACATTTTGTCGTACTACTACCTTCCTGTTCCCTTGAAAATAGATCCTGTATGCCTTAGCGTGCTTGCTATATCCTGCCAGATACCCCTTTTCTGTAGTCTAATCCAGCTTCTTCCTCTTTTCTTCGGGTATGCGACAATATGCCAAACTCCCAAATATCCTTAAATCACTGACTTCTGGTGTCTTCCGAGTGAAGACTTTCTCTGGGGTAATCTTGCCCAATGCTCGATGAGGAGTCCTGTTCTGAACGTAGACAACTGTGTTGCATGCTTCTGCCCACATCAATTTTGGCATATTCTGATCATATAGCATGGCCCTAGCTGCTTCTACAATAGTCTTGTTTTTCCTTTTTTCCACCCCATTCTGCTCCGGATTGTAGGGAGCTGTGCACTCTCTTCTGATGCCCTCCTTAGTGCAATAATCAATGAAGTCCTTATCGACATATTCTCCACCATTATCTGAGTGCAAGACTTTTATTTTCTTACCTGTCAGATTCTCCACTAGAGCCTTGAACTCCTTGAATCGACAGAAAACCTCATCCTTGGTTTTCAGAAAATAGATCCGAGTTTTCCTCAAGTGGTCATCAATGAAGGCAAGGAAATACTTGGCACCGCTGAGGGCTTTGACAGACATAGGTCCGCAAATATCTGAGTGTATCAATCCTAGTACACTCTTGGCCCTGTGGTTGCTCCTAGGAAATGCTGCCTTGGCATGCTTTCCTAGAGCGCATCCCCTGCATACATCATCTCGTTCCGTACTCAGATTCAGAACTCCTGTTACAGTGCCCGTAGGAATTCTCAGAGCTCCATGGTGCAAGTGACCCATCCTTTTGTGCCATAGTTTGTTCAAGTCTTTGTCCCCATGACTGCCTATTAGTGCCATTGGAGATTCTAGTTGTAATCTGTATAACCGATTACTTTTGATCCCGATTTGCACTTTCTTTTTCCAGCTCGGGTGTTTAACGTATACCTTTTCCTTGATGAAGTAGACGTCATAGCCCTTGCCTTGTAGTTGTGACACGGACAGTAAGTTCATCCCCAATCTTGGCACATCCAACACATTTGTGGCACAGAACTGCTCTCTCGATTCTGTCTGAAAAACTATGGTACCCTTTCCTACTGGAGTACACTTTGCCTTGTTCCCCATGGTGATCTGAAAGTTCATCTTCTCTTCTCGATATTCTGAGAAACACTCCCTGATTCCCGTCATATGCCACGAGGCTCCACTGTCTATATACCATACTTCTGATGATGTAGCACTAGTCATGCACGCCACTTCTTCTTCTAACTTGGAAGCCAACATAGAGAAATCGAAATCTCTCTCTCTTGTGCAATCTTCTGAAAATTTGCATGAGTCCCTTGAGGTGGATGCCTCTGCATTGTGGTCTCGACTCATAATTGATTTTCCCTTTCTGTTTTTGATTACTTGCTTCGATACCATGTGAAAATTCTATCACTGTAGCCACTGATTTTCTTTTGCTACTTATTTCATCATAAGTTATTCATGAAATTACTTCAACAAACATTAAAATAAATACTGCTGTAGATATCACACCGTAATACAGAAACAAACATATGCACACATTGACACAGTTATTTTGGAATAATGTCCCTGGAAAAACCTAATGTGGGAAAACCAGTGCAGCAAGGGAGGATTTTATTATTCAGCAATTTTCTTGTACAATAGGGTGCCAAACTGGCTTACCCACAGACAGACAAACTTCCAGTACTTTTCTAAACCCAGTGTAGGCCCTATTGACCTCTGCTACAACTTGAAACCCTTTACGTCAGCCTACTGAGGCTCTGCGCAGCCTCTTTGGGCTTCTGCGTCACTCCTGCAGCTTTTGCGTGGATGACACAAGCCCTTTTGGCTCTGCGCAGTCTCTGCTGCCTTTGCGTGGCTTACTTTGTCTTTGCGTTTGCCTCTTCTGCGCTGATCTCCCGTCTCTCTGTTCCGTACTTGCTGCCTCCTGATTGCTCTCCAGACCATTGGATCAATTTCTCAGCAAAGCCCGCTCCAGAAATTGAACTGACTGGTCTCCCTCAGTGTGTTCTCCAAGTGCCCCTCAAGCTTCCTCTTATACTTTTTCTGTTGACATTTCAACGGCTGAGATTAAGTCCCTAATTAACGGCTAAGATTAGATCTGGTTTGATCCATGTCTTTTGGACCATTCTAACACAGGTTCATATTAATACACATTAATATTTTACTCTTCTGTGCCCCAACCTCTCCACCAAATTTCGTGGCTAGAGCACATCCAATGCTACCCCAAATCAACGGCTAAGAGGGAGTGTTGATTTTTTAGTAGCTTGGGAGGTACTCCAAGCCCTAGGGTTCGGGGTTTGGAGGGCAAAGCGCCACAAGAGTCACTTGTGGGATTGGAACCCGAGGTTGGGGTTTTGCACCCATTGTGATTTGGGACAAAACCATGGGCACATTTTGACATGTGATGGATGAGGATGATAGCTCTCGTCAAGACGTATCCTACGCAACAAAAATCATCCAATTCTGAGTTGTAGAAATGGAGATATGAATTTTTGAATGTCGCTGTCATGATTTGTGCAAGTCGGCTTGGTTTAAAGAAGATTTGTTGACAATTGGCATGTATTTGTTGGGGCCACATGTGTAGGGTATAAATTAAACATGTGAGTCCTTTTCCTCATCCAAGTGCAACATTCATAGTGAAAAGAACACCTGTGGAAGCTGCAGCTGAAGAAGAGGAGGCCGAAGAGCATAAGGATCAGTTTGGAGATCTCTTATGTGGGCCGAGGAGCAGCAGAGGATTCCGAGCATTTCTGGGCAGCTTTGGTGCTGGTTTTGAGGGTGGTATATCCCTGTTTGGGTGAGCTGCAGGCCCTTTGGTCACATTAGAGCCACCACAAGCCTGTTCTGGGCAATTTAGGAGGGTCGTAAGGCCTATTCCAGGGTGCTGGAACAAAGGAACAGGCAGCGTAGGTCATGGGCTTAAAGAGGAGGGGAATCCGCAGCAAATAAAGGGACTGTTATATGATTTTGTGAGGGCTGATAGGGTCTGCAATAATGCCCTAACCAGAACGCTATACAACAACAATTGCACCAGCCCAAAGGTACAGGTATACTGACAGTTTCTATGTTGAATTGTTGCTAGATGGAAGGCTGTCCTAGTGCTTGGACAGTGTAGCCTGTGGAAGTCAAAGAGGAGGGGCAGATTTGATGGTTAGATGCCCTAACCAGGTGACAGATTCTGCAGTGAGGATCAACTTGGATCAGTTTGACAAGTAGCCTGTGGGAGACATTTGTTGGGGTTGTCTTGGGAGTGAAGAAACCCCAACTAGGAGCAGATTTCACAGTGAGTGGATTGGGTGCCATTGATCTGGTGGATGGCAGTGTGTTAGCTACCCAAAGTAGTTCTAGACAAGCAATCTTGAAGTGACGAAGAGAGCTGAAGGTTGGGTGAAGTTTGGTGCCTAAAGTGCAGTGCTTTGATGGAAAAAAGTGACTGCTAGATTGGTGGATAGGAGCTCAGGTATTGGACAGCCTAGACAGCAGATTGGATCAACCTGTGTACATGCAGCAGAAGTGACTTGCAGCAGTGTAGCAGTACGGAAGCGAAGGACCGGCAGGACGAGATACATCATAGAAGCTGCAGCGAAGATTGTCATTGTATTTTGTATACCATAGACTGTAGTATTATTCAGATTAGTTTAATATAACGAAGATTGGGTTGTACATTATTTGTTAAAAATTGTGTATACTTGTGCATATGTGATTTACTGCTTTATATTTTCCGCTGTGCAAAGTAGTTCTTGTTGGGATTCTTGGTTTGGTAGTGTCAGAGATTCTAAGATTCTAACCTAGACCCAAGATCGCGGAAATTCAACACTATCCTACAGGAAAGTTGCTGAACTGTGTTTAGCACTGTTTGCAAGGAATTATTTGGTTGCTTCTTTGCTGTGTGCTGTCCTAGCAGTCACATATTTTTTTCCCTCGAACAGTGAAGGTTTATGGATGTTTATTTTTGAATACAACCTCTTGTGTGAAGTAAAGGCTTCCAGCAATGACTCATTTCAGTGCATTTCCTCTTAAGACCGATGTTTCCAAAACTGTTCTTTGCACTTAGTTTGTCCAAGAATAATAAACCAGGATTCAAGACTGATTTACATGTCAGACTGATGTAAAGAAACCACACTATATTTAAGGCTCTAACACATTTTGCAACTTTGCTAACTATGCCAAGGAAGGTTAATTTGTTTAACTTGGCTGTATTAGTAGCAGTGATTGTAAGAAAGGCCCTTTTTGCTTTCACAGGATTATGAATTAGTTTACATGCAAGTATGTCAACCAAGAATAGTAAAACTGAATTTGCTTGTGGATTTGACCAAAAATAGCAAGCAGGACAACTAGCTCTAGTAATTCAACCAAGGTTTTTGATTTGAAATTTATGGCAAGACAAATTAGGTCTTTGAAAGGTCAAACTAGGAAAAATTAGTGTTTTAGCTCTAGGACATTTGGACCATCATATAGATGTATACCCTCAACTAACTACGATGTGTCAAACAAGGGGAATAATTCACTTGCTCAACATTGCTCTTAACTCATCATCCTTCAACTAAAAACTTTGACTTGAACTTTAGTTTTGACATTATGTCTTTGGTTTTGTAATTATTAATATGAATTTTGGATTTCTTAGCTAGTTCAATGTTTATGATTTTATTGCAATGATAAATTTATTATTATCTTTATGCACATGGTGAATTTGGTGAATTTAAAATAATAATAATAATATATTATTGCTGTCTCCTGGAAAATTTGGGGGTGTGCTCTAGCCGTACCAGAAACTTGTCCCCCCGTCCCCAAAGGCTGTGCAACATTGCAAAATTATGAACCTCAAAATTCCTTGCAGATGTATTACTTTTCAAAATTATCTTTAAAGCCATACAATGGATATCTTTAAAATACCAAAGCAATTATGATAAAGTAAAATATGTTACTATAAAAGCTATCAATTGAAACCTAATGTGATAGGTATAGTTTGATGCTATATTTGTAAGATAAACCTTGCTTTAATATAAATGTTGAAGAATGTTGAAAAATGCTTTTCTAGTCATGGGAGCTATAAATATGTGAAATGATGACAAGGTGAACTATGCTCTATATATAAATGTTGAAGAATGTTGAAAATTGCTTTTTATGTTTGGCAGCAGGGTGAACAAGGTGCTATATATAAGTGAAAATGCTGCCATTTGATTAACAATTTAAGGATTCCATCTTTTTTCTTTTTACAAAGAAAACCTCTCAAAATCCACCCCCCTTTGAATATTTGGGTGGGCAGCTCAAGTGTCAGCCATACTAGTAGCTGTAACCTTGGGGAACTTGATTGGATTTGAATGTATGGCCTATGGGCTACCCATCGACAACATGTCTTGGATGATTCAAGCTGTTGAGCTAATCCCTGGGGTTTTAATGATTCTCTCTATTCGCAAGTATTTTTTTTGGGAAAATCAATAAAAAAGTATTTGCCAAGCATTATAGATTAATGATTACAGCATGCAGGAACAAAGTTATTAGAATTGGACCAATTTCTAACCTGATTGACCCCAAAAAGTAGATCTAAATGAGGATCGGATAAAAAATTGGAAGCAACGAGTTGACAAAAGAATACACAAAATATTCAAATTTTGATTTAAAAATATATTCATGTACATTCATGTGAATTCAAACAATGGGACACAAATATGCAAAGTTTTCTCATGTATATAGACACATATTTAGGGTGCGCATGACCAAAATAGTATAGAGGGCAATTCATATGTGAGTGAAAATACATAAACAACGAGTCTCTAAATATTCTGGTTTCGAAACATGGATCATTAAACTAACATGAATGCGATGGATCCAGAAAACTATTTGAAAAATGAGTCTCTATATAGCCTATAGAGTCCAAATTAAAGCATGCTATTAACTAATATCTACTGTTCTCTACAATTTGATCATCTAAAAACTCCTCGTCATAGCTTTGTTTGCTTGGAAGGCATCAAGATAACCTTGTCCATTGTAGGCTTCTTTGCAGTTTTATATTTCCTTGTGCATGTGCAAAGCATTGTTTCAACCTGTTGATACACCTCACCACTGATTTCCTTTCGACAGTGGTTGCATTTTTTTTTTCTCCCAACCAATGGGCAATGTTCCCATGCCAGATCCTTCTCTTTAAGAGTCGTACAAAATTTTTCCCCACAAAAATAAATCAACAAATAGAACCATATGATTTCTTGATTTCTTAATTTCTAGGAAAAAAACAGCAATGTTATTGAAAAAAAGTAGGGTTATAGTAATAGATTTAAGCTTTTACAGAGCTTCACAAACTCTTCAAATGAAGACTTCAAATATGAACTGCTGATTGGCAAAACAGTAGCTCCAAAAAACATCAGAATACCAGCTCCAAAATATTAAAAGACAGTTCGATAATTGTCCACAATATTCTCCAATTCAGCCATCAAATCAGCCCAAAATCCTCTCTGATTCAACATTTATATCAGTTGAAGAACTCCAGACGAGCAAAAAGACTGATATGCCAAATAGAAAGGGGAGGTGTTTCAATTTAGGTTTAGGGTTTAGGTTTCTATTTTTAAATAAATTTTTTTCTTAAGTGGCAGCATGGCAGCAACTCCCATGGTGCTGTATGGATCTGGTTTTAATGGTTTGGAATGACTGGTTCTGCTTGGAAATCCCCCAGAATTGGTCTGACCGGCAGGTTCTGATAACTTTGTGGACACATAGGCCAGTGTGTAACACAAATGCTAATTCATGAATGTCATATCTAGTTCCAAGGCTCAAATAATACAAGCTCATGTTCAAGAGCACATTGTTATGGCTGGTACATATTCAGTATATAGAAATTCTTCACAGAATAAGTGCGTAGAAAGTAGTTTAATGGATGCGGTTCTTCAGTTATCAGTTAATAATATCCTGCATCATATGAGGCGTGCTGGAGTCTTCGATCTGGTTCTCTCATAAATAGTCATTTTAAGAGTGTGTCTATGCATTATATGTCATGTAGGTATAATGAATTCTTTGTTTTTGGGGGAAGTGATGATTATGGGAAATTGCCTTTGGGAAGCATTTATGGCGGTCGTTAAGCAAGTATCATATATTGAGAGAGATTGAAAATTTAACCAAAACATTTTATATCATATTTTTAAATATGTTTCACGAATTCACAAGTTATTTATGTTGTAAAAATTGCTCTGTGATTATATTTAAAATTTGAGAGATTCACGGAATTTTCTGCAACTTAAAATGCCTACTCTTCTTTAAATTGTTGTTGCTATGGAGCACATTATGAACTTGCCCTACTTAGCAGATCTTGTGATGCGACTATGTATTTTGCAAGAATCAACTGATTGTGGGAAATACCTCAACTAGATGTAGGAGTTTTGGAAAGTACAGTAGTCCTAGTTTTGGTCTCATGAGCCAGAGGTTTGATTGGACCACTGAAAGTATCTGTTTTTGGTTCCCGTACGAAAAATAACTTATCAGTCATGTAGTAGTATCTGTTACAGTCCTCCGTCACATCTTTATATTGAGTTTACTATCATTGATTCGAAGATGGTCCAAGTTCAATGTATATTATCTTTAAAACTTTCATATTGTGGTTTTTCCAGGTCTGGCAACAGTGATTGGAATAAAATATTCTTCTCCGCTTCCTGCGAGGCCTAAAAATGATCAAGTTCCAAAGCTGAAGGTTCAATCATTTGTAGATGAACAATATTCTCACTTGGTGGAATTTGCAGCATTGCACTGAGATTATTCTATTCATTTATGTCGTATTGGGAAGGCGATATTCTATTGCTTGACAGTTCGTCTATGCTTTATCTGATCTAATGGCCTCGTATGGTCTATCAAGATCACTGGAATGCTTCTCATCTAAATGCCTGTTGTGGACTTACTTCTATTCTAAATCAACACTCTCTTTTGGTACAATGTGTAAAATCTTGAGGAAATAAACACGCAAAATTGCAGGGATGATTTTATTATGTAACATTCATGAATTTGAATGCTAACCAAGGTTCAACTCTGGCCAATCTCTCTATGGCCTCTATGTAAATACTTGTGGAGAATGGATATCTATCTTAATGTGCATTTTGTTGTTGAGTTGTGCTTAGTTAATATTGAGTTAAGGAAGTCCAGAATACTAATAATGTGCTCGGAGACACAAGGTTTAGTAAGCACGTTGTTTTCAGTGGTGCCATTTGTTATTTTATCTGTTTTGAAATTTCTTCTTTCATTGCTGGGCGATGTGAAATTCACCATATAATTGCATTGAGAGCTGCTCTCCAGCCCAGTATGGTAGATATGTTGCTATGTAATGTGCTGTAAACATTTTAACTCGGTCAAAATAAAATAAAAAATAAAAATAAAACTAAATTATTATTTTTATTAATTTTTATAAATTAGTGTCGGTGGTTTTTGAGCTCCAGGTTTTCTAAGAACCCATGATATTCATGTGGAATATAGCCTATGTAAAAAGGGAAATTAAACCAGTCTAGCTCCATCTTAACTCTAGATCTATGAAGCGGCGAAGGGGATCAAATCTCTTGAGATGAAAATCTCTTTTAGCGTGAAAAGAGATTTGATCCCTCTCAACACTTGGTAGATCTGGAATTAAGATATATCTAGACTAGTAATATCCATTTGCGAGTGGAAATTCTAATGTCTTACATACACAAGCTTCAGTGAAGTTTAGGTTATGATAAGAGTTTTCTTTCTTTTGGTACCTGTTTGTCTTTTTAATCTTTGGGAAAGGTCGGCATTGGCTTTATACAGGTAAATGTAAATACTTGTCAAAGAGGCATTGTGACGTCATGGTGAAAATTGGAACAAGTTTTACCTTAATAGTACTAAAAAAATCATATTAAACTTTTTAAAAGTTTAATTTATCGGATAAATGTTTTCACCATTTATGGCACACAATGAACTTTGACTTTTTTCTTCGAAGTAGCTGATAGCTCTAAATTTAATACCTATCCTATCCACCCACGGTGGGGATTTCATAGTTGGTATTATCTATTAGATATTGATGACAAATGTACGTTTAAATTTGATGTTATGGTTAATGTCCTTGCAGCTAGATAATTGATGTTATTTGCATACTGAATGGTTGATCTTCTGATCATTAATCTACAATTTTAGCCTGTTAAAAATGTAGTATTTGTCTAGAGCTAGCATAAAAATGTCTTTATATATTTTTAACTAATTTGGCATTCACAAATTTTACTAAGATATATGCTTTAAAATAAAAAAATATATCTTATATAAAATACATTCCTGGGAAGCTTTCCAGATTTCTGAGGAATTAGCACTTCGATGCTCTTGCTCCTTGCTCCCAACATCACCATTCCTAGGTAATCAGTGAGAAGTTGTACTTAGTGCTCTGTGAAGAGCAACATCACCATTCCCAGGTAATCAGTGAGAAGTTGTACTTAGTGCTCTGTGAATTTGGGGCCTGGGCAAAGACTCAGAGATAGAGACAGATAAATTCTATTTGACATGCAAGCAGTGGCAGTATTGCAAAAACTGGTTGCTCTCTAGAAGGTGTATGATAACGACAAGCAAGAAGGTACAACTTTTTGGAGTAAAATTAACAACTATTTGGAATATCTGGCTAACTTTGTGGCCAAATATTACAACCATGTGATCATGGAGGAAAATCTAAGCCTAACGAGCGCAAAGCACTATCCCTTTGGTGCGTGTCAGCATGATCCCCCATAGGCTCTCCTGGTAGTGGAATTGAAGATATGCTTTTTTTGGTTTATTTAATGCTAATTTCTTACCTGGTTATTGACTCTATGTACTTTTAGAACATAATTCAGGTCTTATTGTTTAGTTTATAGGTTTGTCTCTGACAAAGATGTTTAATAGCTGTAAAGGCATTCTGTGATGTATTCGGTACTCTTTTGCAATGACATTCTTTGTATGTAAATAATAAGTTTCTTTCGTCAAAAAAGCTGGGGCCTAAAATACAGTAAAATTTCATGTTAAGGGAGGAATAGGGTGGTAAAACTCAATTAAGTGTTGTTAGAGTCCTTGTGTTAAAAGGGTCATAATCATTTCATGTTAAGGGAGGAATAGAGTAATAGAGTGGTAAAACTCAATTAAGTGTTGTTAGGAGTCCTGGTGTTAAAAGGTTCATAATCATTGTTAATCACTGACATTAAATATAGATTAGTTAAAAAAATAGATAAATACTTTAATATGATGCATAAAAAAAAATCTATATTGATGCATTCCATGATTTAGTCTTAAAAAATATTGTTCTTTTCTCTCATGGTCATGTATCTCTGACTCTAACCAGAAGAGTATTTGTTCTTTATTTTTATTGTTTTCATAAAATTGCATCACAGTGAGCATTAGTTTTGACCTTAGAGCATTAGCCTTCACATTAAATTAGTAATGATACTCTGTTTATTATATTTTTTATTAATTAATGTTTTTTATAAATTGGGGTGAACAGGGTGAACAAAGAGTACCTTTTTGTACTTTTTATTTTTCTCATAAAAATGCATCACAGTGAGCATTAGTCTGGACCTTCTTAACATTAGATTGGTAATGATAGATTATGTTTATTTCATCTTTTTATTAATTAATGCTTCTTATAAATTGGGTGAATAACCAACTCAGTAAATATTGGTCTTTTGAGGTCATAATCATTATTTATAACCTAAGTTACATGACACAATGATCTTGCAAGCGGGTTATGAAAACATTATATAATATTTTTAAACAATGAGAAAATCTACCATAACATGCTTGTCAAACCAGCAATGAGGACAAACATCATTTGTTGCTATCCACAAATGTAGGTTGACTCATCACTGTTATTCAAGGAAAACCATGCCATCTGTAATTATCTACCGGTGGTTTGTAAGGGAGCATACTTTCACCCTTGCCAGATGCCTTTGGGTCTTGGGCCATTAACTTGTTTCCTTATGTTTGAGGAAGAACTCTTAGCCAAGCAAAATTTTTTTTAGGGCAATACTCCAGGCCATATATGAATTATACACAAAAAATGAAATATAGACAAATATTCAAATTCCTTTAGAATTTAGAAACTAAACATTTACAATTTTACATGATGATGATACAAATTCAATCATACAACCTTTGCTTGAGCTTGCTGTCTTGCCAAAATAATGTCTTTTTCGACATTTGAAGTTGTTATTGAAGCTCCCCTTCTAGCAAATGGAGCACTAGCAGACCATGAAATAAATGGGTGGGAGAAACATCCCTTGGCTTTTTTGAGCTGTCCCTGATGATTAAGCCATGATTTCCATGGGATGAGGAAGATGATAGACTGTTGTACATATGGACAAATCAACTTGCTCAACGCTTGGATTTCATTCTAACACTCCACGATAACCCTCAATTGCACTCCAAAATGCTTCACACCTCGAACTTGTTGCGCCGAGAGGCGCTCTACAGCCTAGTAAATGAGGGAAATGTTGTCATATAACATTACATTAAAAAAAATTAAAATAGATGTGTCGGCTAATATATGTATATGGGAGAGATGTTTTGTATAAGGTTACTTAAAAAAAAAATAACATTATTTTAAAATCAAATGTAAACATTTTAATTGAATGTAAACATTTTAACTGGGTGAAAATAAAATAAAAATAACTCTATAAAAATTAAATAACAATAAAAAAAGACCAATGATTTTAAAAATCCATGGTATCGTCCCATGGTATTTTTGTGGAATAATTAGCCTAGATCCATCTTAGTTTGATATTATATTTTGATACATAATTAGCTATGGCAAATGATGTCGAATCCATTTTGTGGAATAATTAGCCTAGATCTATCTTAGTTTGATATTATATTTTGATACATAATTAGCTATAGCAAATCCATTTTGTGGAATAATTAGCCTAGATCTATCTTAGTTTGATATTATATTTTGATACATAATTAGCTATAGCAAATGACACTCATGTCGGGATGTGTTCAGACGTGGGAAAATATTATGAAAAAATGTAATTATTGTATTTTATCTAATATTTTTGTTTACCTCCATCCACTTTTTACTAGGTTTTATTGGGTAAAATATAATATTATAATATTGCATTTTACCCAATATTTCTCCTCAACTGATCCACCACTTATTGTAATTTTTCTTTATATTTGAAGTTTGAAAGTAAACAAACTCAAGTATCAAATTAGGGGCAGTGAGGGGAAAATATTAAATAAAATGTAAACTTGACTCCTATTTAAACATTTGATCCCAATATGCTAGAGATGCTGTAATCTTTAACATTTTAACTTCGTAAAAATAAAATAAAAACATAAAATTAATAATTATATTTATAATTAATAACTAAATCAGCTTAGAGCTATCTTAACTCTAGATTTACTAAACTCAGAGAAAGATTAAATTTCTTGAAATACAAACTTTTTTTAAAATGAAAAGAAATTTAATCTCTGATTAAGAATTAAGATAGATTTAAATTGATTAAATAAAATAACCTCAAATGAAAAAAAATATTTTTATAAAAGCTGTAAACCGTGGAGAACACAGTGAGAGCACATGCCCAACACTTGAGATACGGGACATTGTCCCTGTTTGGACATATCCTATTACTTGATTTATAACGTTAGGTAAGTGATGATAAATATGACAAGGTAATGGAGCTGCACGGTAGAGATCCAAGACCATGTCAATTGTAGCACAAGAAAATGGCAATGAACATTAAGAAGAGCTCAGTTTTGACTTCCAGCTGCATGCCGGTTTTGACGATGGTCATGCTCTTTCTGTTTACTCAACGTAGCTAGTGGGAACGATGAATCGCTACTATCACTGAGTAAGCAATTTCATTAAAAAAAATCGTTCTATCTATCTACCTTAGTATTAGGTTTAACGATATTCAAGTTGTTGTGACTCGTGATCCTTTTAAAGAGCACTACAGTTAGTATATGCAAAGCAACTAAGTCGATTGTGTTGCAGGGTGCTGAGAGACCACTCCATAACAAATTATGTGAAGAGAATAATTACTATTCAATGTTTCTCGCAAAAAAAAATATATGGTGAAATTATTTTTAAGAACACAAAAAACCCTTGTAAAACAATACACAATCACACATTACATTACAGATTGCTGCACGTTGAATCACAAAAATATAAAGTTACCCCATAAACTTAAGTTCCTTCTTCTTTTCAATGTAACTGACTCTGAGTAACTGACAAGACTATCTTCAGGTCCATCGACTGCGAGCAATCGTAACTGTTGACAGTCATCCTTCCCTAGGAAACCCAAGAATGTGATGGAAGGCACCCATCTGTAGTAGTCTAAATCAACATTCTAAGGGGTATTTTATCCCGCTGGCACTTTACTGATGTACTGTGCAGTCCTATTTGCCTATTTGTGATTAGTGGTGGGAGATTAATTAGTTAGTTTTATGTCATTTTATTTTATTGGTATATTAGTTAACAGTTTGAGTGGATTTAATGGTTTTAAGAGGTTAAAGATTCAAAAGCAGAAGAAGTAGAGTATGTATGTTTTTTGTAAATTTAGAAGTTAAATGTCAAATTAAAAATATCTTATACACCATTATACACCAATATAATGTCTGGCTTGATCGGGACCTTAAATAATAATAATAATAATATTGTTATATTAATAACTGTGTAAAGATTTAATATAATTTTTATTAACATTTCCTCTAATTTCTTGTCTTATAAACAAAAGATCTCATAAGTCTAGCTTAATTGTGACCTTAAATAATAATAATAATATTGTTAATAACGGTGTAAATATGTACTATAATGCTTATCAATCGTTTCCTCTGATTTTGGCGCGACTTGTAATTCACAAACCCATAAGATTTGGAGTTTGGTTGCGCTACGAACATTGTAATCTGAACTTCCAAAAATGTTTGGTTATATGTAGTCTGATCAGATTCTTCCAGAGTTTGCTGCTGCTGATTATCATATTTCTTTCGCATCTTTCTTATCAGAGCAATAGTTAGAACTGTGTTAGGGGCTTTGAAGACATCAAGGTTTACAGTTTTTTGCAGTGGGATTTCCAATTTGTAATAATGTTTTGAGTAAATAGAACTAGTGATATGTAAAATAATAGTATGCAAAATTTGATTGTGCCTCGAATTGAATGGAAACATGGTACTAGTTTAAATTTGTGACAGCTTAATATGGTAAGTTGTGCTAAATGCCTTTGCATATGTTTGTTCAAAAAATGAATTTTGTTTCTCGGTTAAGTTTCTTTATTTTGTTTGTTTATTTATTTATTTAATTCAATTTATTATTTTTTAGTATTTTTTTTTAAATATTTTTTTAGCAAGTGTATTTTTATTTTGTTTATTTTTTTTGACAAATTAAAATAAAAAGAAAAATATTGAAAAAAATACATACATAATTTATTTGAAATGCAAAATATTTTTAAATTAAAAAAAATATTTACATACTAATCTTGATATTTTTTTTTATTAATATGAACCATTTGTACATAGGTTTAATAGAAATAACCATTTATTAAAGCAATATCCACAAGCATGAGTCTTGAGCTAGAAATTGAAAGTCATTTGGTGACAACAAAGGATAATAGCTTCACTATAAACTGTTAATGACTAATTATTGTAGCTTCATGAGGGTATTGGTCATTATCCTTGGGTTAGGACCCAACTAGTGATAGGGGAATCAACATCATTGTGTTGGGGACTTCTTAACCATTAGTAGGAGGATACATGGGCATTGCCCATTTAGAATTGGTTGGGCCCATTGTCATGAGTTTTTAATCAGTGTAGGATTGGGTTGCAAGCTACCTCTTCTAGCACTTGCGTATGTCATGCCTTAGTCCATGTATTGGTTGGGCTTAGCTTTGAGATCAAGATGAACCATCATAGATTTAAATACTTTTTTGAACAATGACTGTTGTCATTAGAGTAGTACACATGGGTCACTAAACTATTAACATATCATAATGGGATCGTGTACAAGAAGGACAAGGAGAATGTGGTTGTTAATGCCTTGCCTAGGAAATAGGAAGGTTGCCATTTTGCCTTATTCTTATAAGTACTAGGTTGGGTTGAAGTGGTACCACAATGGTTGACTAAATGACAAGGTGGTTCAACTCATCCAATAAAGAACTGTTGAAAAGTGTGCAACAAGAAATTCCTGTTGAGATTGCAACAAGATGATGGAGCTTAGTGAAAAGAGTCGCCTTCACTAAGTGGGCCCGCAGGCTATTTTTGGCGCAAGTCTATTTTTAGACTATGTCTATTTTTAGACATATGGATCATGTCTATGGATTGCAGGTTGCTGTTTATGGATGATTGGTCAAGTTGGGAAAAATAGATGGACTTCTATTTTTGATCAAAGTGTGAGTGATCACAGTGTGAGTGATCAAAGTCTATTTTTAGACTGGCTGTCAAAAATAGAAAAGTCAAATATTATTGTCTCATAATAATATTTGGACTATAAACTTGATCTTATTCTCTTGGAGCACTTCAGAATGAGCTACGGATGTGGTACATGCAGATCCCACAAGGAAATACCTGGTTACCTATGGGATGACTAATATTTGCATGCAGGACTTCAGTTAGAACTCAAGTGAGTTGAGTTTAGTGGACTGGAGGTGCAGTTGATGGAGTTGTGTTCAGTTTAGCTTTGTTAAACTGGTTGTATTTAGTCTAACTGATCAATAGACTAGAGATGAGTTGGGTGAATTAGTTATTAATTAATTCACAAGTTATTAACTCATAATACAACTAATGAATACATCAGTTAACTCAGTTGCATGTCAGTGCATGTTCAGTTCAACAGGGACAAGTGGTAGAGAATCAGATTGCTATCAGTTGTGACTATAGTTGTGCATCAGATCTTGCACAATCAAGGGATTGAGTATGCCAATGAGTTTGCTCACGTATTTGGTCCACATTTTAGCCTTTTCTCACGTCCACAGAGAGTGAGTGACTATTTTGCAGGTGAAAAACGAGTTTGGGAAGCTATTCTCATCAGTTCTTGAGCAGGTATTGAGCAGTGGAGGCAGGCAATCAGTGGAATAGATTTGGAGATCAGATCTTAGCTGTATTGTGCGTAACAGGTGGAGATACTTGTGAGAAGTATTATGCTGTGTATTGTTACATGATTCAATCAATATAATATACAGATAGTTGGGGTTTTTAGCGAGATGCTTTCCCCGGGATACATACTGTGTTAATGAGTTTGATTGATGCTTCTATGTGTGCCTGTGAATGTTTCTGCTTCTGTAAATTGATGATCAACGTAGAGGAGATTATGTATTATACATGTTCCGCTTATAATTGTATGATCAGGATAATCTCTGTGAATATGTGTCATATTATCCAAAATTTCTACAAGAACGAGGACCCCTATCTTGTTACATGCTATACTTTGTAGCATGGCACCTTGTGAATATTTTTGGTATATAAATTTGCTTTAAAAGACTGTGTTAGCATAATTGCGATTGTATCTTGTTATTGGTCAATTGCAATCATCTCCTATTGCAGGTCACTTGGGATTTCAAAAAACATATGAAGTAGCTAAGTTCTCCTTTTGGGAAGGCATGAAAAATAACTTCCATACCTGTGTAGTTGAAAGTGATACATGTCATAGAAACAAGCGTGAAACAATGAGATCCTTAGGGCATTGTATTTGCTATCAATCCTTGCCACTATTGGAGTTGACATTTACATTGATTTTATAATTGGCCTTCCCAAGGTCATTGACAAATTTGTCATCATTGTGTTAATAAATCATCTTTCCAAATATACTTACTTATGTGCCTTACAACGCCTATCTATGTTATTCATAGTTGTACAAGACTACATGGATTATACTTTTAAATTATATGTCATTCTTGATTATATTGTGACATATTGTGATGCTGCCTTCTCTAGCAAATATTAGTAGAATTTGTTTAAATTATAAGGTAGACACTTTAAAAGGAGGACAAGTTTCATCTCCAAATAGATGACGAAATGGTGTTCCACAAGTCCTTGGAAACTTATTCATGATGTTTTGCATCAGATTAATAACATTAATGGGTTGAACGACTACCACTTGCCAAATGATGGTACAATGCCAAATTATCATGATTCTACCAAATGGCCAAAAGATTTCCTTAGTGTATTTGTATTTACCACACATTTGCAAGGTGTAGGAAGTGGATTGCACACTAAACAACATAGGGGGTGGTCTCAATACACTTTAACCAATTCCATCCTAGGTCAAAATAGAATGAAGCAACAAACATATTAGCATTGCTCTAAGTTCTCTTTTGAAGAAGGAGAACATGTGTTTCTTCATCTTCAATGCTACAAATAAACATATCTCAAAGGAAAGGACTATGTGCTATGGACCCTATCAAATCCTTCAGTGCATTGGATAAGTTGCATACACATTGGACAAATTGTCTACACATTTCCTATCTAGTGTTTCAAGTGTCATGTGAGGAAGTTATTAGGTATGAATTTCCAAATCTAGATCAGTCTTCTTGAACTTGATGAAGGAGGCTCAATTTAGTTTCAACAAAGGTAGTACTAGCCATAAGAGATTTCTGACTACATAATGCACCAATAGGGAAGTCTTCATAGAATGGAAGGATATACATCATGATGTTATTATTTTGGAAAAAAACAACAATTTTACCACTAGTTCTAGCCCTCTAACCATAAAGACAAAATTGCTTTTGAAGCAAAAGGGCATGTTAGTACCTCTCCCTAAATTCCTAATTAGTTAATTGGTGTATGGGGCATCTTTATTGAACAAGGTATGTTAGGTAGTTGGTGCATGATTATTCAATATAAAAGGGTCATTTTTATTAAATAACACCTACCAATTGGTTGGTATTCATTAATAATTGGACCATAAGTACTTATGATTTTGCCAGTGAGAAAAAAATTATACATGTAGAAGGCTATTTAATGTTTTGTTAAGTATTCTTATTGTAATATTGAAGCTTTACTCATTGTAGGGTTACCCACATGAAAAGGCTCGTGAATGTTGCCTTCTATGTGTCAAATACTCTTATTTTTCATATTTTTCTTTTTGCAGTTTATATTTCTTTTCATATTGTTAAAATTCATTGTTTTGATGATTAAATCCAGTTTGGTATGTGTATAGAGTGTTTGTGAACTTTAGTATTATGTAGATTATAATTAAATATATAGTGTGACTTAGGAAAACATAAATACATTAATAATTATATTTTTAGTTTTTGCAATACCGTTTTTAGATAAATCTAATAAATCCTTATGAAATGCATGCCAAGGGCTAGAAATGCATGATCCATTTGTTGTATAAAGAATTCCTTTTATCAAGTTTATGATCCTTGTGTACTAATAGTTTGAGAACCTAAATTGTCATTTCAAAATTTCAAGTATTTCCAAGGACAATTGCACAATACCATAAAAGAGGGGAATTGCAAATTCCTGCTTAATCATTAAAACATGTGAATAGGGAGTCCTTGTGAACTATTCAAGGAAGGAGATAATGTAGATTTGACACTTCAACATGTAGCATGAGTTATCTTAATTTTAAGATCCTTTTCATTCTTGGACCTTTCATGAATGCATAATTTAGTTATGATGTGTATTTTATGGAACTATTGACCTTGAAATGGGAGATCGTTGCTTTGTAATTGATGGAATTTTAGTCAATTCTATAGTATGGATCATTTCATTGCAAAGTTATGATAGTTGGGAGATCCTAATGCATGTAAGAGAAAATACTAAAACAACTAATAAAATGAGATCCTAATGAGATCTTGATGGTGTGTATAAAAATGTAAATTGTTGCTTGAAAATCCAAATATGGGTATTAAAAGCAATGCCACATTAATGCTTGTATGTAGTATTTCTTAGCCGAAACAAAATACTCAGAGTAAAAATAGACAAATTTATAGTGCAAAAAGCAAATATATAAAACCAGTATTGAGAAGTTACATCAATAAGTAAATCTGTCATGTTTAGCATTAGGGGAATTTTGAGGTCTAAAATGGGCATCCTAAGAAAAATGTACAACCAAAATAAAATTTATAAGAACCAATAGGATTCAAGATGATGATGCCAACATGGGGGATGATTCACCATTTTTGGAGTAAAAAAAGTAAAAGATTAAAAAATAATAAAACTATTTTTTCAACTCGTATTTTAAACTTATCTCCCTAAGGTTTTACTCAAATTTTGAGCAGGAGTACTCGTTGGATGCAAAATTTCGTTCCTCATCCAAGGAGTACCCATGTTGCATACTTTCAATAGACCTTGCCACATGAAAAATGAGAAATAAATGAAAAACGTGATTGTAATCACGTTTTTCATGTATTTCTCATTTTTTGTGTAGAAGGATCCATCGAAAGTATGCAACATGGGTACTTCTTAGAAGAGGAATCAAATTCTGCATCCAACGAGTATTGCCGCTCAAAATTTGAGTAAACCCATAGGGAGATAAGTTGAAAATACGAGTTGAAAAAATAGTTTTTCCTTTTTTCCCTCTAAAATTTGGTGATGTCATCTAATCTTATTTTATTATTTCCACTATTATTTTATAATTTCCTTGGGAGGCTCATTTTAGATCTCAAAATTCCCCTATTGAATGAAGAGTAATGTGAGCAATCTCCAGTTGAGTAGAGCTCCAAATACAATACTATTCACTTGGAAACTCTTTACATAAATTCTGTTACTATATGTAGTTCCTAATTGACCAAAAACGTAACTACTTAGTGGACCTCCATAAGTGATTCCTCAACCACTAACTAGCAAATATTATTTTATGAGGTCTTTTACATTTAAGCATTTTCGCAATTTACTAGATTGTGGGATTGATTTAATGAATATATCCCAAATACATTAGTGAACTATTGAAGATAGGGTGGGAACCTAGCATGTGCTCCTTACAAAGTAGTATTCTCCTCAAGGTTAGAGATGAGGAAATTGGTGGAGGACCTCTATTGATTATCATGTTGCATCTTTATGCTATGCACCCTTTCATTAGATTATATTTTACTAGATAGTATGTGGGTGAAGATGATGCTCACATTTTTCCAAAAGCAATCATAGGGTGGAACTAATTGGAACCCACCTTGTCCAAATTGGGATGGTTTGAACTTTGCAATTGGCATCAACCACTTTCTTCAAGCATGATCAATTAAATTCCATGGATATTCCATAGGAATAGTTTGTCACAACAAATCTAATCAAATATTGAAATGTTTATTGTTACGGTTAATTTCCTCCAGGTCTCAGATTATAAATCACTATTTTTATGTTTAAATGAATGAAAAAATTGAAATGCGAGAAATAGAGAACATAAATGAATATACACCATTCACAGTAGGCACATGTTTTAGCCTAAGAAACCCTTATGGGGGAAACCCCACCTAGAAGGTGAGGTTGCTCTACTCTCTTTCTTTGTTATGGAAATATGCAAGTACAAAGGAAGAGATACTCCCTATGGAGTTATATTATACCTATGGCATATAAAGCTACTACAAAACCTTAACCCTATCCACTCTACTCATTAACTTCACACTCCTAGTGGCTCTACTAAACTATGAAACAAAATACAATAGCATAAAATGGAACCGATACTCCTAGTAGCCTAATATGTAACATAACTCAATAACCAACTAGGGGTAATCAATTGTCAACTAGAGTTACAATTTAGAACATTCTAGAGTCTTGGAATTGCAAATATGGATAGGCCCATTTCATGAGTAACGGGGGTTGACGTGGCATTCTCTCATACCATGGTGGTTAACATGGTAGATCAACTTGCAGGAGGAACAACTTTTGTAGATGGACTCCAATTAACATGATAGATATATCAATATCTTAGAGTCCCATGCTAAAGAAGGAAATTTCTAACCCCAAAAATTTCATATGATGCCTCAAGATGGATCTGGAAGGTTTCAAACCCCAATTCTCCACACTAGGACTCATTGTTAAAATGACTATGGAAGTTGATTCTTCCATTTTTTTCTATCCTAAAGCATTGAGATAGATGAAAAATAATATAATGATCCAATCTAGATCATACCTTCGCATTGAGGGAGAATTTTGGTCCCCAAAATATTTACTAAAAAACATGAACAAAATTTTCCTGTACTTTATCCTTGGAATGCCACTTGTTTTACTTCCATTCAACCTAATTTTCTAAAGGTCATGCTACCATTTTATTGTAGTTTTGGATAACTATTAAGTCTTCCCAAGCATCAATGCTAAATCCTCTATGGAAGGTAGGACTTGGCTCCCCTCCTAAGCCAACATGGAATGTGTTTAGAGTAAGAAACAATCCTCCACCAATAAGGGAGAATCACTTGATGGTAGGTCCCGTTTAAAACTACTCTCTTCGGGGTAGCAATTTCCACCGATATGTGGACCTGTTCTCCACTAAATAGAGTGCTCCTTGAAATAATACTTTCTCATTTAATCTTTTTGCTAGTCTTCATTGCAGTTGTAATATATTATAAAAATGCAATCCTATTCTAATAGTGATAAAGAGTTGATTGCAATTATTAAGTAACTACTGAAAGCAATAAAGAATTCATGACTCTCAACATAAATCAATTTAACATATTCATTCTCTTACATATGAAGTAATATGGATAGATATTATATTGAACATGTCCTTGCAATAAAATCCATAATCTATTCATGTTAATTCTCTACATAAAATAATTGACATAAATGACAAATTGTAAGAACATACATAGAACACAATCAACAATAATGCACAGTTGCTTGAATAGAGCATGAATGAACTCTTCCCTGTATTCATCCTTTAGAATAAATTCTCCAGTATTAGTACAAGAAAACGCTTTTAGCCTTCAAATCTCATATTGACCTTGATAACAATATACAAATTACAATTCTATATTTTGCTAGCTCTCAAGTCTTCAATATTTTGTTTCATATGATTATAATATACGAGTAAAAGCCATGGATTTTACAATCCCTCATTATCCTAAAATCGGTCTCCTCTTATAATCCTTCCTCCTAATTCAATTTTTCATATTTCTTCTTCTGTTACAACCACTTTGGTTTTCCAACTCACATTTTGAGTTTACAAAAATAATTTTGAAAATCACACAATATTCTTAACAATTGTGGTGTTATAAGTTTATTATTTTTCAATTCAGGATCTTCCATTGCATAATAAATTTTAATTTGTTATACATGTGGCTATCTCATTTTAGATCTCGTATACGTTCTTTTATTTGTTGCTTGTCTCTTGAACAAAACAAATTTCATTAACAACATTTTATGTTTTTTATTTGTTATCATTATTAAAATATATTCACGGAAGAAAAATAGTATGAAGAGTTTTGATAAAGATATACATTAATTCATTTATTCCCCTAGTTTTTAGAATTTTGCATTTTCCTAAAATAATTGAAAAACCATTAAAATAGAAATTATACATTAACAAAATGTTTAGTCTTATAATCTTAAATTATTAATAAAATCCTAATATCAACAATAAATATTTATTATTTTATTTTGTCCATAGTCTTTGAATTATAAACTTATTCTAAATACTTACATTATTTACAAAATATGAAATTATTAAAAATTTAAATTATATTATTAATAAATCAAATCAAATGATTTATTTTTACGTAAAATGAATTTGGAAATAAACTTATATAATCACATTATTTAAGTAATAAATTTGAGCTATTATGTTCAACCATTTCCTCCTACTCCTCCTCCCCCCTTTCTGTGTAATCTTGTAGATCTTTTTATTTTCTTAGAAAAGTTATGGGTCTTTTGTTAGGAATATTTTTTGAAGAATTTTTACTATATATCTAGCAAGAATAATTTTCCCAAAATGGTATCCACATTCCCAAATTTCTAATGAGCCATTTCTTGCTCAATTTGGCCATCTAAAACTCAAGATATGACTCACGAAAGTTAACACTCGTCGACAAATTATTTCACCCTTCCAATAATTTTGGACAATTGATCTATGGGCTTATTATTCCACATGCATTTTGTGAAATCATTTTGAGGTATTTATATTGCTTTTTCACCCATAATCGTTTGTATATGACACTACAAAAAGTATGGAACATGGGGCCCAAATTAATGTTTTGTTTGTATGTGCAAATATGAGGGATATGGAAAATACAAGATGCAACATATCTATAAAAATTAGAAAAGTTGCGCTTGTGAAAAATGTGGATACAAATATATTTGGGTCTAGGAAATCCATAACACTTGAATTTGTATATACGAGATTTGGAAAATCCATAAATCATCTAGATCTAGGACATCCATTAGACACCCAAATCTAGATTATTTGTGACATTTAAATGTCATGCAATGTGAAAAGTTCTGGATGTTTAAATGCTCAGAGACCTCTATAAAATTTGTGTTAAGTCCCTATAATACTAGTGTAGTCCCCTTATTTTTATTGTTAATGTATCACCCTATTATTATTGTTGTTCCTATGTAGCCCTCATATTGTTATTGTTGTGCCCTTACATTATTGTTATGTAGACTCTGATTATATTGTGACCCCTTAGACTCCTATATATACCAAGGAGGTATTTTCATTTGTGTCATCTAATATTGTTCATTTATGTAATGTAAATGAGGTTTCCCCCTCGAAGAGGCTATTTCTCAAGTTGTTGATATATATTTTCTTCTATTTTGTGAGCTGATTGCATAACATTTGGTATCAAAGCTTTGGATTCTATGGTTTCATTGCTTCAAAGAGGTTATCTTGGTATTTTTGTTATAATTTTTTTTGTACAAGGCTTCATAAGCTGAAATTTTGATCACGTGGAGTTGAAATTGTGATAAAATTCTTGTAAAATTTCAGATCTTGGTTTGCTATATTGTTGTAGGGAAAAGTAATCGACTCGGATGACCCTATCCCACTCTAAGGGTGACAGTTCCTTAGCAACAACTGTAAAACAAACTACTTAAGGTTTACTTATTTATGAAAGCAAAAGAGAATGGAGAAAGCACTAACCGTTGCCTTGCGCTTAATGTCGAATCCAAACTCTTCTATTTGGCCGCTTGCTCCTAGCTCTTTGTTCTTCTGCTCGCCCAGCTACGATGAGATCCTGCAAAATAACAAAGAAGGAAACTACAAGAGGCATGCAATCATAACTGGTTCATGGATTAGTGTAAACCAAACATGCAATCATCACAATATATAATTGAAACAAGAGCACATAGAAGAACCTCAATAGCTTTTATTAATGAAGAAATAAAGGTTCTGAGAGTATTACAACCATTGAAGGCTCCAACCCAGCAACACCTCCCAGCAGAAAGAATTGCTCTTCTTCACCTCTCTCAAACAATCACCCAATAACTCAATAGTGAAACCAACAGCATATCATTACTTTGCATAAAATTCCAGCCCCCCTGAGCTCATAGGAGAGAGCTCAATATATAGATGAATTGAGAAAGGATGAGTCAGCTTGCAACTGATGTGTAGCTGCCTTGTGTCCTCTCTCTCTTCAGTTAATCTTTAGTTGATCTTCAGTTCTTGAGTCCACTTGGTGAACTTTGCTTCCACTTGGAGAAACAGAGCCTCTGACTCATCACAAGGCGAAATCCCTGATCCAAGTGTCATTTTTGGAAGATTCCAAAGCAATGACTCACTGTGCCACTTGTCCCTTCTCGCTCAGCGCAGGTGGCCTTTGTCCCACTTGCTTTGCAACGCAGGTACACCATGGAGCAACTGAGTTTCAGCGCAGAAACCTAGTGGAGCACCTGCTTTGATTTCAGGATTGCTTGTTTTTGAGTGTTTTCAGGTGGAGAACTGATCTGAGAGCTGTTGGTTTGCTGACCTTGTTCCTCTAGGGGTAAGAACATCATGTTTAGGGAACTTTGGATCCCTTGGATTATTGACAATTCATGCTTGTTGCGGTAAGGCACAAAATTGTCTATAACAGATGCCCCCTAAAGTATGAGGTCGTTTATCGGGTGAAATGCTTTATTGAGAGGATCCGAAGTTCATTCAATCTGCTGAGAAGTGTCCTGTAATAAGATACAATACAATACATTATTTTTCATACATTTTTCATGATCTAGCTGAGGCGGGCATTCCCATGCTCAGCTTTATAAATACATTTTGGTACATAGAACAGACGATCGTCTGATTGTAGACTGATAATTCTCTGCTGAAATTATCATCCTTTGAGAAGGATGATCATCTGCTGTAATGGTGTACATATCAAATGTCTTTATGTCCTGAATATATATCGCAGCCCGGATGGATGAAACTAGATCCGGGGTCTTCAATCTCTTCCGATCTTCACTCGATGTACAAGTCGATCCATGTGAGAATTTCTTGAAGTCGAACATGGAAAGACATCGCTTGATTACCGGTCAATGATGTAAACCGTTAACAAGCGCGAGAGGAGTCACCGATAAGGATGATGACCCTCAAGGTACGACAGTACAATCCACATGGTGGGAATAAAGGACTTGGCGTCGACCACCATGCAAAATCTTCTGGTCGAAGGTCATTGATGTATACCTGTCGCCGGAAGTGAGAAACTTGCCATTGAGGCATGCAAGCTTCAAAGTACTGAGGGGGGTGTTCCTAGATCAACTCCTTGGATAATGAGCTGATGTCGACAAGGAGCGATCCTTTAAAGGAGGGCCTTAATGAATCCCACATCAGTGACACGGAACGGAGCTAGTGATTGTGATGAGGTGAAAACAAACTGTGATGTATGATTCAGGGTGGCGGTCATGAAGTGGATGAAGGATAATGTATGGCAGTGGGTGGAACACGGTTGACTCTTTACAGAACCACATCTCTTGAACATATAACGACACTGATGTGATGGATTGGTAGCATTACCCCAATTGTGGATGGTGTGGCGAAGACCATGGTTATGAGACCGGTGAATGAAACAACCCAACCCGATGTAATACGGAGGACAAAGTGTCATGTTCAAGAGCGACTTGCTACCATTAATGCTGTGAGGTTCTCCCAATTTTTCCCCAGTCATTGCTGACCAGTACCTCTTTATTTTTGTCAAGCTTGAGGAGGATAACATATGCTTGTTCTATAACCTGCCCTTCGGGCAAGCCCATCGCTATGTTTTAACGAGCCTAGCGATAGGGAAACTCGTTCTCGTCTAAAGACAAGTTTGTCGCTATTTAATCATTTTAACGAGTCTAACGACAAAGAAAACTCGGTCCTTTTCATTTTTAGAGAGTCTGAAAAGGTACGAAAAGTTAACTCCAAAATTCCTTTTTCGTCTTCTAATCCCTTAAGTCCGAAAAAGTATAAAACAATACAGAAGGGATGAATTTTCGATTTCTTTAACGAGCCGAACAAAACAAGCGCTCGATCTTTTTGTGTAATAATCCCTCAGGTCCAAAAAGATTAAAATCTAGAGGAGGGATAGCTCTTCTTGTCCTTTAACGAGCTGGAAGGCCAAAACTTGGCAAACTTTTCATATTTTACGAGTCAGTGAAAAGAGCTCAAAGAAGACTCGTCTTTTGAGGAACGAGTGATGAACAGGGATAGCAGCAGATTCCAGGTACAGGTTGGAATTCTCCAATCACGGCAGTGTCACAAGGATGGCTAAGTGAAATCACTCTTCGCAGCTGTTCCTCAAAATGGGTAAACAAACATATGGAGGTGAACGATTGGCCAAATGAACGGATGGAGGTGATGGCATATAAACACGACCAAGGGCTTTTAATATGGCTTTCAAAGGTTACATTTCTCGAGGTTGTTTACCGGTTCATTTTTTCTGGATGAGCTTGAACTGTAGGGAAAGATTGCTCACAACTTGTGTTTATTTTTTAACGAGCATGAACTCTGTACAAAACTGCTCGATTCTTGCGTTTATTTTTTAACGAGCATGAACATTGCTAAAACTGCTCAATTATACCAGTCTTAATACAAGGAATGCTTTAGGTGAGGTAATCTTATTTAAGGAGCGATACCTCACTAATTACTCCAATTTGGCAGGTTTTAACTTTTGCCCTTCATCCTTTCTTTATGCAAGTTGGAAACGGCTAATCCTACGAGTTTAACGGGTTAGACCTACAGGTTTAAAGGGAAGACCTAAAAATTTAAAAAAATAAATAGTCGTCCCGTGCTTGCACTCCAAAAGGTTTGCATGCCCCCAGGTATAAAGTATAATTTCGAGATTCTGTCCTCTTACTTATTATCCGAAAAATGGTTTTGTTTACTGCCGCAAACTAAACTCTTTTTTCGGCGATGTCTATCATTAGGTTGCTAAGGATGGTGACTACTTGTTGCAACAATTTCCTCTCTTTCTTTGAAGACTGCCCCTACTTCTCTTTTAAAACATATTGTTTTAATGGGTGAGGCTTGACATTCAAAGATGGTGCCTTCTTGCTGCCACAAATAGATCCGCCACTTCTTTAGACAAAGGGAGCGATTCTTCCGCTTCAACATAACTTTGACAAAAGAATTTTATCCTAGAACAACCCTCTCTTCCTTTTTGGACGGGGTACGGACTAGTCCATTCTTCTGCGGAAATTAACTTTATACCTAAGGTTTTCTCTGCCCGAGGCAGGCCAGGGTGCATGCCCCCTGGGTCCCAGTTCTTTTCTTTCCGAATTACTCGCATTCATCGGGAAGTAGAACCGGGGGCGGTGGCATTCCTTGAGTGAATAAACCGTTAAGGGATGGTATTTGACTATTTGCAATGCGTGATCCTGGAAATGAAAGTTGGTCTACGAGCTTGACCATTCTTCCTTCGTGCGGAAAACACATGACTCTAAAGAGCGAGGACACTATTGCCTCCATGCAATATATATAGTCTCGTCCAAGGAGTAAGTTATATGCCAAGGGTCCCTGGACGACCATGATGTTCATATGAACTGTCTTCCCTTTCAATGTAACTGGAACATTGGGGAGAATCCCTAACGGGTGACTGGTTCCTTTATCAAAACCTGATAGATTTCTCATCTCAGGTAAAAGCGCCGGGCAACCCAGTGCTTTCCAAGCAACAGAGGAAAGGATACTCACAAATGCCCCTTCATCAATGATAGTTCCAGCCATCACCATTCTGTAGATTTGGACTATGATTCTGAATGGGATACTGGCTGGTAACCGGGGTCTGCCTAGTTGATTCCAATCAAAGGATACAACTAGGTTGCTTGGTGGTGGGACCGAATATACGGCCGGATACGACCCTGACGATGTTCCTTCCTGCGATAAAGGAGTGGGCGCATTGCCCTGATGCTCATCAGAGTCTGTGTTGATGAAAAGAATATGGACGGTGTCATCCTTATCCTCTTCAGTGAGGGTGTCATTTGAAGATGGGTCTTCAATGACGGGGTCATTGGAGGATGAAACCTCCGAAGGAAGAACGGGGTCGACTGCCGTTTCGACCTTTAGACTTTCGTCTGTTCTGGATTCAGTAGGTTCATTTTCAATGACCGACACTTCAGCTGACCACTTGAGCGGGTCAGCTGGATTTTCAACTACCGAGGGATTAGGCGCGAGTTTTTGGTATCCAGGAGGAAGTCGTAACGGTGAAACCGGACGATCTTCCAAAACTCTCTTTGCCTCATCTAAGAATGGACATTTGTGGATGGCGTGATCGCCTTCACACAATATACAGGGTGATCTTGGTCTCCCTCTTCGTTCTTCACTCCCGCTAGTTGACGGACTGCAATCAACATGACTACCAGAGGTTGATGCTACCAGATTGTGCAACCTTGGGGACCAGTCCCTTAGTATCCGGGGAATACAGGGACAATCACGATGGAAGTGGGCCCCTTTGCAAATGACACATGGCGATTTAGGCCCGGTTGGTGCAGTGTGTGGGTTTTTGTCAGCTGTCTTTTGCTTGCCCCCAGTCGCCTTCGCCATAGGCCCCTTCTGCTTCTTTTCTCTCTTCTTCTCCATGGGAGGCTGACTTTTGCCGGCTCTTCCTTGTGAAGATGAAGGATCAGAGGAAGAATTGTAAGAAGTGGAAGGCTGGTGGGTAGCTCTAGACTGTTCTGACTGTTGATTCGACTGCTCAAGATTAGTGGCGATCTGGACTACATTAGTTGAAAAGAGCCATACAGGTAGGCCAATTGTCAATCCTGGAAGTGACAATGTTGCCATATGAGGCGCACCAACATCTCCCCAAGAGGAGAAGGGATTTGGACTTCCACCAAGGTTGTTTGCTTGGTTGGTGGGCTCCATACTTTTCAACTGAAAGATCAACGTGGGAATAACAGGTGATTATGTTCCGCTTAAAATAAATTTTATTAACGACGCTTTTAGACACAAACTTGCTTTTTCATGTTTTAAGAGTCGAGAAAAAGCTAAAGATGACTCTAGTCGCCTTCGATGTTTTAACGAGCCCGAAGTGACAAATGCTCGGATGGATTTTTTCAGTTATAGAGTTTGAAAAAAGCCAAAAGAAACTTCTCTGGAGATCTAGGCAGAGGGTGTGCCAAACTTTTCGCGAAACCACAGAATACGTTTTACGGTACGGGTGGTCGATCTTCGTGAATGCTGTGTTCACTGCATCGCGATCAGTAGGGCGGCCGACACGGCTTCCTATGGATAAAGGATAATTGCCTATAGGGGTCTCCCAATATATACTCGACGGTACGTGGGAGCACAAGTCCGTATTAGTGCCACCGACTCTCAGGAGGAATCACCCACCTTCGTAGAGATCGACAGTCACTATGTTTAACGACGCCGGAACACGTCTCTACCTAGACCTCTATGTGTTTGCGTTATGTTACAAAGCGTTGTTATGTAAATTGGATTTATTTTAATGTTGATCTTGCTTAGCAGTTTGTCTTTAAGGATCACCACGAGATGTATATAACAAATTCCTGAATGCAGTCTAAGATGAGAAGCAAACTTTTCAATCTTTCAACTTTGAAAACCTTAACTACTGAGGGAAAAGAAAGGCAAATCTTTTCACACAGATCATAGAGCACGCACTAAAATGCAAATCTTTCCTAAATCGTCAAGCACACAGTCAAATGCAAAATGCACAATGCATGTATTTTCTTTTCCCTTTCTTAATGTGGGTGGATTACAAAAAGAAAGTGGTTATATAACTTTGATTTCGATTTAAAGCGAAAGTAAACAAGTTTGTCCAAAATCAAAAGACACCTTAAGATTCACTTGCTTAATCACTGGAAATACATGAAATCAAACCATACTAACGAAAGTAAAACGACTAATCAGCTATGGACAGCAAACAAGCTAACTCTTTAGACCAGCAAAATGCCTAACACAGGTTCAGATCTAAGAGGCCAAAAGCAAGACTAGTTTACTTTTCGTTATGGGAAATTGTAAATGAGTAAGAAATACAAAGAACAAGTACAATTTCGTTATATAACAGAGGCAGAATGATGGCAAGTAATATTGGTTTCAAAACAGGCACAAGACTGACACCTAGCAACAAAACTAAGTGAAAACAGGCAAGAGAAAGGAGGAAACCCCAAATGCACTAGGCAAATTTGGGCCAACGCAGGCTCTGCACAGCCAAACTGGCTCTCAGCGCAGGTAGCCCCTTCGGGACCTGCGTTGCAAAGCAGGTAGCCTGTGTACTACCTGCTTTGGAAAACGAGAATTGCGTTTTCACAGTTTCCGGGTCATAATTTTCTCAAAAATGCACGGTTTTTGCTCAAATCAGAAGCAATCAGTCAAGCACACTCAAAGGGATGATTAAGAAGGTGCAAAGCTATCACTAAGAGCTTACAAGGATCCTTGTAGATCAGCTCTTCAAATCATGAATTTGCTCAGAAAATGAGCAAGAGTAGCTGCCCTCTACTTCGCTTTTGATATAGTCAAAAGCTTTTCGATTTGGTACTCTTTTGTTCAGGAAATGAATAGCAAAATACTACAAACACAATCAAATGGATACGATCCCCAGTGGAGTCGCCAGTTTGTTGTAGGGAAAAGTATCCGACTCGGATGACCCTATCCCACTCTAAGGGTGACAGTTCCTTAGCAACAACTGTAAAACAAACTACTTAAGGTTTACTTCTTTATGAAAGCAAAAGAGAATGGAGAAAGCACTAACCGTTGCCTTGCGCTTAATGTCGAATCCAAACTCTTCTATTTGGCCGCTTGCTCCTAGCTCTTTGTTCTTCTGCTCGCCCAGCTACGATGAGATCCTGCAAAATAACAAAGAAGGAAACTACAAGAGGCATGCAATCATAACTGGTTCATGGATTAGTGTAAACCAAACATGCAATCATCACAATATATAATTGAAACAAGAGCACATAGAAGAACCTCAATAGCTTTTATTAATGAAGAAATAAAGGTTCTGAGAGTATTACAACCATTGAAGGCTCCAACCCAGCAACACCTCCCAGCAGAAAGAATTGCTCTTCTTCACCTCTCTCAAACAATCACCCAATAACTCAATAGTGAAACCAACAACATATCATTACTTTGCACAAAATTCCAGCCCCCCTGAGCTCATAGGAGAGAGCTCAATATATAGATGAATTGAGAAAGGATGAGTCAGCTTGCAACTGATGTGTAGCTGCCTTGTGTCCTCTCTCTCTTCAGTTAATCTTTAGTTGATCTTCAGTTCTTGAGTCCACTTGGTGAACTTTGCTTCCACTTGGAGAAACAGAGCCTCTGACTCATCACAAGGCGAAATCCCTGATCCAAGTGTCATTTTTGGAAGATTCCAAAGCAATGACTCACTGTGCCACTTGTCCCTTCTCGCTCAGCGCAGGTGGCCTTTGTCCCACTTGCTTTGCAACGCAGGTACACCATGGAGAAACTGAGTTTCAGCGCAGAAACCTAGTGGAGCACCTGCTTTGATTTCAGGATTGCTTGTTTTTGAGTGTTTTCAGGTGGAGAACTGATCTGAGAGCTGTTGGTTTGCTGACCTTGTTCCTCTAGGGGTAAGAACATCATGTTTAGGGAACTTTGGATCCCTTGGATTATTGACAATTCATGCTTGTTGCTGTAAGGCACAAAATTGTCTATAACATATATTTTCTGAGATATGGTCCAAATAAGTTAGAGTTTTTGTAGGCTCCAGAATTCAATCTCAAATAGGGGACCTAGGGAAAATCGTCATAAATTTCTCTTTGAGCATCGGATTTGAATTTCGTAAGAAGTGACTGAAAGTGAACGGAATGTAGTTTTTCATGTATCATTTTCAAGGCCGAAGGTCAAAACAGTGACACATGTCACTCCATATAAGTTAGCTCTACTGTACCAACCTATAGTCAGGTCATCATGGGATATTGGGCATACATTTGTCTTGAAAAATCCAATTTTTGTCATACTCGTGGCATTGGAAATAAGACTCATAGGGATATCAAAAGATGAAATTTCAGACATTGGAGATCCAAAATTACATAGGTACAACAATTTCAATATCGAGCTCCTGAAAAACAAGAAAAAAATGTGTGTTTTTAATTTTTTTTTTGCATAACTTTTGTTTGAAAAATCAGTTTGAAGTGATTCAAAGGGCATAGTGAAGCATAGCTATCATTGTTTTATTCTGAAATGCCTCGAAAAAAAAAAAAAAACACAATTAGTAAGCAACCAAAAATATCTACTATATCGCATGAAGAAGAGGAAGAAATGCAACATGATATATCAAAATTACGAGACCAAATGTAACAAATTTCACTCTCACAAAGAGTAACCAAAAACGAATTGGAAGATAAGATGGATGGTTTGAAGAATGGTTTAAAATATGACATTGAAGCAATGATGAATGTCAAGATGGAAGGTTTGAAGGATGGTTTAAAAACATAAATGAAAAGTGATCTAGAAGGTTTGAAAAAGTCACTACAAGAAATGCTTCCTAGATGTGGCAAGGTACCCCATGAAAATCATGATGAGGAAAAAAGGAATATAAATTATGATTTTAGGGGATCCAATAGTTGTTTGAAGGCTAACCACATTCCAAAGATTGATATGAGTAGGTTTGATGGCAAGGATTTGGTAACACGGATACTACAAATGGATAAATTCTTTGATCTACATGATGTGCCGCAAACATAAAAGGTACACATTGCATCTTCATATTGAGAAAAAAATTAGTTTGCGTGGTATCGATGGATTTGTTCTCATAAAACAATGTAAACTTTGAAACGGGAATTGATATGATTACCCGTTTTTTTGAGGTAGCAAAAAAATCAATTGATTTTGAAAAACGCTGATTCAGAATACACTAATTTTTTTAGCATAATTTTGATACTTTAAATTTTCTTATGTATCAAGTATGAACATTTTTTAAAAAATGTTAATGATTTTCATGCTGATTTTGAAAAGTGTTGATGAGGCATCAGCCCTTTTATTTATTTAACCATTTTTCAACTTGTCTAATTCACAGACAAAAAAATTAAAAACATAAAAAATTTGAGGAAAAAAAAAACTAAAAAGAAAAAAACAAAACACAAAAAAAAGGTAAATAAAAATATATAATAAAACATAACAAAATTAAAAAATATGGAAAAAAAAACAAATATAAAATAATATATAAAAAGAGACAAAAAAAACATAGAAATGTAAAAAAAAAAGCAAAATTAATTTATAAATGATACAAATTTAAATAAATATATTAAGAAAAAAAAAAATAAAAATAAAATTACAAGGAAATATTAAAAAAAACATAATTTAAGACCAAAAAAAATAAAGGTTAAAAAAAATAGGCAACTTTTTTTAAACATTAATAGATAAAATTAAAAAATTAAAAAAATAGAAAATAAAAATTTCAAAAAAAAAAAACATTAGAAAAGATAAAAATAAAAAATTAATAAAAAATTAAACATTTAATTAAAAAAAAAAATCCGGCCCCACCCCTGCATCCCAATAGGCCCAGGGTGTGAGGGCCGATTGCGCTGCAGTGGTGGGGGGCGGAACGGCTGCGGACAATCGCCTCCACTCCCCATCCCCACGGTCCAACTGGCGCAAGGGGTGAGGGTTGATTCCCGAAATCACACAACCCCCTTCACCTCGCATAGTTGGACAGTTGGCCTACGGGGGTGGCGGGTGGCTGCACACAACCCCCTCCACCCCCCATCCTCGTGACCCAGCCGACCCAGGGGGTGAAGGTCGACTTCGTGTCGGTCCTCACCCCCTGGGTTCGTTGGGTTGCGGGGGTGGGGCCAATTTTTTTTTTTTTTTTTTCAATGTATTTTAAACTTATTATTATTATTTTTAATAAATTTCATTAGTTTTATGTTTATTTCTTAATTTTTTGGTTTGTTGTTTTAGTTTTTTTATATCTTAAAATTTTAATTTTTTTTAAATGGTTTTTTTTTCTTATTTCTTTGAATATTTTTTATAATTGTTTTTTTTTTTTAAATGCTTCTACTTCTAGTTGTTTACGATTTTGAATTTTATTATTATTATTATTTTTTTTGATTTTTTTTTTTAAATCTATTTTTTTTTAATGTATTATTTATTCTTTTATTTTAATGTTTTTTATTGTGTTTGTTTGTTCTGTTTTGTTTTGTTTTGTTTTTTTTTTTTTTAAATTGTTTAATAAAGTTTTTTGTTTTGTTTTGTTTTTTTTTCCCTTAATCATGTTTTTTGAAAACGCTTTTTTATTATTATTTATTTCTTTACATTTTTTAATTTTTAATTTTAATCTTAATTTTTTATTATCTTTTATAGGTTAATTTTGTTTTTTTACAATTTTATGTTTGATATTTTTTTGGTTGTTTTTTATTATATGTTTGTATATATTTGATTTTTTGTCATATTTTTAATTTAATGTGTTTTTTTTTCAAATATATTTTTATTAACTTTTTATTATTATTTTTTTAACTTTCGTTTTTTTGTTTTGTTTTTTATTTTTTATTTTTCATTGTTTTAATTTTAATTTTTATTTGTAAACTTTTGTTTTCATTTTTCTTTTGAAATTTTAAGTTTTTCGGAGTCGTGATAAAATCTTTTATGCCATTATTTCAAAATGTTGAAAATTTATTGTGAAAAAAAAGACGTTATTTCAACATCATCACTTTTCATTGTCAGGGTGTTTTTGCACCAAAAAAATTGGTTTTCACTACCATTGTTAAAACATGTTGAAAATTTGCCTCAGAAAAGAAAAAAAAATGGTATTCCAACATCAACACTTTTTGTTTTCGAGTTGTTTTTTCACGTTTTTAGGGATTTTTTTTGCTAGAGTTCTCGTTTTGAGTTTTTTTTTTCAAACAGGAAAAACTTTTCTATTACTAGATGTAAAATAAATACATTGTCATTGGATCATTGTCATTGGATCAGGAGGATCCAGGATTAGTCCATTGTGGCATACAATTTTTAAAAGATACACTACATGAATCAATAAAGTTGGAAACCTGCAGTGCCCAGATACCTCCTCTTGAAGGGAGATTCATAATATAGACTGTCCCCATGACTTGAAGTTTTATGTTTCAGCTTGTAACTAAACCAGGTATCTCTGTGCCTGTGAACTGAAGGTTTTGTATCTTTTTGTAGCATCATTTGCTGTCCCTTGGTGTTCCAGAACTGTGGGGTATTGTTTGTGTAATCCGGTGAGTCAATACAACCACCCTCCTCTTGTAGGTATTTGGGCCCTGTCCTGGTAAAGTCTGCATCCTTAAAAGAAAAACAGAGTGTCTATGTTCTAATGAAGCCGAAGAGTCTTCCAGATCATATGAGGAGCATATTAGATGGTGATATGTCCCGACTGTTGCAAACAATTATTTAGGAAAGATTGGTAGAATATTTTATTGGGATCTAATGAATAGCCGGTCTTAGAAAGTCTATCAACAACCCCATTTTGTCGTCGGTAGATGTGGGCAATGGAGATTGAATGAAATCCTAGTATCAATGCTTTAATGTTGGCTTTCCAGTTATCAAGGGACAGAGAGTGTAGCAAGCCAATTCCATTAGCCCAATCAGTGATAGCTTTGGAATCTCCAAAGATAGTGATCTCCCGAAGTCTGAGCCAGTTAGCACAGTGTAGGATGCCCCATAGAGCAAGGAGCTCAACTCGTGTGTTGGTACCATACCCGCCATGCTAGTGAAATCGGTATGAGTGTTCAACATTGATGTATATAGCCATTTTTCATCCTCACAGGTTGAAGGAAGAGGCCCCATCAAAGAAGCCAATCGGGAAAGACTCCCAAATGTTACAAGGTGGAGGGATAAGTGGGGTGTTGTGAGTGGGGGAAGCACAAAACTCATGGTGGTAGTTAATAATCTTACAGCAGGTTCGCTAGTTATTAGGCTACTAATTCTTGAAGATAAATGCGTTCCGAGACCACCATGTGACCCAGATGATGAAGAAGACCAGTGTTTTATGGGAAAATGAGCCCACTGTCCAACTATGGAGACAAGAGATTATCTCAGAGCGTTCCCAAGGAGGTGGATCTTCTAACGAGTGTAAAATCTCGATCCAAACTGAAGAAGTGAATGAGCAGTGGATGAAAAGGTGGTTAATGTCCTCTCCATGTGAGTTGCAAAGGCAACATCGTCCCAGACCCTAGAAACCCCTCTTGACGAGGTTTTCCCAAGTGAGGATACGATTGTGAACTACCAACCAAGAAAAACATTTCAGCTTGAGGGGGAAATTCCATTTCCAGACCCTAGCGAACCAAGGGTGAATCAGATTCAGGCAAGGAGGCATAGTGATGAGGCTGTAGGCTTCTTTTACAATGATCTTGTCTAATTGAGTTCCACTGGCCCAAACAAGTCTGTCTTCAGCATTAGAAAGAATGATCCCCGAAAGTTTCAAATTAGTAATGTAATTTGTCCATTCCAAACAAAGATGGGTAGGCAGAGAGATTTCTGGAGCGTCTTTCCAGTGAGTATAGTAAGGTGAGGAGAGTTCAGCAGTTGAGATATCTTTGAGCACATGATAACCAAAATAATGTAAATATGTGATTAGGTCCAGGGATAAAAGATGTGTACCAGTCATCCCAACTAGTGAGTCTAGTCTGATCTTGGGGGAAGATCCCAAGCCAACGGACCAGTGAAGGTAAGAAAAATACCAATGTTTAGAAGTGAGCAGGCTGCACCAAGAAACAAAGATTTGTGAGGGAATCGAAGCACCATTTCGAAGCCAGTCGTAGAAGCACAAATTTTGTAGATATTTTGCAGTGATGACGCGTTGCCAAAGTCCCTCAAATCGCACAACCCTCCAAAAAGTCTTAAGCAACAAAGCCGAGTTGAAAGAGGCAGGGTCTTTAATATTCCAGCCACCAAGTTTGACAGGGGGTGAAATCGAATCCAGTTTGGCCAGGTGGAATTTTCTAGTAGATTTCAGACCTCCCCAAAGAAACTTGGTTAGAATGGAGTTGATTTTCCTAATAACTCCTTTTGGAAATTTGAAGATGTGATCTGGTAAATCAGTATGCTACTAAGGACAGATTTGATGAGGATCAAGCATCCACCCAATGTTATCCACTTTTATGACCAGTGGGTAAGTTTTTTTTCTTTCGATTTTGATAAGAAGCCAATCCCAATCTTTGATCTTATAACCCTGCAACTTCAATTTGAAGCCAAGATATGTGAAACCCCTGTCCAAGTGATCAACAACAACACCAAATTGATTTGCAATGTCTAGAATCGACCTTGCCTCCGGATCGCTAGATATGAGTCGGGATTTGGCCTTATTCATGAGAAGCCCAGATGCGGTCCCAAAATCTTGTAAAATCACAACAATGTGGAGCCATTCCTGTGGATCTGATTTCCCCATGGTCAGAAGATCATCCACAAAGAGAAGGTGGGTGATTGGGACCAAATTGGCAATCAAACACCCGAAGATGAGCCCACTGTTGCAGGCAACCTTGAATCTTCTGCTAAGGCCATCCATGATGGTGATAAATAAAAGAGGAGATAAGGCACAACCCTGTCGAAGACCACGAGATGCCATCAAAGAAATCAGTGGGAAGGTCGTTGATAATAATGGAAAAGGAGGCTGATTTGATGCAGGATTTTAACCAATCAGGATGGAGCCAAAGCCAATTTTTCGCAGTGTCATCTAGAGGAGTTCCCAGTCAACACAGTCGAAGGCTTTGAGAAAATCGATTTTCATGAGGCAAACATCCAAATCTCGGGATTTGATGGAATGGAGACATTCTTGGGCAATAGAGACAACATCATGTATCTGGTGTTTTTTTAAGAAACCAAATTGTTCTGCTATGATATACATGGATAAGAAGGGTTTGAGCCGATTGGCTAAGGTTTTGGATATGAGTTTGTAGGTGGAGTTGCACAAAGAAATAGGGCATAAATCTGAGAAAGATTTAGGCTTGTCGTGCTTCGGGATCAGTGAGATGAAGGTGGCATTGGTGGCCCCAGAAACCCAACCATGGATTCTGGATTCTTCCACCATGTCAGTAAGCTCATCGATCATAATGTCTTGGAAGTGAAGGAATAGTTCTGAGGTCCATCCATTTGGGCCAGGACTTTTTCCTCTTCCCAATTCTTTCAGAACCAAGATGACTTCCTCCTTAGTGACCGAGCTTTCCATGTTCAAGGGCTTCCTTGTTTGTTGTAGTGGGGTAGAAATCACATTGTTCGAGTTGTTTGTTGAAAGAGATCTCAGCCCTAGCTTGGTAGATTTTGTTGAAATGTCTGAATGCCTCCCCTTCAATATCTTTCTGATCTATAAGCAGGTTGCCATAGTCTGATTTTATTTTTATTTATTATTATTATATATATATTTTATTATTATTATTATTATTTATTTATATTTATATTTTATTTATTTATTATTATTTTTTTTTTAATTTTTAATATATATATATATATATATATATAATTTTTTTTTTGCCTGCATGTAATCTGATTATGAAAGAATTTGTTATTTTTATCTCCATCCTAGATCCACATGATGCGGCTTTTCTTTTGCAATGCTTCAATCTATCAGAGCAGTAATTCTGATCTGCGGCCTTCCAACTGTAAAATTTATGTTTTTTGAGTAGCAGAGAAGTATTCTGGGTCATTAGGGACCTCCAACACTTTAAGTTTTTCTTCAATATTAATGAGTTCCTGCAGCGAGTCCCTATTTATTTATTTATTTTATTTTTTAATTTAATTAAATTAATTAATTAATTTTTATTTTATTTTATTTATTTATTTATTTATAGTTTTTTTTTTTTTTCGTGCCCATATTTTAGTGGCTGCTTTAAGCTTACTAAGTTTATGGTTAATTATGTCCATGTGTCTAGAATTGGAATCCATATCAGTCATGTTCCAGAAAGTTTTAACCAAGTCGGTATAATCTGTCTCTTTAAGCCAAAAATGGTTGAATTTGAATGGTGGAGCCTTGTCCTGGTGTGATCTCGTCCACTGCAACAAAATGGGAAAATGATATGATATCTTTGAAGGAATAATGGAGGATGTTAGATCCTTCAGTCTGCTGGCAGTGTATTTGTGGACGATGAAATGATCTAGTCATTTTGCAATGCCCTCAGTACCAGAGCGACCATTTTGCCAAGTCGGTCCAAGAGGATGGGGGATGATGTCTCTGAGACGTTTGTCCTTAAAAAATATTTGGAAATGGTTCTCCAATGGATCAGGATGACAATTGTGACCCCATCGTTCTGTTGGACCTGTGGTGAAGTTAAGGTCCCCTGCCAATATAATGGAACTGAGGTCGAGAAGACCACTTTGTTTTGCCTTATTCCAGAAATCTTTGCGGCGGTCATATGGTGCATAAATATTGATGATGCGGATTTGATCTTTGTTTCCACGTCTACCTCCGATGATAAGGAGTCCCACTGAGGAGTTTTATTCTTTGAAGTCGTAGATGTACGGATTCCACATAGTCACTAGTCCGTCAGATAAACGGTGGCGTCAGAAGCGTAGATGTGCCATTTGGGGCAAATTTTTGACAGATGTGTCCAAGTTTTCTCCCTGTAGGTCATAGTTTCTTGTAGTAGCACAATTCCAGGTTTATGTATGTCAATTATATTATGAATAGATCATATTTTAGGTGTTGATCCCAGACCCTTGACATTCAGGGATAATATGGTCATTAAGGGAGGTCGAATGCGGGTGGTTTAGCTCTAAGAACTTGATATTTTGGAAGGTTGACATTTAGATGTGTAGCTAGGGGGGAGTCAGGGGTGCTGTGGATCGAGACAACTGAGGATGCTTAGAAATGATTGATAAGGTTGGTAGGAGAAATAGAGCAGGTAGAGATATTTTTATATTTGGTCCTAGGTTTTCTTTTGGTGGTGACATTTTTTCGCTTAGAAGGGCAAGGTGGAGCATTGTCAACATCAAAGAAATATATTTTAATGGTTAGAGGTTCCATGGAGAATTTTTTTTCTCTGTATAGGACTTCCAATTCCATGTCTTCAGAGAAAGGTGTGAAAGTATGCCCAAATGGCGCCCCAAAATTGATAGGGGAGGAGAACTCCGGATCAGCAGTCAGTTGGGGAGAGAATGGTGTGACACAAGTTTTGGGAGATTGTTTTAGTAGGGTCGGCAGGGGTTGAGAGGTGGATTTGGTAATGGTATTTATGAAGTGGGGGGGAGTTAGTTTTAGCTTGTGTGAGGGACATAGGGGTGGGGAGTTCACTAGCAGGGTCGTGTGGACCGAGGAGTTTATCAATAGGGGGTTCATATTCAGTGTGGGGATGCAGGTAGTAGAAGGTGGTTTAGGAGAGACATGGGATAATATAGCAACCTTTTCATAGATGACATTGTTGTTTGCTTTATATATCATGCTTCTTCTAGCAGGATGTTGAGGTAGTCGTTTGTTTCGACCATGACGATCAAGGCAGTCAGACATAAGGTGTCCTGTCCTATGACAACAAAGACATCTGAAAGGAATTGCCCAGAAGTCACTAATTTGTTTTCATGAACATTGCCCCCAGTATGTTAGGGTCCAACCTTAACCCCTTTATTTATGTAATAAGCCCAATGGGCCGAGTCATAGTCATAGTTAGTTAGAGAGTAAATAAAGCCCGCATTAATAATTGTAAGTGGTTGACCCGCATTAGAGAAAAGGGACCACAGTTAGTTGTAAACGGGCCATAGTTAATAAATAAAGTGGTTAACTCGTGTTATGTAAGGGACCACTAGTAGTTAGGGTTTTGGATGTCATTTAGCTATAAATAGTCTTAGTTAGTAAAGGAAAGATCATCAAGTCTTATTGTAATCGAGCTCTGCTCTGCTGGAGGTTGCCCCCTCGAAGAGGCAAGTGAACATTGAATATATTTATGAATAATAAAATACTTACTATTTTTATCATTTTATTTTGTATTCTGGGCTATATTTATTCGCATTTTGGTATTATGGAATTTCTCGCAGGTCAAGAGCATAATAAGTGGTATCAGAACACTTTCCAAGGTCGATTGTACCTCCAATTTTCACAGAAGTTTTTTAGGCTAGAGACGTGTTTTGATGTCTTTAAACCACGAGATTTGTCCTTGAGTGCATAAACCTGCGGATTTGGGGAGGCATGCACGTAGAAACTACAAGAGGTGGTCATGCTTTTTAGACTCCCTTGTAACCCTTGTGGGAACCCTTTTGAGTAGTAGCGGATTAGACAAAATCGCGCACAGACTGCACTTCCACGTACCCTTGGGTATATTGGAAGCCCCCTAGACTCACTTGAAACCTAGCCTTAGATAAGCCGTCAGCTGTCTTGCTGCTACAGTACACTGAGAACAACACTCAGGGAGATTACTCGCACGTACGATAGGGTAGTTGGGTAGTATGGCTAAGGGTCCTGTCGATCCTCCTTAGTTAGTGCCTTGAAAGATTGGGCTGAGTACTATTGTTGGACCCCTGTGTATATTGTGTTATGTAGCACCTGAAACTCCTTTGTGACCATAATTCCCTATGCTATCTAAATATTTCCCACTACCTTATCTTCCAGATCAGATCCAACAGTTGGGGTTCTACCGCCGTAGTGAAAATCAGATCCAATAGTTGGGGTTCTTTCGCCACCGTGCAACTCACATTCAGTAGTTGGGGTTTCATAGTGCTGATCAGACTCTTTGTTCAGAGAGGCTTGTTGCTACTACAGTCCGAGTCCTATTTTCACAGGACATTGGGCATGATCAAGTTTTTTGGAATTCAGCCACTGTAGTATTGATCAGCGGGGAGTAAAACTCCTTTCAGAGTAAGAAAAAGAAAGTATGAGACCATCCTAGGATGCTTCCAAGGGACTTAGCCCATAAGATTTATGACGACGAGCTTATCATAGTGGTACCATTCACTTTTCAGCTTCAATTTTTGCGGCGGTCCCAATTTTTTCCGAAGTGACTTCAAGTGACCCCCACCAATAGATTCCTAAGATTGCCCTATTTCCAAGAAGACTACTCTTAAGTAATTGACTGGGATTTGTGTATGGTAGGTACCAGATCTCGAGTCATGGCCTCTGAGAAGATTGAGAGCCTTGAAAAAAGGTTGGATGAGTTACAAGGAAATATGCACCGAATTACCTCACAACTTTCACTTCTCACCACTATGATGCATAGGTATCATCGGGAGGAGCATAGTGTTTATGAACACCTCGAAGGAGAATCTAGCCATCACACTCACTTCCATGGAAATCACCAACATTCCCACCCTTGGCCACCTAAGCTGGACATGTACAAATTTGATGATTCTAATCCTGCAGTATGGGTAGCTCAAATCGAACAATATTTCTCCCTTAATGATATCTGCGAAGATCAAACTAAAATACATGTGGGAGCCCGTTATTTGGATCAAGAGAGATGGAAATGGTGGCAGTGGCATCAGAAATGTTATCTCGGGAACATAACTTGGCACATGTTCTCAAAATCCCTATGTGATCGCTTTGACAGGGAATCTAAATTTTTGGTTCGTCTCACTAAACTTCGACAGACATGCACTGTAAAACATTGCATTGCATCCTTTGAGACATTGGCCATTAGAACTGAAGGTCTAGTATACGACTCCTACTTGGAGTGTTTCATTAGTGGTCTCAAAGAAGCCATCCAATACCATGTCTGGATGCACCACCCAAGTACGTGGATGAACGCTTGCAAAAGGGTCATTGAGGTGGAACTCGCATTAGCTGCCCAGTCCAATCATCCAAATTTTGTAGCCAAGGGGCATCCCACCCAGGCTCAGGGCCCTACCCAAACACTTGAGGTTCAAAAGGTGTCTCCAGTAGAAATGGCTGAATGAAGAAAACAAGGATTATGCTACTACTGTGATGACAAATACTCCTTGGGGCATAAATGTAAAGAACCAAAATTCTTTCAAATTGATTCTACTGATAAAAACTCATCTGAGGAAGCCCCACCCCTTAGGGCGCCCGAGGACAAAGTTGAGGAAACCCAGTCTGACAATGATCTCACAGCAACGCCAGATGAACCAGTTATCTCACTACATGCTTTGGCGGACATTTCTTCACCTCAAACTCTCAAAATCTGAGGCTTTCCTAAACATTGACCAGTAGTGGTATTGGTTGATAGTGAAAACACTCATAAATTTATCCATAAGCGAGTCACGGAAGTTGTTCATTATTTTGTGCAGGCAGTCTCTAATTTTCAAGTCCTTGTCATTAATGGGGGGACCATGAAATGTGAAGGCCGCTGTGAAAATATTAAACTTTAGATGGGGGACTACCACCTAAAGACCCACATGTTTGCTATTGAAATGGGTGGTTGTGACATTGTCTTGGGTTCTGAATGGCTTTGCAGACTGGTCCCAAACACAATGGATTTTAAAGAATTATATATGAGCTTTAAGCAGAATGACCAGATTCATACATTACGTGGACTCCAGGAAGGTGCTCGTACTATCATCAGCTTGCATCGAATGGAAAATATTTTGAAAAGGGCCATCACAGAGTCATCAACCAATTTAATGCCATCCACGCCATTGAATCCACTAATCCTCATATTCATCTTGAGATGCAACATGTCTTAGACCACCACCAATAAGTTTTTGACATACCTAAAGAGCTTCCGCCCTCTAGGGGTGAACATGATCATAACATCCCTTTGGTCTGAGGGGCCTAATCGCCTAATGTGCACCCATACCGATATCCTTTCACCCAAAAGAATAAAATTGAAAAAATCATCAAGGAACTCCTCGAAGCCGGTGTTATTCATCCCAACATCAATCCTTATTCATCACTAGTGGTCATGGTGCTAAAGAAAGATGGAGAATGGTGCATGTGTCCAGACTTTCAGGCCCTCAACAAGCTCACTATTAAAGACAAATTTCCTATTCCGGTTGTTGATGATATTCTTGATGAACTACATGGTGCTCAATTCTTTACCAAGCTAGATCTTCACTTTGGCTATCACCAAATACGCATGAAGGAAGTAGACATTCCCAAGACTGCCTTCTAAACTCATGAAGGCCATTATGAATTCTTGGTCATGCCATTTGGTCTCTGTAATGCTCCATCTACTTTTCAAAGCCTCATGAACCACCTACTGAAACCATATCTCTGAAAATTTGTCCTCGTCTTCTTTGATGACATTCTCATCTATAACCTAACCTAGGACAAACATCTTCAGCATGTAGACCTGATCTTGCAACTACTCCGGAATCACAAATTATTTGTCAAATTGTCCAAGTGGTCTTTTGGCATGGAAGAAGTTGAGTATTTGGGACACATTGTGGGTCGTGAAGGAGTGAGGGTTGATCCAAAAAAGATACAAGCAATGCAAGATTGGCCCCAACCAAAAAACTTGAAGAGTTTGAGGGGATTCTTGGGTCTCACTGGCTACTACCGTAATTTGTCCGTAATTATGGTTGCATTGCTAGACCCCTCACTAATCATCTCAAGAAAAGTTCATTTCTCTAGAATGATACAACTCAGTCGCCATTCGTGGCTCTCAAACAGGCCATGTGCTCCACTCCCGTATTGGCCCTACCAGACTTCACCAAATCTTTTGTGATTGAATGTGATGCTTCCGGTATTGGTATTGGTGCTGTATTAATGTAGGAAGGTCAACCATTGGCCTTCACCAACCAAAAACTGAGCAGAAAACATCTGGGTCAATCTACCTATGAGAAAGAAATCATGACCATCTTACATTCGGTAGACACTTGACAACCATACTTGTTGGGGCGATGTTTCCAAATCTGCAAAGGCTTTTAAAGCCTAAAATATTTTTTGGAGCAACGTCTTTCATCGCCACAAAAAAATAAATGGGTGGCCAAAATGCTGGGATATGATTATGAGATAATTTAAAAGAAAGGGTGTGACAATGTAGTAGCTGATGCTTTATCACACCAATTTGAGGATGAAAACACCATGCCATCAATCTCTCTTCCCATACCAGATTGGATTGAAGAGGCCCGCAAGCAAGGTTTCTCACACCCCTCTCTCTCCCAAATTATTAATAACTTGAGAGAAGATCCTAATTACTCATCCGACTACTCTTGGAAGGATGATATTATTCGCTACAAGGATCAAGTAGTTATATCGCCGACATCCACCCTCAAAACCCGCATTTTGGAAGAGTTGCACTCATCTCCAACTGTAGGGAATTCAGGCTTTCAGAAGACTTATGCTCGTGCTCATCATTATTTCTTTTGGATTGGCATGAAAAATGACATTCTTACTTTTGTAGCTGAATGTGATGTGTGTCAACGGAAAAAAGGAGAAACAATCAAGTTACCGGGAACCTTACAACCATTGCCACTCCCTGCATCTGTCTAGATGGATGTTTCCATGGATTTCATCACTAGTCTCCCAAAGTTGGGAAAAAAATTCGTCATCATGGTGGTTGTGGACATAATTTCTAAATATGCTCATTTTTGCGCTCTACCCCCACTTTGGTGGCTCAAGATTTCATGGGCCAGATCTTCAAACTACATGGCATGATGAATTCCATTGTGTCTAATAGCGACCCCACTTTCACCGGCAAATTTTGGAAAGAAATTTTCAATCTACAAGGCACGCAACTCAACTAAGTACCACCTATCATCCCCAAACTAATGGTCAAACAGAAGCAGTCAACAAATGTTTGGAGACATATCTAAGGTGCTTCACTTCAGAAAAGAAACATCAATGGGTACAATGGATACCTTTAGCTGAATGGTGGTATAATACTAATTATCATGAAGCCACCAAGATGACTCCATATGAGGCAGTGTATGGCCAACTCCCACCTTCACCTATTTATTATATCCCTGGATGTTCTAAGGTGCAGGAAGTTGATCAAATCCTCCAGAACCGTGCCACCATGATAGCTCATCTAAAATATAATATACATCAAGCTCATAATTGACTAAAGCAACAGGCAGACCAACATCGTTCTGAGCACACATTTCAAGAAGGGGATCAAGTATTCCTGTGACTGCAATCATATAAGAAAACATCTCTCAAAGAAAAGGGTTGCCATAAACTAGCACCAAAATTCTATGGACCTTATCAGATACTTCAACGCATTGGAGTAGTTCCCTACAAACTGGCCTTGCCATCAACTTCAAAGATCCATCCGATATTCCATGTATCATGCCTCAAGAAAGTGGTGGGGAACAATTGTATAATTAAAACCAGTCTACCTTAAGTGGATGAGGAATACTCACTCTGGCTCCAACTAAAATAGGTCCTAGATACTCGTGAAAGACATCTCTGTGGCCACATGATCAAGGAAGTCCTTGTGAAGTGGAAAGACACCTCTCCAAAAGATGCGACTTGGGAACCAGCCACTATTCTTCAACAATTTTCGCAGCTTCAACCTTGAGTACAAGGCTGCTTTTGATGGGAAAGGGCATGTTAAGGTCCAACCCTAACCCATTTATTTATGTAATAAGCCCAATGGGCTGAGTCATAGTCATAGTTATTTAGAGAGTAAGTAAAGCCTGCATTAATGATTGTAAGTGGTTGACCCGCATTAGAGAAAAGGGACCACAGTTAGTTGTAAACGAGACATAGCTAATAAATAAAGTGGTTAACCCATGTTATACAAGGGACCACTAGTAGTTAGGGTTTTGGATGTCATTTAGCTATAAATAGTCTTAGTTAGTAAAGGAAATATCATCAAGTCTTATTGTAATCGAGATCTTCTCTGTTGGAGGTTGCCCCCTCGAAGAGGCAAGTGAACATTGAATCTATTTCTGAATAATAAAATACTTGCTGTTTTTCTCATTTTATTTTGTGTTCTGGGTTGTATTTCTTCACATATATGGTATTTTCGAATTTCTCGTAGGTCAAGAGCATAACACAATATATGTCAATATGTTCTGGGAGTCCCCCTGTAAAATTTTTCTCAATTAGAACCCATGCAATATGCTTGTTCGTGCTCCTGAGACAACCTTCATCTAAACAATAGAGCTTTCCAATAATGTTTGCAAAATCTGAGATTACTTTCTTGGTCCATAATTCCAAGGGAATTCCTGGGAGCTTCATCCATATTATTTTCCTTCTTGGCACCTTCGTAACAAGATCAAATCCGAATGTCTATCATTGTAGTGATAGAAAAGCCCTCCCATGAACCCAAGGACATGTTGCGATTTGGGATGCATCCTCTGGAGATTTGAAATGAAAAGCGAACCAGCTACTTTGTAGTGTGTTGATGAGAGGACGATATTTGATAATGGGAAGCCACCATATATCCATCCATTTACCCATTTGTACTTCATTCAAATTTCCATAAACCCATCGGCCAACCAAAACCATATTTTTTAGCTTAATAACTTCCTCCTAGTAGCCATCGACCTCAAGCACCATTCTAGGAAGCTGAGTGGCCACTTTGACGGCTCTATGTTTCTTTTTGTCTGAGGCATATTTCTTTTTATCAGGTCGCTCCAGTTATTGAGACATAGTTTTGACGGACGGAGTAGTAATCCGGGTTTCTGAGTGGATGTATTGTTCTTACACATCTACTGTAATATCTATTAACTATTAAACCTCAGGGGAGGATGGCTGTGGGAAATCCATTGTTTCTTGTATCAAATTATTTGGGTAGGTGTTAGGGGGGCTGGCGCACCTTTGGCCAATCTGATGTCAGTCCCCGAAGGAGTTGTCCAACAGGTAAAAAATTCAAATCTTGTCTTTGATTGACTGTCTATGGTAAATGTAATCCAGTCCTAGGCTATGTAGGTGGCACTTTTATGGTGTCTCTAGATATCGATGATGGATACCGTCATGTTCTTTATAAGTTATTTGTTTTGTCAATTCTAGTAAGAGTGAAATGACATTGGGCATATGAGATTCATTAACAGGTCCATCGAGATCCGACATAATTTTAGGTTGTGTAGACATCCATTCGCTAACCGTCTCTTCCCACTGAGCCCCAATACAGTGCTGCCATCCGTGTGAGTAGTTGGGATATTTTGGTTTTATTCAAAATTACCAGTCGGTCCTCTCAGCGTTCATCCCAATAACATTTGTTTAGGAGACATGTGTAGGAGGTTAGTGGAAATGTGGCCACTTTATTGATTTTTTTACAATTCCACCAAAACAACAGTCAATCATTTAATGCCTGGAAGATTGAATCTCAGGGACTCAGCTCTGTCAAAACACCAGTCTCGGCCCTCTCGAAATTCTGTGCTTGGTCGAAACACCAGACTCAACGCAGAAAAATTTCTGTGTCCTTATACACTACTCTTTTTATCAAAACCAATCCAAGTCTCCACTTGTGTAGTTTGCATAAGACATATTATTTGAGTATGAAGGGCTAGAGGAAAAGTACATACCTTCCCAGTGAAGGAAAACACTGAAATTTTTTGATATTAATACTGCCCATATTGTGCACCTCAAGTTCGGATCACAGTTTGGCATATGAAGCTCATCTCATCATCGAAGCCCACAAATTGTGATTTAACATGTCTCTGGATAGTATAAGAAAGCCCCTCCAGTTGGTAATTCTTGTTGTGAACCATGTATTTCAGTTTTGTGATAAGCACATAATTATATATTCCCTTTCTCAAACCCCTTCAAATCCTACGCCATGACTGATGTTAGGGTCCTATTATTTATAGTGATAAATTGATGATTATTTGGTTATTTATTTTGGGAATCTGCTGTTAAAGTTATAGCCTATGAATCACTAGGTGTCATTCTGCTGGGGATTATACTTCAAATTGAGAAACCTGGGTGACCTTCAATTTTTATCTTAAGGTTTCTTCTTTTTCAATCCTCTTAATGTTTCCTAGTTTTTTAACCCTAGATCTATTTAATTAATGACTTCTACAAGCTTTTTGGTCGTTTCCGCAGGTCACAGGAACCAGCCTCGACAAAGGCGGCATTTTTTTCCAAGATTTGCGGACCAGGATCCACAGAGAAGAAATCACACTTTTTGGCCCAAAAGGTGCGATATGGAGGCCAAAGTGCACTTATCAGCCCAAAAAGTGCGATCCCTACAGGAAAACAGGTCAGTACATGTGATTTCTAGGTTTTAGGGGTTTTCTCAGATTTGTTTGTGGGTTTTGCAAAGAGCTGTCTGCTGGGTTGTCTAACCTCTATCTCATCCCACTTAGGCCTTGATCCACTCTAATTTACTCTTTGAAGTCGAATTTAGCCTCCCCTAGGGGCTTCTAGTACGCTTCCACCTTTCTAGGAGGAGTGTAGCTGAGTGAGTAGACTGAGTTTCTGCAGCGCTTTCAGCCACATTTTCCAGATCTGTACTCTTCTATTTCTTATCTGTAAAGATAGGTTGTCACCATCCATAGTTTCACATTTAAACTTGTTTGGTCATTGGCCATTGGTTGCCCTAGGTGTTTCACCCATCTCCCTATCTTTTTGCAGCGATCTTCCTCTCTAATTTCTTGTTGTTGCTGTACCACTTTCCAACAGCTTAGTGTCACTTGATCCCAGCCACACTGATATTTAGATCTCTTAACCGTTTTGGTGTATTTTTTGTTGATTTAGCCACCAAGTAGCACAATGTTTGCAAACCCAGTTTGGGTGGGGTTTAGTTAATTGTTTTTCTGTTCATTTTCTGTTGTTAATTTCAGTTTATTTTCAACAAGATTTTTTCTTTTTTACAAACACAATCTGGGCTTAATCAATAAATACACTCACACACATAAGCACACCTTAAGTAAAGGGTGCTTATTTTACACCGCCAGGCCAAGACTTAACATAATAAATTTATCTCCCCTCATCGAGATAAAGGCATATTGTTGATCTCCCTTCACCCCAAGTTTTTGCTTGGGCATATTACTCCTCCCCGCCGGATCCAAGTTCATAGCCCTCGGAGTCCCAACATTGACTCTTCTACTAGTTCACTCGATTCCTCATATGAGTCTGAGCCTCCTTCACCGCATATTGTCACCATGTCTGGACCCACAACTAGTGCAAGAAACCAACTTGGTGTTGGCTTTGGTTTTATCTCGATGGTCACATCAAGTGTAATAGTCTCAGGAACTATTCCAGTAGTCCCATGCTCCCCTATATGGTTGGGTTAAGTCTACCAGATTTTAACCAGTTGATAAACAACCCCATACACCATGATGCTGGTTGGCCTTCTATGCCAACTAAGCTTCCCTCAAACATCCTAAAGTTTGAGGGAAATGTTGGAGAAGATCCTACCAACCATGTTCGATCCTTCCACATGTGGTGTTCATCCAAATCCATTACCGATGACTCCATTCGTCTTTCGCTTTTCCAATGCACACTCACTGGAGACGTTGCAAAATGGAATGTAGACCAGCCATTCACATCTCATTCCGTTTTCGTGACGCTTGCTAAAGCATTCCTCTCATATTTCCAGTTGCCTCTTCGGTACGAAACTGGTATGGAGCTATTGACCTCATTCTGTCAGTCCTCCGCCACTTGCCTTTCTGACCATATTCAAGAGTGGCATCGAAGGAGGAGCACATGTCATGCCTTCCCTTTCAAAGACCATGTCTATCTAGATTAGTTTCTTAGGATCCTTTTAGCACCCATTGGAAAAGATGTCGCGTCCCATTTTCCTCAAACCAAGGAAGAAGCTCTCCAAACTGCTTTGAGATATGACCTGATTTATGCACAATCTGGTTATGTCTATATCATCATTCCAAACCTCCCTCGTCCTGGAAGTGCCAATGCACCGGGGGAATCTCACGCCGCTGACGATATCATTGGAGCCCTTTCACACCCTTCACCATATACTCAACAAAGTTATGGCTATTTGCAAGGGGGCACCAATTCCTCCAACACTTATTCCCCTCCTGCTAGCAACACGTTTTCAGGACCCCAACTTGTCTACCAAACTATTGCTCCTCCTTATGCACAATCGAGTGCTCCAGCCCCTCAAGCATTAGCACCAAAACCTCCCATGCATCCTTAGCCCTAGCAGCCACTGCCCCCTCAGGGTCAAGTGTTTGCACAACAGAGTGCAACCAATCCCCAAAATTCAAAGAAAAAGAATAAGGGGAAAGGCAACAAGGGTAACCAGGGTAATCAAGGTAATCAACCTAGTGAACACAGGGGAACCATCCTAACACCAATAACTAGCAATGGGGCAGTCAACCGAAGCAGAACAAGGCTATTCGTACGAACAAGCCTTGTGCATGTTGTGGTGTACATGGCCATTATACACATGAGTGTCCTCTCTTACCCCAGATGTGCCAAATGTGGGAAGCTCAAGAAGCTCCTAGAGGTCAACAATTGCCTCAGAATCTTGTGCGATCTAAACTGGCAATGCTCACAAATCTTTTCCCTCAACAAGGATTTGTTATTTCTCAAGCTTAGCTAGGTCAAGCAACCCATCCCCTCCAACCTTCTGGTTCTGGTGACTACCAGATCCTTATGATGAATTCTGATGAGGTTAACCCCTTCCATATCAACTTGCAAACTTGGTTGCATCCATATGACAAGCCATTGACTTCGTTTGCCACTCAGTCCAAAACTAAAGAATTTGCTGAGCCTCTTATGACACCAAATGGTCCATTATATATCCCTCAACCCAAAATTGAGGCCATTCCCAATATCCCAAAGGGACCATTACGCTATAATGCAACTTTTAACTGAGCTACCCATACATACAGTATAGTAAACGACTTGGCACAATCACCTACTGCCATGTCGATGTTGGAAGTCCTCTAGTCTGCCCATCCCAAAAGAAAACTCTACTAACTGCCTTGGGTGCAGTAGATCCTTCTGATGATCATTTGATTGTCTTCACTGTTGATACATCAACACATCCCCCATTTCCTTCATCTGTTTCTCTCTAGATACCAGTTCGAGTCTGTAATGCCATCATCTCCTGATGTATTATTGATGAAGGTGCATCCACCTGTGTGATGTCCACTACTATTTGGAAACAACTTAAGTCACTTGAGTTGTCCACCTCCACCATCACTTTGTGTGCTTGGGATAGACACTCTTCCCAGCCCCTTGGCATGTATCGCAACTGTCCAGTGACCCTTGTGGGCAAGACTGTCCATGTAAACATTGAGGTCATTGATGCCCCTTTGGATTACAACATTCTCTTAGGTCGTAGTTACACATATGCCATGTTAGCCATCGCATCTGCGGTGTTCCACAAGATGTGATTCCCCCATGAAGGGAAGATCATTACCATCGATCAATTGAATTACTACGAGCCAACATCCATGACCTCCCCCGAGTCCATTATCTTGTCAATGTCAGATAAACAGTCCTCACCTCCTCTCTCCAGTGTCTAACCTAGAGTTTCCAAAGTCCTCATTATTGGGTGCTTTCCCTGGTCCTCCCCCTCCCATCTCAGAGCCTAACTCTATGAGTGTTTTCATGTTACATGCATCATGGACTGCTCTCAAGTAGTGAGGTACATTTGATTCAAAACCATCTCCTCAGCACCCTGCGATTACCATCTCAGGTGAACCCTCTAGATCCACCTCCCCAGGGCCTCCTCCGTTTGTGGGTGCCTCTCTTATGTTTCCACCAGGAACTGTTGCTCCAGGTCTCAACCATCTAGGAGCTATTTTGTTGGGACATTACCCTGCAGACGAGATACCCTTATATTCCCCCCTCCAGGAGTATTTTCTGTCCCTGTCATGGCTTCTGGTCCTTCCTAACATGACCCTGGGGATCCCAGTATGGTACATAGATCCCCTTGCAAACATTCTGCCCGGTCAGCTAAGACCTTATCATGCTTTGACCCTGATTCAACCGGTCCCTATGGCCCCTGTTGTTGCTTCAATTCCATCACAACCTCAACAGGAACCCACTCCTATTTCAAAAGCCTCTAGATAGGGGGGCAAAGCTAAGAGGAAAGAACCTAAGGACAAGGATCCCCAATCTCCTCCAGCCCCTAAGGCCCCAAAGCCGTCACCTCCATGCACTTTGTGTAAATTTGTTAGACACACCGCCAATAGTTGTCCCGAACTTCCCCAACTCAAACATTTGGTTCATGAAGCGTTCCCTGAGTCAAATATCCCAGAAGTCCATGTTAAATTTGCAGGGCCCACTCAATAAACTCAAAATGTTGCATACAAATCACCCTTGTGCCCTGTGTGATCATCATGGCCACTATTCCCATTGTTGCCCTTGTCTCGATGAATTGCGCGATTGCCTTGGGGCACTTCACGAATACAAGGCCACTCATAGTGGATAATCTACTCCTCTACCCGTGGATTCTGGTACCACTATTCAACTAGAACAGGGGGACTCTGGTCCCACCATTGTGGTCCCTCCCCCCGATGTCGAGATGACGGACACCATAGGCACTATCCTTTACCTATACCATTAAAGATGATGCATATGTGAACCTCCTTTCTCAGGTTGATGCACCAGGTAATGCCGCCGCATCATGTAGTTAGTCTTCCTCCCATCTGCCCATCTCCCAGGCTGATGAGGACACCATGGAAGCTATATCTACACCTGATTACCCTTGCACTTAGGGGGAATTTCTGTGGAGGATTTTGAAGGCCATTCCCTTCTGTTGAAGCCCCAAAAATCGGGTCTACAACAAGGGGGATACCCACTCGGTCCGGACCTTGGTTAGTAGCTCCTTTTCCATTTGGTATAGTGGGTACAACTGGGGATATGGGACCAGTTTCCAAATATGTGTGTGTGTGTTGAGAATTGATATTTCTTAACTAATGATTACTAAGTAAAATGCTTTCTTTATTCTAAGTCTAATCTATCAACATGCAATTGTAATCTAATAAACATAAATATCTAATTCTAAACTAACTCGGGATGTAATATTTCCTTTATGCGATCTAAAATGATTTCAAATGACAGTTGGTAATAAAGATCATTCAACTGCTATGAGAAAAGAATTCAATAAAGATAAACCATTTCATATAAAAAGTTAGATGAAGCAGTTATGAAAAACGTATCATATAGTAAGCTACTCATATACTAAGCATAAATAAATAGCTATCACCGTACAAAAGTGCCAAATGATAACTCAAGCATTTAAGTATTCGTATATAAATAACTGAACATGAATATCACCATAACACATAAGCAGAAACAATTAAGAGATAAAAGTACCATTTATAACTAGTTCTACTCATGAGCTCCAGTAATAATGATCTATTCCTTCTTAATCCAACATCCACTAAGAGTACAAAAGTGCAACATCAGTAGTAGATATAAAATGCAGATATCAATAAATCCTGTTCCATTCATTCATCAAAACCTCCTCGGAGGGTGCAAAAGTGCATGTTCTGAGGACAAGTTTTTGATGAATTTATGGACCCTTCTCTAAATGCATGAAAAAGGTTTAAATACTACTAACTAATTCTAAAAATAATTTATTACAAAAATGTAGGATGCGATTTAAATGACCGTCCTCATTTCAGGCAAAAATAAACCAAAACTAAAACTAAAACTGAATCTAAAACTAAAACTACTAACTAACTATTGATGTATCTGCTCCTTGAAGTCGCATGCGTTCAACATTTGCTTGAGGAGAGTTGGCTGGCCGACTTCCGACTTTAGATGTCCTGTGAAAATGGAATCGCTAAGAGCTAGCACCATCTTCTCGACAGAATTGATGACACATTTGAGAGTCATGCATTGGCTGTGTGGTTTTACCAAGTACGCCCCAGTAAGAATCCCAATTCAACCTGGTTAACCTTTGGATTAACTCTGCCTTTTCTTGAGCCTTCTATCTCCAACTTGTTTGTAGATGCTCCACCTTTGGTAGATATCTACGTATTTCTTGGTGATATGCCTAATAAATATTATTGGTTTTGATTTCCAATTTTACTTTCCGTCTTTGGCGCTTTTTTCCTACAAATTTTAGTGCTTATAGATGACTGAGCAATTTGAGGCTTTCCATCTCGAGGGGTTTTTCCTGGCGTATCAGAAACTGCCTCTGTTTCTTGATCCGAGCTTCCCTGGTGCGATTTTCACTTCTTGTGCACTTTTTGTTAGAGGATATAAAGCTTAAATTTTGTGGAAAGAACGATTTTATACATTCTTGGTTTTGAGCTTTAAATTCTCTATACGTGATATCAGCATTATTTAGTACTCCTTTTAACCATGTCCGTATACGTGAGAATTTTGGGTCTCGCCGCTATCCTGTGCAATAACGAACAAGCTAGATCTGTAATAGACGCCTCAGAAGACCCGTGTGAGCCTGCAGTAGCCGTTACTTCTATTATCTTGGGATCTTCTTCCTCAAGTAAACTATACATGCCTTCCCAAGTAGTGATACCAGCGTCTTTGCTGCAGGTGGTGTCTGTGTACAAGGGAGTCATCTCTTTATCTTCAGCACTAGGGGCTTTACCCTTCTTTCTCATAATATCCTGTTCTTTGCTTTGTATACTTCTCAGTTCTTCGCTCCTGCAGTTTAAAAATGAGGTGAGAACGATGATAAGAAAAGGTGACAGGAAAGCTTTAAATGCGGAAAACATATAAAATATATCACCTTACGTGAACTGGCTCCTTGATAAGATCAAAACCATATTTCATTAATGATTGCCAACTAACTCATTAATTAACATAAATGCGCATAACTGGGCCTTGGTTTATGGAAAAATATTTCTTGAACGACGGGTTGTGCAGATCTACGATAAGGTGATTTTGTGATTTGCTTCGCAATATCGCAGATCGCAGTATCGCAAGATCGCAATATCGCAATTCTTTTACGTGCGGCAAGCATCCGTTAATGTGTTTTCTGCGAAATGTGATTCGCGAGATGTGCCATCGCATATTGGTGTTTTGGAGGTACTTTAGCGTAGGTGAGGTTTAAGGCTTGCGATGCGATAAGGTTTTATCGATGTGTGATTTCGCATCGCAATTTCGCATTTTTAGAATTCCGCTTGTGAGAAGGTATCCTTTACCCTTTTTCCGATGCGACGTGCTTTAAGGAGTGATTTCCTTTTAAATTATCATAAAACTTAAGTCTTTTTAGGTTTTTGAGGGTATTCTCCTAAGTTTATGATAGTAAGTTTTATTGAAAAAGGAAATACAGGCATTAATTGATTTTTTTAAATTTTTGAATAAGGGTCCCCACTTATTTAGTATTAGTGATAACACTAAATAAGAAGGGGGGTTGTTGCTGGCCACAACAATTGGCGATTCACTTGGAAGAACCAGTTATCTTTGCTTTTCTTTTTGAATTTCCTAAACTTCCAAAACAGAAATTTTCTAGAAAATCAAACTTTATTATAGAAAGATAAAATACACTATGCTTTTCAGCCGTCAATGATAGTTTGTTTTGTCTATGTCAACTTTGTTTATTTACTTCCTGGAGCTAGTCATTGTATTTACATCAGTCACTACTTGGTTTATAAAGATAAAAACAAAGCCTTCTCTGTAAATCAGTTTTAAATATGCTCATTTGTCGTAGGTAGAGCCACTGCTGCCAGCAGGCGTTTATAGCCTCAACAGGGTTACTTGTTACCCAGCAATGATCCTGTATCCCACTTGGAGAAATATACAATTTTCAAAGAGAAATCCATATCTATACTTATTTCTTTCATTTTATTTTAATCCTTAAAGAACAATGCCTTGGTTTGATAGCCAAATTATGACAGTGCCACTCACTTGATTTATAGCTTCGCTGAACAAGCTGGCTCGTGATGAGACCCCTTGTATCTTGATTGTAACAATCTTGAGTCATTGCCCTGTTGTGGTATGCAGTTTTGGAAAAGTCAGCAAGTTATAATATCTATGATCATGATAAGTCGGCTCATGATGAGACCTCTTATTCTTTAAGTTTAAAGTGTATCATTGGATTATTCCCTGAAGCTTGTGATTCCTTAAGTGGGGAGGAAGTCATTGTTTCCTTAAGAATAGCTCTGGACAACAATGATAGAGTTTTTGGAAAGAGATTTTCTATAGAGAATCTTTGTTTTGTTATTGATACCTTTCATTGGACTGATATAAAACAAATTCCCACTAAAGGTAGTCTTTTATCAAAATTTACAAGGTTGAAACTAGTATCATATTCAGGCTTATAGCTTTTTGACTGTATCTTTCAATAATAATGACCAACTTTCTAGATTATTTCTATTTATACAAGCGAAAAAACCAAAATCTAAAAGAAATACTTGTCTTTTTTGTGAATTCCAAATGTAATCGTTTACAACTGGTTTTATTATGAAAGTAAAGAAAAACTAATCTACAAAAATAGAAGAACGATCTCCTATGGAAAGTATTTTTTGAGGATCTGCTCGTTAACAGGTAAAGATTCTCTTTTTCCTGTTAAATCCTGCAACATAAAGGTAGATGGACCTATGATTTCTGCAATTTGGAAAGGGCCAAGCCACATTTGTTGAAACTTCGTATGTTTGCCCTTTTCCTCATGAGCCTTGTCCCATTTTAACACTAGATCCCCTATTTGAAAGTCTTTTATGGACATCATGTTTGAGTCAAAAGAAGCTTTTACTAATGCTTGGTGATGAGCATGAGTTATTTTATCCTGCTCTCTTTGCTCTTCTAGCTTAAGGATTTGTAACTGCCTTAGTTGTAAGGAAGAAGTTGGTGTTTCATCAATATATTGAACTAAGGCCAAAGAGGGAATTGCTAGATGAGTTGGAAGAACCACTTCTTTTCCATAAAGTAAATTAAAGGGAGAAGTACCAATAGAGGCTTTCTGTGTTAGTCGGTCTGCCCATCAAGCATATATTAAAGACTTGTGCCAATTTTTATGACTCTAGTCAATGGTTTGCTAAATGATCATAATCAACTTTTTATTCGTAGATTCAGCTAACCCATTCCCCTGTGGGTAATAATTGGTAGAGTACTTAAGATTAAAACCTCTTTTGAGTGCAAATTCAGTCATAGCATTGCCAGAAAAATACGATGCATCATCAAACATTAAAGCAGAGGGTAAACCAAACCTGGTGATTATGAACTGATCTATAAATTCATTGATGTGTTCGACATTAGCTGTCTTGAGAGGAACTGCCTCTACCCATTTAGTAAAATAGTCTATAGTTGTAAGGACGTAAACCTATGCTATTTAGAAGAGTGTGGAACGATCTCACCTATTATATCCAATCCCCATTGATCAAAAGGATGTTCAATGTTGACTGGCTGCAAAGGTAATGATGGCTTCTTTTGTCTTCCAGCAGCAGTTTGACAAACTTGACACTTTCTTACATAGCTATGCACATCTTTGAATAATGTGGGCCAGTAATAGCCTGCGCGGAGGATTTTATGTGCAGTAGTATCACCAGCATAATGTCCACCTGCTGGTCCATCGTGGAGTTCCTGCAAAACCTTTTCAGCTTTAGATTTCTCAAGACATCTAAGGAGAACAGAATCATAATTCATCCTAAAATGTACATCGTTCACGAGCTGATATTGCTTAGCCTTCAACCTTAAAGCTCTTTTCTTTGTATAATCAAGGTTTGAAGGGGCATATCCATTCTTTAGATAGAATATGATATCAGCATATAATGAATCAACATCGTTTAGGCTTACCTCGCACATTTGTATCTCTGTAGATGGTATTTCGGAAATAAGTGATGCTCCAGCTAGCATTTTGCAAAAGCCTTGACCTTTAACAATATTTGCTGGTTTAATCTCAATGTCATATTCTTGTAATGCGGTAACCCAATTGGATCTTTTCTCACCCACATCTTTTTGTACTAAAAGATTTCTTACCGCTGGAAACGTACTATGATCTTTGTATGGGTTTTAAGCAAAAAGGGTCTGAAATATTTTATCGCTTTGAAAACAACAAATGCTTGTTTCTCTACGTATGAATAGTTTATCTCAGCCCCTTGTATATTTGAACTGAAAAAAGCAATTGGGGCTTCTGCCTTGTCTTGATTTGGTTGAGTGAGTATCGCAGCATATGATTTATTAGATGCAAATGTATATAAAATAAAAGCATCGGAAAAATTGGGAGTTGCTAAAGATGGAGCGTTAACAATTGCTTGTTTGATAAAATTAAATGCTTCATATTCGTCTTGGCCCCATTTGAAGTTTGAGTTCTTTTTAATCATTTCCTGTAAAGGAGATACGTTTCTTGAAAAATCTGGAACAGATCTTTTTACAAAGTTAATTTGGCCAAGAAAATATTGCATATCTTTCTTGTTGTGAGGCAAAGGTATTTCTGAAATTTCCTTGATTCTGTCAGGATCGATATGGATTCCAAATTTCGACACTATGAACCCAAGGAGTTTTCCTTCACTTAATGCAAAAAAGGATTTTTTGGGTTAAGTGAAATTCCATACCTTTGACACTGTTGGAAGATCTATTTTAAATCTTTGATATGATTGCCTCGCTTCTTTGAATATACAGTTATATCATCCAGGTAGATTACTACCGATTTATTTACTAATCCTTTAAATGCGATGTCCATGGCTCTTTGGAATGTGGCACCAACATTAATCATACCAAAAGGCATCTTTTGATAGGCATAAGTAACTCATTTGGTCCTGAATGTGGTTTTTAATTGGTCATCGGGATGGACCAAAACTTGGTTATAGCCGGAGAAACCATCCAAGAAGGGCATTAATTCTAATCCCACAACTGCTTGCAATATTTTCTCCATAGGAGGCAAAGGAAAATTATCTTTTTGGCAGGCTTTGTTCAGATTACGAAAGTCAATGCAAATTCTAATGTCTCCGTTCTTTTTTCTAACGGGAACCATATTGGAAACTCATTGAGAATGTCGTACGAGAAAGATGATTTTGGCTTTCAATAGCTTATTAAGCTCAGATTTGATCTGGTTTTCTAAATTAGGATGTATCTTTCCGAGTTTTTGCTGGACAGGTTTTTCATCGTTTATCATTGGGATAGTATGTTGGATGATAGAAGTGTCATAAGTTTTAAGTTCATCACAGTTCCAAGAAAAGAGACTTTTGTATTGTTTCAAGAGACGAACATACGCTAGTTTTTCTTCAGGAGCTAGGCCAAGGCCTAGGTTGATATTCCGTGGCTTGGTATCAGTTCCTAGATTCACTAATTTTTAGTTCAGAGTTGAACTTTGAATCTTTGAATTGGTAGATCTCTTGAATCGATCTTTTAAATCATATAGATCTTCTAATTTGACTACTGATTTTGGCATAGCATTATTAGTGCTATCTTGTTGCAATTGTCTGTCATGTTGGTCCTCATCAATTATCTGATTAGTATAAGATCCCTCAGAGGTGAGGAAGCTTACAATATCAGGATCATCGTTGAAAATTCTCCAATTTGTAATGTTATCAAGAATTGAGGGTCTAAAGATTAATTCGATTGAAAATCTATCGGGGCTAAAGTCTTCTAAGGGAATGAGCTTGGAAGCCACGTTTGCTAAGAGGTCAACACTAGCATTCTGGATTCTAGGAATTGATGAAATATTAAATGCTATAAAATGTTCAGTTAGATCTTGTACTAAAGATTGGTAATGCTTTAAATGACTTGATAGACAATGTATAGTATTCCGTACCTGTCTGATAACAATTTCAGAATCTCCGAAGACTTGTAGATATTTGATGTTCAATCTGATTGCCTTGTATAATCCTTGGACTAAAGTCTTGTATTCTGCAGTATTATTGGTGCAAACGAACTCGAGTCTACAAGTTAACATAGTTTTGTTTCCTTCTGGGCTAACTAATACGAATCCTACTCCTGCTCCTTCATTAGACTTAGAACCGTAAAAAAATAACTTCCAAAATAAAGATTTATTACAGGATTATCTATAAAATTAATACATTTAGAACTATCTATCTGAGAAAAATTTTCTACTTGAGATAAAACAGAATGTTCTAAGTAAGGTGAAGTGTGAGCATTGAAATTTCCTAGGAAAGAATCAACAGAATAGTTGCCAATTATATTATTGCTGTATGCTATCGGTTCGTTTACTCCTTCCAATTCTGTTACTATGTATTTCTGATGTCTTTCTCGCTCAACCTTTATCTGATTTGGCTTACCATTGTAAGGGAGCCACATATGCGACCAATTGGTTGCAAAGTATCCATGAAGCTTTCTGACCAATCCCTGCTAAGAATTAAGCCATAGAATTCTGGAATGTCTGCAACTAAAATATTGATAACTTGACATACCTTTGGATTAGATGACAGCCTTATGGTAACCTGATTTAATTCGCCGATCACTTCAACTTGCGACCGATCCAGCTGCACTATGTGCACAACAGATTTTAGAGGTTGAACATTCAACTTTGCACAAATTGATTTAGGTAAAATATTGGATGAGGCTCTTGAATACACTAAACAATTATGCAAATTTTTATTGAAAATTTCATAAGTAATTAGAAATGGCGGAGTACGAGATATTGAACTTCCTCCAATTAGAGCGATGTCATTTGGATCAACTTTTTTAATCACAATATTTGGAGGTCTTCCCATCTCATGGGAAGCTTGTGAGATTACAGCGGCGGGTAGAGGTGCAACTGGTACTGCATGCAATTCTTTCAAAAGGAGCTTTCGCTGATTTTTTAACTTGCTCAATTCATAAAAAGCGATGTTGGCCTTAGTCTTCTTCATGTCTTCTATGATGTTATACTCCATTTCATCCGAAACAATCAATGTTTTAGATGGAGTTGGTGAATCTGTTTGGACTGGGCTTGTTTGAGTCGCTTTGGATGTCGTTTTCTTGGCTACGACTTTATCCTTAGGCGTTGAGCTTATGCTTTTTGGCTTAGGAGTAGATTGAGGAGGATCAAGTTGATTTCTACTTTGAGTACTAACTGGCGATGCCTCTTGATCCTCTTCATCGGGGAGGATGAAATCCCACATACCTTGTAATTCTACAACTTCTTCTTCATCGGTAGGTACGTCGGTAGTAATTTCCTCTTCTTCTTCTTCTGATTCAGCACTTGTAATAGCGTTAGGAGGCTTTGAATCAGTCGAAGGATTTCTTCTATAAGGCTTGTAAGGATTTTTAGAAGAAGTCTCTGCTACTTGTTTCTTTATATCAACCATTTCGTTAGACATGGTCTTCAAAACGTTTTACAATCCTTTTAAATCAAATGGGTCTTTGGGCTGTTTTTTCTTTGGATCTTCTTTGAAAGAAACCTTTTTGGATTTACATTATTCAACGGCGTTTTTCTTTTCTAGAGCTATGATACGTTTGTCTACTACTATTGCTTCCTTCATATTGTCAGCTAAAGTTGTTTTGTTAGCTCTATCCACGAAGATTGCAATGTTTGATGGTAATGCAGAGATGTGCCATTCACTTCGCACTTCTTTGCTGGGTTTAGAAGTAGTAGGAATTTTGTTCAAAAGTTTATTAAAACACGAGTTAAAATCTTTGATAGGTTCCTTTGACTCAGCTCTAAGGTTAGACAGGTCATTGATTAATGTTGCAGTGGACCTGTCATCACTGAACTTAGTCAAGAATTGTTCTTGGAAGATGTCCCAACTAGTAATAGACCCAGACGGTAATGAGAAATACCATGATCCAGCTGCTCCTTTCAACGTGTAAGGGAAAAGCCAAACGACAGCATCCTCATTAGTGACCCCATTAAGATTTATGGATAACATAAAATTATTTATGTGTTCTTCTGCTAGCATGCCTGCTTCAGGATTAAACTTAGGCAACCATTTTTCAGGATGGGCCAGTATTTGACTCAAGGGCGCAGGCATTAAGACTGCCCCTGGGTTATTCCATGGAATTTGGGCCATCGTTGAACTGCTAACAGAGGAAAGCGCAAAAGATGATCCTTGCGGTTGGGAAGATGAGGATATTACAGTTCTTGATGTTTGAGAAGGAGATGTTGAAGTTCCAGTGGTCTGATGGACGATGATTTGAAGTGGAGGAGTGGATGGTTGACTTCGCGATGGGGAAGTTGAGATGGATGATGATGACGAAAGAGTCTCGCTATCACACCCTTTAGGTGATTTCCTGGCTCTCTTCCTTGTAGGTATAGGTAAATCAGTTGGCTCAATACCAAAATTTTCTCTCTTTAATCTAGTGAGAGGATGAGCAGGATTATATTGCGAAGTCACACTGCCTTGAGATTTATCAGATCTTTGAGGTGATATTGAAAATCGTTGAAGTTTATGAATCAAAGATTCAACTTCAGGAGGTTCAATAGTAGATTTCTTTGAAATATCAGGGTTTGTGGCAGTGGTTGTTGTTCTTTCAACTTCTGGCTCAAGATTTAAAGATTCTAAGTGTGATGGAGAAGTCGGGGGAGATGGTGAGGGTGATTTACTCTCAGAATGGTATTTAGATTTAGACTTGCTTGCCATTCACAGTTCTGGCCCTCCTTCTAGCACCAAATATGTTGAAGCCCCGAAAATCGGGTCTACAACAAGGGGGATACCCACCCGGTTTGGACCTTGGTTAGCAGCTCCTTTTCCGTTTGGTATAGTGGGTCTGACTGGGGATATGGGACTAGTTTCCAAATATGTGTGTGTGTTGAGAATTGATATTTCTTAACTAATGATTCCTAAGTAAAATGCTTTCTTTATTCTAAGTCTAATCTATCAACATGCAATTGTAATCTAATAAATAGAAATATCTAATTCTAAACTAACCCGGGATGTAATCTTTCCTTTATGCGATCTAAAATGATTTCAAATGACAATTGGTAATAAAGATTATTCAACTGTTATGAGAAAAGAATTCAATAAAGATAAACCATTTCATATAAAAAGTTAGATGAAGCAGTTGTGAAAAACATATTGCATAGTAAGCTACTCATATACTAAGCATAAATAAATAGCTATCACCGTACAAAAGTGCCAAATGATAACTGCATTGAAGCATTCATATATAAATAACTAAACATGAATATCACCATAACACATAAGCAGAAACAGTTAAGAGATAAAAGTACCATTTATAACTAGTTCTACTCATGAGCTCTAGTAATAATGATCTATTCCTTCTTAATCCAACATCCACTAAGAGTACAAAAGTGCAACATCAGTAGTAGATATTAAACGCAGATATCAATAAATACTGTTCCATTAATTCATCAAAACCTCCTCGGAGGGTGCAAAACTGCATGTTTTGAGGACAAGTTTTTGATGAATTTCTGGACCCTTCTCTAAATGCATGAGAAGGGTTTAAATACTACTAACTAATTCTAAAAATAATTTATTACAAAAATGTAGGATGCGGTTTAAATGACCGTCCTCATTTCAGGCAAAAATAAAGCAAAACTAAAACTAAAACTGAATCTAAAACTAAAACTACTAACTAACTATTGATGTATCTGCTCCTTGAAGTTGCATGCGTTCAACATTTGCTTGGGAAGAGTTGGCTGGCCGACTTCCGACTTTAGCTGTCCTGCGAAAATGGAATCGGTAAGAGCTGGCACCATCTTCTCGGTAGAATTGATGACACATTTGAGAGTCATGCACTGGCTGTGTGGTTTTACCAAGTATGCCCAGTAAGAATCCCAATTCAACTTGGTTAACCTTTGGATTAACTCTGCCTTTTCTTGAGCCTTCTGTCTCCAACTTGTCTGTAGATGCTGCACCCTTGGTAGATATCTACGTATTGCTTGGTGATATACCTGATAAATATTACTGGTTTTGAGTTCCAATTTTACTTTCTGTCTATAACGCTTTTTCCCTACAAATTTCAGCACTTACAGATGACTGAGAAATTTGAGGCTTTCCATCTAAAGGGGTTTTTCCTGGCGATGCGCGATTAGCGCTAGGCGGCCTTCGGAAACTACCTCCGTTTCTTGATCCGGGCTTCCCTGGTGCGATTTTCGCTTCTTGTGTGCTTTTTGCTAGAGGATATAAAGCTTAAAATTTTGTGGAAAGAAAGATTTTATACGTTCTTGGTTCTGAGCTTTAAATTCTCTATAAGTGATATCAACATTATTTAGTACTCTTTTTAACCATGTCCGTAGATGGGAGAATTTTGGGTCTTGCCGCTATCCTGTGCAAGAATGAACAAGCTAGATCTGTAATAGATGCCTCAGAAGACTCGTGTGAGCCTACAGTAGCCGTTACTTCCATTACCTTGGGATCTTCTTCCTCAAGTAAACTATACATGCCTTCCCAAGTACTGATACCAGCGTCTTTGCTGCAGGTGGTGCCTGTGTACAAGGGAGTCATCTCTTTATCTTCAGCACTAGGGGCTTTACCCTTCTTTCCCATAATATCCTGTTCTTTGCTCTGTATACTTCTCAGTTCTTCGCTCCTGCAGTTTACAAATGAGGTGAGAACGATGATAAGAAAAGGTGACAGGAAAGCTTTAAATGCGGAAAACATATAAAATATATCACCTTACGTGAACTGGCTCCTTGATAAGATCAAAACCATATTTCATTAATGATTGCCAACTAACAACAATGTAAACTTTGAAACGAGAACTGATACTGTTACCCGTTTCGTAGAGATAGCAAAAAAATGACCCGATTTTCAAAAGTTGTGATGCAGAATACACATGTTTTTTTTAGAACATGGTTTTTGGAACTTTAATTTTTTTCATGTGCATTAAGTTTTAGAATGGTAGTGATTTTCATGTTGATTTTAAAAAGTGAGTATTCTGCATCACACCCTTTTTTTAAAAGACCTATTTTTTGACTTTAAATTTTCTAGTGTGTGAAATGTAAAAAATTATTTTCTAAATTTGATAGTTTTTGAAGTGGTCATTTTGTTCATATTTTCTTGTTCTCTATCTTAATTTTTTTTTTTTTTAGTGGGGTTTTTATTGTTTTGCGTTTTTAAATTAGAAAGTCGATAGTTTGAATTTTAGATAATCTACATATTTATACATCCTTAATTAATTTTTCAATCCACATGAAATAATTGTTTCTAAAAAACAACATTTTTTAACAATGGACATAAAAATAACCATTTTTAACATAAATATAACAAAAAAACTAAACGTTTTGATAATTTTTTGCTAGAATTAACATGTCAAAATCACAATTTTTATACAAAAATATTAACAAAAAATGGTCAAATAATAGTTTTTTTTTATGAATTTCATGTCAAAAAAATAATAATAACAACTTTTTTTTCAAAAAATAATAATTAACTTAAAAATCAATGCGAAAATCACAAATTACAAATATTGAACACATAACAACTTTAATTCATTGATTATTCTTTTCATGAAATGTCAGAGTCAAAACATTGCAGAGCTTGATTTCCAGGTATAACTTAAATTTAATCAACAATGTCACGTAATCTAAACTCTTCGTCCTCTAGAGTTTCATCATTGTCATCTTCCACAATATTTTCTGCTTCCTTTTGCGCAATTTCCTCTTCTAATGGGTTTTTGATGTCTGCAAATCTCCCAATATATGTCTTTCCAAACATTCCATGTAATGGTGGTTGGGGTTCCTTTGCCTTTTTTGCCACACGTGATTCACTAAAGTCCCCTTTCTTCAACCCAATTTCTTGCATTGCATCTGGAAGAAATTGAAGAGCATTAATTCTTTGCTGAATGAAATTGCATTGTAATGGATCTTTCTCAATTGCAATGCAATTTCTTCCTTTTTGAAGGCAACATGCTAGTGTTGTACCTAATTATCAAGCACAAAAAAATAATGAAGTAAATTAGTACAATGACATATTAATTAAAAAAAAGAACATATTGAAATTCAATTCCATGTGGCAAAACCTACCTGAGCCAGAAAATAAATCCAGAACCCAATCTCCTTCATTTGAACATATGTCTATAAGATAGTTAATCAATAATTGTGGTTTCTGATAAATGTTAACTATCTCTCCTTTCGTTTCTTTGTCTTCATATGTTAGTTTTCTCACAACAACATCATAAGTCAGTATTTGGCTATGACTCTTTCTGTCCACCCGATTAAAAATCATGGACATATGGCTATCATCTTTTGCCCAACTATCAATATGAATGAACTCATAGTCATTTATAAATTGTTGATCTTCATTGTTAAGAAGATTTGACTTTTGCCTGTAACATAAAATAGTAAACGTTAAATTAACTTGTACATAAATGAATTTTTCAAAATTAATCAAATATACCTTTAAACATCTTACCATGTAAGCTGCATCCTTGAATTTGTTTTCCCCTTGAAGCTTGACAATACCATTGCCAATTGTGTGTCTGAATGAAATGTCACAAATCTCCATAATGGTGATGACGTCACTTCCATAAATCTTGCCACCACTTTATTAAAAGCTTGATAAGTATAAGGGTCACTATCATAGTAAATGTTTGGAATATTGAAACCATGGGGAATATCTGCAATAACCAGGGCATAATCCCTTTTTGGTACGAGTTTAGCAATGTCTTCACAGTCGCCTTGTATTACTTGATATTGAATAGTGTCTAGCCCATTCCAAATGAAATGATTAAGAGTTGGATCAAGTTCAACATTCTTAATACGTTGCTTTCTCAGTCTTTCAATCTTTATTTTTTCAATAAAAGTCTTGAAGCTGTCTGGTGCTCCATTATCTCCTTTCCTCATCTTTTACCAAACAAACAAATGTATGTGTAAGTTTTAAATCAAAAATAGTACACAGATGATTAAAACTGAATGTATAAATCAAGTTACCTTTTTAAATGCAAGATAAAAAGCTTTTAATGTTGATGTAGAACTTGAATCTGGATAGTTGCGTACAACATCATCCCAACTATCTTCATTCAACAATTTAACCATTTGTTCCTGAATTTTCATGTAAACTTTGTGACTGCATAGATAAAGTAAGAAAAAGTTAATATAATGATATGTATAACAAATAATACAAATAACAACATGTTTTATTTAAAAGATAACTATAATCCTGGAAATAAGTAAAAATAATTCAGCAAACTTACTTTTGAAATTCTTCAGACATTTCTTCCAATGATAATTCCCCTCACCTCACACGAGATAGTATTGTTTTGACAATTTTTTCATCTTTCACTCCTTGCATCGCCCTCCAAGGCGTGATGGTCATATCGTCTGGAAGTTGCTTCAGTTCAGGAGCTGATTTATTGTTGCTACATATCAATGGCTTAGACTTTTTGACCCTCTGGTTTTTAATGCCAATGTCTTCCCACATGCTAAAAATGTCATCAATCAAATTCCAAATATCTCCAGTTCTAAATGCCAATTGGAAAATGTTATCAACACCTCTGAATAAATCGCTATATCTGTTGTCTTTTGCACCTTTTGAATTGGTTTTCTCTTCAATTTGATAGCCTATTTCCATACAACATTCCTTTCGGAAATCTGCAGTAATATTTATCTCATCCCCACCACATTTTTCTAGGAATTCACTATGAATAAATCTAACCTTTTGGATCAAAGTCATAGACATCCTATATTCATTATCTGAATTATGATCCCATGCCACTAACTTTGCTTCTGTTTCATTTAAACCAGCATAAATGATACATTTCATTGTTTCAAAACGTGGGTTATTAGGATATTCCTCCATCAATTGTCTTTGAGCTTCAACAGAATGGTTCCCCCCAAGCACATAATAATTGTATTCAAAACATTTTGACTTATCAAATGCTTCTTTGTTGGGAACTTGAAGTGGATCAACAAGAAGCACATAACTAACCACATGAGCATATGGATTGTACCTCATCAATGTCTTCAAGTTGTGAACATGCAGATGATGTGGCTTTCTAACTTGATATTGGCATTTTTCTTCACTTGCTTTATAGGTTTGTCTGACATTTAACTGAAATGTATGACCACCATCAATTAAGTTTCTCTTTGTCAAATTCTGTCGAATGGAATTTTGTTTTGTTTTGATTATGCCATCATCTAAATCAGCGCCTGGTGTAATGATTTCTCTGCTTTCTTTTGAAGTTTCACTAGGTTCTTGACTGCTGGTAATAACTACTTCAAGATCTTCAACTCTACTTTTTTTTGTCATAACATTCTCAAGAGATCTATTCTTGGGGATTGTTACTTTTGGTCTTTTACGACCTTCTTCAGTTCCAATGTCATCTTCAGTAATGGCAACATATGCTTCATTGTCAATTTCAACTTCATCGTCCTCAAAAGTAACTTGTTTACCCTTGCTAGATTTATCCACAAGAGGCATTTTTTTCTGATTCTTTGGATGTAGTTTTGTAGCATCATCAATTACTACATTTTCCATGTTTTCCATATCTTCTTCTGACACTGAGTAAAAATGGCTGACAACTTTCATGATATCATGCTCTATGAAATGAATGCCTCTCAACCTAATTGAACAGATTTCAACAAAATTCTGCCAAACAAAATATCATATGTTAATATAAACAAAGTTAAAAAAATATAGCGAGACACTTTCAAAACGCAAAATAAAAATACAAATAACAATACTTACGATGTTTTGTGTCATCTCATTTACGATTTGTTTACACAACTTTGTAGATACCTCTTTCGTGTCATATAATGAATATGATAGTCGGTATTTAATCCTTTCATGTGACTTGGGAGCTTTTGTAAGTACGTAAACAACTTCAGTGTTTGGTACCGAACACATCTCTATGACTCTTCCCATCACCTCCAAATTTTCATTATTATGGGGTATATCAATGTATAGATATATCTTCACAGTTGTGCTCTCTCTTTCTTTCACATACCAGAATCTTGATGGAAATTTCACCTCTTTTGAACTTTTCCAATATGAGATTAGCTTCTTATCACTTGAAGCACTTGAAATATTTGTAGGCATGAGCTCAGGTGGAGTTCGTTCACCAATGTTTTTTGAAGATACACCTTTAAGACTCTTTGGTCCAGAAAGATTCACAGAAATTTTCCTTGATGCCATTTTCCTAAAAAAAACACATAAATTAGTAAATAAAAAAACATATTAACTTAAATTAATAACAAAAATATACCATAATTTTTTTATTTGTATAATCAGAATTGCCCAGCCACCTCTAACGGGCAGGCGGGTCGATGGGCGAGCGGGAGGTCAGGTGAGGATAATGAGGCTAAGTAGACATTTAGGCAAGTATGGGCGAGCCCCTACCCACGCGCCCCCCACAACCCCCTAAGCTTCCCCCCCTCCCCGACCCCCCCTCACCTTCCCTCACCCTACCCCCTACCTTCCCCCCACACTCCCGCGCCCCATCCCCCCTCGCCCCCCTCCCCCAAAACCCCCGCCCCCCCCATCCCCCGCCCCCCATCCCCCCAAACCCCCTACACTCCCCAACACCTCCCCGCGGTCGCCCCTCCCCACTGTGCCCACCGCTCCCCACACCGCGCGCCCCCCCAACCCCTTGCCCACCCCTACCCTTCCCCACCCCTACCCTCGTGCCCTACCCCATCCTCCCCCCATCCTCGCGCCCTACCCCCGACCCCATCCCCCCCACCTTCTGCCCCTACCCCTACCCCCACCCCCCCAATCCCCCTACCCCCCCCCATTCCCTTACCCCCCATCCCCCCCCCTACACCCTACCCGCGCCCTACCCCTCTACCCCCCCCCCCCCCTTACCCTTACCCCCCACCCCCTACCCCCCCCCATCCCCCTCCCCACCCTACCCGCGCCCTACCCCTCTACCCCATCCCCCTACCCCCCCCCCATTCCCCCCCGCCCCCTACCCTTACCCCCCCACCCCATCCCCCTACCCCCCCCATTCCCCCCCCGCCCCCTCCCCACCCCACACACCCTGTGCCCCCTACCCGGCCCACCGGCCCACCCCTCCCCGGCCCCCTCCGCCCATCCCTCCGCCCACCACCCCCCCTCCCCCGGCCCCTCCGCCCACCCCGCCCCCTCCCCGGCCCCTCCGCCCACCGCTCCTCCTCCCCCGGCCCCTTCGCCCACCCCGCCCACCCCTCCCCCTCCCCCGCCCCCTCGCCAGCCCCTCTGCCCACCCCGCCCACCCCGCCCCCTCCCCGCCCACCACTCCCCCTCCGCCCACCCCGCCCCCTGCCCGGCCCCCTCCGCCCGCGCAGTGCCACCCCCGGGCCGCCCCGCCCCGCCCGACCGACGGCGGGTCGATTCCCGCGCGCAGCGCCACCCCCAGGCCTTCCCGCCCCGCTCGACCGGCGGCGGGTCGATTCCCGGAATCGACCCGCCGCTGGTCGGGCGGGGCGGGGCGGCCTGGGGGTGGCCCTGCGCGGGCGGAGGGGGCGGGGTGGGTGGAGGGGGAGTGGTGGGCGGGGTGGGTGGAGGGGCTGGGGAGGGGGCGGGGGAGTGGTGGGTGGAGGGGGCCGGGGAGGGGGAGGGGTGGGGGAGGGGTGGGCGGAGGGGGTCGGGGGAGGGGGAGGGGTGGGCCGGGTAGGGGGCGGGGGAGGGGGAGGGGTGTGCGAGGTGGGGAGGGGGCGGGGGGAATGGAGGGGTTAGGGGGGTAGGGGGATGGGCGGGGGGGGGGAATGGGGGGGTAAGGGTAGGGGGCGGGGGATGGGGTGGGGGGGTAAGGGTAGGGCGCGGGGGGTAAGGGTAGGGGTTAGGGTGTAGGGGGGGGGTAGGGGTAGGGGCAGAAGGGGGGGGGTAGGGTGCGGGTTGGGGGGGGGCAGAAGGGGGTGGAGGGAGAGGGGGCACGGGGAAGGAGTTAGGGGGTGGGGCCCATGGGGCCGGCGTTAAGGAAGGGGGGGAGGAGTTGAGATCGGAGGGGAATGGGAGTTAGGGGGTGGGCTTATGGGGAGGAAAGTTGTGGGGTAGGGAAGGAAGAGTTGGGGAAAGGTTGCATGGGTGGGTGAGTTGGGGGTGGCAAGGGCTGGCACATGGGTAGGGTAGAAGGGGGAAGAGGGCATGGGTGAATGGGAAAGATCGGTAATGGGTTGGGGGAAGAGGGCACGACGACGGCCTACCCACGGTTATTGGGTGATTGAGTTTGATTGGGCCCACCATGCTCACGATTGACATAATTGTTATTTTGGCTTGGAAAAATTATTAATTTAAAAAAAAAAAATCTTCTTCGTTAAATTAATTTAATATGAAAATTTTGAAAAAAAATTGAACTTACCTTTCAATTGCGATAATTCTTCGTTGAATATGTTGTTGATAGCAATATAGCTGCTCCACAAATTCACAAGTCTTTCAACGAACTTCAGAAAACCTGGATGTGAGGTAAGTAATAGTGATAACGAAATTTAATATATAAGTGAAATTACGAAGATGTTTTTCTGTACGATTAATGTGGGATAATTTGTTTTAAATTATTATAGAGCGAATATTGTAGAGTTATTTTACAATGGATTGAATGTGGGATTAATTTATTTTAGAATATATTATAAAAATTAAAAAAAAAAAATTAGTTGTTTAGTAAATATTATATACATTAACTATTAGAATAATTAATATAGAAGTTGTAGTTTACAATTTGAATTTCAGTGATTGATTTCATAAAAAAATTTAGTTTATGTTTTTCAATGAATTGTAGAATAAAATAATAAAGGTAAATAAATCTAACAAACTTTTGGAGGGAAATATTTTCGCGAAACTTTTTGGAGGGAAATATTTTCGCAAAAATTTTTGGAGGGAAATATTTTCGCGAAAATTTTTGGAGGGAATAAATTTGGAGGGAATATTTCATTCTTTAAGCTATATAATATTCTTAGGAGACTCCATTTGTATCATTTAACATCTTCTATTTGAAAGGGATGGATTGTTCTGATGGTGAAGTTTCAGTTTATACACCATCAACATCTTCATCGCGTAACAACTCTATTCATATTGATGAATATAGTGGGAATTCTTCCACTATGAATAGAAAGTCAATTCTTCCACTTAGTCCTGACTCTAAAGACTACGAGAGCAGCACTGATGAAAGAGGGGATGGAGAATTTCAAATTAATAAAGAGTCACAGATTCCACTTAGTCCAAATTCTAAGGACTATGAAAGCAACGGTGCTGAAGAGCATGATGGCGAAGTTCAAAAGAATGGAGTGTCACGATGTCCACTTAGTCCTAATTCTGAGGACTATGAAAGTAGCAGTTTTGAAGAGTGTGATGGTGAAGTTCAAAAGAATGGAGGGTCACGGTGTCCACTCAGTCCTAATTCTGAAGACTATGAGAGCAGCAGTTTTGACGTGCATGATGGCGAATTTCAAAATAATGGAGTGTCACGGTGTCCACTTAGTCCTAATTCTAAGGACTATGAGAGCAGTAGTGATGAAAAGTGTGATAATGAATTTAAAAAAAATGGAGTGTCAAAGTGTCCACTTAGTCCTAATTCTAAGGACTATGAGAGTAGCAGTGATGATGAGTGTGATAATGAATTTCAAAAGAATGGAGTGTCAAAGTGTCCAGTTAGTCCTAATTCTAAGGACTATGAGAGCAGCGGTGATGAAGCGCGGGATGATGATTTTCAAAAGATTGGAGTATCACAATGTCCTCTTAGTCCTGATTCTAAGGACTATGAGAGCAGCAGTGATGAAGCGCGGGATGATGATTTTCAAAAGATTGGAGTATCACAATGTCCTCTTAGTCCTGATTCTAAGGACTATGAGAGCAGCAGTGATGAAGCACGGGATGATGATTTTCAAAAGATTGGAGTATCACAATGTCCTCTTAGTCCTGATTCTAAGGACTATGAGAGCAGCAGTGATGAAGCGCGGGATGATGATTTTCAAAATATTGGAGTATCACAATGCCCTCTTAGTCCCGATTCTAAGGACTATGAGAGCAGCAGTGATGAAGTGCGGGATGATGATTTTCAAAAGATTGGAGTATCACAATGTCCTCTTAGTCCTGATTCTAAGGACTATGAGAGCAGCAGTGATGAAGAACAGGATGAGAGTAGCAGAGATGATCCAATGATGGGGATGGGGTGGGGGGGTAAGGGTAGGGGGCGGGGGAATGGGGGGGTAGGGGGATGGGGTGGGGGGGTAAGGGTAGGGGGCGGGGGGGGAATGGGGGTGTAGGGGGATGGGGTGGCAGGGGAGTAAGGGTAGGGGTTAGGGTGTAGGGGTAGGGGCAGAAGGGGGGGGGTAGGGTGCAGGTTGGAAGGGGGGGGGGGCAGAAGGGGGTGGAGGGAGAGGGGGCACGGGGAAGGAGTTAGGGGGTGGGGCCCATGGGGCCGGCGTTAAGGAAGGGGGGGAGGAGTTGAGATCGGAAGGGAATGGGAGTTAGGGGGTGGGCTTATGGGGAGGAGAGTTGTGGGGTATGGAAGGAAGAGTTGGGGAAAGGGTGCATGGGTGGGTGAGTTGGGGGTGGCAAGGGCTGGCGCATGGGTAGGGTAGAAGGGGGAAGAGGGCATGGGTGAATGGGAAAGATCGGTAATGGGTTGGGGGAAGGGGGCACGACGACGGCCTACCCACGGTTATTGGGTGATTGAGTTTGATTGGGCCCACCATGCTCACGATTGACATAATTGTTATTTTGGCTTGGAAAAATTATTAATTTAAAAAAAAAAAATCTTCTTCGTTAAATTAATTTAATATGAAAATTTTGAAAAAAAATTGAACTTACCTTTCAATTGCGATAATTCTTCGTTGAATATGTTGTTGATAGCAATATAGCTGCTCCACAAATTCACAAGTCTTTCAACGAACTTCAGAAAACCTGGATGTGAGATAAGTAATAGTGATAACGAAATTTAATATAGAAGTGAAATTACGAAGATGTTTTTCTGTACGATTAATGTGGGATAATTTGTTTTAAATTATTATAGAGCGAATATTGTAGAGTTATTTTACAATGGATTGAATGTGGGATTAATTTGTTTTAGAATATATTATAAAAATTAAAAAAAAAAAATTAGTTGTTTAGTAAATATTATATACTTTAACTATTAGAATAATTAATATAGAAGTTGTAGTTTAAAATTTGAATTTCAGTGATTGATTTCATAAAAAAAAATTAGTTTATGTTTTTCAATGAATTGTAGAATAAAATAATAAAGGTAAATAAATCTAACAAACTTTTGGAGGGAAATAATTTCGCGAAAATTTTTGGAGGGAAATATTTTCGCGAAAATTTTTGAAGGGAATATTTTTGGAGGGAATATTTCATTCTTTAAGCTATATAATATTCTTAGGAGACTCCATTTGTATCATTCAATATCTTCTATTTGAAAGGGATGGATTGTTCTGATGGTGAAGTTTCAGTTTATACACCATCAACATCTTCATCGCGTAACAACTCTATTCATATTGATGAATATAGTGAGAATTCTTCCACTATGAATAGAAAGTCAATTCTTCCACTTAGTCCTGATTCTAAAGACTACGAGAGAAGCACTGATGAAAGAGGGGATGGAGAATTTCAAATTAATAAAGAGTCACAGATTCCACTTAGTCCAAATTCTAAGGACTATGAAAGCAGCGGTGATGAAGAGCATGATGGTGAAGTTCAAAAGAATGGACTGTCATGATGTCCACTTAGTCCTAATTCTGAGGACTATGAGAGTAGCAGTTTTGAAGAGTGTGATGGTGAAGTTCAAAAGAATGGAGGGTCACGGTGTACACTCAGTCCTAATTCTGAAGACTATGAGAGCAGCAGTTTTGACGTGCATGATGGCGAATTTCAAAATAATGGAGTGTCACGGTGTCCACTTAGTCCTAATTCTAAGGACTATGAGAGCAGTAGTGATGAAAAGTGTGATAATGCATTTCAAAAAAATGGAGTGTCAAAGTGTCCACTTAGTCCTAATTCTAAGGACTATGAGAGCAGCAGTGATGATGAGTGTGATAATGAATTTCAAAAGAATGGAGTGTCAAAGTGTCCAGTTAGTCCTAATTCTAAGGACTATGAGAGCAGCGGTGATGAAGCGCACGATGATGATTTTCAAAAGATTGGAGTATCACAATTTCCTCTTAGTCCTGATTCTAAGGACTATGAGAGCAGCAGTGATGAAGCGCGGGATGATGATTTTCAAAAGATTGGAGTATCACAATGTCCTCTTAGTCCTGATTCTAAGGACTATGAGAGCAGCAGTGATGAAGCACGGGATGATGATTTTCAAAAGATTGGAGTATCACAATTTCCTCTTAGTCCTGATTCTAAGGACTATGACAGCAGCAGTGATGAAGCGCGGGATGATGATTTTCAAAAGATTGGAGTATCACAATGTCCTCTTAGTCCCGATTCTAAGGACTATGAGAGCAGCAGTGATGAAGTGCAGGATGATGATTTTCAAAAGATTGGAGTATCACAATGTCCTCTTAGTCCTGATTCTAAGGACTATGAGAGCAGCAGTGATGAAGAACAGGATGAGAGCAGCAGTGATGATCCAATGATGGAGATGTTGTCAAGAAATATTGTATCGAGGAGTAGGAGCAGACCTTTTTGTATCAATGCAAACTATTCTAGTTATACAAGGGGTAGAGCAGAATATATGACGAGAAGAAGTTCTATCAGCGCTCTCATTTCAAGTCAATGTTGCCAAAAAAATTGCTTGAAACATATGGATTTCACATTTGCATTAGAAAGCAGGAAGAGATATTTGTCAATGAATAAAAGCATGCAAAACTCATATTTAGTTGGCTGCATGCAATCTACATTGTCAGGTTATGATTATCATATTAGGAATTTATTATTGTGTAGAAAAGCTTTCAAAATGTTTCATTCAATTGGGAATTTTCGTCTCTCTAGAATTCAAGAAAATTTGGAAAAGGATCCCACATTTTATTCAGAAGTACGTTATAAAAGACAGTTTGGGCCATTATCAAATACTGCAATGTCATGGATGAAAGATTTCTTTTCAAAGCATGGAGAGTGTATGCCAAATAGAGAGACAATACATATTCCAGATAATTTTTCAAGACGAGAAATCTACAAATTATACAAAGAATATGCAGAAAGTGTTGAGGGACAGGGCCAATTTATTACATATCAATATTTTGTGAAGATATGGAACAAAGAATTCAATAATGTTCGTATTCCTAAGAAGACAAGGATGGGGATTTGCAGTACATGTGCTTCTCTTAAATCAAAAAGGGACAAATGTGAAGGCTCAGAAAGAGGTAAGTGTTCATAACTTTTACTTTTAAAATTGTATAGTCATCAACTATGAAAACATATTTCTTAATGAATTTCTTTTATGTTGTGTAGATTTAATTGTCAAAGAACTTCAGGAGCATCGCGAACAACAAACAAATGAAAGGAAGAAGTTGTACAAGCATCGAAAGAAGTGTTATGATAATCCAAATAAATATTTGGGTTTGATAATTGATGGTATGGACCAGAAGAAAACACTTTTACCACATTTTGTTCGCACACCCAAAAATCTACAAGGGGAAAATTTTATTCAGTTTCACTTGGTCGGTTGTATGGTCTTCAATGGGAAAATGTTGCCAAGGGTGTACTTCACAGCTCCAAATATTCATAATGATGCAAATCTGACCATAACCATAATTCATGATGTGATTTCTCATTGGTCTGGTAATCTTCCTGAAGTTTTGTATCTACAATTGGACAACACTTGCCGTGAAAACAAAAATCAGGTTGTTTTTGGGTATCTGAACATGCTTGTTGAATTGAGAATTTTTCAAAAGGTAAAGGTTGGTTTCCTTCTTGTTGGGCACACTCATGACCATATTGATAAGATGTTCAGTCGTTTTTCAGTCACATTGAGGAGGAAGGAAGTTGGGAGCTTGCCATCACTAATTGAATGTATTAAGAAATCATACATGCCAGAGCCTGCTATTGAAGTGTTGGAAGAAACTGTTGACATGCGAAGGTTTATTCTAGGATCATATGGTGAGGGGAAATGCATTGAACAACTTAATGATATTAGCTTCCAACATCAATTTCGTATAAAAAAAATTGATGGGAAAACACTAATATGGGGCAAGAAGTTTTCAACTACTACAGAATGGGCACCGTCATCAGGTTTGCAATTTTTGAAGTTCATTCCAGATCGTCCAATATTTGCATCAAAAATATTGTTATTACAATCAGTTGGTGAAGTTCAGAATGCACGCAGACAGAATAGACATATAAATTATTCTGATTGCCTAGGAGAAATTAAAAAATGTATTAGATATACATATGAGTACTTTGACATTGCTGATTCAGTTTGGTGGGAGTCATTTTTCAATAATCAAAGTGATATCATTTCAACAACAACCAATGAAGATATACCTTTGAAAAATCCATTTATTTGGCCACAAAATGTGTCGAATGAACAAGAGGAAGTAAACATTGTTGAACATCAACAAACTCAAGGTATTATTAATTATTCATAGGCAATGGAAAGAGATATGTATATTGGTTCCAGAAGATCTCGTGCACAACGTGAAGCCATGGAAGACCTTTATAGGGGTTCAGTACATGATATTAAGGAGGGTTGCATGATTGCAGTGCTAGCAGATGGAGATCCCAAAGGCTATTCATTTTGGGTTGCTAAAGTTATAAAGGTCTTTACAGAAAATGAGGATGTTACAGGTGTTGAAGTACATTGGTATGCCACAAATACACACCCATTCAATGGTGTGTATAAGCCAGAGATGGTAGTTGACAAAAAAAATGGTGGAAAAAGAAAAAGAAAGGGTACAAATATAAATCGCCGCCGCACAGACATATTACAATTGGAGGATGTTGACATACTTGTTTATGACTTCAATTTAACAAAGAGAGGAACTCTTCGCTTCAAGACGACAGAGATTCTGAAAAGGTTGTTACCAGAAGTAGTGTTGACATGGGAGTCTGCTGAAACCAGTCGTAGATCTAGAAGACTTTTGAAACCTGGAATGTTGGGCATGCATGTGGACTCAGATGGGGCACTAGTTGGTGAAAGAGAAGAATATGGAACATCTTCGTCAGCATCCAGTCACTCATCTGAAGATGTGAATTGTGATGGTGTGCAAGAAAATATGAGTGATTTTGAATAATTGTTTAAGACAGATTATATAACTGATGTATGCATCATATCTTCAAATAAAATTAATGTTTTCCATATGTTGTTAAATGAGAAGTTATGAAGCATTTTTATGTTGTTGGATTATGTCTTAAGTATGATAAATTTTATTGTTTAAATATCTACAATGCAATATCAAATTAGAGATATAATGTCTGTTTTATTCAGTATACAAATAAAGACTTTTGATTTCATTCAGTGATATAATTTGTTCATAATGTCATGGTTTTTTAATTTTATAGTTGAAAAAATTTCAATTTCTTTTGTATCTAGCATGGTGTGGTTGAAAACATGTTAAATTTATACTTAGGAAAGAAAAATGATATTCTACCAGAAACATTAATGTGTTTTTTCCTTAAAAATTAACTTTGTTTGAGACATAAAAAATTGGTTTTATTAGCATTTTTTAAAAAGTTTGAAAATTAACCCTAAAAAAAAAAAACGTTATTCCAGTATCATCACTTTCGTTTTGAAGCTATATTTTGCACGAAAATTTCGTAGTCACCACCATTTTTAAAACATGTTCAAAATTGACACCTAAAAAAAAAACATCGTTCCAGTATACACACTTTTCGTTTTTAGCACTGTTTTTGATGTTTTTTTGGGGTTTTTTGGCCAGAGTTCCCGTTTTGAGTTTATAGTTCCCGTTTCAAAGTTTACATTGTTTAACTCATTAATTAACATAAATGCGCATAACTGGGCCTCGGTTTATGGAAAAATATTTCTTGAACGACGGGCCGTGCAAATCTGCGATAAGGCGATTTTGCGATTTGCTTCGCAATATCGCAGATCGCAGTATCACAAGATCGCAATTCTTTTACATGCAGCAAGCATTTGTTAATGTGTTTTCTGCGAAATGCGATTTACAAGATGCACCATCGCATATCTGAATTTTGGAGGTACTTCAGCGTAGGTGAGGTTTAAGGCTTGCGATGCGATAAGGTTTTATCGATGTGTGATTTCGCATCGCAATTTCACATTTTTAGAATTCCGCTTGTGAGAAGGTATCCTTTACCCTTTTTGCGATGCGACATGCTTTAAGGAGTGATTTCCTTTTAACTTATCATAAAACTTAAGTCTTTTTAGGTTTTTTAGGGTATTCTCCTAAGTTTATGATAGTAAGTTTTATTGAAAAAGGAAATACAAGCATTAATTGATTTTTTTAAATTTTTGAATAAGGGTCCCCACTTATTTAGTATTAGTGATAACACTAAATAAGAAGGGGGGTTGTTGCTGGCCACAACACCTTCCTAATTCATCCCATGTGCTCTACCTCAAGAAATTTTGTTCATAGCACATCCCTTTGATTTGCGCGTCTTTATTTATGCCATGAAGTTAGGTAGATTGCATCATCTTATATATTGTATTTTGTACCTTTTAGATGGATGCATCATCCACATCATATATTGGTCATGCTGATGGTGTGAGTTGCTTCTCCCAGAATCTAGCCTTGGTAGCTTGGGCCATTTTTACCCCCTTGCATACGTTAGTCCTTTCAAACGTCATGTGCATTGGATTTTCCACCAATAATTAGGCCGAATATGATGCAGTGATAGGTTTGTTAGTTGATGTCCTTGCTGATCGCATCCTTCATCTTCATGTTCGTTTAGATTCCTTGCTACTTGTAATGCAATTGAATGGTGTGTATCATGTGCATAACCAAGTCCTATCTAGAAAATATCTATGAGTTAAGTTGTTGGTACATGAATTTGAAACCATTACGTTCAGTCATGTTCCTAGAGCCCAAAATAACTATGTAGATGCCATTGAAAATAATATTCTAGATTGGCATTTATCACATGTATACCATAGAAGATAACCATAAACACAACAAATGGTGAACCATCATCGTCATATAAAATTCTTAACCATATTATGTATCATAAAAGTGTTTGTAGCCATAGCTCTAAATACATCTGACATGCCCATAGCATGTTACAAAAATCAAAATCCAAGGGACCCATATGTCCCTACATCTAGTCACTATCTGACGGATCTCGCACCAACGACTCTGCTCCACCCGCACGTAGATCATGTATTGCCTGACCAACCATCGCCATCCGCCGCGCGATACCTCGCCACTATGAGGGAAGACCGATGAACTCATATATGTACTGATCCTGTAAGTCATGCCATCCATTCTATGAAACTCCAGTCAAGAGTACATCAAACCTATGATGAAGATCAGCAAGAAGTGCAATATCCTATAGACCCTGATGTGATGATGATGTCCCTTGATCTGCAGCCCCAGGCACTGCAACTCAGCCTACATATCCTGCCGGCTTTACCGGTGCTATGTCTGCATACAACATATTTTACACTCAGTACCATATACATGTGATAGAAATATTAAATTCACCACAAGAATAACAACTTAAGACTTACTGTATGGTCCCCAAGCTCACCCGGGCGGAAGTGGCAAGTCAGGATCTCCCTAATAGTTCATCCTGCTATAAGGGTAATCGTCAATGTAAAGGAGCATTTGATCCCAATGTGTGAAAAACTTGGGTTGGAACACCCATCCGGCTCCCCCTCCTCCTCTCCGCAGTAGCTACCCCTAGCGGCGCATCCTGGGATCTTGTGGGCTCCCACCTCGGATCTGTACATGAGGATGGATAGTGGGTATCTTCTCAAAGAAGAATAAACACATTTTTGTACAAAAAGTGCAGTCACGGTTCACCCGCCTCCTGCAAAGACTTAACTGTCGTTTCAGTGACGACAACATCATCTAGGCCCACCCATAGTAGGTCCTGACCATAACACTCCCAACCAACATCATATTCCCACCAGTGATGTGGTGGAACGCTTGGCGACCCAGGACTTGTAGCACAACTGCAACAACAACCTGTGTCTCTAGCCTCTCTAGATCAACAAGTGGGATATTCGTGCCCTTGACATGAACACCCTGTCGACAATGACGCTCCACAAACTCAGTCATGTTTCTTCCATGAGGTAACACTATATGAATATCCCCCACCACTTCGAGGGGAGGCAGTCCAGTCAAGAAGTAAATATCCTATATTGTGAGCTCAATCTTGTGCCCCCGCACGACAAAGAACTCCTAGTTTGGATCTGAATAGCTCACAATTATCGATAGCAAGGGCTCAGCTGCCCTCATCAGTGGGTTCTCTACCAACTTGAGAACCCCTTAATGAGCCAATGCCCCTCGAACCACCTGATTCACATGGATCTCAGATCGAAGAGTATCCAAGTCTCATTTAGGCCAGTTGATTTTTAGCTCTGCCATGCTTGCAAAACACCACATGTCTTGTCAGTTCAAAGAAGAAAACAATGGTCTACACTGATCAGCCTACAACCCCCACCAGGCCAATAGACCAACCCTCTCTCCAACCCCAAATCACAGTTTTCAGCCCATAAAGTGCGAGCTCACAGGTTTCTAGCTGTTTCCTGTGAGCCAGATCGCACTTCTGGGCCCAAAAATTGTGATGCGACCATGAGCAAGAGCAGGGGTCTCTCAGGGAGCTGCCAGGTGCCAAAAATCAAGAAATAAACCACTAAAATTGAAGAGATGAGTAAGGCCACCTACCTAAAAGTCGCAGATCCTGATTCCGATGGTCAGTTTGTCCACTACGATCTCCACAAGATTTAGGGCCTTTTCCTCCTCTCCAAATTCACCACAAATCACTTAGCAAATGAATTCAAATTGGAGGGAAAACGTCCTTTCATAGAAAAAATCCCCAATTTTTTCTATCTCTCATTGCGACCATATCGTAGCTCAGTTCAACAAACCATCATTACCATTGGAAAGCTCTCATCGATCTCTATAATGGATCTTTCTTAGTTTTTGATGATTTTACACTTCACCAGGAAACCATTTTTCCAAGGAAGGTCACTTCGTCGCCTCTCAAAATCGAATTTCATCATAAAGTTACACTTTTACTTTGAGTTCCACCTCCTCTTAATACTTGTCCTACCATATGTCGAATTTTGTCATGAGTAACCATAATTTACTCATGTTTTCATGGTCCCCACTGGGCCTAGTCTATGTGGCACTGTCATCGAGTCACCATTGTTCAGAGCATCTACGATGAGTCACCCTTGCATTCTTGGAGTCTATTTAATGTCCCATTATATCATGTCATAGTATTCCATCCATGTTTTCATACCATTCATCTTGTGTTTCCCATTTTTTCCTCCAGTCATACTATCCCCATCCCCTCCAGAGTTGAGTCAGTTGCTGCCAGGTCAACCATGCACTTTATGCTCTGACAAGGGAAGTCATCTATTTTTCCCTTAGTCCCACTTTTCCCCCTTATCCCTACTGTCAGTCCATCAGTCACATTACTGTTTTCCCTCGTGCCTTAGTTTAGGATCCTCATTTCCTCACCTATCGCAGGCCCTATTCTGTCGACGTCACCTCGTTTATTCCAGAAGAACGACCTAGATGGCGATGTATCTTAGTTCCAGCTTCCATTTTTTTTTGGCACCTTGGATCGCGCAAAGGGTCTCATTATTTCCCTTTGACTTGGTCATTTCATGTTCGTGATTCATACACTTGATGGTCTAGTGATGCAACAGATTGTACCAGTGATTCTTGGGTGTGTGTGAGATGTTTCAGACCTCATGAGGGGGTGGCCCTTCAGGTAGCCCCCCACATGCCTGAATGCATTCCTATGATGCTACAACCTCATATGCAGTTCCACAGAGTTGATGGGTTTGGTTCCTACTGATTGCAGTGTTCATAGCATGCACGTCTCCTTCAGATGATCCATTCAGTTTCACGAGCCCTTCCCTGTTCAGCAGGGCTTCTCTGGTTGTTCTACCCTCCCTCCCACCCATTTTTTAGGGAAGGGCCATTATATCTCATGTACTCAGATATTATTGTATTCAGTCCTGACTCATATTTTTCCAGGTGCATTATGTATATGGGACACATTGTATTATTTTTTGGCTTTGTTATCTAGGGGCATGTCATGTACCATTCAACAAGTACTTCATTTCTCAATTTTATGTTTCTAGGCGCACCATTATTTTTGTACTAAGTTATCTAGGTGGGTATGGGTATGCCTCCCCCAACTCATTGAGGTCCGGTACCACAATATAAAAGGAGACTCGCATTAGTCTCGCCTCCTCTGTCCCTATCCTCTTTCAATTCAACTTCATTGGTATCTCTCTCTCCCTCTCTCTGACTGCCCTGTGTTGTCTAGTGATTGTGCCTTTACAATGTACTTCGGTCATATGTTTTCTCCTAACACTCATACGGTGGGGGGCAATCTTTTATCACCAAAAAATTGATCATCTAGCCTAATTTACTAGATGCATCAAAGTACACCATGTAAAACCAATTTTACCATAATAAAATTGCTTTCACTGTGAGAAATTACTTAATAAACCACCTTTGTTAAGTAATTTATAGTTAAACCCATGAAGAATAATTAAATAAATCACTATTCATTTGATTTTCTTATAGGAATAATTAATTAAACCATTGTTCAATTATTATTCCTTGTCATATTTGACCTAATCATAAAAAATAAATAGATAAATCATTATTTATCTTATTTTTCTGTAAGAATAATTAATTAATCACTAATTAATTATTCTTCTTTGTCAAATATGACTAAATCACTTAAGAATAACCAAATAAATCATTATTTGTTTATTATTCTTCAACTAATTCCTTGAGATGATAATAAATCATTTATTTATTTATTATTTCTAAATAAAAGTTTAAAAACGCTTTCCCTCCTAACCAAATATAAAAAAATATTCCAAGTGGTTATTCCAAGAATGAGATCAATAATATTTTATTACTGCTCATTATTCGAGGACAACTCAATATTTTGTTATAAATAGAAGGGTTTTCCATTCATTATTCACTTTTGATTATTTTCATTGTTGCACTCACTATTGTAACTCTGATTATTTTCATTGTAGCACACCATATTTTTGCTGGTTTTACACATTATAGAGGAGAGAGACTCTACAGAAGTTGAAAACGTTTGAGAGTAGCCAAGAACCCATCCCATAGAGGGGGACTGGTAACATTTATTTATTCCCTTTACATGTGTTATAGTAAAACTATTATTCATATATCTGGTTTCCATTGGATGATTGGAGTTATTACTTTTTCTTTTTGCTGTTTAACTATGATTGTAGCATAGATACGGACTTTGGCAGGTTTTGTTTCTATGAGTTGCTGCAGATCTACAATGTTTAGCAACCATTTATATTATTGAGATTGTTTGTCATCCACAATCTTAAGTGGGTTCTTTTCTTACATATTTGAGAAGAAAATACTACAACAATAGCATAAAGGTTTGTTTGTCCAAGGAACCATTTAGTTCTTGAAGCTCTGTGGTCAAGACAAGTTTGAATGATTGGGATATTTTTTGCATATAAATTCCAGGTCAGATCATGTTGCAGGTGTTTTCATGGTAAAGTTCTCAAAATCATATTTCCAATGGTATATTTGTTGCTTTCAAACTGACATCCAGATCAAAAGATAGAGCAAGTTGAAGTATGCTCCTCAAAACCACAAAACAAAGAAAAAGGCCTAAGTGTGAAATTATTTATTTGAATTATTAAAATTAATTCAAAAATAACTTAGCAACCTAATTTCTAAAACATTAGAACCACATTTAATTTCATGCGTCAAGTCACAAGTCAAATCCATAAAGTCAAAGTAAATTGTCCCCACGAGGCACTTAATTGTTAAATCACCCTAATATTTCATGCCTCAATATATGTGTAAAATAAATCAATGGTTATTGATGGATTTTAGTGGCCCCTGCCTTTTCGACATTTAACCAAAAGGGGGGTCCGAAAAAGCAGTTTCACATTTACTACTTTTTACAACTATTACCCTCTTGTTTAGTTCAAACTCCCCCTTCCTAAACCATTTATTACCTACCCCCCCTTCCCCTCCAAAAACCATTAATTGTATTTATTTGAATCTTATGATGTATGGCGGGAAGGTCAATGGTTCCATTTGATTAATTGAAATCGAATTGATTAATTTCTGTGGAGTTGGTGCTTGGATTCCTCTGAAGATTGGGTGATATATTTATAAAATAACTTTCGGGATTTTAGGCTAAGTAAGAATAAGATTGAGGTGAACAAGACCGAGGTAAAAAGGAGACTTACAGGTGTGAAATGAGGTTACAAGTGAAAGTAAAAGGAGGCTCAACAAAAATGAAATTTGACAAAAGGAATTGAACCAGAGTAAAAAAATCACTTATGTTCATTTATTTTCCTGTATGGGATGCAATTATTTGAGGAGATATTTTGAGAATGAATTATGCATGAAAAATGTACGGGAACATAAGATTTGGATAAATATTTATCCAAATATTTTACAGGGGTAAAAGGAAAAGTAAAAACAAAAACACATGGATAAACAACACATGGTTTTGGAAATCCATGGGAAGGAAAAACAACACATAGTTTTGAAAATCCATGAGAAGGAAAAACAAGGCATGGATTTAAAAGATTTCAAAACAAGACATAATTTCAAATAATGGATGGATTTATGGGATGCAATTATTTGAGGAGATATTTTGAGGATTTCATTTAGTAAATTCATGAAAATAGAGAAATATGAAATTCATTTACGGAATATTTGAAAAAAATTTATAAAATATTTCCTTCCAAAATATTTTATGACATTGGTGAAGCATTGTCAAAGAGTGACATAAAATCATTAGTAAATTCAAGCAATTGACAGATTTTTAGGGACAACTTCACAAACCCCAGATTTTAAGGCACAAAATTATCAGTTGAAAGACAAATGGCAGAAAATCAACAGCTCTATATTTCAAGGGCATGAAGATATCAACAACAAAGAAACAACCTTTTTAGTCCAAGTCATCACCAGAATCCTCGAAATCAGTGCCAGAGAGCTTCAACAGTTTAATTTTCCTATATTCTTGTACTATTTTTGTAAACAATTTTTTAGGATATTTTGTAGAAACATCTTGATATTTTAAATCAAGATATTTTGATGAAAATTGTATAAATACTTCATATATTGAAGTACAAAGGGTTGAAACTCATATGAAGAAAGCAGATCCTTGATGTAAAGATGTACATGTAATGAAGTGATCATTTTCATTAATAGAAAAAGTTTGTTCCAAGATTCTTGTGTCAGACAATTGGTGAAGTTTCCTCTCTTGTAAAATTGTTATTTTTCCAGTTTTTTATATGTTCTTTCTGTCTCTATTGTTTAAACAAGATTAAGGGATGAATTTGTTTAAATACACTCTTCTATGGCTTATAAACAATATCTATGTTTTCACTCTAATATTAAATATAGAATTCATCTTAGTATGCTCTATGTTTAATTGAATCTAAATCTTTTCATCCCATTCATTCCATAAATGCTCTAAAAATCCAAAATCATGCCTACCTTTCCCTGTTACATCTATTATGCCATTATTGTATTTGATCACCCTAAGACTCATGACTCCATTTCCCAATGGAATGTCCTTGCAGTTTCAACCAAATCTTTGAAAAAACCAAACTCAGAACTCAATAACTAGCCTAATATCTTAAAACAACAAATTTAAATCATATAGAGAGATCCCTCTTTGATGCTAGAAGGGCTAGATCCTAGCTTCCAAAGTGGTTTTGTGGTTACCTTTGGGTTTCTCTCACATCCTTGGGAAATTACAGAGTGATAACAACTGAAAAAAAACTTGTCTTTGCAGATGATGTCAATCCAGTACTCAAACTTGCTAAACAACTACAGATTTTCAGCCACTTTTGTGGCCAGTCCAAAAATGGAGGGAAACAGGGGATCGTATTTCTTATCCCCCACATTCATAGTAACACTCTTGAAACATGTCTTTGGAAATTCCCATGGAAGCCATATTCACTCAGAAGTATTAGGAGACCACCTGAGAGTCATCGTTTTTCACAGACTCATAACATCTCCAATCGAGCATATTTGACCTTAATGCGCAAAGGTGATCCACCACCAACTCGCAGGTCATACTTTCTACCCAAATTTTTTCCTTGGGTGGAACCAATTTCTTACCATCGGTTGATTTCCTAGTTCTAGCATGTTACCATTGCACATCCTGATAGCCTCTCTTTGACTCGTCCTGCTCCTTGAACCCTGTACTGAGAATTACCTACATTTTCTTGTTCCTGTCGGATCTGCATACATATACCTTGCAAATAGAGACTGGAATTCCTTCATAGGGATCATTCCGCCATTCTTTCCGCCACCATTACTGCAATAGATCAACCACATTAAACTGGAAAACCAAATCCCCTTGGATGACATATTTAGGACATCAAGAAACATTCCTCCTCTTGGGTTATAGAGGGTTTGATCTAGTATCCCTCCATTAACGTAAACTATGGCAATTTTTGATCCATCAACAACCCCTCGCAGTGAAATCTATCACCACCAAAACTTTGGTATCCAATTTTCACAAGCTACCTTTCCAAACGATCAAATTCAGCAGAAACATAACCAAAGTTTAGCAACAATTCATTGTAGAGAGTATCCTTATCTCTGTTTTGAGTTTGCAGTTCCCGTTTCAAAGTTTACATTGTTATAAATAAATTGTCATTTGGAAAACTTTTGTGGAAGAGTTGGTAGCACATTATGAGGATACAAAGAGAAATATCTTCTTTATCCAATTGATAAATCTCAAACAAAAGGGTTTAATGGCAGAGCACATTGAGGAATTCCAAAGATTGAATATCAAGGTAAAAGATATTCCAGAGGAGCATAGGATTGATGTGAGTCATAGGGAGTTTAAAGGATAACATCTAACAAGAGGTTCACCTTTGGGAACCTAATTCATTGGAGAAGGCATTCAAAGTGGCAAGAAAATTTGAAAGAATTTTTTTTGCAACAAGGAAGTCTACCACTCGCAACTATAAACATGGTATTGTTGTTGCTCCTAACCTTCCACAACTGTTATTGCCAAAAAATTGATCATCTAGCCTAATTTAGTAGATGGATAGAATTATACCATGTAAAGCCAATTTTACCCTAGTAAAATTGCTTTCACTATGAGAAATTACCTAATAAACCACCTTTATTAAGTAATTTATAGTTAAACCCATGAAGAATAATTAAATAAATCATTATTTATTTGATTTTCTTCTAGGAATAATTAATTTAACCACTATTTTATTATTATTCCTTGTCAAATTTGACCCAATCATGAAAAATAAACAGATAAATCATTATTTATCTTATTTTTCTCTAAGAATAATTAATTAATCACTAATTAATTATTATTCTTTGTTAAATTTGACTAAATCCCTTAGGAATAATTAAATAAATCCTTATTTGTTTATTATTCCTTAACTAATTCATTAAGATAATAAATCAATCATTTATTTATTTATTATTTCTAAATAAAAGTTTAAATACATTTTCCCTCCTAAACAAATACAATAAAATATTTCAAGTGGTTATTCCAAGAATGGGATCAACAATATTTTCTTATTTCTCATTATTCGAGGATAACTCAATATTTTGTTATAAATAGAAGGGTTTTCCATTCATTATTCACTTTTGATTATTTTCATTGTTGCACTCACTGTTGTAACTCTGATCGCACACCATATTTTGTTGGGTTTATGCATTATAGAGGGGATAGACTCTACAGAAGTTGAAGACGTTTGAGGATAGCCAAGAACCCATCCCATCGAGGGGGACTGGTAACATTTATCTCTTCTCTTCACAGGTGTTATTATAAAATTATTCTTTACATATCTGGTTTCCATTGGATGTTTTGGGGTTATTACTCTTTCTTTCATGGTTTAACTATGGTTGCAGCATAGATCAAAATTTTAGCATGTTTTGTTTCTATCAATAGCTGCAGATCTACAATGTTTAGCAGTCATTTCTATTATTGATATTGTTTGTCATCCACAATCTTAAGTGGGTTCTTTTCATACATCATCGAGAAGAAAACACTACAACAAATTGGCAATTCAGTTGGGTTTTATACTTAAGATCCAGAAACCTCAGTGAACTTTGGTTTTCAACTTAGGGTTTCTTATTTTTTCAATTATATTAATGTTTCCTAGTGTTTTAACCCTAGATCTGATAAATTTCTGACTTCTGTAAGATTTCTGGTCATTTCCCTATGTCAGAGGAACCAACCGCGACAAAGGCGGCACTTTTTTTTTGAAATTTGCAGACCAGGAGTCTCGGAGAAAAATTCATAGTGTTCAGCCCAAAAGATGCGATCTGGGCTCTAAAACTCAACTTTTTGCCCAAAAAGTGTGATTTCATAAAAAAACAGGTCAGAACCTGTGATTTCTAGGTTTTAGGGTTGTTATCAGATCTGTTTCTGGGTTTTACTGAGAGCTATCTGTTGGGTGTCTAACCTCTATCTCATCCTACGTAGGCCTTGATCCATTTTGTTTTACTCGTCAAAGTCGAATTTAGCTTCCCCTAGGGCTTCTAGTACACTTCCACCTTTCTGGGAGGAGTTTAGTCGAGTGAGTAGTCTAAGTTTCTGCAGTGCTTTTAGCCACATTTTCCAGATCTGTACCTTTCTATTTTAGATCTATTAAGATAGGTTGTTACCATCCATAGTGTCACATTTCCACTTGTTTGGTCATTTGCCTTAGGGTCCCATCGGTTTCCCTAGGTTCTACACCCATCACCTTATCTTTTTGCAACAATCTTCCCTATGGTTTTTTGCTGTTGCTGCACCACTTTCCAGCAGCTTAGTGTCACTTGATCCCAGTGACACCGACATTCAGATCTCTTGACCATTTCAGTGTATTTCCCATCAGTTTAGCCACTAAGCAGTACTGTGTTTGCAAACCCATTTTGGGTGGGGTTTAGTTAATCATTTTGTTGTTCATTTTCTGTTATTTATTTTAGTTTATTTTCAGCAAGTTTTTTACAAACACGATCTGGACTTAATCAATTAATACACTTGAACACACTTGCACACCTTAAGTGAAGGGCGCTTGGTTTACACCGCCAAGCCAAGACCTAACATAATAAATTTATCTCACCGCATCAGAGACAGAAGATATATTGTTGATCTCCCTTCACCATTTCCATGTTATGCGTGTCCTTCCATCATTGTGCCACCAAGGCGTGAGTTGCGATGACTATGAGGCCTTCACCCCTAGTTTCCACTTGGGCATATTAATCCTCCCCGTAAGGTTCAAGTTCATAGCCCTCCGAGTCCCCAACCCGACTCTTCTCCTGATCCTTCTGATTCCTCATCTAATTCCAAACCTCCTTCACTGCATATCGTCACCATGTCTGGACCCACAACTGGTGCAGGAACCCAAACTAGTGGTGGCTCCAGTAATATACCGGTGGTCACATCAGGCGAAACAATCTCAGGAACCATTCCGGCAGCCCCCATGCTCCCCTTTATGGTTGGGTTAAGTCTACCAGATCTTAACCAGTTGATAAATGACCCCATACACCACGATGCTGTTTGGCCCTCTATGTCGACTAATCTTCCCTCATACATCCCAAAGTTTGAGGGTATTGCTAGAGAGGATCCTACCAACCATGTCCGATCCTTCCACATGTGGTGTTCGTCCAACTCCGTAACCGATGACTCCATTCATCTTCAGCTCTACCAATGCACGCTTACTAGAGATGCTGCAAAATGGTATGCAGACCAACTCTCTGCCTCTCATTTCGTTTTCGCGATGCTTGCTAAAGCGTTCTTATCCTATTTCCAGTTACCTCTCTGGTACGACACTAGTGCTGAGATTTTGACAACATTCCATCAATCCTCCGCCACTTGCCTTTCTCACCATGTTCAACAGTCGAAGAAGGAGCACATGTCGTGCCCCACTTTTCGAAGACCGTGTCTATCTAGATCGGTTTCTTAAGAGCCTTTTATCCCCCATTTGAAAAGATGTCGCATCCCATTTTCCTCAGACCGAGGAAGAAGCTCTCTAGACCACTTTGAGATATGATTTAATTTATGCTCAATTAGGTTACGTCTATATCGTTATTCCATACCTCCCTCGTCGAGGAAGTGCCAATGCACCAGGGGAATCTCAGCCACCAATGGTATCATTGGATCCCTTTCACACTCTTTTCCATATTCTCAGCAGAGTTATGGCTATCCGCAAGGGGGCACTAGTTCCTCCAACATATATGCCCCTCCTGCTAGCAACATGTTTCCAGGGCCCCAACCCGTCTACCAAACTGTTTCTCCTTCTTATGCACAACTCGACACTCCATCCCCTCAAGCATTAGCGCCACAACCTCCCATGCATCCTTAGCCTTAGCCTCAGCAGCCACTTCCTCCTCAGGGTCAGGTGTTTGCACAACAGAGTGATACCAATTCCTAGAATTCAAAGAAAAAGAATAAAGGGAAGGGTAACAAGGGTAACCAGGGTAACCAAGGTAACCAACCTAGTGAATCCTAGGGGAACTAGCCTAATACCAACAGGGCAGCCAACCCAAGCAGAACAAGGCTATTAGTACGAATAAGCCTTGTGCATGTTGTGGTGTACATGGCCACTATACACATGAGTGTCCTCTTTTACCCCAGATGGCCAAATGTGGGAGGCTCAAGTAGCTTCTAGAGGTCAAAAATCGCCTCAGAATCCTGTGCCAATCCAACTGGCAATGCTCACAAATCCTTTCCCTTAGCAAGGATTTGTTGTTGCTCAACCTCCGCCAGGTCAAGCCGCCCATCCCCCCCAACCTTCTGATCCTGGTGACTACTAGATCCTCATGATGGATTCTGACGAGGTAAATACCTCTCATTAACATCCAGCTCCTCAGCACTCTATTGTTACCATCTCACCCGAGTCGTTCGGATCCACCCACCCAGAACCTCCTCCATTTGTGGGTACCTCTCTTGTGTTCCCACCAGGAACTGTTCCTCCAGGTCTTAATCATCTAGGAGCTATTCCGCCGGGACATTACCCTGTAGACCAGATACCTTTCTTATTCCCCCCTATGGGAGTATTTACTGTCCCTATCATCGCTTCACTGGTCCTTCTTAATGTGACTTTTGGGATCCTAGTATGGTACATTGATCCCCCAACAAGCACCTTGCCTGGTCAGCTATGACCATATCATGATTTGACTCCGGTTCAACCGGTCCCTACGACCCCTGTCACTGCTTTAGTTCCACTGCAACCTCAACAGGAACCCATTCCTGTTGCAAAAGCATTTGGACAGGGGGGCAAAGCTAAGAGGAAAGAACCTAAGGAAAAGGCTCCCCAAGCTTCTCCATCCCCCAAAGCCCCAAATCCATCACATCCATGTGCTTTGTGTGAAGTTTTTGGGCATGCCACCAATAATTATCCTGAACTTCCTTGACTTAAACCTTTGGTTCATGAAGCGTTCCCTGAGTCAAATATCCCAGAAGTCCATGTTAAATTTTTGGGTCCACCTAAGAAACTCAAAACATTATGCACAAACCACCCTTGTGCCCTGTGTGATCATCATGGTCACTATTCCCATTGTTTCCCTCGTCTCGATGAATTTCACGATTTCCTTGGGGTGATTCGCGAATATGAGGCCACTCGTAGTGGATCATCTACTCCTCTACCCGTGGATTATGGTACCACTAGTCAACCAGAATAGGGAGACTCTAGCCCCACTATTGTGATCCCTCCCCCCGATGTCGAGATGACGGACACCACGGTCCATATCCTTTACCCATCGTCATCCTTGAGTTCCTTGCAAGAAAACCTTTTTGAGGATTCTGCCTGCATTTCTATCGAACCTCCTTTGAAAGAATCCAAGGTCTCAACATTAGTAGACCCTCCGTCTACCAGTCCGTCGTCTACCATTCAGGATGATGCGTATGTGAACATTATTTCTCAAGTTGATGCACCAGGTAACACTGCCGCATCATGTAGTCAGTGTTCCTCCCATCTGCCCATCTCCCAACCTGATGAGGACATCATGGAAGCTGTGTCTATCCCTGATTACCCCTACCATTAAGTAAGGGGGCATTTCTTCAGAGGATTTTGAAGGCCATTTCCTTCTTAATTCTCCCAACGTGCTCTACCTCAAGAATTTTTATGATATCACATCCCTTTGATTTGCGTGTCTTTATTCTGCCATCAAGTTAGGTAGATTGCATCATCTCATCAGTTGTCTTTTGCACCTTTCAGATGGATCCATAATCCAAACCGTATATCGCTCATGCCGCCAGTGCAAGTCGCTTCTCTAGGAATCTAGCCTCAACAACCTGGGCCATTTTTACCCCCTTGCATACATTAGTCCTTTCAAATGGCGTGTGTATTGGATCTGCCACCAATAATCAGGCTAAATATGATGTAGTGATATGTTTGTTAGTCGATGCCCTTGCTTATCACAACCTTCATCTTCATGTTTGTTTAGATTCCTTACTACTTGTCATCCAATTCAATGGCGTGTATCATGTGCATAACCAAGTCCTATTTAGAAAATATATATGAGTGAAGCTTTTGGTACGTGAATTTGAAACCATTACTTTCAGTCATGTGCCTAGAGCCCAAAATCACTATGTAGATACCATTGCAAACAACATTCTAGATTTGCATTTATCACATGTACACCACTGAAGAAAACCATAAACAAAACAAATGGCGAACCATCATCATCATATAAAACACATAATCATATTATGTATCATAAAAGTGTTTGGAGCCCTTAGCCCTAAATACATCTAGTATGCCCATAACATACTGGGGGGGCACATATGCCCCCACATCTCCTTTGGATGATCTCATGCCAAGTTGGGCCGAGATGCTTGAATCCCTTTTTCGAGCACTCGGAACAAAATGGCGCTCCACAAACTCCTCCTGATAGGGGGCATCATTCCCACCTTTGCATACCAAATCAATGTCTCATGCTTGGGGGCATGATTCTTTTCCCCTGGCCATCTTCTCAATTAAGTCTAGGCCTAGATCCCACTGGATCTAGGTATGGTCGATTATCCTCCCATTCCTTGGACAGTTTGTCCTACTGGCCTCTCTGGAAAGCCATACGCACATCACATATCGTAGAAATTGATACCATATCTTCAAATATTCCACTCCTTTACCACCTAGTCCCCATGTTTGACTTTGTAGGTGAGCATGATTCTAGACCTCCTTTATTAGTTCATTCTCATTTTCCTCTTCCCTTAATTCTTCACCAAGAACCATCATTCCAAGAAGCATTAAGGCCTTCTTTAGACAAGGAAACTTACCTAAAAGTCATAGATCCTGATTCCAATGGTCGGTTTGTCTGCCACGATCTCCACAAGATTTAGGGCCTTCTCCTCCTCTCAAATTGGAGGGAAAACACCCTTTTATAGGAAAACCCATAGTTTTTCTGTCGCACATTGCAACCAAATCGTAGCTCCATTTTATGAACCATTAACACCATTGGAAAGCTCTCAATGAGTTTTATAATGGGCCTTCCTTAGTTTTTGATGATTTAACACTTCACCAGGAAACCATTTTTCCATGTAAGGTCACCTCGTCACCTCTTAAAATCGAATTTCATCATAAAGCGACACTTGTACTTTGAGGTCCACCTCCTCTCAATACTTGTCATACAATATGCTGATTTTCCTCGTGAGTAACCATCATTTACTCATGTTTTTATGGTCCCCATCGGGCCTAGTCTGTGTGGCAACGTCATCGAGTCACCCTTGTTCAGAGCATCCACGATGAGTCACCCTTGCATTCTTGGAGTCTATTTCATGTCCCATCATATCATGTCACAGTATTCCATCCATATTTGCATATCGTTCATCCTGTGTTGCCCATTTTGGCCTCCAGTCATATTGTCCCCATCCCCTCCAGAGTTGAGTCAGTCGCTGCCAGGTCAACCATGCACTTTATGCTCTGACAAGGGTAGTCATCTGTTTTTCCCTCACCCCCCTTTTCCCCATTATCCCTGGTGTCAGTCCATCGTTCACATTACTATTTTCCCTGTGCTTTAGTTGAGGATCCTCATTGCCTCATCTATCGCAGGCCCTATTTTGTCGACATCAACTCATTTATTCCAGAAGAATGACCTAAAGGGTGGTGTATCTCGGTTCCATTTTCCATTCTTTTTTGGTGCCTTGGATCGAGCAGAGGGTCTCATTATTACCCTTTGACTTGTTCGTTTCATGTTCGTGACCCATACACTTAATGGTCCAATGATGCAACAGATTGTCCCGGTGATTCCCAAGTGTGTGTGAGATGTTTTAAGACCTCATGAGTGGGTGGCCCTTTAGGTAGTCCCCACATGCCCAGATGCATACCTACCATGCTATAGCCTTAGATGCAGTTCCACAGAGTTGATGGGTTAGGTTCCTACTGATCGCCGTGGTCATATCATGCACATCTCCTCCAGATGATCCATTCAGTTTTGCAGAGCCTTTCCTTGTTCAGCAGGGCTTCTCTGGTTGTTCTATCCTCCCTCCCACCCATTTTTTGAGGGAAGGGCCTTTGTATCTCATGTACTATGATATTATTGTATTCAGTCCTGGCTCATGTTTTTACCAGGCGCATTATGTATATGGGACACAATGTATTATTTTTTGGCTATGTTATGCCAACATGTCATGTACCATTCAGCATGTACTTTATTGCTCAGTTTCATATTTTTGGGTGAGCCATTATTTTTGTACTAAGTTATCTCGGCGGGTATGGGTATGCATCCCTCACTTCATTGAGGTCTGGTACCACAACATAAAAGGAGACTTGCAATAGTATCGCCCTCTCTGTCACTATCCTCTCTCAACTTCAGCGTCATTGGTCTCTCTCTCTCTCTCTCTCTCTCTCTCTCCTTGACTCCCTTGTGTTGTCTAAGTGATTGTGTCTTTACAACTTACTTTGGTCATACGTTTTTCTCCTAACACTCGTACGTTGGGGGGAAATCTGTTATCACCAAAAAATTGATCGTCTAGCCTAATTTACTAGATGGATCGAAGTATACCATGTATAGACAATTTTACCCCAGTAAAATTGCTTTCACTATGAGAAATTACCTAATAAACCACCTTTATTAAGTAACTTATAGTTAAACCCATGAAGAATAATTAAATAAATCATTATTTATTTGATTTTCTTTTAGGAATAATTAATTTAACCACTATTTTATTATTATTCCTTGTCAAATTTGACCAATCATGAAAAATAAATAGATAAATAATTATTTATGTTATTTTTCTCTAAGAATAATTAATTAATCGCTAATTAATTATTATTCTTTGATAAATTTGACTAAATCCCTTAGTAATAATTAAATAAATCCTTATTTGTTTATTATTCCTTAACTAATTCATTGAGATAATAAATCAATCATTTATTTATTTATTATTTCTAAATAAATGTTTAAATACTTTTTCCCTCCTAAACAAATATAATAAAATATTCCAAGTGGTTATTCCAAGAATGGGATTAATAATATTTTATTATTGCTCATTATTCGAGGATAACTCAATATTTTGTTATAAATAGAAGGGTTTTCCATTCATTATTCACTTTTGATTATTTTCTTTGTTGCACTCACTATTGTAACTATGATTATTTTCATTGTCACACACCATCTTTTGCTGGGTTTATGCATTATAGAGGAGAGAGACTTTGTTAGCGCTCGAATCTACCTCAGGCTGAGGAAGACAAAACTCAAGGCAACATCAAACCACGCTCAGCCTCGTAGCTAGCCCTACGAGGACAGGAGAGGGCTATCTCCGGGTCTATCTCGGCAAAAGATTTTCAAAATGGCTGAGATGACTCAAAATTAATACTGATTTTAGGCTAGTAAAGAGATAGGAAGGTTTGTTTTAGATTTTTGAGTTTTTTGCTGGAGAAATGGGAAAACCAATTTTGGGTGTGGGGATTGAGGTCAGATTTTTGCAGAGATTGAGTTGGGGCGAGGTAGGCAATAGTTTTGATGCCTTTTAATCAGGTGAATGGATGGATCAGAATGACAAGGAGTTAAAGAGGGCAAAAGAGAATATGGATCCTCTTCAAACTGACGAAAACATGGAAAATCAAACAAATTTAAAGGCAGAGCATAACAATCTATGGATTCTACCTTAACACTTCATTTGTTCAATTGAAGAAGATGAAAGAAGGAGGATGATACACATTAAAAGCTTACAAATTACAGAAGGAAGCACACCATCAACACACAAAGCCACAAGGATCCCAACAGGTGCTGCAAAATCTCTGATCATCCCTTAGCCAAAATATGAAAAATATGTACAATAGTGTCCAAAATCTTCCCAAGAGTCCAACCTGTGCTACTGAATGAAAATTTACATATATAGATTAAGCTAACCTCATCCCATAACCTCTAGGGGTCGAGATCCTCCTTCTGAGAGTGGTTTCAACAAATTCTAAACATGGAACTGAAAACTAGGTAGTCAAACAACTAACCCCTGTATGCTAGGAAACTGATTCATTCATTAAATTTTTGCTATTTTGTGAATGAATCATCTAGAATAGGTCATATAGTGCCAAAATTACATCATATACATCAAATTACATCAAGGAAAACCAAAAATTACATCAAGAGGTGAAACTAGTCATAACTGGCCGAAATTCTGAGCTCGAAGGTGAAAAATTGGCCAAAATCCTCAATGCGTAGCGCACCTTTCAGGCTGATTTTGAAGCACTTCCTGACATCCAAATTGAGCTCAGGTTGGCTTGTTGGAAAGCCCTCGATGTCTAATTTCTAACCCAAGTGTAATTTTCCCATTTGGTTTTCATTTTCCCCTCCAAAAGTTCATTTTCCCAAGACTGCTTCCTGTGTGTCCAACAAGGGGCAGTGAGGTCATTTTTTGCATGTTTTTTGACCCTTTGGGGGCCCAAAACTTGATGAAATGCCTTGGAAATAGCTGAGCAGGTATATTTCATCATGAAAAATCTAAAAATGCAAACCATTTGTGATTTGGACCTCCCAATCTTATGGGTAGCGCGCTGCACATTGAACCAAAAAGCCTGTTTTTAGGACAAAATTTTCAAAAATGACAAAAATTTCTCCGAATTTGCCCAAATTTGGAGTAATGACCCTCTATCATGTATTGTGCCCCGCCAATGAAGCCTCGGCCAAAATTTGGAGTGGATCGGGCTTTTTCCGCCGTTTTAGTGCCTTGCTCAATCGCCTCTTAAGGATCTTCATTTTCGCTTTGCAAACATGCATGCGGGCCCAGTAATGATTCTTCATGTGATGAAGCAAGTCTTTGTCTCTATTGGCCTTCACCAACAACCCCTCCAAATGTCGGTTGACCTTCTCAAGCACAAATTGCCGCGCAACAGGTGTCAAATCACCCGGTCTTTTACGGGCCAACCTACGGTCTTCACGGATTCGTTGCAGCTCTATAAGTGTGTGCTCGTCCTCTAACTGTTTATTGCGCTGCTCCAAGTATTTGATCTGACACTCTGCCTTCAGCAACTTCTCATTCAATCTATCAATTTCAGTCTTTTCCACATCACTCAATGCAACATCAATATCATGGCCACCTGAATGGCCCTCCTCGTAAATTGGCTCCTTTCCTCTGTCCTGAACCTGTACCTGTACTGAAGAAGAAGGCGAGACCCCTTCCCTACCATGTGGAGATAATACTCGCCGTGCTGATGAAGTCAACGAGACCCCTTCCACCCCAGGTGGAGATAGTACTCGTCGTGTAGATGCAAACAAGGCCCTATGGCCTTGCTGGTATGTCACATATGGAGGAGCACTTATATGCTCAGTCTCGGGAATGCCTGGGTGGTGTGAAGGTGCTCCCTCATCATGAACTATCTCGGGAGGTGGCTGTAATGCCGCAAAGTAATCATGGGAGATGAAATCTTCCCAAGTAATGCCCTGTTGTGCCAACTGATGCATCACTATGATTTTAATCAATGCATAATGATAGATGCTCTTATGCTGATGTGTTGGGCTCTTCCTTTGTACTAAAGGCACCATCCTCTCTATGTTGCAACACATGAAAAACGGAATGTTCATCATACGTACCCTTGTGAAATGCATCAACAAACAAACATGGTACGCATATAGACGTGAGAATCTGCCCTCACAACTGAAATATCGGATGATGAGTTTCATCAATGGTGCATACTCATCCCTCAGGAATCTGAAAGGAAAAACTGCACTCAAATGTCTTATATACGTAGGCTTAATATATGGCTGATAGTAAGATTTCTCTAACTGCTGACGTTTATTCCATTGCTCTCCAACATTTGGTATCCCAGTGGCCTCTGCAATAATCTCTGGTGACAAAATGAAATCAACCCTGGCGAGGTTTACATGGCCATCATGTAAATGTAGAATGAACAAACGAGCTAATTCACGATGAAACTGAATTTGTGAGATTATCTCACAATAGTGATAGCATGACTGACGACGAAAACAATCCATTGCAAGCGGGCAAGCCTGCAATTGAACCAAAGAAATAGGCTCTTCCCTGAGAGGCTTACCACCTTTGCCACCTCTGCGAGACCTTCGTGGCACATTACCCTCTGCTGTAGAATCACTGTCATACTGCTGCTCATACTCTGACTCCGTGTCTGACATGGCTTTGGTGTCAAGATGTCTATGATATAGAGTGATATAGGTGTGAAGAGTCAATTTTCAATGTATACTCAAAACTTTAGTAATTTTGCCACAGCATCAAACAAACCATGCCATAATTAACAATGCTCTGTTTTCAATAAATTGACAAAAACAGTCCCCTTTTGACAAATGAGAAAAATACAAAGTGTGCTCTTTGAAATGTTAGACTAGGGTGCACAAATGAGTAAAGAGTTGATTTGTCATCAATGGAGGATGAGGGACATCTTACTAAACCACCCACATATTTTTAAAACAATTTAAGGGATGCCTCTGTTATGAACCTAGGGTTTCATTTTCCCAAAACCCAATACATTAAATCCCCTCTTTGAATCATATATTCAACACCCTAACATTATTAGGCAGTAAGAACATACCTATTTGCAAGCTAGGAGTAAGTTTTTTTGAGTTCTGGACGCATAGACAAATGTTTTCTGTGGCTGATATCCAACACGCAGCGCGCAACCCCAATGCGCAGTGCACACACCTATGCGTAGCGCCTGTGTAATTTTGCACTGGCTCAAACTGCCCAATGCGCAGCGCACCACCCAACGCGTAGCGCGCACTTCCTATGCACAGCGCACACCTGTAACACTGTCCACGGGTTTGTAAACACGGGTTTGGCCTTCAAACGCTTAGACAACGATGTTGCTTTGGGAGTTTGTATGCAAATGAACTTGTTTTCCCTTTTTATAAGTAGACAAAATATCTCATTTGATTAAAATTGATTTCAAAACCCACTTTGTAAGGTTTGGCACTTTTCACTTTTGGTCTTTCCATACAACACTGTTTTTTGATTTCTCATGCTTTTCTGAGGTTCGGACTGATCATTTTTGTTGATTTTTGCAGGGATCTGGCATTTGGCTTTGGAAAAGATCAGAGGCTTGCATATGGATCTTCTTGTGATGAAACAAATACAATTATTACAAAATGAAGTTTGACAATTTTTAGTTCCAAAACAGAGTTTTGGACTAAAAATGTCTTTAAATGCTTTTTGAGAAAGAATATAAAATGAAAATCTTTGAAACCATCCTCATGACCTGTAGGCTTCTATTACATATATGCAAAGGACTAAAAACCCTAGACTCTAGGACTAAAGACTCTTCTTTACCGAAACCAATTATTTATGACAATAAACTTTGGTAATTGTTTAGGAATTTGGACTAACCCTGCAGGTACAAGCATGAGGCAACACAAGACAACCAGACCCCCTCGTCAGTCAATGGCATGCCCCTAGCGAAATGCAACGAAGTGGAACAAGCGAGACACCTAAAAATGATATGCAAAAGCGAAAAGATCTCTGACGGAGGGCTGTAAGGACCGACTCTAACATTGGCTCCAATGGGGATGGTGGCTCCTTGGAGATGCCAAGAACGACAGATCTCTGGGGAGAATACCAGTGCTTTCATCCATTGGGCGATGGAGTCATTATTTCAAACTTTGACACAATTATTGACTGCTGATTTGACTGAAAATTGAATACATGGCTGACCTATACTGACTCGATTTTACCAACTAACCTGAAAACTGAAAACTAAAAGTACTAATATAAACAACTTGAAAAATCTCAAACCAACTAACCTCCATCTCCAGAATTATAGCCTTCGCTGCGGGCCCCAGACTGAAGGTGAGAGATCAGTAGACACATGCAATAGAACTGAAGTAAAACGGTATGTACAATGATGATGGAATGAGCAGAAAATACTTAGAAATGGTAGCGCTTAAACAACCGACCATTGATCGGCCCTCCAGGACAATCATCTCCATTCATTTCCTTGAGAAGAAAAGCGTTCTGACCACGATATGCTGCAATTTTATAAGGACCCTTCCATAAGTTGTCAAATTTGCCGTGTTTTCCTTTATCTTCATTCCGAGCATCCCATTTCAAAACTACCTCATCTAGCTGAAATTTATCTGTTTTTGCCTTCCTATCATAAATCTTCTTTATGCGCTCCTGCAATTTGAAAGTATTTTGCAATACCTCCTCCCGTGTCTGCTGCAAATGTATCATCTGATTAATCCTCCTTTGCATGGGATCTTCATCACTACCAGCTTCCTGAAGCAATTTGACTACTGGGACAGCAAGAGAAGTAGGAAAAATCGTGTCTGTGCCGTATACCAACTCGAAAGGAGACATGCCAATAGACTTTTTGTGACTTACCCTATCAGCCCACAGTGCATTCACTAATTTCTTGTGCCAGCTCTTTTTATTAATTTCCAGCAACTTTTTAATGATATTAACCAAAGATTTATTAGATGATTCGGCCAATCCATTGCCTTGAGGATGATATGCAGTTGAGTGTCCTAGGCTGATATTGTACTTATAGCAAAATTCAACCATTCTCTTCGATTTGAAAGCCGTTGCATTATCTGTGATTAGCTTACTAGGACATCCAAAACGTGACAAAATATTGGTTTCAAGAAAAGAAATGATTACTGCATCCGTGGCCTGTCGAGTAGCAATAGCTTCAATCCATTTTGTGAAATAGTCCGTGGCAGTCAATATCCATCTATGCTGTCCTGATGATGCCGGATGAATTTCCCCGATGAAATCCAAACCCCACTGCTAAAAAGGTGCACTAACTTCAATTGGTTTGAGAGGCAATGGCTGTAGTTTTTGCTTTCCTTGAAAAATTTGGCATTCGTGACAATTCTTAACAGCCTTATACACATCTGAAAATAACGAAGGCCAATAAAAACCTGCCCTCAGAATTTTGTTTGCTGTAGTTTTCCAAAACAGATGGCCCCCGCAGTCACCTCTATGAAAATCCTCCACAACTCTTTTGGCTTCCTCCTCTACCAAACAATTCAACAATATTCCACCAGGGTCTTTCCAATATAATGCAGAATTAAGGATGCAAAATTTGGCAGCTTTCAATTTCAATGTTCTACTCTTATTTCTAGGCATCCCGAGAGGTGAAGACAAATTCTGAAGTACATATATAATGTCAGCATACCAAGGGGAAGAAACAAAGATATCAGATACCTGATTTGCCAAACTCTCCTCATCTTCATCGGACATGGCAGCAATCAAATTTATATCTAGAACATGTAGATTTGTTTTAGCCATCAATTTGGCGAGTCCTTGACCTTTGATCAGCTTGGTTGGTTTAATCTCCACATCATACTCTAACAACGCAGCAATCCACTTACCCCGCCTTCCTTCTGGATCTGCCTGTACCAAAACATCTTTTACTGCTGTGTTAGGAACATATGCTATAATGTGGGAATGCAATATATACACACGGAAATCCTTCAAAGCCTTTACAAGCGCAAATGCTTGTTTTTCAATGATATTGTATTTCAATGCTCCATTTCTTATAATCCGACAGAAAAAAGCAATGGGTCTTTCAACTCCTTCTCTCTTTTGCATTAATACGGCTGCCAATGTATGCTCAGAAGCAAATGAAAACAAAATGAAGTCCTGTGTGTAATCCGGGCTGATCAAAGTAGGGGCTGAAGAAAGAGATAATTTTACCAAATTGAATGATCTTACTGCCTCCTCGGTCCACTTTATCTGACTGTCCTTTTTCAGCATATTCGTGATTTCTCTAAGATGCTCAGCTAGATTTGGAATGAAGCGATGCAGAAAATCCAATTTGCCATTAAATGACTGTATTTCTTTCTTGTTCCGGGGCTGTTCAATCTGCTGGATGACCTCAACACGTGCAGGGTCCACACGAATGCCATCTTTTGATATGATGTGGCCAAGGAGCTTGCCTTCATCTATTGCGAAAAGGCTCTTTTTTGGATTCAGCGAAATGCCATATTTGCTGCACTTTTGGAAAACAATTTTCAAATGATATAAATGCTCCTCATCAGAATTTGAAAACACGGTTAAATCATCAAGATAAACAACCAAAAATATATCCTTTTCGTTGGCGAAAGCCATATCCATCGCACACTGAAAAGTGGCACCTGCATTTTTCAAACCAAATGGCATCTTTGCATAATGAAACGTTCCCCATGGAGTGGTGAACACAGTCTTGTCACGATCATCTTCATGCACTAAAATCTGATTGTATCCTGACTAGCCGTCGAGTAGTGACATCCTTGATGCTCCAACTACTCGCTGCAATATATGGTCCATTTTGGGCAGTGGATAATTGTCTTTTAAGGACACCTTATTCAAATTTCTGAAGTCAATACATAAATGGATCTCATCGGTTTTCTTTCTTACGGGTACCAAATTTGATATCCAATCGGAAAATCTGATAGGCACAATGATTCCTAACTTATACAACCTATTCACTTCTTTTTCTATCAATGGCAACAACTTAGGATTGATTATCCTCAACTTTTGATGGAAAGGCTTCTGATTTGGTTTTATAGGGATAGTATGCTGAATGATATTAGTGTCATATGTTTTTAGATCTGAGTAATCCCATGCAAAAACTTTAGAAAAGGAAGACAACAATCTGACATACTCTTCCTTTACCTTTGGTGACAATGACTTTGATAGCTTTACCATCTTGGGATTCTCAGCTGTCCCAATGTTTACCTCCTCAACACCTTTTTCAGTCGGTCTCAATGTCGGTTTGCGGACCACATTGTCTTGGTCGAACAACTCTTCCAAAGGAATCAGTCCCTTAGGAATAATATTATCCTTAAGTTGGAGCACATCCATTTGATTTACTTGTATATCAACATTATCATCATCATGTTCTGTATCTATGGAAGTATCTTTAAACTTACCCTTATTCTGTAGAAAATCATTAATCTCTTCATCATCCTGAAAGACTTGCCAACATCGCTGATTATCCGGAACTGTGGGACGGTGTTTCACATGAATATCAAATTTGTTGCTTGAATTCATTGGAATTTTTAAATTACTTGCTTCCTTAGCCAGTGCATCAGCAACACCATTTTGTATGCGAGGCACACACGTCAATGTATGATCAGAAAAGAGTTTCAAAATATCTAAAACCGCATTTCGATATGCTCTCATGCGAGGATGCTTGGCTTGAAACTCACCTTTCACCTGCTTTATCACCAACTCTAAATCACCGTATACTGCAATTCCTTTTGCCTTCAACTTTCGAAGAATCTTAAGGCCAACAATGAGAGCCTCATATTCCGCTTCATTATTAGAACGATCAAATGCTAGTTTGTAGGAACATACTCTCACCTTGCTTGGAACCTTATCTTGAGCGGAAAATGGACTTCGAATCCACACACCAATTCCGACACCATCACTGCCTACGGCGCCATCGAAATCCATGGTCCAAAGACCATCTTCATCCTCCTCCAAGTGCTGAAACTGTGTCAGCTCTGTTTTTCCTGTTTGCTGCCCATTATCTTCAGCTGTTTGCTCCATAATAGCTTGCCTTTCACTTCTTTCTTTCTGCAGAACTTCTCTAAAATTCTCATTAATTTCTGGTATATCCTCTGCCTGAACTAATTGGCTATCGATCTCATTAAAACTATCAGCAAACAAAACAAACAACTCCAAAGCTGTATGTACATAAATTACAGGATGATTGATTGGTTTTTCTTTGCTTGTTATCATGTATTTCATCTTCTGCTCTCGATATAGCTTTCTCATTTGCCCGAAGACTGGAATTGTAGCATAAGAAAAATCTAACTGTAGTGTACCTTTCAACTTAGCCCCCCAAGATCTAGAAAGTAGCATACCAAAATGCGGAGGAATGTCCGCCACAACCACATCCATCAAGACATTCTTAGCTGGAATTTGATCTAAGCTTACCACCAAGTCCTTGATCAAACCGATACACTTTACACGATTGGAATCAAATGAATACAAATCATGGTATTTTCTTGTAATATCTAATCCCAATTTTTCCATGATTGCTTTTGGCATCAAATTGTGCGAAGCACCCGAGTCAAACATAGCATTATGTAAAACATATTCATGCAACCTCAAACTGATATAAAAGGGAGGAACATCACTTTCAGGAGACTCACCATCTAAAGCAGGCCCAAAAATCAATTCCGGCTGATCGTCTTCAACATTTACCGTGTCAAACATTGGATCAAAATTCAGAATTTTAGAGACTTGACCTCGGTAGCTGCTGTTCTTCATAATTTCGGTCAAAGGAATAGATACTTTCAGTTTTGAAATTTCATTCTCCAAACTAAACGCCGAAACCTTTTCACCCTCTTTGACCGGAACTTCTCTTTTTTCAGCTTTATCCCTTATTGTGTTTGGTGGCTGATTTACCTTGTATGCTAATGATGTTTTACTTGCTGCGGGATCAATTATCTCTTTTCCTTTCTTCTATGGTACAACTGAATCACTTCTTGCTGAAATCTCCTTCTTCTTCTGAATGGGGTTTAAGGGCACATCTCGATTTCTTAATGAGTATTGCTTCTGTTGGGCGGACAAAGCGTTTAGGTATCCTCTTTGGTACTCCTCCGATTCTTCTTCAAGTGCTGCATCATTTGATAGAATATAATCCTCATCTTGATGTGTGGTGGAGCTTTCTACAAATTCTTCCTCTTCCGTAATATAAGTAGGCAGATCATCAGGAGTAAAGAAATGATTTTCCTCCCCTACAGTATCACCTTCATCATCAGATTCTTGACTAACAAAATTTTTCTGAAGAGGAGTCTTTACCTGCTGCTGAACTGCCGGCTCGTGCGTTCTTTGTTCACGCTGCTTAATTCTGAACTGTGGCTGCTGCTGACCACGGAAATTGGGATTGAGGATCTGCGGTTCCGGCTTGTCAAGAGTGAGCTTTTCGACCATCCTCTCTACCTTGCGAAGTATCTGATATGATGTGGAAGCTTCTTCTTTGATAGTCACTCGCTTTTCAGCTTTCATCCTAGCTCTTTTATCATTCAAATTCGCTTCAACACTAACAGCAATATTTTGCATATCCTCCAAGGTAGGCGGATCTATGTCCCGTAATGAAAAAACCATATCCGGATCAAAACTATCCGAGAATTTAAGAAGAGCTGATTTTCTAGATGGTCTTAAATCATCTGGAATAGCATTATAAACTGTATAAAATCTGATAATGTAGTCTTGGACAGACTCACCATGATTGCGTTTGATATTGTTGTACTCGGCATTGATCTGAAGTGGATCTTTTCTGATTTCCCAACGATCTAGAAATTGTCTATGAAGTTCAGCCAATGTAGGTACACTTCTTGCTCCCAAGCCTCTGAACCATTTCCTTACCTCTCCTCCCAATGTTTGCACAAACAACCGCATAGTTACATCTTCCTCATCAATCTCATGTAAATCACAAAAATCTGCCATTCTGTCTATGTGTTGCTGAGCGGAAACACTTTGAGGAGTGCCATCAAATATAGGAATCTTACTCTGATAATCTGCAGGCATATCATGCAAATCTTGAGGAAGAGCGAGAGGAGAAAACCGGGCAGCCATTGCTCTAGGCGGATTTGGTCTGGGAGTAGTTGGTGGAGTAGATGTAACTGAAGTATGAGGAGTATGAGGAGGTGTATGTGGAGGAGAAGCTATGTGTGATGAGGAAGGAGAATTCTCTGCGGACTGTTGATATGTGATTATAGGTTGCAGGGGAATAGTGGGAATGAAAGGCGGTTCGGTGGGATTTTTCGAAGCGGAAGCCGTGACAGCTGATCCAATATTCGCAGATGCAGCTTCTAGGAAATCAACAAGATTTGCAGCGTGAATGTCACTCTGAAGGTGCCTCAAGATAAAATTTTCAATTAATTTATTATGTTTTTCAACTTTAAGAGCTGCAGCAAAGTCAAGATTTGGAACGAGAGAATCAAGTGCACTTTCGGATTGAGTTTTAAACAGCAACAATTCAAATTTCTTGTCAAAGTCAAGTTCTTCAAGATACACAAAAATTGCAGGACAAGAATGAGACTTAAACAAAGGGATTACAAAAATTTCTCGTCGGTGTATTCTCGCAATCAGATTTGGATTCTCATATACCGGAGGTGGATCTGGATCAGGATTTAATCTCGTGTATCTTCTAGAAGCCAGTGTGGAATTGTTCGGAACAATCAAAGGGACACAGCAATTTTCAGCCTATCAATTTGTTAGACTCAATCATCCAGGGTCTAGAACAAATAAGTGTACTGGGGTAAATTGCAAATGAAGTGCTACATTCACAAGCTCACCGGAGATCGACTGAAGCAGCGTTTATCTACTTTCGCTTATGCATAGAAAAGCGTTTCGAAGGCTACCTGGCATGACTTCAGACTCCGTCTAAGACTTGTGAAACAAACACATCAACCAACAAATAATAACAATTTTTCCCCAGTATGGTCACCACTATGTTAGCTCTCGAATCTGCCTCAGGCTGAGGAAGGCAAAACTCAAGGCAACATCAAACCACGCTCAGCCTCGTAGCTAGCCCTACGAGGACAGGAGAGGGCTCTCTCCGGGTCTATCTCGGCAAAAGGTTTTCAAAATGGCTGAGATGACTCAAAATTAATACTGATTTTAGGCTAGTAAAGAGATAGGAAGGTTTGTTTTAGATTTTTGAGTTTTTTGCTGGAGAAATGGGAAAACCAATTTTGGGTGCGGGGATTGAGGTCAGATTTTTGCAGAGATCGAGTTGGGGCGAGGTAGGCAATAGTTTTGATGCCTTTTAATCAGGTGAATGGATGGATCAGAATGACAAGGAGTTGAAGAGGGAAAAAGAGAATATGGATCCTCTTCAAACTGATGAAAACATGGAAAATCAAACAAATTTAAAGGCAGAGCATAACAATCTATGGATTCTACCTTAACACTTCATTTGTTCAATTGCAGAAGATGAAAGAAGGAGGATGATACACATTAACAACTTACAAATTACAGAAGGAAGCACACCATCAACACACAAAGCCACAAGGATCCCAACAGGTGCTGCAAAATCTCTGATCTTCCCTTAGCCAAAATATGAAAAATATGTACAATAGTGTCCAAAATCTTCCCAAGAGTCCAACCTGTGCTACTGAATGAAAATTTACATATATAGATCAAGCTAACCTCATTCCCTAACCTCTAGGGGTCGAGCTCCTCCTTCTGAGAGTGGTTTCAACAAATTCTAAACATGGAACTGAAAACTAGGTAGTCAAACAACTAACCCCTATATGCTAGGAAACTGATTCATTCATTAAATTTTTGCTATTTTGTGAATGAATCATCTAGAATAGGTCATATAGTGCCAAAATTACATCATATACATGAAATTACATCAAGGAAAACCAAAAATTACATCAAGAGGTGAAACTGGTCATAACTGGCCGAAATTCTGAGCTGGAAGGTGAAAAATTGGCCAAAATCCTCAATGCGCAGCGCCCCGATCTCTACGCGCAGTGCACCTTTCAGGCTGATTTTGAGGCACTTCCCGACATCCAAATTGAGCTTAGGTTGGCTTGTTGGACAGCCCTGGATGTCTACTTTCCAACCCAAGCGGAATTTTCCCATTTGGTTTTCATTTGCCCCTCCAAAAGTTCATTTTCCCAAGACTGCTTTCTGTGTGTCCAACAAGGGGTAGTGAGGTCATTTTTTGCATGTTTTTTGACCCTTTTGGGACCCAAAACTTGATGAAATGCCTTGGCAATAGCTGAGCAGGTATATTTCATCATGAAAAATCCAAAAATGCAAACCATTTGTGATTTGGACCTCCCAATCTTATGGGTAGCGCGCTGCGCATTGAACCAAAAAGCCTGTTTTTAGGACAAAATTTTCAAAAATGACAAAATTTTCTCCGAATTTGCCCAAATTCGGAGTAATGACCCCCTATCATGTATTGTGCCCCGCCAATGAAGTCTCGGCCAAAATTTGGAGTGGATCGGGCTTTTTCCGCCGTTTTAGTGCCTTGCTCAATCGCCTCTTAAGGATCTTCATTTTCGCTTTGCAAACATGCATGCGGGCCCAGTAATGATTCTTCATGTGACGAAGCAAGTATTTGTCTCTATTGGCCTTCGCCAACAACCCCTCCAAATTTCGGTTGACCTTCTCAAGCACAAATTGCCGCGCAACAGGTGTCAAATCACTCGGTCTTTTACGGGCCAACCTACGGTCTTCACGGATTCGTTACAGCTCTATAAGTGTGTGCTTGTACTCTAACTGTTTATTGCGCCGCTCCAAGTATTTGATCTGACACTCTGCCTTCAGCAACTTCTCATTCAATCTATCAATTTCAGTCTTTTCCACATCACTCAATGCAACATCAATATCATGACCACTTGAATGGCCCTCCTCGTAAATTGGCTCCTTTCCTCTGTCCTGAACCTATACCTGTACTGAAGAAGAAGGCGAGACCCCTTCCATACCATGTGGAGATAATACTCGCCGTGCTGATGAAGTCAACGAGACCCTTCCACCCTAGGTGGAGATATTACTCGTCGTGTAGATGCAAACAAGGCCCTGTGGCCTCGCTGGTATGTCACATATGGAGCACTTATATGCTCAGTCTCGAGAATGCCTGGGTGGTGTGAAGGTGCTCCCTCATCATGAACTATCTCGGGAGGTGGCTGTAATGCCACAAAGTAATCATGGGAGATGAAATCTTCCCAAGTAATGCCCTGCTGTGCCAACTGATGCATCACTATGATTTTAATCAATGCATAATGATATATGCTCTTATGCTGATGTGTTGGTGTTATAGACATTTTTGTGCCTCGCAGCATGGAGCATGAAATGTCAATAATTACAGGGATCCTCAGTCCCTAAACATGTTGTTCTTACCCCTAGAGGAACAAGGTCAGCAAACCACAGCACTTCCTATCAGTTCTCCACCTGAAAACACTCAAAAACAGGCTATTTTTGGATCATGTCAGCTGCTCCACTGAGCATCTGCGCTGAATGTCAACTGCTCCTCCTTGTACCTGCGCTGAAAGTCAAAACCAATGAAGGCCACCTACGCTGAGTGAGAAAGGACAAGTGGCACAGTGAGTCATTGCTTTGGAATCTTCCAAAAATGACACTTGGATCAGGTATTTCGCCTTGTGATGAGTCAGAGGCTTTGTTTCTCCAAGTGGAAGCAAGGTTCACCAAGTGGACTCAAGAACTGAAGATCAACTAAAGATTAACTGAAGAGAGAGAGGACACAAGGCAGCTACACATCAGTTGCAAGCTGACTCATCCTTTCTCAATTCATCTATATATTGAGCTCTCTCCTATGAGCTCTGGAGGCTGGAATTTTGTGCAAAGTAAGGAAGTGCTGTTGGTTTACAGTTAGAGTTATTGGGTGATTGCTTTTATAGAGGAGAAGAGGAGATTTCTTGCTGCTGGGGAGGTGCTGCTGGATTGGAGCCATTTATGGTTGTAACCTTCTCAGAACCTTTTTCTTCTATCAATAAAGCTTTTGATGTTCTCCTATATACTTGTATTGCAATGATGTATTGTTTTCAACTGTATATTTGATTCATCCTAATCCATGCATCAGTTATGAGTACATGTTTCTTGTAGTTTCCTCCTCTCGTTTTTGCAGGATCTGTGTGTAGCTGGGCCGGCAAGAGAGCAAGGAGCTGGGAACAAGAGGCAAAGAGAGAAGACAGGATCGACAAAAGCGAAAGACATCGGTTGGTCAATCTTTTCTTCCTTCTCTGTACTTTCATAAAGGAAAAATATCAAAGCTTTACTTTCAGTTGTTGCTAAGGAACTATCACCCTTAGAGTAGGGATAGGGTCATTCCGAGTCGGATACTTTTCCCCACAACAAACTGGCGACTCCACTGGGGAGACCAGTATCTTGTTGGTTTATTGTGTTTCTTGCTATTCATCTCATAAACAAGGAGAGCACCAAATCGAACTGCAATTGAGTCCTTCAATTGCAAAGTAGAGGGCAGCTGCTCTGGCTCAGTTTCTGAGCAAGTTTATGATTTGAAGAGCTGATCCACAAGGACTCTTGTGCTCTTTGTGATAGCTTTTCATCCTCTTGATCATCCCTTAGCTTGTACTTGACCTATAGCTTTTTATTTCAGCAAAAACAGTGAATTTTTGAGCTTTTTATGACCCGGAAACCCTTGTAAACGCAACTCTCGTGTCTCAGTGCAGGCTGTCCAAAGGCAGTCTGCATTTCAGCGCAGGTACTCCCTTCGGGAACTGCGCTGAGAGTCAGTTTGACAGACCAGAGCCTGCGCTGAACCAGTTAGGCTATGTCTTCCTGAGGTTTCCCACTGAGTCTTGGCCCTGTTTTCACTGTTATTTTGCTGTTGATTGCTTGTCATTTGTACTTGCTGTAAACCAACTTTCCTTGACATTATTCCGCCTCAGTTGTGTGATGAAACTGTGATTTTTCTTTCAGTATTTCTTGTTTCAGTTACAGTTTCCCATTGTGAAAAGCAAACCAGTATAGCTGTGGCCTCTTAGATCCTGAACTGTAAAAGTGTCTTTGTGATCTTAAGAGCTAGTTTTATTACTGTTCATGGCTGTTTGAGTTTGTTTGTTTTTCATTTTGTGGTTTGAATCTATACATTTCCAGTGTCTAAACAAGTCGATCTTAAGGTGTCTTTTGATTTTGGACAAGCTTGTTTACTTTCGCTTGAAATTAGATTCAAAGTTATACAACAGTTTCCTTTTTGTCTTACATCAACATTAAGGATAAAGAAAAGAAATATCTGCATTGTGCATGTGCATTATTGACAGTTTGCATGTTGATTTAGGAAAAAGTGCATTTAGTGTGTGTTCTATGATCTGTGTGAAAAGTTGATGTCTTTCTTTTCCCTCAGTAGATTAAGGTTTTCAAAGTTGAAAGATTGAAAAGTTTTGCTTCTCATCTTAGATTGCATTTAGGAAGTTGTATATATACATCTCGTGGTGATCCTTAAAGGCAAACTGCTAAGCAAGATCAACATTAAAATGAATTGAATTTACATAACAACGCATTGAAACATAACGCAAACACATAGAGGTCTAAGCTAGAGACGTGTTCCGGCGTCGTTAAACGTGATATCTTAGCGTTGAGTGGTTGGGTGATTCCTCCACGGTGAAGCGATAAGTATCAATACGGACTTGTGCTCCCGCGTACCGTCGAGTATATTGGGAGACCCCTATAGGAATAAAGCCTTTATCCTTAGGAAGCCGTGTCGGCCGCCCTACTGATCGCGATGCAGTGAACACAGCATTCACGAAGATTGACCACCCGTACCGTAAAACGTATTCTGTGGTTTCGCGAAAGGTTTGGCACACCCTCTGCCTAGATCTCCAGAGCAGTTTCTTTTGGCCTTTTTCAAACTCTATAACTGAAAAAGTCCAACCGAGCATTTGTCACTTCGGGCTCGTTAATACATCGAAGGCGACTAGAGTCATCTTTAGCTTTTTCTCGACTCTTAAAACATGAAAAAGCAAAGTTGTGTCTAATAAAGCGTCGTTATAAAATTCATTTTAAACGGAACATAATCACCTCTTATTCCCGCGTTGATCTGTAAGTTGAGAACATGGAACGCCCCAACCAAGGAAGTCCACAAGATGGAAGTCCTAGTCCTTTCTCCTCTTGGGGAGAAGTTGGTGCGCCCCATATGGCCACATTGTCGCTTCCAGGACTGACAATAGGCCTGCCAGTTTGGCTGTTCTCAACCAATGTAGTTCAGGCCACCATGGTTCCTGATCAATCGAGTCAACAGTTAGATCAGTCTAGAGCTGCCCACCAGCCTTCTACTTCCAAAAGTTCTTCCTCCGATCCTTCGTCTTCGCAAGGTAGAGCCGGCAAAAGTCAGCCTCCCAAGGAGAAGAAGGAAAAGAAGAAGAAAGAAAAGAAGAAGAAGGAGCCTAAGGCAACTGGGGGCAAGCAAAAGACATCTGATGAAAACCCACCCACTGCACAGACCGGGCCTAAATCGCCATGTGTCATATGTAGAGGAGACCATTTCCACAGAGATTGTCCCTGTATTCCCCGGATACTAAGGGACTGGTCCCCTCGTCTGCACAATTCGGGGGCATCAACCTCTGACAATCAGGTTGATTGCTTTCCGTCAACCAGCGAAAGTGAAGGATCAAGACAAAAAGGGGGAGTAAGATTCCCCTGTAAGTTGTGTGAAGGCAGTCATGCCATCCACCGTTGTCCCTTCTTAGACGAAGCGAAGAGAGTTTTGGAAGATCGTCCGGTTTCACCGGTAAAACTTCCTCCTGGATACAAAAAACTCGTGCCAAGTCCTTCGTTGGTTGAAAATACAGCTGGCCCGCTCAAGTGGTCGGCTGAAGCGTCAGTCACTGAAAATGAACCTACTGAATCCAGACCGGACGAAAGTCCAAAGGTCGATACGGCAGTTGACCCGGTTCTACCTTCAGAAGTTTCATCTTCAAATGACACCGTTGCCAAAGAGTCATCTTCATGCGACACCCTCACTGAAGAGAATAAGGATGACACCATCCAGGTTCTTTTCATTAGCACCGACTCTGATGAGCGTCAGGGCAATGCGCCCATTCCTTTATCGCAGGAAGGAACATCATCAGGGTCATACCCGGCCGTATATTCGGTCCCACCACCAAGCAACCTGGTTGTATCCTTTGATTGGAATCAACTAGGCAGACCCCGGTTACTAGCCAGTATACCATTCAGAATCATTGTCCAGATCTATAGAATGATTATGGCTGGTACTATCATTGATGAAGGGGCTTCTGTGAGTATCCTTTCCTCTGTTGCTTGGAAAGCACTGGGTTCCCCGGCGCTTTTACCTGAGTTAAGAAATCTCTCAGGTTTTGATAAAGGAACCAGTCGACCATTAGGAATCCTCCCCAATGTGCCTGTTACATTGAAAGGGAAGACCGTTAATTTGAACGTGATGGTCATCCAAGGACCCTTGGATTATAACCTACTCCTTGGACGTGACTATATTTATTGCATGGGAGCGATAGTCTCCTCACTCTTTAGAGTAATGTGTTTTCCACACGAAGGAAGGATGGTCAAGCTCGTAGACCAACTTTCATTTCTGGGATCTCGCATCGCAAATAGTCAAATACCAATCCTAAATGGTCTGTTCACTCAAGATATGCCTCCACCCCCAGTCCTCCTTCCCGATGAGTGCGAGTGATTCGGAAAGAAAGACTGGAACCCAGGGGGCATGCACCCTGGTCTGCTTCGGGCAGAAGAAACCCTGGGTATAAGGTAGAATTTCCGCAGAAAAATATGACTAGTCCGTACCCCGTCCGTGGATGGAAAAGGGGTTGTTCTGGAATAGTATTCTTTTGTTAAAGTTATGTGTTTGGCAAAAGAGTCATTCACCTTTGTCTAAAGAGGTGGGCAATGCCCAAGTAGGAATTCCCTTATTGCGACAAGCAGTAACCATCTTTGGGGAAAAGCAAGCCTCACCCATTAAAACAAATGTTTTGAAGGATAAGTAGGGGCAGCCTCCAAAGAAAGAGATTCTATTGTTGTGACATAGGGTAACCATCTTTGAGTAACCCAATGATAGACATCGCCGAAGAAAGAGATTGATTTGCGGCAGCAAATAGAACCCTCTTCGGATAATAAGAAAGAGGCAAGCCTCCCTCAATAATACCAATGTTTTGTCTTTGAGTAGTGTTCTTCTCTTGTCACGAATAGCTGTTCATTAAAAGATGGGCCGACGGGAAGACAAGTACCGCGTAAGACCCCTTAAAATAACGAGAAGACTAGTATCGTTAACATTAGATTGGCAAGATGACAAGTAGCTGTGAACACCCAAAGAAAAACAGAGGTGGGGGAGAGGAGGGGCAGCCTCGAAATCCTACCCTATACCTGGGGGCATGCAAACCTTTTGGAGTGTAAGCTAGGGGCGGTTATTTATCTGGTTTTAAGATTAACCGTTTTCCGAACTTACATAAAGGAAGGATGAGTTGGAGCATAGCTTTGGTAAGGCGCAAGCTCTATAAAAAATGGAACCTTAGAGGAGGCATTCTTACTTTATGACTGGTATTTCGAGCAGTTTTAGCACATGGTTCATGCTCGTTAAAAAATAAATGCAAGATCCGAGCAGTTTTAACGCGGTCTTCATGCTCGTTAAAAAATAAATAAAAGCAGTGAGCAATGTTCCCTCCAGAGTTTAAGCTCATTTTTATCTAAAAAAAGAACCTATCCCGGTAAATAACCTTCTGAGATCGTAAATTCATCAGCCATAAAAGCCTTGGTCGTGTTTGTGCACCGTCACCTCCACCGTCATTTGGCCGATCATTCACTTCCATTTGTGTGTTTACCCGTTTTGAGGAACATCTGCGAAGAGTGATTTCACCTAGCCATCCTTGTGACACTGCCGTGATTGGAAAATTCCAATTTGTACCTGGAATTAGTTGCTATCCCTGTTTATCACTCGTTCCTCAAAAGACGAGTCATCTTTGAGCTCTTTTTTGACTCGTAAAATATGAAAAGTTTGCCGAGTTCTGGCCTTCCAGCTCGTTAAAGGGATCGGAAGAGCTATCCCTCTTTTAGACTTTAATCTTTTTGGACCTGAGGGATTATTACACAAAAAGATCGAGCGCTTGTCTTATTCGGCTCGTTAGAAGTACCGAACACCCATCCCTTCTGTATTGTTTTATACTTTTTCGGACTTAAGGGATTAGATGACGAAAAATGAATTATGGAGTTAACTTTCTGTACCTTTTCAGACTCTCTAAAAATGAAAAGGACCGAGTTTTCCTTGTCGTTAGACTCGTTAAAATGATTAAATAGCGACAAACTTGTCTTTAGACGAGAACGAGTTTCCCTATCGCTAAGCTCGTTAAATCATAGCGATGGGCTTGCCCGAAGGGCAGGTTATAGAACAAGCATATGTTATCCTCCTCAAGCTTGACAAAAATAAAGAGGTACTGGTCGGAAATGACTGGGGAAAAATTGGGAGAACATCAAAGCTTAATGGTAGCAAGTCGCTCTTGAACATGACACTTTTCTTCCGTACAACATCGGGTTGGGTTGTTTCATTCATCGGTCTCATCACCATGGTCTTCGCCAAACCATCCACATTTTGGGGTAATGCTACCGATCCATCGCATCAGTGTCGTTATATGTTCAAGAGAGGTCATTCTGAAAGTGTCAACCGTGTCCCATCCACTGCCATACATTATCCTTCATCCATTCATGATCGCCACCCTGAATCATATGTCACAGTTTGCTTTCACCTCCACTAAAATCATTAGCTCCGTTCCGTGTCATTGATGTGGGATTCATTAAGGCCCTCCTTTGACGGATCGCTTCTTGTCGACTTCAGCTCATTATCCAAGAAGTTGATCTAGGAACAACCCCATCAGTACTTTGAAGCTTGCATGCCTCAATGGCAAGTTTCTCACTTCCGGCGACAGGTATACATCAATGACCTTCGACCAGAAGATTTTGCGTGGCGTTCGACGCCAAGTCCTTTATTCACGCCACGTGAATTGTACTGCAGTACCTTGAGGGTCATCATCCTTATCGGTGATTCCTCTCGCGCTTGTTAACGGTTTACATCATTGACCGGTAATCAAGCGATGTCTTTCCATGTTCGACTTCAAGAAATTCTCACATGGATCGACTTGTACATTGAGTGAAGATCGGAAGAGATTGAAGACCCCGGATCTAGTTTCATCCATCCGGGCTGCGATAGATATTCAGGACATAAAGACATTTGATATGTACATCATTACAGCAGATGATCATCCTCCTCAAAGGATGATAATTTTAGCAGAAAATTATCAGTCTACCATCAGACGATCGTCTGTTCTATGTACCAAAACGTATTTATAAAGCTGAGCATGGGAATGCCCACCTCAGCTAGATCATGAAAACATAATGAAAAATAATGTATTGTATTGTATTGTATTACAGGGCACCTCTCAGCACTTGAATGAACTTCGGACCCTCTGGATAAAGCATTTCACCCGATAAACGACCTCATACTTTAGGGGGCAACTGTTATAGACATTTTTGTGCCTCGCAGCATGGAGCATGAAATGTCAATAATTACAGGGATCCTCAGTCCCTAAACATGTTGTTCTTACCCCTAGAGGAACAAGGTCAGCAAACCACAGCACTTCCTATCAGTTCTCCACCTGAAAACACTCAAAAACAGGCTATTTTTGGATCATGTCAGCTGCTCCACTGAGCATCTGCGCTGAATGTCAACTGCTCCTCCTTGTACCTGCGCTGAAAGTCAAAACCAATGAAGGCCACCTGCGCTGAGCGAGAAAGGACAAGTGGCACAGTGAGTCATTGCTTTGGAATCTTCCAAAAATGACACTTGGATCAGGTATTTCGCCTTGTGATGAGTCAGAGGCTTTGTTTCTCCAAGTGGAAGCAAGGTTCACCAAGTGAACTCAAGAAATGAAGATCAACTAAAGATTAACTGAAGAGAGAGAGGACACAAGGCAGCTACACATCAGTTGCAAGCTGACTCATCCTTTCTCAATTCATCTATATATTGAGCTCTCTCCTATGAGCTCTGGAGGCTGGAATTTTGTGCAAAGTAAGGAAGTGCTGTTGGTTTACAGTTAGAGTTATTGGGTGATTGCTTTTATAGAGGAGAAGAGGAGATTTCTTGCTGCTGGGGAGGTGCTGCTGGATTGGAGCCATTTATGGTTGTAACCTTCTCAGAACCTTTTTCTTCTATCAATAAAGCTTTTGATGTTCTCCTATATACTTGTATTGCAATGATGTATTGTTTTCATCTGTATATTTGATTCATCCTAATCCATGCATCAGTTATGAGTACATGTTTCTTGTAGTTTCCTCCTCTCATTTTTGCAGGATTTGTGTGTAGCTAGGCCGGCAAGAGAGCAAGGAGCTGGGAACAAGAGGCAAAGAGAGAAGACAGGATCGACAAAAGCGAAAGACATCGGTTGGTCAATCTTTTCTTCCTTCTCTGTACTTTCATAAAGGAAAAATATCAAAGTTTTACTTTCAGTTGTTGCTAAGGAACTATCACCCTTAGAGTAGGGATAGGGTCATTCCGAGTCGGATACTTTTCCCCACAACAGTTGGGCTCTTCCTTTGTACTAAAGGCACCATCCTCTCTATGTTGCGACACATGAAAAACGAAATGTTCATCATACGTACCCTTGTGAAATGCATCAACAAACGAACATGGTACGCATATAGACGTGAGAATCTGCCCTCGCAACTGAAATATCAGATGATGCGTTTCATCAATGGTGCATACTCATCCCTCAGGAATCTGAAAGGAAAAACTACACTCAAATGTCTTATATACGCGGGCTTAATATATGGCTGATAGTAAGATTTCTCTAACTGTTGACGTTTATTCCATTGCTCTCCAACATTTGGTATCCCAGTGGCCTCTGCAATAACCTCTGGTGACAAAATGAAATCAACCCCGGCGAGGTTTACATGGCCATCATGTAAATGTAGAATGAACAAACGAGCTAATTCACGATGAAACTGAATTTGTGAGATTAGCTCACAATAGTGATAGCATGACTGACGACGAAAAAAATCCATTGCAAGCGGGCAAGCCTGCAATTGAACCAAGGAACTAGGCTCTTCCCTGAGAGGCTTACCACCTTTGCCACCTCTGCAAGACCTTCGTGGCACATTACCCTCTACTGTAGAATCACTGTCATACTGCTGCTCATACTCTGACTCCGTGTCTGACATGGCTTTGGTGTCAAGATGTCTATGATATAGAGTGATATAGGTGTGAAGAGTCAATTTTCAATGTATACTCAAAACTTTAGTAATTTTGCCACATCATCAAACAAACCATGCCATAATTAACAATGCTCAGTTTTCAATAAATTGACAAAAACAATCCCCTTTTGACCAATGAGCAAAATACAAAGTGTGCTCTTTGAAATGTTAGACTAGGGTGCACAAATGAGTAAAGAGTTGATTTGTCATCAATGGAGGATGAGGGACATCTTACTAAACCACCCACATATTTTTAAAACAATTTAAGGGATCCCTCCATTATGAAGGGTTTCATTTTCCCAAAACCCAATACATGAAATCCCCTCTTTGAATCATATATTCAACACCCTAACATTATTAGGCAGTAAGAACATACCTATTTGCAAGCTAGGAGTAAGTTTGTTTGAGTTCTGGACGCATAGACAAATGTTTTCTGTGGCTGATATCCAACGCGCAGCGCACACACCTATGCGCACCGCTTGTGTAATTTTCCACTGGCTCAAACTGCCCAATGCGCAGCGCACCACCCAACGCGCAGCGCGCACTTCCTATGCGCAGCGCACACCTGTAACACTGTCCAGGGGTTTGTAAACACGGGTTTGGCCTTCAAACGCTTAGACAACGATGTTGCTTTGGGAGTTTGTATGCAAATGAACTTGTTTTCCCTTTTTATAAGTAGACAAAATATCTCATTTGATTAAAATTGATTTCAAAACCCACTTTGTAAGGTTTGGCACTTTTCACTTTTGGTCTTTCCATACAACACTGTTTTTTGATTTCTCATGCTTTTATGAGGTTCGGATTAATCATTTTTGTTGGTTTTTGCAGGGATCTGGCATTTGGCTTTGGAAAAGATCAGAGGCTTGCATCTGGATTTCTTGTGATGAAACAAATACAATTATTACAAAATGAAGTTGACAATTTTTAGTTCCAAAACAGAGTTTTGGACTAAAAATGTCTTTAAATGCTTTTTGAGAAAAAATATAAAATGAAAATCTTTGAAACCATCCTCATGACCTGCAGGCTTCTATTACATATATGCAAAGGATTGAAAACCCTAGACTCTAGGACTAAAGACTCTTCTTTACCGAAACCAATTATTTATGACAATAAACTTTGGTAATTGTTTAAGAATTTGGACTAACCCTGCAGGTACAAGCATGAGGCAACACAAGATAACCAGACCCCCTCGTCAGTCAATGGCATGCCCCTAGCGAAATGCAACGAAATGGAACAAGCGAGACACCTAAAAATGATATGCAAAAGCGAAAAGATCTTTGACGAAGGGCTGTAAGGATCGACTCTAACAGACTCTACAGAAGATGAAGACGTTTGAGGATAGCCAAGAACCCATCCCATAGAAGGGGATTGGTAACATTTATCTGTTCTCTTCATAGGTGTTATTATAAAATTATTCTTTACATATTTGGTTTCCAATGGATGTTTTGGGGTTATTACTCTTTCTTTCACTATTTAACTATGATTGCAATATAGATCAGAATTTTGGCAGGTTTTGTTTCTATCAATAGATGCATATCTACAATGTTTAGTAGTCATTTCTATTGTTGAGATTGTTTTTCATCCACAATATTAAGTGGGTTCTTTTCGTACATCATTGAGAAGAAAAGACTACAACAACAACCTGCAATGTTGACACCACTATTAAAAATAAATTTTCCATTCTTGTCATTGATGAATTGTTGGATGAATTACATGGAGCAATTTACTTCACTAAGCTGGATCTTCGTTCAGGATATCATCAAATTAGAATGAATACTGAAGACTTTCTAAAACAACATTTAAAACTCATGAAAGTCATTAAGAATTTTTGGTCATGCCTTTTGGCATTACTAATGCACCTTCCACATTTCAAGGTTTGATGAATTCCATTTTCAAACCCTTCCTTGGAAAATTTCTGTTAGTATTTTTTGATGATATACTAATCTACATCAAGTCTTGGAAAGATCATGTTCAACATGTGGATATGGTGCTCGAACTATTGGAGGAGAAACAATTATATGGAAAAACCTCCAAATGTTTCTTTGGAGTACAAGAGGTGGAATATTTGGGTCATATTGTATCTCATGAGGGTGTTAAGGTAAACCCCAACAAAACTAAAGCCATTAAGGAATGGAAAATCCCCACAACTCTAAAGCATCTTCGAGGATTTCTCATGTTGACAGGGTATTATCACAAGTTTGTTAAGAATTATGGGAGAATAACAATGCCTCTAACAACATTACTGAAGAAAGATGCATTTTCTTGGAATCCAGAAGCAATTAAGGCCTCTGAACATCTTAAAGAGGCAATGTGCCAAGCACCTGTCTTAGCTACACTAGACTTCATAAAAAGCTCTATTGTGGAATGTGATGCCTGAGATGCCTTATCAAATGGAATTGGTGGTGTTTTAGTGAAATAAGGAAGACCTATTTCTTTTGAAGTCATCTAATCAGAGGAAAGTATTTACAAAAACCTATTTATGAGAAGGAAATGTTGGCAATACTACATGCACTAAAGCATTGACAACCTACCCAATGGGAAGACACTTCAAGGTAAAACCAAATCACGATAGCCTTAAATACTTTTTGGAACAAATATTATATTTAGAAGAGAAACAAAAATAGGTCACAAAGGTGTTGGGTTATGAATTTGAAATTATCTACAAAAAAGGGAAGAAAAATGTTGTTGCAGATGCACTCTCAAGAAAAGATGAGGATGTGGAAGCATTGCTTTGTGCCATTTCTAAGTCTCCAACGAATTCCTTAAATATAGGGAGGTTTGGCTATGGAACTCAAGATGAACTGGCTCTTTAACTGTCACTGGCTCGGCTGCCTTTTGATTTTCATGACTCGGCTGCCTTTTGATCTTCATGACTCGGTTGCTTGCAACTCCGAGCTAGTGTGATTTTATGGATTATTCGAAGGAGTGAGGATTAAATGAGGAGGATCTATATCCTACAATCTCTCCTCCTTGTCTCATTCGAGTTTCTTCCCTTAATTAGCCAAAATTGCCATTGTAGAAATTTCACCTATAGAACAAACCGATATATGCAATGTCCTAAAGCATAATACTTGTTCTACTTCTACAAAACATTAAGCGGAAGCATAATCGAATTCATGAGAAACATCAAGTAGAAACATGCATAACTGATCAAGAGAAATAATCACACATAACACAAGATATATCTAGGGGAAAGCACCGACATTAAACCCCAACCATGTATTATCAATCAAGTGGAAATCCTCTTCACAATACAAAAAGAATTAGCTCTCAAGCTATTCAGTTCTCAATGAACTATGAAGATATGAAGATATATCTCATGAACCAACCAAGCCCTGTATATAAAGGATTTACCTATGGTCCAATCCCTATTTCCTTGCGTAGTTTGCTTAGGAAATAATAGTAAAATCATATGCAATTAATTCCAAACATACCAAGCTAACCAATGGTCCAACTACGCAATTCTTGAGGACACTAGTTCCTCAACCATGCAAAAACTACTTACTAGAAATAGTCAAGCATCTGATAGTACATTGTCCCACATCTGATCTAAACTGGGTCTCTGACAGAACTGACATGCAACAGTTATCCATGAGTGAATTCTCGGTTATTTAAAATAATAGTTGTCACATGCATGCAAGCATTAACAAACTATATTTTATTATTTTAACAACTTGTTAAAATAATCTAACTGGACTTGACCAGTTAGAACTAAGTCAACTGATTCTCTCATTATAGAACACATACTTATTCCCTCAATCAGTGGAGGAAATTAAGGATAAATTCCTCAATCAGTGGGACAACTCATGTGCATGTTCACAAAGACTTCAAATTCGAATTTCCTTAACTAATTAACTCAACTGAATTAATTAATTAATATTTCCAACTAATGTTAAGACCAAAATTAATTTTACTTCCTAAGATAGACTAGGGACTACTATAAATAAGAAGGGACCCAGAAATGCTATTTTTAGAACTTTCTATTTTTAGCAGTTTCACCTCTCACCCAATGTGGCCAATGACCTCACTGGCCAAACTGCTATTTTTAGACATGCTATTTTTAGCACATTCTAAATTTAGCATTTCTTGTTGCACATTATTCAACACTCCCTCTCAACAAGAAAGGCTTCCTCTCAAACCTGATCCTGTAACTTTGGAATGTTCTGCATGCAACACATCTACCCAGTCCACTTGCTCCAACAACACTTGGAACAAAAACACTCCCAACTGACCACTCTGTTGGGCTAGGAACATACTCTGATGCTGAAGCTCTACCTGCTGCTGACAAATGCTCCCTCTCTGACATCTACACTATTGCAACATCCCCATGCATCTCGCACCATTGCACACCTCTCTGTGCCACCTAGCACTATGCAAAACACTTGTGCCTCTAGCATTGTTGCAGCCTGCTAGCTATGCGCTATCCTGGGATTCCTTGCAGTGTCACTCTCTTTGCTGCTCCATCCACATATGTCTCTACCCAATCAGTCAGTTCCCGCTACTGCACATCGGGGCTCCCTTAGCAAGGTCTCATCCAAGAGGTTGGGTACCTCAAGGATCCTGCCCCTCCTCCTTGGGACAATCACTCTATATCACCCCACCTCCTACCTGGAGGTATGGCTGCATGTGATCCCTCTGCCCACTTGGCTCAAAGTTTCCTCCTACTGGAGGTTCCTACATGAGTATATGTCTCTACTTGATCTCCACTCAGCTTTCCCTGTTGTGGCTGCTCCACAACCTCGTGAAGCTGTTGCACCAATCGTGGCTCCTCCACAATCGTCTGAGACTTCTTCTAGCTCTGCATGTTGAGAGGTAATATACCCTCCCTCTCAACCACCAAGTCCCCATCAGTTGCCTTGCTGCTCAAGGGTTTGCATGCATCTTGAACCTCAAGAGCATACATGTTCTTGACTTGTGAACCAATCTATTTCACCTTTCTAGTGATGATGTGTCTAAGGAAAACCTTTCCCTTACTAAAGACTACATCATAGCCTCTATCTTCCAGCATCACAATCGACACCAAGTTTCTCTTCAGTCTTGGTACATTCTTGACATCGGTCAAGGTAAGGTGAGATCTATGCTCCCTCTGAAAAATAACCGTGCCTACACCTGAGACACTATACTTCTCATCATTACCCATTGCTATGAGTGTTTGGAGATATTTCTCCTCTAAAGTATTGAATAAACTCTTGTCACCGGTCATGTGGAAAGAAACTCCATTATCAAGAAACCAACCACTTCCCACCATGGATGAAACCATGCATGTGAAGAGTGTGAAATCCAACTCAAACTGTGAAGCAAGTGCCTCACCTTCAGATCCTTCCTCGGATCTCTTCTTGGATTTCCTCCGTGGACAATTTGCAGCATAATGGCCCACCTCATGACAATGAAAGCATCGCACTTTCGATTTGTCAACCTTATTCCCATCATTGGAAGAAATGGATTCAGAAAGAGAATCCTTCTCCTTCCCCTTCTTCACCTTACTTGCTAAGGCACAGTTCTCCTCATCATGCATGGATGAAGAACTGTCTTTGGTGCTCCGTCTGATCTCCTCCTGCATCAAATCTGACCATAGTCGTTCCCAATCTGGCAGTTTGTCCCTTCCATTCACTGAGTCCTGGTAGCTATGCCAGCTCTTAGGAAGGCCAAGGAGTGGTAGACTCACCATATCCTCATCCAATGTCATGACCCATACACTTGCAAGCTCATCCCTGCATGTGATGAGCTTGGTCAGATACATAGAGATCGTCTCATCCCTTTCACACTTGATCTTTTGAAGTTTGTCCTTTAGTGCCAGCTTCCTTTGATCACTACTATTCTGATATAAATCTTTCAATGTTTTCCACATTGCATGCAGAGTCTCCTTCCCATGGAGGCTTGAGACAATGTGATCTCACACTCCCTCCAAGAGAATTCTCCTAGCTCTAGCCACACACTTCCTCCATTCCACCTGCTCAGTCTTGTCAGTAGGCTTAGGAATTTCTTGATCAATGAAATCCTTAAGGCCATTATCTTCCAAAACTGCCTCCATGTGATCCTTCCAAGCTATATAGTTTGAGCTGCCATCAAGGGCATACTCAAGCCTCAAACCATTGAATGCCATCGATGAAATAGATGTGATAAGAACTTGAGATATATATCAAGAATAATAAACTTCGAATTCCTCCTGCTAGTATATTTTTCCTGCTTGATCACCTGCGCTCTAATACCATGTAGAAATTTAACCTAACAAACCGATATATGCAATGTCCTAAAGCATAATACTTGTTCTACTTTTACAAAACATTAAGTGGAAGCATAATCGAATTCATGAGCAACATCAAGTAGAAACATGCATAACTGATCAAGATAAATAATCACACATAACACAAGATATATCCAGGGGAAAGCACCAGCATAAAACCCCAACCATGTATTATCAATCAAGTGGAAATCCTCTTCACAATACAAAAAGAATTAGCTCTCAAGCTATTCAGTTCTCGCTGAACTATGAAGATATGAAGATATATCTCATGAACCAACCAAGCCCTGTATATAAAGGCTTCACCTATGGTCCAATCCCTATTTCCTTGCACAATTTTCTTAGGAAATAATAGCAAAAGCATATGCAATTAATTCAAAACATACCAAGTTAACCAATGGTCCAACTACGCAATCCTTGAGGACACTAGTTCCTCAATGTTATAGACATTTTTGTGCCTTACAGCTCTAAGCATGAAATGTCCATAAACCAAGGGATCCTAAGTCCCTAAAAGAGTTGTTCCTGCCCCTAAAGGAACAAGGTCAACCAATTACAGCTTCTCCCAGAAGTTCTCCACCAGAAATTGCTCAGAATCAGTCAAATCAGGATCATTTCAGCTGCTCCACTAGCTAGCTGCGTTGCATAGCACCCCAGTACACTAGCTAGGTGCGTTGCAATGCACCTAAATGCACTACCAGGGTGCGCTGAGCGGGAAATGACAAATGGCAGTGTCATTCCGCGAGGTGGACGGACAAAGGAAGCTTCCAGAATCTTTCCCATTGACACTTGCCTCACTGAGTTCGACCAAGGATGATTAAGAGGCTCTCAGTCTCCAAGTGGAAGCAAGAACTGACAGAGAGAAGCCACTAGTCAAATCATAAGCTGACTCATCCTCTTTGCATACATCTATATATGGATCCCTCATCCCAGAGATCCAGGAGGCTGGAATTTTGTACATTGCAGAGAATTGCTGTTGGTTTTGAGATAGAGATCAGTGTATTGGGTGATTTATGCTTTGTTGGAGGTGAAGAGGGGATTCCTTTGCTGGGGGGTTGATGCTGGATCAGGAATCATCGGTTGTAACTCCTCCTGGACCTTCTTGTTATATCAATAAAACTATTTGAGTTTCTCCTACATGCTTGTGTATCAATGATGTTTTGTTATATTTGCATGTTTAGCTTAAATCTGATCCTAAGCTATTTATGAATGTAAATCGATGTCTTTGTGTAGTTTTCCTCTTCTGTGATCTTGCAGGAACTTGGTGAAGCTGGGCAAGTAAGGGAGAAGGTAGCTGGAAGCTGTCAAAGAGGAGAGAGATTGGATCAAAGGACTAGCGCAAGACACAGGTTGGTTCATCCTATTCCTCTTCGTTTATAGTTCATAAAGAAGAATACGAAAGTAGTTTTCCTTGTTTGTTTCTAAGGTACTGTCACACCTTAGTGGGATAGGGGCGTTCTGAGTAGACACTTTTCCCGTTAACAAAATGGTGACTCCGCTGGGGAGCGTGTTTAGTTAGTTTGTTTGTGTTTCTCTTGTTGTTTGTTTCATAAACACAGAAGTAGCAATCGAACTACATTGGCCATTATCAAATGCAAAGTAGACACCTGCTACTTCAATCCATTCACTGGATTTGTTTATGATTTGAACAGCTGATTCACAAAGGATCTGATTACCCTTTGTGATAGCTCTTAGACCTCCTTTAAATCCACCCTCTGATTGTGCATTACTGATTGCTTTTACTCGGCCAAAATCCATAGATTAAACTGCAAACCGTGACCCAGAACCCGGATAGAAGTCTCGTTTCTGCCCCAGCGTAGGCTCTGTGAAGAGATTCTGCATTTCAACGTAGTTCCCGAGAGGGCTACCTGCGCTGCAATTCAATTTCTCTGTGTAACAGGTGCGCTGATCAGCCTAGCCTTGTGCAGCTGAGGTTCTTTGCTTCATTTTTTCAGTTTTGTCTCTGATTTTTGCAGCCTGTGATCAGTGTATGTCTGTTCAAAACCCCTTTTCTTTGCCTTAATTCCGCCTCCTTTGTACAGAAAGACTGTAGATGTTCTTTGTGTGTTTGTTACATCATTTACAGTTTTCCATTGAAAGAGTAGAATAGTCACACTGTCATCCTTGGATTTAGATCTGTCGTAAGTGTCGATTTTGATCTTAGGAGAAAGTTTATTTGCTGTTGACAGTCGATTATGCTTCTACTTTTGCCTTTGGTTTGAATTTTTCACTTTCTAGCGTCTAAACGAGCGTTTATTTCAAAATCATAAAGTGTCGTAATCTTCTCTACCTTTTGATTTCGAAAAGAAGCTTGTTTGTGTTTGTCACTTGAAAGCAAATTCAGATTTGTACATCAACTTTCTTTTTAGGCATCAATATTAAGAAAGTGAAAACAAATACATGCATATGTGCATTTGCATATTGATAGTTTGCTTGGCTTGATTTAGGGAAAGTGCATTTACAGTGTGCTCTTTGCTCTTTGAGAAAAGATTGTGTCTTTCTTTTCCCCTTGTAGCTAGGATTTTCATTGCTGAAAAGAGATAAAAGCTTGCTTATCATCTTTACATTGCATTTTAGGAATTACATCTACATCTCGTGGTGATCCCAAAAGGAAAACTTCTAAGAAAGATCAACTTAAAATAAATTGAATGAATCTAACAACGCTTTGGAACTTAACGCACAACATTTAGAGGTCTAGGCTAGAGACGTATTCCGGCGTCGTAAAGCCTGGTAACTGTTGTCCTCACTGATGGTTGGGTGATTCCTCCACTTTGAGACGATAAGTGCCAGTACGAACTTGTGCTCCCACATACCGTCGAGTATATATTGGGAGACCCCTATAGGCTTAAAACCTTTTATCCATAGGAAGCCGTGTCGGCCGCCCTACTGATCGCAATGCACCAAACACAACATTCGGGAAGATTGACTGCTGTACCGTAAAAAGTATTCTGCTATTTTGCGATTGGTTTGGTACTCCCTCTACCTAGATCTCCAGAGTAGTCCCTTTCATTCCTTTTCAGACTCCTTAACGGAAAAGGTCCATCTGAGCACTTGTCACTTTAGGCTCATTAAAAATCGAAGGAGACTAGATTCATCTTTTGTTTTTTCTCGACTCTTTAAAATTGAAAAAACAAGTTGTGTCAAAGCATCTTAAAATTTATTTTAAATGGAATATTCACCCCCTTTTCCTACGTTGATCTTAGGTTGAGAAAATGGAGTCTACCAACCAAGGAATTCCCCTTGGTGGAAATCCTAGTCCCTTCTCCTCTTGGGGAGATGTTGGTGCACCCCATATGGCCACATTGTCGCTTCCAGGACTGACAATTGGCTTGCCAGTTTGGCTCTTCTCAACCAATGTCGTTCAGAACACCACTATTCCTGAACAATCGAATCAGCAATTAGGCGAGTCCAGAGTTGCCCACCAACCTTCTACTTCCTCTAATTCGTCCTCTCCTCCTTCCTCTTCGCTTGATGGGGCTGGCAAAGCCAAAAGTCAAGTTCCTAAGGAGAAGAAGGAGAAGAAGAAGAAAGAGAAAAAGAAGAAGGAGCCAAAGGCGAATGGTGGAAAACGAGTGTCGTCTAATGAAAATCCACACACTGCACCGACCAGGCCTAAATCGCCAAGTGTCATTTGCAAAGGAGACCACTTTCACAGAGATTGTCCTTGCATCCCTCGGATACTAAGGGACTGGTCTCCTCATTTGCACAATCCGGTGTCATCAACCTCTTATGATCATGTTGAAAGCACACCGTCAACTAGCAAAAGTGAAGCCCCAGGACAAAAAGGGAAAGCTAGATTTCCCTGTAAACTGTGCGAAGGCAGTCACGCCGTCCACTGTTGTCCCTTCTTAGACGAAGCGAAAAGAGTTTTGCATGATCGTCCGGTGTCACCGTTACGACTTCCTCCTGGATATAAAAAACTCTTGCCGAGTCCGCCGCTAGTTGAGAATCCAGCCGGCCCGCTCAAGTGGTCGGCTGAAGCGCCTATCATCGAAGATAAACCATCTGAATCCATACCAGACGAAAGTCAAAAGGTCGAGGTGGCAGTTGACCCGGTCTTGCCTTCAGAGGTTTTATCTTCGGATGATATAGTCACTGAAGAGAACAAGGATGACACTGTCCAAATTCTCTTCATCAACACAGACTTCGACGAACATGGGGGCAGTTTACCCATTCCCTTACCGCAGGAGGGAAGTTCGTCAGAGCCATACTCGGCCATCTACTCGGTCCCACCTCCAAGCAACCTAGTTGTCTCCTTCGATTGGAATCAACTAGGCAAACCCCGTTTACCAGCAAGCATACCATTCCGAATTATCATTCAAATATATAGAATGGTCATGGCTGGTACCATCATAGATGAGGGGGCTTCTGTGAGTATCCTTTCCTCTATTGCTTGGAAAGCGCTTGGTTCGCCACCGCTATTGCCTGAGATGAGAAATCTGACAGGCTTTGATAAAGGAACCAATCGACCTTTAGGGATCCTTCCCAATGTGCCCATAACATTGAGAGGGAAGACAGTTCAAATGAATGTAATGGTAGTTCAAGGACCCTTGGATTATAACCTACTCATTGGACGAGACTATATTTATTGCATGGGAGCCATCGTCTCCTCACTCTTTAGAGTAATGTGTTTTCCGCACGAAGGAAGAGTGGTCAAGCTCGTGGACCAACTTTCATTTCCCGGATCACGCATAGCAAATAGTCATATACCATCCCTAAATGGTCTCTTCACGCAAGAAATGTCTCAATATCTAGTCTGTCCTCCCGATGAGCGCGAGTAATTCGAAGGGATATGACTGAAACCCGGGGGCATGCGTCCTGGTCTGCTTCGGTAGGAAAACTTCAGGTATAGGGTAGGTTTCCGCGGGAGAATATGACTAGTCTGTACCCCATCCGTCAGTGGAAAAGCGGTTATTCTAGAACAAGATTCTTTTGTCAAAGTTATGTGAGTTGACAGAACAGAGTCACTCACCTTTGTTTATCTCGGTAGACATCGCCGAAGAAGTGTTTTGTTTGCACTGCGAATCGAGCAATCTTTGGGTAACCTGTAAGAGGTAGGCCTCTCCTGATAGAATAAATGTTTTATCTGCAAATTGAGGGGTAACCTTGAAACCATATTTTATACTTGGGGGCATGCAAACCTTTTGGAATGCAAGCGAGGGACGACTATTTATTTTTTAAATTTTTAGGACCTCTAACCCTTTAAACTCGTAGGATTAGTCGTCACCTAACTTGCATAAAGAAAGGATGTGGGGCAAAAATATAAAAGTTGCCGTTTTATATGAGACATTCTTATCATATGACTGGATTAATTGAGCAGTTTTAGCACATAGTTCAAGCTCATTAAAAAATAAACATAAGACATGAGCAAGTGTTTCCACCCGCGTTTAAGCTCATTAAAAAATGAACTATTCCCCGGTAAATAACCACCGTGAATGAAGCATTTCAGCCATTAAAGCCTTGGTCGTGTTTGCACCGTCACCTCCACTTTTCATTGGCCGATCATTCACCTCCATTTGATTGTTTACCCATTTTGAGGAACAGCTGCGAAGAGTGATTTCACTAGCCATCCTTGTGACACTGCCGTGTTTGGAAAATTCCAACCCTTACCTGGAATCAACTGCTACCCATTTTATCACTCGTTCCTCAAAAGACGAGTCTTCTTTAAGCTCTTTTCAACTGACTCGTAAAATATGAAAAGATTGCCGAGTTTTGGCCTTCCATCTCGTTAAAGCGACCGGAAGTGTTATCCCTCCTCTAGATTTTAATCTTTTTGGACCTGAGGGATTATTGCACAAAAAGATCGAGCGCTTGTTTTGTTCGGCTCGTCTCGTTAAAACTATCGAAAATTCATCCCTTCTGTATTGTTTTATACTTTTTCAGACTTAAGGGATTAGATGACGAAAAAGGAACTTCGGAGTTACCTTTACGTATCTTTTCAGACTCTCTAAAAATGAAAAGGACCGAGTTATCTTTGTCGTTAAACTCGTTAAAAGGATTAATAGCGACAAACTTGTCTTTAGACGAGAACGAGTTTCACTATCGCTAGGATCGTTAAAACATAGCGATGGGTTTGCCCGAAGGGCAAATTATAGAAGAAGCATATGTTATCCTCCTCAAGCTTGACAAAAATAAAGAGGTACTGGTCAGCAATGACTGGGGAAAAATTGGGAAGAAACTCAAAGAATCTTTATTGGTAGTAAGTCGCTCTTGAACATGACACTTCCACTCCATGCCTAAGTCGGGTTGGGTTGTTTCATTCACCGGCCACATCACCATGGTCGCGCCATACCATCCACATTTGGGGTAAATGCTACCAATCCATCACATAAGTGTCGCCGACATGTTCAAGAGAAGTCATCCAGAGAAGTCATCCATGTCCCATCCACTACCATACATTGTACTTCATTCTTTCATGACCGCCATCCTGAACCATATATCATCAGATCGTTTTCACCTCCATCAAAATCATTTGCTCCGTTCCGTGTCATTGATGTGGGATTCATCAAGGCCCTCCTTTGACGGGTCGCTTCTTGTCGACATCATCTCATTATCCAAGAATTTGATCTAGGAACACCCCATTCAGTACTTTGAAGCTTGCATGCCTCAATGGAAAATTTCTCACTTCCGGCGACAGGTATACATCAATGACCTTCGACCGAAATATTTTGCGTGGTGTTCGACGCCAAGTCCTTTATTCACACCACGTGAATTGTACTGCAGTACCTTGAGGGTCATCATCATTATCGGTGATTCCTCTCGCGCTTGTTAACAATTTACATCATTGACTGGTAATCAAGCGATGTCTTTCCATGTTCGACTTCAAAACATTTCTCACATGGATCGACTTGTACTTCGAGTGAAGATCGGACGAGATTGAAGACCCCGGATATAGTTTCATCCATCCGGGCTGCGATATATATTCAGGAAAAATAAAGACATTGACATGTACAGCATTGCAGCACAGATAATCATCCTACCAAAAGGATGATGACTTCATCAGAATCATTAGTCTACCATCAGACGATTGTCTGTCCTGTGTACATAAAAATGAATTTATAAAGCTGAGCATGGGAATGCCCGCCTCAGCTAGATCATGAAAACAGTATGAAGATAATGTATTGTATTGTATCTTATTACAGGTCTCCTCCCAGCATTGAAAGAACTTCGGATCCTCCTAATAAAGCATTTCACCCGATAAACGGCCTCATACTTTAGGGGGCAACTGTTATAGACATTTTTGTGCCTTACAGCTCTAAGCATGAAATGTCCATAAACCAAGGGATCCTAAGTCCCTAAAAGAGTTGTTCCTGCCCCTAAAGGAACAAGGTCAACCAATTACAGCTTCTCCCAGAAGTTCTCCACCTGAAACTGCTCAGAATTAGTCAAATCAGGATCATTTCAGCTGCTCCACTAGCTAGTTGCGTTGCATAGCACCCCAGTACACTAGCTAGGTGCATTGCAACGCACCTAAATGCACTACCAGGGTGCACTGAGCGGGAAATGACAAATGGCAGTGTCATTCCGTGAGGTGGACAGACAAAGGAAGCTTCCAGAATCTTCCCCATTGACACTTGCCTCACTGAGTTCGACCAAGGATGAGTAAGAGGCTCTCAGTCTCCAAGTGGAAGCAAGAACTGACAGAGAGAAGCCACTAGTCAAATCATAAGCTGACTCATCCTCTTTGCATACATCTATATATGGATCCCTCATCCCAGAGATCCAGGAGGCTGGAATTTTGTACATTGCAGAGAATTGCTGTTGGTTTTGAGATAGAGATCAGTGTATTGGGTGATTTATGCTTTGTTGGAGGTGAAGAGGGGATTCCTTTGCTGGGGGGTTGATGCTGGATCAGGAATCATCGGTTGTAACTCCTCCTGGACCTTCTTGTTATATCAATAAAACTATTTGAGTTTCTCCTACATGCTTGTGTATCAATGATGTTTTGTTATATTTGCATGTTTAGCTTAAATATGATCCTAAGCTATTTATGAATGTAAATCCATGTCTTTGTGTAGTTTTCCTCTTCTGTGATCTTGCAGGAACTTGGTGAAACTGGGCAAGTAAGGGAGAAGGTAGCTGGAAGCTGTCAAAGAGGAGAGAGATTGGATCAAAGGACTAGCGCAAGACACAGGTTGGTTCATCCTATTCCTCTTCGTTTATAGTTCATAAAGAAGAATATGAAAGTAGTTTTCCTTGTTTGTTTCTAAGGTACTGTCACACCTTAGTGGGATAGGGGCGTTCTGAGTAGACACTTTTCCCGTTAACACTCAACCATGCAAAAACTACTTACTAGAAATAGTCAAGCATCTGATAGTACACTGTCCCACATCTGATCTCAACTAGGTCTCTAACAGAACTGACATGCAACAGTTATCCATGAGTGAATTCTCAGTTATCTAAAATAATAGTTGTCACATGCATGCAAGCATTAACAAACTATATTTTATTATTTTAACAACTTGTTAAAATAATCTAACTAGACTTGACTAGTTAGAACTAAGTCAACTGATTCTCTCATTATAGAACTCATACTTATTCCCTCAATCAGTGGAGGAAATTAAGGATAAATTCCTCAATCAGTGGGACAACTCATGTGCATGCTCACAAAGACTTCAAATTCGAATTTCCTTAACTAATTAACTCAACTGAATTAATTAATTAATATTTCCAACTGCTGTTAAGACCAAAATTAATTTTACTTCCTATAGATAGACTAGGGACTGCCATAAATAGGAAGGGACCCAGAAATGCTATTTTTAGAACTTTCTATTTTTAGCAGTTTCACCTCTCACCTAATGTGGCCAATGACCTCACTGACCAAATTGCTATTTTTAGACATGCTATTTTTAGCAGGTCTATTTTTAGCACATTCTAAATTTAGCATTTCTTGTTGCACATTTTTCAACAGCCATGATTTTCTCTCAAAAACCTACAATAAATGCACATTAGTCCACTAGACATAACATCTTACTTTTACTCATCTCATTAAGCAAAATATGATTAAAATATGTAAGGAAATATGAGAAGTGTTGATTTAAATAAGCTTGGAGGTGTATTAAGATCCATATAGTTACCCAATGATGAGGCTCATCATCACCCCCCTACTGAAAGTGTTGCTCATCCTATGAGAAACTCAATCTATGTCCATGTCCTTCATTGCTCTAGTGGCCTCCCCTACATCCCATGCTTCTGTTGTAGTTTCCTCTTCTTGTGAATAGAATCATGCCTTCCTCTCTATTTGTTCCCACTACTTTCTTTCTTCGTCTTCCTTCCTTCCTTTCAACATTCCTAAGAGCAATGGTGGACTTAATCTCAAGCCAATCTAATTGACTTTGAGTCTTTGTAGAGCTCTCTTGTACATGGGTGTTTTGTTTAGTGCCTCTCTCATTCTCTGAGGAGAATGGTATTCTTTGATTTTCAAGTTGTAAGGCAAGGTATTCCATCTCCTTTGGCAAGCTTGCATGCTATCATCTCCTAACAACCTAAACATGTCTTCAAAGTGTGTGACTGCTTTCTCTTGGGAAGCAAGGTACCTAGGTGCAAGCTTAGGATCATTTGCAATCAGGTTGTGGGTGTTGATGACAACCATTGGGTTAGATTTCTTAGCTCTTATCATGAGGGGTTCTGTCTCTTCTCTTGCCATTACCTTCTTCATCTTTGCAACTCTTGCCTCCTCATGATTCATCCATGATGCTAAGGCCATCAATTGCAAGTCCCCTAGTTTTGAATTTGGGTCCCACACATTCAAATCTATTAAGGCCAAGTTGTGTAGGTAAAACTCATACATTTTAGCTATATCCTCCAAGGTGCTTTGATCACAGAGATAAATGAATTATCTATAGTCTTAGAAGGGCATAGTGCCTCTCTGTTCTAAAGTCTTAATTTGGAACTGTAGCCACTGATCCTTAAGATACAATGCATAAGACTTTGTTGGCATCCTGCACTAGATTGCCTCTAAGGATAAAATGACCATGGCTGCGAACTAGATTTCCCTTTCTTGTAACTGTCCCCTTAGGCATGCATTCTCTGCTTCCAACTAAGCTTTCATCATTGCCTCTCTCTCCCTTATGTTGCTTAGTTCTCTACCCATATCCTTTACTTTCTCCTCCATGTGGCCCACATCCTCCACTCCTTTGGAATTGGCAATTTGCATGCACCTGCGTTCTTGCCCTTTCTTTATCAAGCTCAAAGAATAAGTGGATGGCAAATTTCTGTGGGATGACCCTTCCCCCTTCAATGAACCTGTAGTAAGAGTCGAGGTTGGGTTATGGACTAGGTTCTCTCATTTTTGGGTCTTCCTTCTTTGTTTCTTGCTGAGTGATACCTTCTTGGTCCATTTTCTGAGTTTCCTATAGGTTTAGCAGAGTTTCCTATAGGATGGCCTCTAAATCCTATAGGTCCTTCTGTGTCTCCTGTAGGAGACCATTTCCCTTTGATGAGGCAGACCTGGTGATAGGCCTCCTAACATAAGTGATGGGAGATTTGGGAGAGGCTTGTCCTGATGATCCTTCTCCTTGATTTTTCTCAAGAGGAGCTACCTTTTCTTGCTGCTTTGGTGAGTCTTCAATGAAAATAGGAATTTTTGTGGGTGTTTTAGGTCTTCCTTGCTTGATTCTTGTGATTTTTCTTGTCCTAAAGTACAATCGGGTTTGTCTCTATTGGGAAGGGGATCCCCCATGGACAGGTTTGGGGCTAAAAGCCCATGTTTTGGGTCAATTTGTAATAAAATGGTAAAGTCTCCACATTTTGTGGTCGCAGAGCATGAAGGTGTCAAGAGTCATAAAGGGTTGTCTACCCTTATATTCTAAAATGTAAAGCCGGCTGTAAAGATCCTCCCATGGTCCGTAGACCATGGGATTGTATAAAAAGGAGCTAAGTAAGTAAGCTCTACGAAGTATTGAAGGAAGTGGTAGACAAGTCTTGGAGTCTTGGTAGAGAAGTCTAAGTGTTTCGAGTCTTAGCGTAGGTAGAGGCTCTACAACTAAGTGTGTAGAGGCCTAGGGTGGAAGTCCATAGCTGAGTGTGTGGACCCCTGCAGTTGTGTGTGCAGGGAGGATAGAGTCTGTATTAATATGAAGATATCAATAAAGAGAAGTATTCTACAAATTCTGTGTATTTATTTCCTATTAATGCATCTGGTTATATTGCGTTCCAAGTTTAATTTACAATGTTTATGTGATGTGTGAATATATGTGATTATATTGGTTAATTGAACGCAAGTAAGAATATCAATTTATGCGGCGCTAACTGTGGTTGATTGGTAAAATAAGTAAAACACTTAAGATAACTTGGAAACCTATACGATACGTTGTCATAACAGCGAAAGTACCTAGACCGCGGGTTAAGGCTGCGTGTAGGTCAATCGTACACCTTCACGGAGGTTCTGAAGGGTGGAATAAAGGGAATACTGACAGGACCCTAAGGCTTAGTGACCTGCGCGAAAGTAGGAACAAAGGGTATAAACTGACATCACGACCATCTCAGGGTGTAAAAATTTGGTTCCAGCATTCCCCATACTGCTTCGGGTGAGACTTCGGTCTGCACTCCGTGGGCTGATGTCGAAAGGGCCAGTAGTGTAGGGATTTGTTTGGCTAACTAAAGTTGAACCTGGGTTAGGCCCCATGAAGCCAACAAATGGTTCTGTTGCCAGGACCGAAATCTGCATAAGAGATGTGTGATGCTGTATCACTGGAATCCAACTAAGAAAGAGGTCGAAGATTGGTTGGATAGGAAGATCCATGAATTCGCTGCTCAAGAGAACAAAAATTTGCGGCTGACAAAGGAATAGTGGCTGGATAGGTACTTATATACCGAAATCCACGAGATCTTTTTCTGTTCCTTTCCAGTTGAGTTATACAAGTGGATCGCAAAGCTAGCAGATAGCCAAGGAAGGTGGAAACTTGATGGTCCTATTGTCTGGACCCCAGAGTTAGTACAAAGATTGGAAGCCTCTTAGGATAATATTTCCCGTGTTGTTGATCATTGGATCGATCGCATCATAGAAGGATTTGTGACTGAATTCACAGTCGATACCTCAGTTAGTTACAACAAGGCCAAGTGGTGCTTTTTCAAAGGTCTGTGAGGTAAGTACTTGAAGTCTTTAAATACCTGGATTAAGATGTTATTGTGTGAAAAATGGGTTATGTAGCTACCTTGATGTTTGGAGCTACGCGAAGTGGAAAGACTTATAGGAATGAAGGAAGAAAGGGTCCTGAATATAGCCCACTGATCTCACTGCCGTTGGGTGACGAAGAGGGAGTAGCGCAGGCTTCTCCGCAAAGTGCAGTTCAGTTAATAAGATAGGGATTCCTGTGATTGCCACCTCCACCTACACCACCTCCAACTTCACCACCATCACCTGTGACTTCACCCATACCACCACCACCTCCACCGCAGTTTAACATGGAAAATTCAGTGAAGCTGCCTTTGTTTAAAGGCTTGGGAAATGAGGACCCGGACCAGTTTTGGTTCATCATGAAAGATGTATGGGAAGCTCAGGGTGTCACGATGATCACATGAAGAAGGAAAATTTAGTTAGTGCTTTGCAGGATTGCACGCTAACTTGGTACATAAAGTACTCTAATGATAACCCCAATTCTGGTTGGTATAGATCTAGACCATGCTGAATAAAGAGTTCAGTAGGCCTAAATCTAAGGCACATTTGATTGTGGGTTTCAAGGAAATCATGATGAAACCAGGTGAGACACCCTGGGAATTGGATCACAGGTTGAAGTGTAAAATCCACGAAGCTAATATGAATTTAATAGATGGACAACACTGTGAATGGTTCGTGGCTTTGCTCATGCCACACCTAAGGGTTTTACTATCACAACAGAAGATTACGACTCAGGAGGAGGCCTTGGAGATTGCAATGAGACTGCATGAAACAGTAATGCAAGACCCAAGTTTGGGGGTTCAACAGATCCATGTGCAGTTGCAAAATATTTTCCTTGAAATGAAAAGTTTGAAGCAGGACAAAACAGTTCGATCGGAGGTGCGCGAAGAGGTATGGTGCCTGAAATGTAAAAGTCAGGGGCATGACAAAGACCATTGCCCAATCTTTGCAAACTATATTATAGGAGGATGACCAATGTCTTTGAGGCTGGAAGCCTAAGCAGGACCGAGCATGGGGCCTGCGTTGTGGTGTGCTATATGTCAGGTAGTAGGAAAACATATGACAGATAACTGTCATTTGCTACAGAATTTTGTACAAACACTGCAACAACTATTCTGCAGGTCGGCAGGGCATGATGAGGGAAACTGCCGAAGTTGTGAATTGATAATGGATAGAACGCCTGCCTATAGGGTTCAAGTAGAAACATGGTCCCCTGACTAGAGTGTTGGGATGGTGCGAATAGGCTTTCAGGGGCATGGATGAGGCCGAGGTGGAGGAAGACCTACCAGAGGTCGGGGACAGCTAATCTGCTACAACTGTGGAGGACCAGGACAATATGCCCATGAATTCACTAATCCAATGCATACATCGTGCAAATATTGTACTCAGTTTGATCATGAGACAGAGGACTATCCTACGCTGATAGTGAGGATACATGACAAAGGGGTGCTCCACCTCAGCTAACTCAGAACCTGCAGATGATGAGGCCTGAGCCTCACGAAGAGGATTTGAATGTGAATATAGTGCTCTGAAGTGGAAATACAACGGGTGATGATAAGGGGAAACAACCCAAAGGTAGCACATGGGTTCGCAAAGTTCCAACAAAGGAGGCTAATTTTGATTTGGAGCGTGCATGCGAAACGTTCATGGAAGCAAGAAAGAGCTTCGCTGAGGCTTCTATCTTAGGGAGCAGGGATAAGCTTGATCAGGAAATGGACCCTTCTATGCTTACGACCTTTCTAGAGACCTACATGACGTTGCTGCACAATAGAAATTCTGTGAAGGGGTTACATGAGCTTATAAATAGATGCATTGGAAACACTCCGGGTGAACCACGCTTCGTATGAAAGATTGGTAAGCATAAAGAAAGGATAGGGCGCGAGATGAGACTGACTGCGCAGATAGAAGAATATGAAATGGATCAGGTTATTTTGGATCTGGGGTCAGACGCGAACGTTCTACCAAAGCAGACTTGGGAGTAGATGGGAAGACCTACGTTGTAGTGGTCTCCGATTCAGTTAAGGATGGAAAATCAATAGAAGATCATCCCCATGGGACGGTTGTAAGGAGTAACTATAGATATTGAAGGCGCAAGCGCATTGGCTGATTTTGAAGTAATAGAAATTGTGGATGATAGCAACCCCTACCTTGCGCTCCTTAGCATTGATTGGGCTACTGACATGAATGGGGTAATCAACCTAAAGAAGTGAAAGATGATATTTGAAAAGAAATCGCTTCGCGTAATAGTACCCCTAGATCCTGCTAAAGGATCTCGCTATACTGAACCAGTCCACGATTACGAGAGCGATGACGATTTGGACTACATATATAAAATAACATTGCGAGACCAAGATTGGGTGAATCCAATAGTGAATGGATGGATTACATGGGATCGCGAGAGTTCCTGCACCTTAGAATTTGATGACGAATTAGAGCATTGGTAGAATCAACTACATGAAGTAACCATGCTGACTTGTAACATGATGACTGGGTCACAGCGCTGTGTATCATTAGAGGTAAAAAGTCTACCCACTTACGATGGTTTGAATGATGTAGATGTATTTTTGGATGCATTTGAGAGGGAAGTACCAGAGAAGCAATGCTTCCAGGATTTGGACTGGGCACTGTGCGCTACGCCTGCAAGATGGTGGGGTACACACAAGGGTATCTTTGATGATTGGCGCAAGTGTAGAAGGATGATGAGAACATTATTTGGGAAGTCGAAGATATGAATGATAGACAAATATGATGGGAAGGATGATCCGTGCACCAACTTGGCCAAATGGGCTAAGGCTTATGGAGCGAAGCCCCAACATGAATGGGTGCACTTGTTTTGTCACACCTTGGATGTCATCCCGATGAACTGGTACTTGGAGATAGAGCTTCGCCATGGCATAGGTGAATGGGATATTCTATGTGAAGGGTTCATAATGACGTTCAACTTCGAAGACAGGTTTGGCTATATTGATGAAGCGCTACAAGAAGTTAAAGCAACAATCTTTAGGATACTACAAGACCCTTTGGATCTGATGCAACCTGATTGGACTACTCAACTAAGTCACACGCTTGAATGCTATAACGTGACTACTGAAGAAGAAGATGAGGATCTGTGAAAGATTAATATCCCTAAAACAAAGGGTCACCACAAGGTTGAGGGATCACAGATTGAGAATCCTGATATAACTGTGCCACTGAAAATGAAACAGGTAAATATTGGTATGGAGGCGGTGCCCATATTCCCAAAGATTGGAGATTACTGGTATGATGTGATAGTAGATAAGGTCACTGAATTGCTCCGCGAATATCAGGATTTGTTCCCTACCAAGTTTACAGAGCTAAAGGGGATAATAGCAGACCTGGGTGTTATGAAGATCACGTTAAAACCTGATGCGAAGACGGTTAAGCAAAGACCTTACTGTCTCAATCCAAAGTATAAGGAGAAGGTCCACTTAGAGCTAGACAGGTTGCTTGCCGCAGGCATCATTGAACCCATAGAAGAATCTGATTGGGTAAGCCCAATGGTGGTATAGGAAAAGAAGCAGAAGGATGAAATAAGGATATGCGTAGATCTCAAGAAGTTGAATGACGCTTGCGTACATGATCCTTTCCTGACTCCGTTCACCGATGAGGTATTGGATAATTTAGGTGGCCAGGAAGCATACTCCTTCACTAATGGGTTCTCTGGGTACTATCAGATCAAAATCACGACAGAGGATGAAGCAAGTTAACCTTCAAAACTAAATGGGGATGTTTTCAGTACACTGTAATGCATTTCAGGTTAAAGAATGTGCATGTGATTTTTTCACGCGTAACCATTGCTGCATTCAAAGAATTCATTCATAAGTTTCTCGAGGTGTACTTCGATGACTGGACTGTGTTTGGGTTGGTAAAACACCATGTAGAAAATTTTCACCTGATGCTAGATACTTGTCAAAGGTACCAGATTGCGTTCAATCTAAAGACATGCCTATTTTGTGTTCCTTTTGGGACTCTACTGTGTCATGTGGTTTGTAGACAGGGGTTGATGGTAGATCCCACAAAGATCACAGTGATACTTAACTTGGAGGCACTGAGAAGTGTAAAATAGTTGCACGCAACCTTAGGACATACTGTGTATCACAAGAAGTTTATCAAGGGCTATGTCTAGATCACCGCACCTATGGAGAAGTTGTTGAAAAAGGATGTCGCGTTCTATTGGAATGAGGACTGTAAGAAAAGCTTGGATGTATTGAAAGAAAAAATGTTCACCATGTCAATTTTAGTCTTCCCGGATTGGAAGGGGTTTCATGTACACGTAGATGCGTCATGTATAGCACTGGGAGCAGTACTGACACATGCTGGTGGAGGAGAATTGGACCATCCTATAGCATTCACAAGCAGGAGGTTATCCAAAGATGAGAAGAACTATTCCACCACCGAGCACGAAGAGTTAGCCATTTTATACGTGCTCCAAAAGTTTAGACATTATTTGCTGGGCAGACATTTTAAGATGTATACAGATCATTCCGCATTGAAATACCTGGTCAATAAGCCTGTGTTGGGGGGGGGGAGAATTTGTAGGTGGTTTTTATTGTTCCAGGAGTATGATTTTGAGGTCATTATGAATCTTGGATGACTAAACACGGGACCAGACCATCTGTCGTGCATCGAAATGGGGGAAGAGCCCACTAATTTGGAGGAGGGATTGCCAACGCACAACTATTTCGAGTGCGCATCGCAGATGGTCACTTTGAAGATATCATACACTTCCTAACGAAAACAACCACCCCAGAAAGCTACACCGTGCAACAAAAGAAGGAGTTAGTGGTGCGTGCGACAGACTTTTCTATCATTGTCGAGCATCTATACAAAATGGGGTCTAATGAAGTATTACGAAGATATGTACTAGAGTTTGAAAGGATCAGTATCCTCGCGGATGCTCATGGGGGTGCTGCAGGAGACCATTATGCAGGAAGAGCAACTGCACAAAAGATTCTACGTGTAGGGTTTTGGTGGCAAACCCTCCATCAGGATTCAAAATCTTACTGCAAGGCATGTGATGTGTGTCAAAGGACTGGTAGGCCATAGCGAAGGGATGAGCTGCCTCTGAACCCACAGATGGCGTTGCAACCTTTCAAGAAATGGGTGATAGATTTTGTGGGACCCATTCATCCCCAAGGCAAGAAGATGGGGGCGCAGTACATTATCACCTCAACTGAGTATTTGAATCGATGGGTAGAGGCACAACTTATGAAGGATTGCATAGGTGCGACTGCTGCGAAGTTCCTCTTTGAGTATGTACTGACATGATTTGGGTGCCCAAAGATTCTGATGAGCGATCGTGGTATGCACTTTCTGAACGAGATGATCAGCACACTGACGGAGTAAATTTAGGTATATCACCTGAAAAGCATGCCATATCACCCATAGGCTAATGGAATGGTGGAAGAATTCAATAAGGCGTTAGAGAACATGCTGACCAAGGTTTTCAACACTTAGCGAAGTGATTGGGACTTACACATACCCACTGTACTATGGGCCTATTAGACGACATGCAAAAAGTTGACTGGAAAGACACCCTTTACACTTGTATATGGTGTTGAAGCAGTGATGCCCATGGAATAAATTGTGCCTAGTCTACGCATAGCGACACTCACGGGTATGACGGATCGTAGAGCCCTAGAAGAGAGGCTTGCGGAGCTGGATGAGCTTGAGGAAGAGATATTTCTAGCTGGATTTCACCAACAGGTCCAAAAGCAGCGCGAAAAAACATGGCATGATCAACACATTAAGCTGTGCACCTTTAAGGTAAATGATCTGGTTTTGTTATATGATAGCAAGTTTGATAAATTTCTAGGGAAATTTAGAATGCACTGGTTAGGGCCCTATGTCATTAAGGAGATTACTGATGGTGGAGCAGTTCAGTTGGTTAAATTGAATGGATATCCCTTCCCAGGAAAGGTGAATGGTAGCCGATTGAAGCCATACATTGGTGATCTGGCCAGGTGACTATATGAGGGTAGCATAGTCTTAGCACTCTAGGAAGCTGAAAGGAGGTATGGGACTATAAACTACACTGCTCGGGTTGGGGAATTAAGCGATTGGAGGATTGTGTGGGACGAAGAAATGTCATAGGGTTCGCAACAGCGAGAAGAGAGTTGTGCTACCCAAGGAGAAATCACGCAGGTCAGCCAGAAAGTGACGTTAAAGTCACTGTTCATGATTTGACGATAAAAATGCGGCCAAATGGAGCTGGAGGCCAGCATTTAAGACAAAATTTATGGGTAATATCCTTGGAAATATGTCGCAAATTTGGCATTAATGCACTAAATGTGGGGGAACGATCAGATTTGAATTCAAAATGCCCTATAAATTACAGGTGGCCGCCCAACAAGAAACACTTGGCATTTTGAGAATTGAGTTGTTGAGCTCTCAGGTGCACATGAATCATGAATTATTTGAAGCTCTGATAACGAGTTCAACATTTTAGAAATTACCAAAGGAGATAAAAGAACTATTGAATAATGTCATGTCGACACCCACAGAAGCTATGGACGGTGAAGCAACGACAATCGAGGGGGCTGTGCTGGAAGTTGTTATGGAGGCAGAGGAAGCTTCTCTAGAGGTTGCCAAGGTATTAGCTGAAGTTCCCAAATCACCATGGACACCTAGACCGAAGCCCACCCCAACCAAGGAGAGTGCAAAGGACAAAAAGGACAAGTAGACTGCGATACTGGTGCGTGCATCGTCGAGAAGAAACCCAACAAAGGACAAGCCCACCACACAGGAAAAGGGCAAAGCCATTAACCTAGAGTTGGAGGAGGAAGAAATTGAAGACATTTCGATGGATGATGAGGACTTGGGGATAAAAAGTGGAGGAAGTTGAGGTCCAGGGTGCTGACCCTATCACTAAGTTGCCCGAGTACATCCCTCCACGCAAGGGCAAGACCAAGGTGCCAAAGGACATTAACGAGAGCAAGGTCCCCTTGCAAACCCCTCTGCTACCAGATGAGATTGCCTTTGAAGGACTGCGCTTGGGGTAGGTTCCTCTGTTAAAACTAGAATATTGGGACTTAGTTGACCATGAGAAGTTCCCACATTTAGCGACAGAGTAGCTAATGCACCACATTATTGACACAACCATCGGGATGACAACATTGGAACCGCAGAAGTGGCTCAGAGGAGTAGACAAGGTAGGTTTGCTCAACCTGCCATGGGTGCCGCACTATAACAGCACCCCCATTACAGTATTGGTCATCAAGCAGCTGCTATGCTTGGTGCATGATGGGTGTCTGTGGCTGGAGGAGCTAATACCCATCATCGATAGATTGATCCATATGATCACACAATTGCCCTACACAGGGAAAAATCCAGCCATGATGTTTGGTGGAAAAGGTGGCGAGATAGCCCTCGGGGAGGGCATGAAGGAGAAATTCAAGCTCGTGAAGAAGCCGCAAGGCTATGCCATCTCGAGCATCTGCGACCTTACGGTCAAGATGGCCATGTAGATTTTTGCAGGAAAGGTGATGAGGAAGTGTCGTGCAGATGAGGTGCCGACACCAGTCGTCGTGCTAGCAGCTCAATGCACCAAAGGAGTCCAGTTCAATTGGTCATGTTATCTCTGCAGTGAGTTCCTTGTGAACTACTGCGAGGCACAAGAGCTCAAAAAGAACTTCCACTATGTGTGGCTCTTGTTATCTATTGTGCTGGTAGCCTAGGAGCTGCCGAAAGATAGTCAATTCCCCTTAGTCGCGCCGGACCTACCAGAAGCAGCGAAGTACACTTTGCTGTGGGCGACCAAGGATGCTCAACGCATCAAGGATAGTAAGACCTTATGGATCTTGATGGAAATGAACATCCACATGACTATCAATTGCAAACCACAGTTGTCACCTATTGTGTTTACCAACCTGTAGGGGTACGCAGAGTTCAAGGTAGATTTTCACCGCATGTCGATCAGGGCATGGAAGGACCCTATGCAGACATGGTATGACTTGAATTACTTGTTAACATATGACGCAATTGATGAAGTACTGGATCGATGGCTAGCAGAGTGGTGCACTACCTTAGACTTGGTGGTGTGGGCGAGAAACTCCACCGCGCAATGAAAAAAGGAGGAGGCCAAGCTCAAGATGGTGTAGCTAGCCGAGAAGAGGAAGAAGGACGCTGCTGAAAAGGCCTAGGCAGAGCATGATGCTGCCCAGTAGACAGGAAAGACAAAGCGTGGCTATGACAAAGGCACGAGGTCATCTTTTCTTGAGAGAGAGGAAGAAATGGATGAGAAAATAGAGCAGCACGACAAGGACCCACATGCGACATCCGCTTGCATCAAGTGTCCAAGGGAACAAGAGAAAGGAGGGTCGAGGAAGAAATCCAAGGCCACTAAGGCGTCGCTGGACCCAATCACCCTCACAGAGGGCGATTTGCATGACATTGGAGACACGGTGCGGGATGTCACCGTGGAGGCACTATAGCAGTTCGAGAAGCAGCAACAACTACTCTTGGGGGCTATCTAAATAGGTCTACAAGAGCTGCATACCTGTGCATCACAAGCTGGCACGATGTCCACCAGCCTCACTATCGGCACTTCGAAAACTACTGAGATATTGCGTGCAAAGGTCTCCAACGTGATAATGCTACCAGATGGAGCACTGACCATAGAGAATGAAGCTGACAGGACCATTGTTAGTGCCCTCAAGGGAGTGGGGTTGAACCTGGCAGCGCTCCCTGGCGAGGCGCTCCACCTATTGCAGGATGGAGTGATCGCGGAGCTGAGGGTCCGCGAACACCACGCTTTGTAGGTGATCAGTGAGAAAAGGATTAATAATGAACAGATGGCCCTATAGCAAGACTCTTCCATTGCCGCCGTGACTGAGGTAGCTGACTGAAACAAGCATATAATTCAGGTCGTGGAGGAGGCATGCCGAATGGTCCTAGAGTTGGCCATTCTAGAGGAAGAACCGGTCGAGGTGCATGTCTGCAAGCTTGATACAGTGGTACATGATGCTTGTAGAGAGATGGCTAGGATTCAGCTAGAGCTGAACCTACAGATTACAGATCTACAGTTGGAGGCCTAGGCTTCAACTCTGCCATAAGTAAAGGAGCAGCATGTAACCACTGTCACAGAGGCGATAGTGGTGGTAGATAGTGCAGTAGCAAACTGCAAACAACTTTTTAAATAGTCCTTCAAGGTCCTAACGAGCCTGTAGGAGGACCCAGAAGTACAACGGGTGGAGACAGAGGCCTAAGAGCTGTAGCAGCACTATGACAAAGTAAAAGGTACAATGCAAATTGTTTCTCTCACGCAGAGACTGGCGAAGCTGCAGGAGGCCAAACAATTGAAAGAACAGGTAGATGCAGTGCAACACAAGGAGGCAGTGCTAAAGGCGCGCTTGAAGCCCTGGTTGGATGAGGCTTATGTGGTCACGACCTCTATTGAAGGCAAGATTGCTACTCTGCAAGAAACTCAGTAGAAGCTTCAGGTTGGTAGTTCAGGACTAGCGACTGAGCAGTTGGTTGAAGAAGCGAAGCAGGCGGCCGCACAGTGCACTACCGAGGTTGCGGTCATACAGGTCGAGCTGGGAGGTCTTCGTGCCAAGATCTCCACACCTGTAGAGTGACTCGAGGATGAGTAACCATGTTTATGTTGGGGGCCCGTTGGGAACGAGATCCCACAAAGACAGTTTTGGGGCTAAAAGCCCATGTTTTGGGTCAATTTTGTAATAAAGTGGTAAAGTCTCCACATTTTGTGGTCGCGGAGTGCGAAGGTGTCAAGAGTCATAGAGGGTTGTCCGTCCTTATGTTGTAAAATGTAAAGTCGAGTGTAAATATCCACCCATGGTCCACGGACCATGGGATTGCATAAAAAGGAGCTAAGTAAGTAAGCTCTAAATAGTCTTGAAGGAAGTGGTAGACAAGTCTCGGAGTCTTGGTAGAGAAGTTTAAGTGTTTCAGGTCTTAGCATAGGTAGAGGCTCTGCAGTTGAGTGCATAGAGGCCTAGGGTGGAAGTCTGCAGCTGAGTGTGCAGACCCCTGTAGCTGTGTGCACAGGGTGGATAGAGTCTGTATTAATCTGAAGATATCAATAAAGAGTAGTATTCTACAAATTCTGTGTTTTTATTTCCTGTTAATGCATCTAGATATATTGTGCTTTGGGTTTAATTTACAATGTTTATGTGATGTGATCATATATGTGATTATATTGGTTAATTTAACACAAGTAAGAACATCAGTTTACATGGTTCTACCTGTGGTTGATTGGTAAAATAAGTAAAACACTTAAGATAACTTGGAAACCTATATGATACGCTGTCATAGCAATGCGAAAGTACCTAGACCGTGGGTTATGGCTGCGCGTAGGTCAATCGTACACCTTCGTGGAGGTTCTGAAGTGCGAAATAAAGGGAAGACTGACAGAGCCCTAAGGATTAGCGACCTACGCGAAAGTAGGAACAAAGGGTAGAAACCGACATCACGACCATCTTAGGGTGCAGAAACTTGGTTCCAACATCCCCCCATATTGCTTCGGGTGAGACTTTAGTCCACACTCTGCGGGCTGATGCCGAAAGGGCCAGTAGTGTAGGGATTTTTTTGGCTAACTAACATTGAACCTGGTGGTGGGATCCAGTATTGTAGCAATAATGCTACAACTCTTGGAGCTTCCTTCTCTAATTTTATCAACCCGGTAGTTCGTAACAAACTTGGAAGCGACGGTGCTGTATGCACAAGTACTAGCTCTTGTCGCAGCTGTCACTTGGTCAGCTGGCACAAGTCCGCTAGGGCTCAAGCCAACTTCTATATGTTCTCAGAAGAAGCTTTTTAAGTGATGAACGAAAGCTATCTCAAAGGAAATTAACCTACTTTGCAAGAATGAACTGAAAGCCAACAAAACATGGAAACCCTAGTAAACCCTAATTTGACCAGCTTAATCCTTACGATGCAATGGTGGGAATTCAACTTCTAAAAGTGATGCCATTACTTCTATTGAGATGAGATGCATGTGTCTAAACTACTTTCATCTGAAGAGAGCATGTTTTTGTATTTTTTCTCAAGTGGTTGGAGTTATTATGACTATGCTTCTTACTGGGTCTTGACTGTGCAGGGGTAGTTCAAGGGGAGGAAGGCTTGGAAAAGGTCAGGAGGACTTCTAAGAGGGTCCAAGGGATCCCTAACATCATTCCACAGAAGTTCACAAAGTTCAGATGCTTGGCAACCGTGTTTGCAAGCTTCTATAGGATGTTTGCAGGGGATTCTACAGGAAGTTCAGGATTTCTACAGGAAGTCCCGTGATTTCTACAGGATGTTCTGCAATTGGAGTTTTGGGTGATGGATGAGTGGGAGAGCTGTATGGGTGGATAGGGAGGATGAGAGGGGAGCCTGTGATGGCTTATGGATAGAGAGATGAGATGGAGAGGGGGTGTGTAAAGCTGGTTGGTCGATAGGAGGGTAGAGGCAATGGAAGGCCGAAAAGATAAAACAACGTGGATAATAGAAGAGTGGGAGGAAAATGATATAACTGGGAGATAAGGAGATGGCCTAGGCACGGCTTAGAAGGATAAGGAAAAGATAGAGTGGTGCTGCGCAGTGTAAATGAAACAAATCACCCCTGTCTTGCGTATAGCCGAAATGTCATCAACCTACTCTAACTGTTTTATTAGAAACCAAAGAACAACAATGTAGTTTAAAGGGAAAATCGTGCATGGTGCTGAAACAAAGAGTTATTGCTCAAGATCTAAATGCATGGACACTTCTACAAACGGAAATATTACGTTAAAGCTTGCATGAACATGTAAAACTGTGTTTTTGGTGGGCGGCACGGGCTGCAATCCCAATCTCTAAACAGAGGTGGAAGTGAGTGTGCAATCAACCCTTTTTTGGAGCTCTGATCACTCTAATCTCCTTACTCTAATCTAAACTACTGAAAGCAACTTTGTTCATAACACTAACCTATGTAACCACACCAAGAAATCCGAATCAGCAAACTGTGTTTCCAAGTGCATATAAAGGACAAGAAATATAATGCTGAAAGAAAGAAAGGTAACAATACAAAGAAAGGAGGCCTATTGCTCTCAAGTTGGGCCCAACCCTGAGAGCTATAGCTCCTCTAAGAACTCAGAATTGAACTCAAATCTGCCTGCCTTTTATTAAAAGATCATAGTCATAAGTCTAACAACATGCCAAAAATGGCTTACAGAAAGCAAAACAGAGCTATAGCTCGTAATTCAGAATCTGCAACAAAGGTTCCAAAGTTCCCATCGAAGGCTACAGCCTCAATATTTATACATTATGAGGGCCAAGCTGGCCTCCTAAATTAGTGGGGCTTGGCTGACCAACTAAAAGTAAACTGCTGTTCCCTTAGAATCCATTGGCTGCCTTCTAGCTCGGTGGTGATAGCTGTTGGAGCTCGGAGTTGTGGGTGGAGATCACGAGGAAGGCCATTCAAGGCTGTGGACAACCTTCCTACAAAACCTCAATGCCACCTCGGCTGTCTCCTTGCCTTCATCTGCGTGGTTTTGCTCTATTTAATGTCAAAAAACCTGAAATAAACATGTATTAGCCACCTAGGAATAGTGACTGCCCTCCTTCCCACAAATAACATGAATATACTAAAAAATGATGCATAAGTGATGAAAAATGAAGGGTTGAGCAAGGGTAGTGAGGCCAAATGAGCCCAAAATGTTACCAAAATTGGGGCTCATCATCACCCCCCAGCTAAAATATTTGCTCATCCTTGAGCAACTAGTCCAACTCCTCATCCTTCATTGCCTTTACTGCCACCCTTACATCCCAAGCCTCTGTAGTAGTGTCCTCTTTGCTGATATGGAACCCAGCCCTTCTGTTCACCTCTTCCCACTATTCATTATCATCCTTCTCTGTGCTGCCTTCCATCCATCCTAGCAGCAGTGGTGGGCTTAGCTTGAGGCCAATCCAGCTGGCCTGGAGGTTTTGCATAGATTTCTTATAGAGGGCCACCCGTACTAGAGCTTCCCTCATCTGAGTTGGGGTATGATACTCTCTAATTTTCAGACTGAGGGCCAATGTATTCCATCGGCGGGTGCAAGCTTGGATAGCGTTGTCTCCTAACAGTCTCTCCATGTCCTCAAAATGCGCTATGGCTTGGGCTTGCTGATCCATATATCTCAATGAAGCTTGAGGGTCAGTGGACAAGTGTTGGTGTGCCGAGATTAGTGCAACTGGATCCCCTGGTTCTGCTCTAATTAGCAATGGCTCATTCAGCTCTCGGTTCATGACCGCTTTGGCTTCTGCTGCTCTTTTTTCCTCATGGTTCAACCATGAGGCAAATTCCATTAATTGCATATCTCCTAAGGCCGTATTGGGATCCCATGAAATTACATTAGGCAGGGCCAAATTATGGAGGTAGAACTCCGCTAATTTGGCCTTATCCTCTGATGAGCTGGTACTGCATAATTCAGTGAATTGCTGCGGGTCTTGGAGCTGAGAGATACCTCTTTGCGCCGAGGTATTGATTTGAAATTGCAGCCATTGGTCTTTCAGGTACAGGCCATAGGATTTGGCCGTCTGTCTGCATTGTATAGCATCCATGGCCCAACTGGCCATGCAGGCCAATTGTGCCTCTTTCTGCTGCAGCTGTTGTCTGAGAGCTTGCACCTCAATTTGTGCTTGCAGCTCTGCTTCCTGTAGATGTGTGGTTGGCTCCCCAAGACCGATGTGCAGTTCCTTTTTGCCTTGCTGTTCCGCTGTGGTGTCCCCGAAGGATGTACCTGTTCCTGTCCTCAGCTCCTGTAGCTGCAATCTAAGCTTTTTGTTTTCTTCCTGTAGGAACACTCGTTGGCAATTTGCCACGTGCTTAGCCATGGCCAATTCATTTCTGGCCTCCTTAAGTTGCTCTTCCAAGGGACCTATGTCCGCCACACCCTTTGACTTGGCTATTTTCATCCACGTGTGTGTACGTACTCTCTCTTCCTCCAATGCAAAGAACAGTGGCACAATGAATTTCTGAGGTATAATTTTGCCAGCCTCTAAGAAGTTGTAATATGAACTCAGACTTGGTTTAGGGCTAGGCTCTAGAATATGCTCTTTCTCCACTTCTTTTGGTGGCTCTACTTCGCCCTCCCTCGGTGGTGATGAGGGTGCTTCTCCTTCCATCCTCTCGGTCTCCTTAAGCCGGGCTAAGGTTTCCTGTAGAGCATCCTCAGCATCCTGTAGCCGGGCTTTCGAAGCCAACTGGTCCAACCTATCCTTCCAAGCAGTTTTCTTCGGGCTCCCCCTCTCATAGGTGACTGATATCCTTGAGGGGGACCTCTCCTTGGGCGAAGTAGGGGCATCATCTATAGTGATTGGGCTGCTGGACGGAGGCTGTGGCTTGCCCGTCTTTATCCTCACACTTCTCCTAGCTTTAAAATATAGAGGGGTCTCCCTCTTTCTCTTCTCCTTGGGCTTAGGAGGTGTACTGAGGGCAGCCAGCACAGCTGCTGCTTCCCTTGCAAGAATGTCAGCTTTCTTCTCCTTGGGTTTCGCTTTCTCAGGGCTTCCTGTAGAAGACCCTTTTTCAGTTGATTTCTGGCTTCCTGAAGAAGTCGGTTCCGGTTTTCCTGTAGGAACAGGTGGCACCACTTTAGTTTGCTTTGCTGAGGGTGTTTTACTTTTTGACTTGGTTGCAGCTGCTGTCGAGGTGCCTTTGCTGACGTGGACCTGCTCAGCCTTGTCCACTCTGCTTTGTAATCTTTTCTCTCTGGCTGTCAACATGGGTGTGTCATCCTTCTCTTTGGCACCCTTTTGCTCTTGTTTCTTCTTTTGCTCTTTCTTTTGCTCCGTGGTCGTGGTATTCTGGCCTTTTTCTTTCTTCCCTGCGGGCACTGACTCCTTCTCCTCACTGCTAGATGAACCGAGCTCTTCAGTCAACATCTTTATATCACCATCCTTGGTCAAATTTCTGAAGGCTTCCCATGAGAGAGGAACCTTGTATGTGTGGAGCGCATCCTCTATGAGGAGTTTAATGAGTCCATGGTGGGCTACCTGGTCTGGTGTGCCTTCTTTTAACTTGGTGGCACATTCAATCATAGACTGTAGTAGAAAGTAGGGGATACTTAGTTTGTTTTCTACAGGTAGGTCCATCCGATGCCTTAATTCCGTGAGTAACCGAAAATGGTACCCATATACAATGTTAAACCGACCTTCACAGGTGATGTACTTCATAATCTGGAGGCTAACTTCACTCCACAGTGGCAGTAAGCTGGTTCTACGAACCCCGTTTTTATCTTCTGAGAATTCTTCCTCTGGGGGAAAGAATTCTTTCTTAGCCTTCTGGCCCAATTTCCTCTCTTCTTTATCCCATGGTAATCCCATTGGGAGCTCAGTAACTCGGCTGATGAATTGTGGGGTGAGTCTGAGACTCAAACCCCTGAAGTTGACGGTGGCCAATGTTTTGGATTTTGGCTTCGGAGCTTGCAAAAACTCCTCTGCCACCTCATCGTCATAGCCCTGCAATTTGTCGCAGAACGACATCCATTGCGCTTGCGTGAACAGCTCCACCACCTCAGGATTTTCTCTTAGCTTTGTTGAGTCGGTTGGTTCCCTTCTGATGAACCCACCCGGCATGGTGAAAAACTGCTACGTTAGCTGGAGGTGGCGAGTGCGGAAGAAAACTCCCGATGACCTTAACACGACTTAATTATACTCACATCCTGTAGGACGACAATTCATGCAAACGACAGACAATACTTGCAATTTTTTTTAAGACCAGACTGTAGAACGTCGACTCTGCCACCCTCGAAACCAATTGCATGGAAGGTTCAGGCTTAACTTTTTAATCCGCCACCTTTTGACGTGAGGAACCCAATTTCCTGTAGAAACAACGTTCCTGTAGAAGCAGCACACGAATTCTGGAGGATACTGCAGTGGGGCTGCGCTCTCTGTGCTTCTTAATAGGCATTCGAATGGCCGAAGACTTGGAGTGTCGAGCTTCAGAGGAATCCAGATGCTCACTCGACTTTCAAACGGCGAATGATAAATGCGTGGGGTGGCAATCTAGCTGATTAGATTTGAATCCGGCGGAATCCGTGGCGCGGGGGTGAGCTGTCCCTACTGGACCGTTGGATGACGTCACTCCATCATTCTTCTGCAAGTTCCCTTACTGCCGCATCATTCCCCGCAGATCAGCCGCCATTATTTCTATTAAAACGCGCATCTCCCCGACTGGATGGCTCTCATGTGTGCACTGCCCGTTCCTTTTGCCACGACCACCGTTTACCATCCGACTAGACCATCTAACTGGTCGACGTGGCTAGTCGAATGGCCATACGATTTCTCAACCCATTCACTTCACACTCGCAAACACTTCAAAGTAAAATTCATGCAATTCGACGGAAGAAAGGGCGAGGCACTTACCTGTGCGGCCGCGACACGATTTCTCAGGCTCTTGGACGACGATGACTAGATTTGTTTGCTGCTGCTTGATTGCACAGGCCCGGAGGTTCCTATTCACAGGCCGCTAACGATGAAGCTTATGACTCGGCTGCATGTGCCTGCGTTTTCATTGCATGTTGCAGGCGCTTGAATGGTGTACACTCTAGCTGGCTTAACTGCTACGGGACTCCTGCAAGATGTCCTGTAGCAGTTTTTCCTCCTCGGGTGCATGCTGTACGATGAAGACAGTGGCCTCATGATCACGCTCACAGGGCTCTTGGATAGCTGGGATGGGTATGGCATGGCATCTCAGCGTCTTTTTTCATTTAAAAATTGCTTTCTCTTGATAACTCAATGATCTGCTTTGATTGTGCAGGTATCTTCATTGCATGTCGACAGGGGTGGTAGAAGGAGGTGACAGCAGTGTGTGAGGGAGAAGATGGTAGCTTGCATGTGTCTATACCGGACCTTGGTCGTTAGATATCCTCATACAATCAGTTCTGGGCCGTCCAAAACTTCTACAGGAAGTTTCCTGTAGAAATACAGAACTTCCTGTAGAAAGTCTGTAACTTCCTATAGAAAGTCTGTAACTTCCTGTAGAAGACTAAGCTGTGATGAAATTGTGCCCATACCTTGGAGAAGATGAGTATTCTTGGAGGAGGTGTTGGTGAGGTCTCTTGGCAGCATGATAAGGATCCTTGACTTTGATTTGAGAGACCTCCTCTCCTTCATAGAACACCTGCAACCTGCATGCATTTCCACATTATAAACTTGCTGTCCCTGTCTTTTTTGCTTATTGTTTTTTTTCTTTTTTTTATCTTTTGAAAGATAGCAGGGGCGCCTCAATGAGGTTTTCACCCTTGCCATCTGCCTTAAGCGCCTCAGAGAGGTTTTCACTCAAGGATCTTTTTTCAAATCCCCTTTTTTTTGAAAGACAATAGGGGCGCCTCAATGAGGATTTCACCCCTACCACCTGCCTTGGGAGCCTCAGAAAGGTTTTCACCCAAGGATCTTTATTATTATTATTATTATTATTATTATTATTTTTTAGATCGTTCAGGGTATGCCCAAAGCAGAGGCAGAACCCTTCTCTATGACCAGCACTGACTTCTCCACAGTTTTGATGAATTCTTGTCTTGAGAGAGGTTTCCTGTAGATCTTCAGTCGATGCCCATTGACAAGCATGGGGATGGCTTCCTCATCAATGGTCTGAATAAGAACAGATCCATTGTCATGACATTTTTCCACTGCATATGGTCCCAGCCATCTGGTTCTCAGCTTCCCCTTGAAATCTTTGTGCCTGGAGTCATACAACAGTGCCCAATCTCCTGGCTGGAATTGATTGTCATTGAGGTGTTGGTCATGCCACACCTTTCTTTGAAGTTGAACCACTTCCGAGTGAAGGAGGGCCTGCATTCGGTGCTCATCCAGTCCATTCAGTTGCAATAACCTTTCTTGTTGTGCATGGCTGAGATCTAGGTCCAGCTGAGCTACCATCCTCAAAGTGTTGTATTCAAATTCAATGGACAGCAAAGCTTTCTTCCCATAGACCAGCTCATAAGGTGTGAAGCCGGTTGTGGTCTTCCAGGTGGTGTTGTAAGCCCATGTGGCCTCAACCAGGCGATCTTCCCAATCTTTCCTACTGCTGCTCACCACCTTAGTCAAAATCCCTTCCAATGCTCTGTTGGTGACTTCCACTTGCCCATTTGCCTGTGGATGATAGGGGGTGGAAGTCCTATGCTTGATTTTGTGATGAGCTAGTAGGTCTTCAATTAAGTTGGATGTGAACTGGCTTCCTTGATCGGTGACTAGCTCTCTTGGGTAGCCAAATTTGTAGAAGATGTTTTCTCTTAAGAACTCAGCCACCTTTTCTTCTGTTGCTGCTTTGATTGCCTTAGTTTCTGCCCACTTTGTCAGGTAGTCAGTGCACACAATAATGTAAGACCTTTGCCTCGAAGGAGGGTTGATTGGACCCACAAAGTCCATACCCCACTTCTCAAATGGCTCAAGAGTCACTTGAGGTTGGAGAGGCATCTCATCCCTTTGAGTCGGTTTCCCCATTCTTTGGCATCGGTCACATTGGCTGATATACCTTCTGACATCTTGATGAAGTGTGGGCCAATAGTAGCCTGCCTGCAGGATTTTGAAGGCAGTCCTCTTTGCTGCAAAATGTCCTCCACAAGGCCCATCATGACAGGTGAGGAGGATATCAAAGACTTCCTCCTCCTTTACACAACACCTTAAGATCTGATCAGGGCCAAGCTTGAACAGGTTGCCCCCGATCCAAGTAAATGAGGCACTTTTTCTGATGATTCTGCTCTTCTCTCTTGAGGATAGGTGCGGAGGGAACTGTGCTGAAGCAAGGTAGTTTGCTATATCAGCAAACCATGGAGAGAGTACTGAAATAGAAAACAGATGTTCATCGAGCATCTGGTCATCCACTGTTCCATCCTCATCTGCAGACAAGTCTAATCTAGATAAAAAGTCAGCAACAACATTTTCTTTGCCTGGTTTGTCAACAATGGTCAAATCAAATTGCTGCAACAAAAGTAACCATCTAATAATACGAGCATTCACATCTGGTTTATTCATTAAATATCTAATTGCAGCATGATCTGTATGTACAAAGGTTTGATAGCCAGTGATATAATGTCAGAACTTGTTCAGTGCATGGACCACAGCCAAGAATTCTTTCTCGGTTACAGTGTAATTCAGTTCTGCTTTGGACAAGTTTTTGCTGACAAAGTAAATGGCATACGGAAGTTTTTGTTCAACTTGTCCCAAGGCTGCCCCTATGGCTTTGTTCGAGGCATCAGTGTGGATGTGGAAAGGTAGGGCCCAGTTTGGACCTCTTAAGATTGGGGCAGACACCAACTTGTCCTTTAATTCATTCAGAGCCCTCTGACAATCGTCAGTCCATTTAAACTCCACATCTTTTGCCAACATGCCAAACAATGGCGAGGCTAGCTTGCTGAAGTCTTTAATGAATCTCCTGTAATACCCTGCTAATCCTAAGAAACTCCGAACATCCCTTACCTTTTGGGGAGGTGGAACCTTCTTGATGAGAGAAATTTTGTTAGGATCCACTTGTAACCCTTGGCAAGAAATGGTATGGCCTAGCACGGTCCCTTCAGTCATCAAGAATTCACATTTTTCAGGACTAAGGGACAGGTTCATCTCAATGCATTTGGTTAGGACTTTTCCCAGGTTGGACAATGATTCCTGGAAGTTGGACCCATATGGAGTGAAGTCATCCATATAGATTTCCACTGCATCATGGACCAGCTCCGAGAAGATGCTCAGGACAGCTCTCTGGAAGGTAGCAGGAGCATTGCATAGCCCAAAGGGAAGAACTCGGTAGGAAAAGGTACCCCAAGGACAAGTGAAGGTGGTCTTATCTTGGTCTTCCAGGCTGATTTGGATTTGGTTGTACCCGCTAAACCCATCTAGGAAAGAGAAGAACTTCTTTCCTGCCAATCCATCCAACACTTGATCTATGAAAGGTAGAGGGAAATGGTCTTTCTTGGTAGCTTTGTTCAGTTCTCAGTAGTCCACACAGATTCTCCACTTCCCATTTTTCTTGGGAACCAACACCAGAGGGGACACCCATTCGCTATTTGAGATGGGGTAAACGAATCCGGCATCCAACAGTTTTTGCAATTCTTCCTTGATAATGTCCTTAAGGGCTGGATTCATCCTCCTCTGGGGTTGCCTAACCGGTTTACAATCCTCCTTGATGTAAATGTGATGGGTACAGACCGAAGGATGGACTCCTTTCATCTCCTTATTGCTCCAAGCAAAAGCATCTAGATGACTAGCCAACAGGCTACACAACTCCTTTTCCTGAGAAGGAGACAGGGAGGAGCTGATCTTTAACGTTCTCTCAGGGCCAAACTCCACATTTTTGATTCTGGGAGTGACAGGGTTGGTTGCACAAAGGTCCACTAAGGTGCTGGCTTGGGCATCCTCCACCAATTTCTCTAAGGATAGTGCACTGGGAGGTGGATTCTGGATCAAGGTCTCAATCAAGTCATCCTCGGTTGGGGGGTCTCTTCTAGTGGCGTCTAGGGTGCACAAAGGTGCTGAGTACACCTCATCCTCTTCTTCTTCCTCCAACCAAAGTGGTAAGTCATGCTCTAATGAGGGTTGGGCAGGAGGGTATAGGACTAGCTGCTTGGACATAGGACCATTTTTGATGGTCATGTTTCCTGCACGACAACTTATTGTAAGCATCTGCAGTGGCTAACCAAGGCCTTCCAAAAATAAGAGGATATCCAGTAAGCTTTGCCTTTGGTTGCAGAACCAAGAAATCTGCAGGGTACTCCCAAGAGTCGACAGAGACCAAGACATCCTCCACAATCCCTTCGGGAGTCACGGTGGAGCGATCTGCTAGTTGAAGGACTATTGAGGTCTTCCTCAAGGAACTCTGAAGGTTGAGTTTGAGCATGGTATCCCTGGTCATCACATTAATGGCAGCCCCCAGATCAATCAAGGTGTGAGGTATGATGGTGCCATTGATGTGGACATCTACTACAGGACTCCCAGGATCTAGGTACTTTGGGTAGATGACTTGTCCTAACATAAGGTTAGACAGTTGTCCTAAGACATTGATGGTTGAAGCATCTCTCTTTCGCCTGCCTGGGTGTCTGCAACACTTTTCCTTAACTAGTTTGTTGTATATCGGTACATCTTTGATGGCTTGGAGAAGTGGTATTTTCACACACAACTACTTGAGCTCCCCCAGAAGCTCATCCTCCTCTGGGTTGGGCTGTGTGGTGGCTGTTAATCTCTCAGGAAAGGGTGGAATGGCCTTTGGTTCACTTTCCTGTTTGTCTTCCTCGTCCTCTGGGGGAGGAGGTTGGCGATCCGGAAGAGTCTTTCCAGATCGAAGATTGATCTTCTGGATCTCCACAACATAGGTAGGGCATGATGTTTCCCCAGTGTATACCTGCTGGGCCTGTCTGTTGTTGGGGTTCGGGTTCGGTTGAGCAGGCATTTGAGGTTGCCTTGGAGGAGCAGGAGGTAATGGTTGAGGTTGAACTGGTGGTGGAGGCAAAATGGCGGGAGGAGTGTTGTACTGGGGCCTCCACCCCGACTGAGGTGCATTCCACTAAGGCTGTGGCTGGGCATGCGAGTGATATGAATGAGTAGTGGGTTGAGGATGGTACTGAGGTGGATAAGACCATGGAGGAGGCACAGACCAGGAAGGATGAGCAGGGGGACCCCAGGAAGGCATAGGAGTAGATTGGTTGGGGCTGTAATAAGCTTGGGGTGCCCCTTGCATCCCCTGCTGGTAAGGTCTAGGTCCCTGTGGCCTCCTTTGGTTGAGGAAATAGAGAGGTTTGGTGGGGGCTTCTGTCCCTTGATACATGGCTTTAAGCCCAGGTAAGGTTGGACATTGATTTGTGGGATGGTCCTCCTCACAAACGAAACATACTTCAACCGAATGCAATGGGCATTCGTTCTTAGGGTGTCTCCTTGTACACTTAGGGCAGAAGATAGCCAAGGCCCTCTCAGCTTCTTCCTTCTTCTGCTGGATCCTGAATGTATTAAGTTGCATGGCAATGGTCTGTCTCACCTCACTTTTGAGATCCTCTAATTGATTTGCAAACTCATGTTTGGAGAAAGGAATACCAGCTGAGAGGAGGTTCCCTCTACCTCATTTCCGGGCTGCCCTAGAGTGGTTTCTAAACACAGTCTTTATGTCCTCATAAGGCAGTTGGTAAATATCTCCTCCAGCCAACATGTGAAGGGTATCTAAGAGGTCTTCAGGGACTCCTCGGAGCAGGACCAACTTGAGGGATTCAGGGTCAAGTGTGCACCTGGCCCGTTTATAGCTAAGTTGGAACCTTTCCTCATAATCCTCTAAGGACTCATCATTTCCCATGGTCATCCGAAAGATTTCTCCCTTGGTTTCCTTGGACCTATAGTAGTCCCGGTACTTGGTATTGAAAGCTTTCTGCATCTGAGCCCAAGTGGTGATACTATTCCCAGGTAAGCCCATGAACCAGCGCAATGCTGCATCCTTAAGAGTTGAAGGGAAGAGTTTCAACTTCTGCTCATCTTCAGTATAGTCATAGGTTCGACAAAGGACAGAAAACTCAAATAGGAAGGTATCAGGATCTTCAGTAGTCAGTCCATGGAAGTGAGGTAAAGCGGAGGGGCTAATGTTCTTCATTTTCATGTCTCCATTGGTCTCTCGGATGGGGAAGGCACCTTCTATTCTCTCATATTCTCCTCTATTGTCAGCCATAGCTTCAGATGGAATGGTCTCTAATTCTTCTTCTGCTATAGGATCTTCGTATATCTCAGGAGGTTCACCTATAGGTTCTTCTGGATCACTGTCACCAAAGAAGAGAGAAGGGTGACTCAGTGATGTGGTGGGGGTGTTGGGTAAGAATTTGCCTGTTTTATCTCGATTCCTACGAGGCATGAAATGGAAAGACTTTTGATTGCTTTTGTTGTTTTTTCTCTGGTACCTGCAAAAACTGAAACAGATTGATCTACAGCTAACTATCTTGCTGAAATGAAAATGCAGAATTGAAATGAAAGCAGGAAAGAACTAATCTACTTTGCTCAAATGGAATTGCAGGAATGGAAATGCTAGTCTACGCTTGCAGAATTGAAATGCTAATCTATGCTTGCAAAATTGAAAATGCGGAATTGAAATGTTAATCTATGAAAGCAGGAAATGTCTATGCTACTTTTGCAGAATGGAAATGAAATAAACTACTTGGCAGAAGGCGAGAGTAGGAAAATAGAAGAAAAGCAAAAATTACTAATACTCCGACGCTTCCCCGGCAACGGCGCCAAAAAGATGGTGGGCTCCAGTATTGTAGCAATAATGCTACAACTCCTGGAGCTTCCTTCTCTAATTTTATCAACCCGGTAGTTCGTAACAAACTTGGAAGCGACGGTGCTGTATGCACAAGTACTAGCTCTTGTCACAGCTGTCACTTGGTCAGATGGCACAAGTCCGCTAGGGCTCAAGCCAACTTCTATATGTTCTCAGAAGAAGCTTTTTAAGTGATGAACGAAAGCTATCTCAAAGGAAATTAACCTACTTTGCAAGAATGAACTGAAAGCCAACAAAACATGGAAACCCTAGTAAACCCTAATTTGACCAGCTTAATCCTTACGATGCAATGGTGGGAATGCAACTTCTAAAAGTGATGCCATTACTTCTATTGAGATGAGATGCATGTGTCTAAACTACTTTCATCTGAAGAGAACATGTTTTTGTATTTTTGCTCAAGTGGTTGGAGTTATTATGACTGTGCTTCTTACTGGGTCTTGACTGTGCAGGGGTAGTTCAAGGGGAGGAAGGCTTGGAAAAGGTCAGGAGGACTTCTGAGAGGGTCCAAGGGATCCCTAACATCATTCCACAGAAGTTCACAAAGTTCAGATGCCTGGCAACCGTGTTTGCAAGCTTCTACAGGATGTCTGCAGGGGATTCTACAGGAAGTTCAGGATTTCTACAGGAAGTCCCGTGATTTCTACAGGATGTTCTGCAATTGGAGTTTTGGGTGATGGATGAGTGGGAGAGCTGTATGGGTGGATAGGGAGGATGAGAGGGGAGCCTGTGATGGCTTATGGATAGAGAGATGAGATGGAGAGGGGGTGTGTAAAGCTGGTTGGTCGATAGGAGGGTAGAGGCAATGGAAGGCCGAAAAGATAAAACAACGTGGATAATAGAAGAGTGGGAGGCAAATGATCTAACTGGGAGATAAGGAGATGGCCTAGGCACGGCTTAGAAGGATAAGGAAAATATAGAGTGGTGCTGCGCAGTGTAAATGAAACAAATCACCCCTGTCTTGCGTATAGCCGAAATGTCATCAACCTACTCTAACTGTTTTATTAGAAACCAAAGAACAACAATGTAGTTTAAAGGGAAAATCGTGCATGGTGTTGAAACAAAGAGTTATTGCTCAAGATCTAAATGCATGGACACTTCTACAAACGGAAATATTACGTTAAAGCTTGCATGAACATGTAAAACTGTGTTTTTGGTGGGCGGCACAGGCTGCAATCCCAATCTCTAAACAGAGGTGGAAGTGAGTGTGCAATCAACCCTTTTTTGGAGCTCTGATCACTCTAATCTCCTTACTCTAATCTAAACTACTGAAAGCAACTTTGTTCATAACACTAACCTATGTAACCACACCAAGAAATCCGAATCAGCAAACTGTGTTTCCAAGTGCATATAAAGGACAAGAAATATAATGCTGAAAGAAAGAAAGGTAACAATACAAAGAAAGGAGGCCTATTGCTCTCAGGTTGGGCCCAACCCTGAGAGCTATAGCTCCTCTAAGAAATCAGAATTGAACTCAAATCTGCCTGCCTTTTATTAAAAGATCATAGTCATAAGTCTAACAACATGCCAAAAATGGCTTACAGAAAGCAAAACAGAGCTATAGCTCGTAATTCAGAATCTGCAACAAAGGTTCCAAAGTTCCCATCGAAGGCTACAACCTCAATATTTATACATTATGAGGGCCAAGCTGGCCTCCTAAATTAGTGGGGCTTGGCTGACCAACTAAAAGTAAACTGCTGTTCCCTTAGAATCCGTTGGCTGCCTTCTAGCTCGGTGGTGATAGCTGTTGGAGCTCGGAGTTGTGGGTGGAGATCACGAGGAAGGCCATTCAAGGCTGTGGACAACCTTCCTACAAAACCTCAATGCCACCTTGGCTGTCTCCTTGCCTTCATCTGCGTGGTTTTGCTCCATTTAATGTCAAAAAACCTGAAATAAACATGTATTAGCCACCTAGGAATAGTGACTGCCCTCCTTCCTACAAATAACATGAATATACTAAAAAATGATGCATAAGTGATGAAAAATGAAGGGTTGAGCAAGGATAGTGAGGCCAAATGAGCCCAAAATGTTACCAAAATTGGGGCTCATCACCTGGGTCAGGCCCCACGAAGTCAACAGTCTCTATATCTTCCGTTTTTACTTGATAAGTGTACTTAGGGAAGTAAGAGTAGCTGCCGCCTCTTTTTGAGTGGGTTCTAGAGATACCCTTGGTGATTCTTCCCCTTATTTTCCTTGAACTGTAGACCTCTGTTATTCTTTCTGTTCTATCTCCTCTTTTCCATTCTCCTTCTCATCCTTGTCTCTCTCTTACTTTTATTCCTCTAGTTCCTCACTCTGTTCATTTGTTTCTTCTTCTATCTCTTCTTCATTTTCCTCCTCCTTTTCTTCCTCTTTCTCCTCCTCTGTTTCCTCTTCATCCCTTTCACTAGCAGTGGGGATTTTGTCATATTCAAGAGATTTTATTTCTCCCTCTACTTGCATGTCTCTGAAAGTTTTCCATGTAATAGGGAGTCTTAGGTTTTGGAGAGCATCTTCTAGGATAAGTTTGATTAACCCATGATGGGCTAGATGTTGATGTTTCCCTTCCTGCATTTTGATGCTCATATCTATAATTGGTTGAAGAAGAAAGTAGGTTATACTTAGTCTATTTTTAGGAGGTGTGTCTGCTCCAAATCCCAGTTCTTGGAGAAGCTTGAAATGGTATCCATACACTGCACTGTATATCCCTTCACATGATATATATTTAATGAGGTGGTAGCTAATTTCATTCCAAGGGTATGGAAGGATTTCTCTTCTGACCCCATTTCTGTCCTACATTACCTCCTCCCCTTCCAAAAAGAATTTCTTCTTTGCAAGGGTGTTTTTACCCTTATCTTCCTTTCTCCAAGGTAACCATAAAGGAAGTGTAGTGATTTTTCCTATGACTTCAGGGGCGATTTCTACTGAGAGGCCTTTCACCATAGCAGTGGCATGGGTCCTAGTTAGTGGTATGAGTGAAAGAGAAAATTCTTTGGCCACCTCATCATCGTATCCCCTCATTTTTTCAAAGAAACCCATCCAATTATGCCTTGTGAAGATTTCCACTATAGGAGGGTGCTGATGAATTCTCACTATGTTTGTGGGTTCCCTCTTATTAAATCCCCTTGTAATTTTTTCCTTTGGTAATTGTGGAGGCTTGTATGGGTATAAATCGAGAATTCTAGTGGGTGAGATATTTAAATGAGAACACTGCAATATAATTCTCCTAGACTACAACTTCCTTAACCAAATGGAGGATTTTTCTTTACTTTTTTTAACTGGAAAATGTGGGAAGGTATAGCTCCTACCTCCTGGTTACTGTCTAATGAAGCCAGTCTGTGATCTTTCCTCCCTAAATGCCCACTGATAATTTTTTAGGTGACTGCTCTGTATCCTGTAGGTGCCTCCGCGTTGCAAAATACTCACTGCCTTTCCTGTAGATGCTGCTTCAAGAGGAAGAGAGAAACCTTGTTTCCATGAATCCTTGAGATTGTGAATGCCTTCTTTGCATGGAAGCCAATGTTTTATTTCCTCATATGGGTGATCTTGTGGGATGGTGTGCTAGATGCCAAAGTATGAGCACCCACTTTTGGACTGTTGGTCCCACTATCACTCCATTATTCCTCCTTACCTTGTAATCATCTCCCACTTCGATCATCCATAATTTAACCATTTTTGGCCTTATATCCTTTTTCCTCTGATTTGACCGCTGCCACATGTGGAGTGGTCTAACTGATTTCTCCTCGTCGACTAGTTGAAAGAAGCCAAGTTAACTGGCTACCTTTTCTTATGAAACCAACTCTTACACAATCCTACATTTTTGACCATATTATGCTAATGAGAGAGCTTAAGAAAGATGACATACCTGTGGGTAAGATGCTTTATGATGCTACTTTTTGGAGAATGATGTCCCTGTGCTGTATATTTTCTGTATTGGCCTCTTTTGATGCTTGTTTTCTTTGAGGTGCAGGTACTGGAGAGTGATGCTGATGATCCTGTTGTTGCTATTGAGCTCTAGAGGAGCTTCCTTGACATTGAGATCTCTATGCTGAAGATGACTGCAACCATGTGAAATTTCATTTTGTGGGATATGCTGCTACAGGAAATCTACAGGATGTCTTGTAGCTGCCTCTCCCCTAAACTTTTCATTTTTTTTTTCACTTCTGGAGCATGAGGATTGTTGTCATGGGTAGAGAAGGGGTATAGGGATTGGTAGGTGAGAGGTATAGCCTTCAGGTGTTTTCCCCTTGTCCTCTGTTCTTACCGTCTTCTATTTGTTTTTTTTCTCTTTGAAAACTGTAATATTTTTGGAATTGAGTTATTGGATGAATGCAGGGGTATCATGGTGATGGGAGGCATGGTGATGAGGTGGTGGAGTGATTTTTTTTTTTTTTGACAAAGACTAGTCATCCTCTTGCTCTAGGGTCACTTTTCTTGGGATTCCCATGCCACTGTAATTCCTAAAGGATCCTCCTGTAGGTTTTCAGGGAATCCTATTGGGTTATAGGGAATACTGTAGAAAACATAGGGCCTGTGTAAACTAAGCTGAAGGAGTTCATAAATGGAGGGATTGATGTGATAATGAAGAATATGGGATGGAGGAATGAAAATATGGAGTGTATAGGTCCTTCTGCTCCTCTCTTATTGCTCTGATCCTCCTCCTACTGACCTACAAACAACATTTTCAAAGATTTTCTTTTCTCTCTTTTTTGATATATATTTTTCCCTCTCTTTTGTTAAAACAACTAGTTTTCCTCCAAGGGGTTTTCATCCTAGCTACTTGCTTTGGGTGCCTCAAAATAGGTTTTCACCTAGAGATCTTTTTATTCTTTTCTTTTTTTTTCGACACCATTGGGCCACCTCAAGAGGTTTTCAACCCAACAGTGGGACTCAAGTGCCTCATGGAGGTTTTCACCTGAGTCTCTTTATTTTTTCTCTTTTTTTTTCTTTTTCTTTTTTTCAGGGACTTGATGGGGTAGAAGCTGAGACTTGCTCCACCACCATCACTGTCTTGCTGATGCCATTGATGAATTCTTGCTTTGACAAGGGCTTCTTGTAGACCTTCAATCTGTACCCATTGACAAGTAAAGGAATAACCTTTGCATCAATGGTTCTTATCTGTATTGAACCATTATCATGACATTTTTCTATGACATAAGGCCCTAACCATCTATTCCTTAACTTGCCTTTAAAATCCTTGTATCTAGAATCATACAACAAATCCCAATCACCTTCTTGAAACTGTTTGTCCTTTATGTTCTTGTCATGCTAGATCTTCCTTTGAACTTGAGTCACCTCTGTGTGCAGGAGGGCCTACATTCTAAACTCATCTAACCCATTCAGCTAGAGCAATCTCTCTTGTTGTGCCCTGGTGAGATCTAGATCTAGTTGTGCTGCCATTCTTAAGGTGTTGTATTCAAATTCAATGGACAACAGGGCCTTCTTCCCATAGACTAGCTCATAAGGAGTGAATCCAGTGGTAGTCTTCCAGGTGGTATTGTAGGCCCAAGTGGCCTCAACTAATCTATCTTCCTAGTCTTTTCTGCTACTGCTAATCACCTTGGTCAGAATGCCTTCCAACGCTCTGTTGGTTACCTCCACTTGCCCATTAGCTTGTGGGTGGTAAGGAGTGGATGTTCTATGCTTGATCTTGTGCTGGCTTAACAAATTTTCAATCATGTGAGATGTAAACTAACTACCTTGATCAGTGACTAGTTCTCTAGGGTACCCAAACTTATAAAATACATTTTCCCTTAAGAACTCTACTACTTTCTCTTCTATCGTTGCTTTTATGGCCTTCGCTTCAGCCCACTTGGTCAAATAGTTAGTACACACAATGATGTACTACTTTTTCCGGGATGGGGGGTCAATGGGTCCAATGAAATCCATGCCCCACTTGTCAAATGGCTCAAAAGTCACTTGAGGTTGTAGAGGCATTTCATCCCTTGGGGTAGGTTTCCCCATCCTTTTGCATCAATCACACTGACTAGTATACCTCCTCACATCCCGATGAAGAGTGGGCCAGTAATAAACAACTTGTAGCACCTTGAATGATGTCCTTTTGGTTGCAAAGTGACCTCCATAAGGCCCATCATGATAGTTCAGAAGGATATCAAAGAATTCCTCCTCCCTGACACATCTTCTCAGAATTTGATCTGGGCCTAGTTTGAATAGGCTGCCCCCAATCCAAGTGAATGGGGCGCTCTTCTTTACAATCTTACTTTTTTCTTTGGGGGCCAAATTTGTTGGAAACTCTACAGACACCAAGTAATTTTCTATGTCAACAAACCATGGAGAGAGAACTGAAATGGAGAATAAGTGTTCATTTGGTAATTGATCATCAACCATTCCTTCCTCCCATGTAGGCAAAGTCAATCTGGATAAAAAATCTGCAACAACATTCTCCTTGCCAAGCTTATCAATAATGGTTAGATCAAACTGTTGTAATAAAAGTAACCATCTAATAATCTGGGCATTTACATCAGGTTTATTCATCAAGTATTTAGTTGCAGCATGGTCAGTATGCACAAATGTTTGGTAACTTGTAATGTAATTCCTAAATTTGTTCAATGAATGCATAATAGCTAGGAGCTCCTTTTTAGTCACTGTGTAGTTCAGTTCAGCTTTTGACAAATTCTTACTGATGAAGTAAATGACATAAGGTAACTTGTCATCTATCTGGCCTAGAGATGCTCCTATGGCTTTGTGAGAGGCATCAACATGTATATGGAAAGGAAGGGCCCAATTTGGGCCTCGGAGAATAGGTGCAGTGGTAAACTTGTCCTTTAGGGTGTCCAAGGCCTCTTGACAACTTTCTGACCATACAAATTCAGAGTCTTTGGCCAATAACCCAAAAAAAGGAGAAGTTAACTTGCTAAATTCTTTTATAAATATCCTATATTATCCAGCTAAACCTAAAAAACTTTTGACATCCTTTTGTTTTTGTGGAGGTGGGACCCTTTGGATGATGGCTATCTTATTTGGGTCCACCTTTAGTCCTTTCTGGGATATTTAATGACCTAGAATAGTCCCTGCAGTCATTAAGAACTCACATTTTTTGGGACTAAGGGACAGGTTCATTTCAATGCATTTGTTCAACACCTTACCCAAGTTGGACAAAGCCTCCTGGAAATCACACCCATAGGGTGTAAAATCATCCATATAAATTTCTACTACATCATGGACTAGCTCGGCAAAGATACTCAGGACTACCCTCTAGAAAGTGGCAGGGGCATTGCATAGGCCAAAATGAAGGACCCTATAAGTGAAAGTACCCCAAGGACAGGTGAAGGTGGTTTTATCTTGGTCTTCTGGGCTAATCTGGATTTGATTGTACCCACTGAACCCATCTAGGAAAGAGAAAACTCTTTCCCTGCTAGGCCATCTAGCACTTGGTCAATGAAAGGTAGAGGGAAATGGTCCTTCTTTGTTTCTTTGATTAAATATCTATAATCGAAAAAAATCCTCCACTTCCCATTTTTCTTTGGAACCAACACCAAAGGATAAACCCACTCATTATTCGAGATAGGGTAAATGAATCCTGCATCTAGCAGCTTTTATAGTTCTTCTTTGACTATATCCTTGAGAGATGGATTCATTCTCCTTTGGGGTTGTCGGACTGGTTTGCAACCTTCTTTGATATAAATGTGGTGAGTACACACCGACGGGTGCACTCCCTTCATTTCCTTTTAACTCCAAGCAAAGGCATCCAGATGTTCCCTTAGCATGTTGCACAAATTTTCTTCTTGGTGTACAGAAAGAGAGGGGTTGATTTTCAAAGTTATTTCAGGGCCAAATTCTATTATTTTGACATGGGTAGGGTTTGAATCAGCTAAGCATATATCAATCTGATGGCTGCTCTAGGTTTCATTTACTACTTCCTCTAAGGACAAGGCGTTGGGAGTTGGACTTTGAGGTAACTGTTTAATCAAATCATCTTCATTTGGTTGTCCTCCTCACATGACATTTTCTAAGGCATAGAGTTGGGCTGAGTAGATTTCATCTTCTTCCTCCTCTTATAGCCATAAAGGTAAGTCATGTTCTAGAGATGGTTGAGTAGGAGGGTACAATACCAACTGCTTGGACAGATGCCCATTTTTGATAGTCATATTTCCAGCGCTACAGCTGATGGAGGCATCAACAATGGCTAACCAAGGCCTCCTAGTATGAGAGGATAACTAGTAAGCTTGGCCTTAGGCTGGATAACTAGGAAGTCTACAGGGAACTCCCAGGAGTCAATGGAGACCATCACATCCTCAACAATCCCCTTAGCGATTATTGTGGAATGGTCTGCAAGTTGAAAGACTATTGTGGTCTTTCTTAATGAGCCCTGGAGATTGAGCTTGAGCATGGAGTCCTGTTGAGGGCCCTAAAATCGGGTCAAAAACAAGGGGGATACCCACCCGGTCGGAAACCTGGTTGGCGGCTCCGTGCCCGTTTGGTGTAGCGGGTCCGACTGGGGATAATGGGACCAGCTTCCCGTTCTAAGGGGGTGTGTGTGTGTAGAGTTTGGTGATGTGTGTGTGCGTAGAATATGATAATGAAAATATGTAATTATTTCTAAGCTAATCTAATTCTAAACTCTGAGACTGAATTTTATACTACTTTAATCTATCAAGAACAACACATCTAATCTACGCTAACCCGGGATAGAACTTTTTTCATTATGCGATCTAGAAAGATTTCACACAATAACTGGTAATGAAGATTATTCAGCTATTATGAGAATATAAATCAATTAAGATGAACCATCCTGCATAAAAAGTTAAGCAAAACGGTTGTGAACAACATATCGCATAATCAGTTATTCATGTATTAAGCACAAATCAATGACTCCACCGTACAAAAGTGCCAAATGGTAGTCCAGTCATTCATACATTAACGTATAAACAACATCAGCTGTATATTACTCTAAGAATGCAAGCAGAAATTCGTCAAAAGATAAAAGTACCATTTATGACTGATTTTATACTCACAGACCTTAAGCAATAACGATCTATTTGTACTTACTTCTAATGCCTACTAAGAGTACAGAAGTGCAACATCAGTAGCAGGTATTAAAATGCAAACATAAATAAATCTCGATCCGTCCATTCATCAAAAACCCCCTCCGAGGGTGCAAAAGTGCATGTTCTGAGGACAAGTTTTTTGACAAATTTCCGGACCCTTCTCCAATGCAACGAGAAGGGTTAAATACTACTAACCGGCTAATTTTAATTACACAAATTTAGGGAACGACTTCAAATGACCGCCCTTTTACTAAAACAAATTTATTTCTAAAAACTGAATCTATTTTCTAACCATTTATGTATCTGCTCCTTAGTGCTGTAAGCGATGCGCTGTCTGCCGTGAAAGAGTCGGCTGCTTGTCCTTTCCTTTTTTTCAAGCTTGAAAATTAGAAATAACAAGAGCTGGCACCTCTTTCTGACAAACTAGAAGATATTTTTGAAAGTGTTCTTCTGGAGGAGTGTCTTCACGGCGTGTATACTTAGTACAACTCAGATTTCTTTCAAACTGATTGTGCTGTTGCTATTTCGGTTTCCGGCCGTGCGAATGACTCAATGAGCTAGGGATTTTGTTGCCTGAACGATTTTCTCAATTGAAACTTGTTTCCATTCTTTGTTCCAGGCTTTTCTGAGACGTCTTTCCCCTTAAGTGTTTTTTTTTTTGCTTTACCCAATTTGGGACTCAGGATCTTTCATAAATGCTTTGCTTTTGTGCGCCTTTGACTCTGAGTCCTGGATAGCCTATTTCCATCAGCATTTGTTGAGTGATACTCTGGAATCCGCGGCCCTGCTGTATGCAGTATCCATCTGCGAAGTCATCTCCTCTCTGTTCTTCTAGCTCTGGCGCTTTTCCTTAGATGTTTCCTGCATATACATTTATATCAGTTGCTGACTTATAGTTCACGTAAATGAAAAGAGTCAGAAGAAAAGATTGACATGAAAGCAATTAAGTTCTAATGAATGCATAATCATGTCACCCATTATAACTTGACTCTTCGAAAAACGCAACATAATCATCTTTGGATACACAGGCGTACAATCATTAATTTCCCGTAAGGTGCGCGCCTAATTTTGGGCTCACAGATCATGCTGAGGAATGCCTGCGACGAATGGCTTTTGCGATTTGCATCGCAGCATCGAAGATTGCGATGTAAATAGGTGGCATCACAGCAATTGATAGTCTCATTTTTCGCACACCATAGATCGCAGGTCGCAGCTTTGCATGGTCGCAGATCGCATATCGCAAGATCGCAAGGTCGCAAGGTTTTTCGCTTTGTCACTTTGTGCTGCTTATGCGACATTGCGACGTCGCATATCGGCCGTCGGTGATTCTTTCGGTTTTCCCTTTTTGAGCGCTTTTAATGCACGCGATGCGATGAGTTCTCGCGTCGCTCCTCCTCAGTGTATTCATGCGCTTTGGGAAAGCACTCCTTATTTCCTTTGCGACGCGATATAGCTTCTTAGGGAGTTAATACAAAAGATTTTTCAAACAAAAATATTTTTTGGATTTTTGGTTAAGGGTCCCCCTTTGCTTGATGTTATTACTAATATCAAACAAAGAGGGGGGTTGTTGATGACCACAACAATGGCGATTCACTGTGAAGAACCAGTTATCTCTGCATTTCTATTGACCGTTCACTTCCGAAACAACAAAAATTTTATATGTCTAAATTTTGTTATGGACAGATAGAGTAGCTTACCCCTCACCTTGTCAACGATATTTTGTCTCAACCCTTTTCATATCCAAATTACTTGCTTCCTCAGGTTTTTTTCTTGCATTCGCACCAGACATTAAAGATAAAATAAGGTCTTCTCTGCGTACTGGCTTAAAAGTATGCTCATTTGTCGTAGGTAGAGCCTCTGCTGCCCGCAAGCGTCCATAGCATCGACAGGGTTACCATGTTATCCAACAATGATCCTTTTTCCTGCTTGAGGTTACTCGCAATATTCCAGAGAAAAATCCTTTTTGACACACTTTTCCTTTTTTAATTCTCTAAAGAACAATGTCTTGGTTTGGTGGTCAAATTATGACACAGACATTCACTTGATTTACACTTTTGCTGAACAAGCCGGCTCGTGATGAGACCTCTTGTCTTTTTATTGCAACAGTCTTAAGTCGTTGCCCTGTTTTGATAGACAGTATTGGCAAAGTCAGCAAGTTATAATATCTGTGATCATGATAAGCCGGCTCGTGATGAGACCTCTTATTCTTTGAGATATAGTGTTTTGCTTGGATTGTTTCTCTGAATGCTGTAATTTCCTTTTAGCAGGGAGGAATTCATTGTTTTTCCTTAAGAAAGCTCTGGACGACAATAATAGAGTTTTTGAAAACAACAGCTTTGCAGAGAATGCTTATTTTATTATTGATGATACCTTTCATGGTGCTGATACAAAACAATTCTTTTACCAGAGGTTGCTTTTGTCAAAGTTTTTTAGAGGTTGAAACGAGTATCGTAATCAAAGTGAAGTTAACTCTATGTGTCAATAATAAAATTTAGATTTTTCAAAAATTTTGCTATTTGTACAAGCGAACTCAAAATCTGATAGAGAATTGGCGTGCTCTTTCATGAATCCTTTTTAAATGATCAATTACAATGGGTTTTATTCATAAAAATAAAAACTAAAAACTAAATCTATCCTACAAAAATTAGAAGAATTCTCTTCTATGGAAAATATAATTTAAGAATCAGTCCATTGACAGGTAAAGAATCTCTCCTTCCTGCCAGATCCTGCAACACGAATGTAGACGGGCCTACGACTTCTACAATCTGAAAAGGGCCAAGCCACAGCTTTTGAAATTTCGTATGTTTGCCCTTTTCTTCATGAGCCTTATCCCATTTCAAAACTAAATCACCCATCTAAAAGTTTTTTCTGGTTATGATGCTTGAGTCGAAAGAAGATTTTATTAGCGCTTGGTGATGAGCATGGGTTTTCCTAGCTTGTTCTCTTTGCTCTTCTAGTTTGATTATTTCCATTTGTATTAATTGTGAAGAGGAAGAGGAAGTAGATACTTCATCGATATATTGCACTAAAGACAAAGAGGGAATGACTAGGTGAGTCGGAAGGACCACTTCTCTCCCATAAACTAAATTAAAGGGAGAAGTGCCGATTGAAGCTTTCTTTGTGATTCTATCAGCCCATAAAGCATTTACCAGCACTTTGTGCCAATTCTTTTGGTTTTGGTCGACTGTTCTTTTGATAATTCTGATTAGGTTCTTGTTTGTTGATTCAGCCAATCCATTACCTTGCGGATAGTAGTTGGCAGAATATTTCAGTTTAAAACCTCTTTTAAGCGCAAACTCAGTCATAGTATTTCCAGAAAAATATGAAGCGTTATCAAACATTAATGCTATTGGCAATCCAAACCTAGTGATGATAAATTGATCTATGAATTCAATAATATTTTCAGAATGAGCTGTCTTGAGAGGAACTGCTTCTACCCATTTGGTAAAATAATCAGTTGCCGTAAGGATATACTTATGCTGCTTAGAAGAGTGAGGAACGATCTCACCTATTATGTCCAAGCCCCATTGACTGAATGGTTGGTCGATGTTGACTGGTTGTAGCGGCATGGACGGTTTCCTTTGTTTTCCTGCAGCAGTCTGGCAGACTTGGCATTTCCTTACGTGATTGTATGAGTCTTTGAACAGCGTGGGCCAATAATATCCTGCACGCAAGATTTTATGTGCAGTCGCATCTCCGGAATAGTGTCCGCCTGCTGGTCCATCATGGAGTTCCTGCAAAACCTTTTCGGCTTCAGTTTTCTCAAGACACCTAAGAAGCACATAATCGTAATTCCTTTTAAACAAGACATCATTTATGAGCTGGTATTGTTTAGCTTTTAATCTCAGAGCTCTTTTCTTGGTATGATCCAGACGTGATGGAGCATACCCGTTCTTAAGAAAATAAATGGTGTCAGCATATGATGATTCTGCATCATTTAGGCTTACCTCATACGCTTGTACCTCTTCAGATGAGTTCTCCGGGATTTGCGATGCTCCGGCTAACATCTTGCAGAAGCCTTGACCTCTTACGATGTTTGCTGGTTTGATTTCAAGATCATATTCTTGTAAAGCGGTAATCCAATTAGCTCTCTTTTCGCCCACGTCTTTCTGCACCAAAAGGTTTCTTACCGCCGGAAACGGTACTATGACTTTAGTGTGGGCTTTAAGCAAGAAAGGTCTGAAATATTTGATTGCTTTGAAAACAACATATGCTTGTTTCTCTACGTCTGAGTAATTAATTTCAGCACCTTGTAAGTTCGAGCTAAAGAATGCGATTGGAGCTTCCGCTTTCTCTTGATTTGCTTGGGTCAAAATCGCGGCATAGGATTTCTCTGAGGCAAAAGTGCATAAGGTAAAAGATTCTGAAAAATTTGGGGTGGCCAAAGATGGAGCATCGATGATAGCTTGTTTGATTAAGTTGAATGCTTCGTGCTCATCTAGACCCCATTTGAAATTTGAATTCTTTTTTATCATATTTTGTAAGGGAGAAATAATACGTGAAAAATCCGGGACAAATCTTTTGACAAAATTGATCTGTCCAAGGAAGGATTACATGGCTTTCTTGTTATGAGGTATGGATATTTCAGAAATTTCCTTGATTCTGTCGGGTTCTATGTGAATACCAGATTTCGACACTATGAATCCGAGTAATTTCCCTTCGCTTAATGCAAAGAAAGATTTCTTTGGGTTGAGCGAAATCCCATACCTCAAGCATCTTTGAAATATTTGCTTCAAATCTTTGAGATGGTTGTTTCGTTTTTTTGGAGTACACTGTTATATCATCCAGGTAAATCACTACTGATTTATTGACTAACCCTTTAAACGCGACGTCCATGGCTCTCTGAAAGGTAGCTCCGGCATTGATCAGACCAAATGGCATCTTCCGATATGCATAAGTGCCCCATTTGGTTCGGAACGTAGTCTTTAACTGATCATCGGGATGCACCAGTACTTCATTGTATCCTGAAAATCCATCTAGGAATGACATTAATTCTGAGCCTGCTACTGCCTGTAATATTTGCTCCATAGGTGGGAGGGGAAAGTTATCTTTCTGACAGGCTTTGTTGAGATTTCGGAAATCGATACAGATTCTAATGTCTCTGTTTTTCTTCCTAACGGGCACCATATTGGATACCCATTTAGAATGCCTGACGGGGAAGATTATTCTGGCTCTCAACAACTTATTAAGCTCAGTTTTTATCTGATTTTCTAGGTTAGGGTGTATTTTTCTGAGCTTCTGCTGGACAGGTTTTTCATTGTCAATCATAGGGATAACATGTTGAATGATAGAAGTGTTGTATGTCTTTAGCTCATCGTAATTCCAGGCAAAAACGTTCTTGTATTGTCTCAGAAGATGGATATATGCTGATTTCTCTTCAGGAGCTAGGCCGTGACCTAGGTTAACGTTTTGTGGCTTCTGATCGGTTCCTAGGTTTACTAATTCATAGTTCAGGGTAGAACTGCAAAGTTTAGCATTGGCGGACCTTTTAAACCGACTTTTCAAATCATATAAATCTTCTAATTTGACCACTGATTTCGGTATAGCATTGTCAGAGCTATTTTGTTGTATTTGGTGATCATGATGGTCTTCGTCGATTATCTGATTTGAGTAGGATCCTTCAGAAGTAAGGAAATTTACGATGTCAGGATCGTCGTTGAACACTCTCCAATTGGTGATATTGTCAGGGATGGATGGTCTAAAGATTAATTCTATTGAAAACCTATCAGGACTAAAATCTTCGGAAGGGATAAGTCTAGAGGCTACGTTAGCTAACAGGTCTGCACTCGCGTTTTGAATTCTTGGAATTGACGAGATGTTGAATGCTATGAAATGCGCAGTGAGATCTTGAACTAATGATTGATAATGCTTTAAATGACTTGATAGGCAATGTATGGTGTTACGTACCTGTTTTACGACGATCTCCGAATCTCCAAAGACTTGAAGATACTTAACGTTCAATCCGATTGCTTTGTATAGGCCTTGAACCAAGGCTTCGTACTCCGCTGTGTTGTTCGTGCAATCGAACTCAAGTCTGCATGTGAGCATAATCTTGTTCCCGTCTGGGTTAATCAGAACGCATCCTGCTCCTACCCCCTCATTGGATTTAGATCCGTCAAAATATAATTTCCAAAATAAAGATGTATTTACAGAATTATCTAAAAAACTAAAACATTTTGAGTCATCAGTTTGGGAGAAATTTTCAACTTGGGATAAAACTGAATTCTCTAAGTATGGTGAAATATGAGCATTGAAATTACCTAGGAAAGAATCTATTGCGTAATTGCCTACAATGCTGCTATTGTACGTTATGGCTTCATTTTCTCCTTCCAGTTCTGTCACTATGTATTTTTGGTGCAACTCTTGTTCAACCTTTATCTGATTTGGTTTACCATTGTATGGTAACCACATGTGCGACCAATCGGTTGAAAAATATCCGTGGAGTTTCTCTAACCAATCCCTGCTAAGAATCAAACCATAGAACTCAGGGATATCAGCTACTAGAATGTCAATAACCTGACACACTTTTGGGTTAGATGACAATCTTATGGTCACCTGATTAAGTTCACCAATCACTTCGACTTGGGATCGATCAAGTTGAACTATACGTACTGCGGATTTTTGAGGTTGCACATTCAATTTAGCACATATTGACGTGGGTAAAATATTCGTTGAAGCACCAGAATCGACCAAGCAATTGTGCACGTTTTTGTTGAAGATTTCATATGTGAGAAGAAAAGGAGGAGTATGAGATCTTGATCTTCCTCCAATCAAGGTGATGTCATTTGGATCAATTTTATTGATCGTGTTGGTTGGAGGCCTTCCCAGATTGTGGGAAGCTACAGCTGTAGGTAAAGATGTAGTAGGCACAGCATGTAATTCTTTCATCATTATTTTCTGCTGGTGTTTCAATTTACTCAATTCATACAGAGTGATATTAGCCCTAGTCTTCTTCATGTCATCAATGATGTTATACTCCATTTCATCCGACACTATTAGTGTTCTTGATGGAGGCGTTTGATCAGATTGGATTGGGCTAAGCTGGGTCGCTTTAGCAGTTGTCTTTTTTGTTGCGACCTTTTCTTTTGTTGCGGGGCTTGCGCCCTTTTGTTTTGGGGTAGTCTGGGGAGGATCAAGTTTATTTTTTCTTCTCGTGCTAACAGGAAATGCTTCTTGATCCTCTTCTTGTGGGAGGATGAAGTCCCACATTCCTTGTAGTTCTACGACCTCTTCCTCATCGATCTGCCCTTCAGTGGTATTCTCTTCTTCTTCGTCTTCTTCAGATTCAACGTTTGAGACAACACTGGGTGGTTTTACCTCCATGGGAGGATTTCTTTTAAAAGTCCTAAAGGGCTTTTTTGAAGAAGTCTCTGCTACTTGTTTCTTAATATCAATCATCTCATTGGACATGGCTTTCAAAACTTTTTGTAACCCTTCCAAATCGAAAGGGTCTTTCGTTTGCTTCTTCTTGGTGTCTTCTTTGAAAGAGATCTTCTTAGATTTGCGTTCTTCTATAGCAGATCTCTTTTCTAGGGCTACCACGCGTTTTTCCACTGCTAACGCTTCTGTCAAGTTGTCAACTAAGGTGGTCTTGTTTGCCCTATCTACAAAGATAGCCAAGTTTGGAGGTAAAGCCGTGATGTACCATTCACATCTTACTTCCTCGCTGGGTTGTGACGCAGCGGGGATTTTGTTGAGGATTTAATTGAACCGTAAGTTAAAATCTTTAATGGGTTCTCTAGCCTCAGCCTTAAGATTAGATAGGTCATTGATCAATGTCGCCGTGGATCTGTCATCACAAAACTTGGTGAGTAACTGACTTTGAAAAATGTCCCAGCTTGTGATGGATCCGGAAGGTAACGAAAAGTACCACGACCCGGCTGTTCCTTGCATTGTATAAGGGAAAAGCCGGACAACAACGTCTTCGTTAGTGACTCCGTTGAGATTAACAGAAAGCATGAAATTATTGATATGTTCCTCGGCTAGCATTCCTGCTTCCGGATTGAATTTAGGCAGCCATTTCTCAGGATGGGCCGGTATAGGGCTCAGGGGTGGAGGCATTAAAACCGCCCCAGGATTGTTCCATGGAGACTGGGCCATCACTGAGCTGCTAGTTAATGGAAGTGCAGAAGATGATCCCTGATGTTGAGAAGATGAAGATTTTAAGATCTTTGATGTTTGAAGAGGAAGGTTTGTAGAAGATGGGTGAGCGAGTTGAAATGAAAGAGTGGGTGGTTGACTTCGCGGTGAGGGAGTTGATATGGACGAAGTGGATGAAGGAGTCTTACTGTCAGACTCTAGTGGAGTTTTCCTTGCTCTTTTCCTGGTAGGAAGAGGGAGTTCACTTGGTTGTATACCAAATTTTCCACTCTTCAATCTGGTAAGGGGATGAGCAGGGTTGTACTGCGAAGTCACGCTGCTTTTATATTTATCAGACTTCTGGTTAAAAATAGAGAATCCCTGGAGTTTACGAATCAAAGTTTGAATTTCAGGGGGTTCAATGATAGATTGGTCTGATATATTCGAATATGTAGCAGTGGTAGATACTCGAGCGACTTCAAATTCCGGTCTTAACCGTGTTGGAGAAGTCGAGGGAGTTGATGAGGGTGTATTACTCTCAGAATGGTATTTAGATATTTCTTTAGGTGCCATTCATAGTTCGTGCCCTCCTTCTAGCGCCAAATATGTTGAGGGCCCTAAAATCGGGTCAACAACAAGGGGGATACCCACCCGGTCGGGAACCTGGTTGGCGGCTCCGTGCCCGTTTGGTGTAGCGGGTCCGACTGGGGATAACGGGACCAGCTTCCCGTTCTAAGGGGGTGTGTGTGTGTAGAGTTTGGTGATGTGTGTGTGCGTAGAATATGATAATGAAAATATGTAATTATTTCTAAGCTAATCTAATTCTAAACTCTGAGACTAAATTTTATATTACTTTAATCTATCAAGAATAACACATCTAATCTACGCTAACCCGGGATAGAACTATTTTCATTATGCGATCTAGAAAGATTTCACACAATAACTGGTAATGAAGATTATTCAGCTATTATGAGAATATAAATCAATTAAGATGAACCATCCTGCATAAAAAGTTAAGCAAAACGGTTGTGAACAGCATATCGCATAATCAGTTATTCATGTATTAAGCACAAATCAATGACTCCACCGTACAAAAGTGCCAAATGGTAGTCCAGTCATTCATACATTAACGTATAAACAACATCAGCTGTATATTACTCTAAGAATGCAAGCAGAAATTCGTCAAGAGATAAAAGTACCATTTATGACTGATTTTATACTCACAGACCTTAAGCAATAACGATCTATTTGTACTTACTTCTAATGCCTACTAAGAGTACAGAAGTGCAACATCAGTAGCAGGTATTAAAATGCAAACATAAATAAATCTCGATCCGTCCATTCATCAAAAACCCCCTCCGAGGGTGCAAAAGTGCATGTTCTGAGGACAAGTTTTTTGACAAATTTCCGGACCCTTCTCCAATGCAACGAGAAGGGTTAAATACTACTAACCGACTAATTTTAATTACACAAATTTAGGGAACGACTTCAAATGACCGCCCTTTTACTAAAACAAATTTATTTCTAAAAACTGAATCTAATTTCTAACCATTTCTGTATTTGCTCCTTAGTGCTGTAAGCGATGCGCTGTTTGCCATGAAAGAGTCGACTGCTTGTCCTTTCCTTTTGTTCAAGCTTGAAAATTAGAAATAACAAGAGCTGGCACCTCTTTCTGACAAACTAGAAGATATTTTTGAAAGTGTTCTTCTGGAGAAGTGTCTTCACAGCGTGTATACTTAGTACAACTCAGATTTCTTTCAAACTGATTGTGCTGTTGCTATTTTGGTTTCCGGTCGTGCGAATGACTCAATGAGCTGGGGATTTTGTTGCCTGAACAATTTTCTCAATTGAAACTTGTTTCCATTCTTTGTTCCAGGCTTTTCTGAGACGTCTTTCCCCTTAAGCGTTTTTCTTTTTGCTTTACCCAATTTGGGACTCAGGATCTTTCATAAACGCTTTGCTTTTGTGCGCCTTTGACTCTGAGTCCTGGATAGCCTATTTCCATCAGCATTTGTTGAGTGATAATCTGGAATCCACGGCCCTGCTGTATGCGGTATCCATCTGCGAAGTCATCTCCTCTCTGTTCTTCTAGCTCTGGCGCTTTTCCTTAGATGTTTCCTGCATATACATTTATATCAGTTGCTGACTTATAGTTCACGTAAATGAAAAGAGTCAGAAGAAAAGATTGACATGAAAGCAATTAAGTTCTAATGAATGCATAATCATGTCACCCATTATGACTTGACTCTTCAAAAAACGCAACATAATCATCTTTGGATACACAGGCGTACAATCATTAATTTCCCGTAAGGTGCGCGCCTAATTTTGGGCTCACAGATCATGTCGAGGAATGCCTGCGACGAATGGCTTCTGCGATTTGCATCGCAGCATCGAAGATTGCGATGTAAATAGGTGGCATCGCAGCAACTGATAGTCTCATTTTTTGCACACCATAGATCGCAGGTCGCAGTTTTGCATGGTCGCAGATCGCATATCGCAAGATCGCAAGGTCGCAAGGTTTTTCGCTTTGTCACTTTGTGCTGCTTATGCGACATTGCGACGTCGCATATCGGCCGTCGGCGATTCTTTCGGTTTTCCCTTTTTGAGCGCTTTTAATGCACGCGATGCGATGAGTTCTCGCGTCGCTCCTCCTCAGTGTATTCATGCGCTTTGGGAAAGCACTCCTTATTTCCTTTGCGACGCGATATAGCTTCTTAGGGAGTTAATAGAAAAGATTTTTCAAACAAAAATATTTTTTGGATTTTTGGTTAAGGGTCCCCCTTTGCTTGATGTTATTACTAATATCAAACAAAGAGGGGGGTTGTTGATGACCACAACAAGTCCTTAGTCATTACATTAATGGTAGCCCCAAGATCAATCAAAGTGTGTGGGACAATGGTGCCATTAATTTGCACATCTACTACATGGCTTCCAGGGTCTAAATACTTTGGGAAAATTACCTACTCCAACACTAATTCGGATAGTTGTCCAATGAAATTAATGGTAGGGGTGTCTCTTTTTCGCCTCCCTGGATGTTTGAAACACTTCTCTTTAATCAATTTGTTGTAAATAGTTACATCCTTGATGGCTTGGAGAAGTGGAATTTTGACACAGATTTTTCAATTCACCCAGAAATTCATTCTCTTCTAGGGTAGGTTGGACTAGATGAGTTAATCTTTTAGGAAAGGGTGGTGGATTCACTCTAGGTATGCTTTCCTCTCTTTCCTCCTCACTCTCCCTAGGTGGAGGTGGAGGTTTGTTGTCCAGGAGTACTCTCCCAAATCTTAGGTTGATTTCCTGAATCTCCACAGCATAAGTAGGATAGGATGTCTCTCCATTGTACACATGTTATGGCTGTCTATTTTTTGGGTTTAGATTTGGATGGGTAGGAATCTAAGGTTGTTTAGGTGGAGTAGGGTGTAAAAGTTGTGGTTGAGTAGGTGGTGAAGGTAATAAAGCTGGAGCATTGTTGTATGGGGGCCTCCACCCCTGGGGCGGTGCATTCCACTGAGGCTGTGCGGAGTATATGCATGAAATGACTGGCTGGTTGGCTGGGAATGGTACTGAGGTTCAAAAGACCAAGGAGGGGGTGTAGACCAAGAGGGATGAGCAGGGGGCCCCCAAGAGGGAATGGATGTGTTATGGTTAGGGTTGCAATATGCATGGGATGACCCTTGCATGCCCTACTAGTATGGTCGAGGCCCATGGGGTCTCCTTTGATTTATGTAGCAGAGTTATTCAGTCACCCCTTAAGTTCCCGGATACACAAATTTTAGTCTAGGTAGAGAAGGGCACTTGTTTGTGGAGTGTTTTTCTTCACAGACCGAGAAAATTTCAATCAGGTTTAATGGACATGCATTCCTAGGGTGCCTCCTTGTGCATCTAGGGAAGAATATGGCTAATGCTCTCTTTGCTTCCTCCTGCTTTCTCTTGATGTGCATAGTGTCCATCTGTAGGGCAAGGGTTTGCAACATTTCACTCTTGAAATATTCCAACATATTTTCAATTTCACCTTTTATGGATGTGTTGGAAGAGGATGGGTTGGCCATTGGTTGACTACCCCTACCATTTTTCCTAGCTGCCCTAGAATGATTCCTAAAGATAGTCTTGATATCTTCATAGGGTAGCTGGTAGATGTCCCCTCCTGCTAGCAGGTTTAGGGTATCCAGAAGATCTTCCCTTACCCCTCGAAGTAGGACTAGCTTCAGTGACTCAGGATCAAGTGTGCACCTGGCCCTTTTGTAGCTAAGCTGGAATCTTTCTTCATAATCCTCTAGGGATTCATCATTCTCGGTCATCCTAAAAATTTCCTCTTTAGTGTCTTTGGACCTGCAGTAGTCTTGGTACTTGTTGTTGAAGGCTTTTTGCATTTGAGCCCAGGTTGTGATGCTATCCCCAGGTAAACCCATCAACCAGCACAGAGATGCATCCTTGAGAGTAGATGGGAATAATTTCAACTTCTCATTAGTAGTGTAATCATAAGTTCTGCATATGAAAATGAACTCAAACAAGAAAGTATCTGGATCTTCTGAGGTTAGGCCATGGAAATGAGGAAGAGCAGAGGGGTTTATGTTTTTCATATTGGTATCCCCATTAGTTTCTCTGATGGGAAAGGCACCCTCAGTTATTTCTCCATCTCCTCTATCATTTCTATTTTTAGCCATTATGTCAATTGGAATGGGTTCTCCTTCTTCTTCTCCCCCTGTAGGCTCTTCAAAAATATATGGTTGTTCGCCTAAGGGGTCCTCTAATTCACAACTACTGAAGAAGAGGAAAGGTTGGCTATTTGAAGTGGTGGGGGTATTTGGTAGAAATTTTCCTAAGTTATCCCTATTCCTACGAGGCATGAAAGAAGTATTTTTGCTTTGTTTTGAGGTTTTTTTTCAAGCTTTGAGACTAATTATAGAATTGAAATAACCAACTGAATGGAAACTAATTGCTGAATGAAATCTTACTTGTAGAATGGGAAAGAAAGAAAACCAACTTACAATTAATTTTGAAGAAATGAAGCTAATAGCAAAATGTCAAAGATAAGGAATGGAAGAAAGAAAGCAGAAATCACATCTTACTCAGAAACCTCCCTGACAATGGTGCCAAAAAGTGATGAGCACCAGTATTGCAGTAAGAATGCTGCAACTCCTGGGGCTACCAATTTTACTTTATTAACCTAGGGTTCGTACAAACTTGGAGGTGACCGTGTTGTATACACAAGCAGATGCGATGGGTCCACTCTTTGTCACTGCTAAGATGGTGATAGACCACTATGGTTTCTCAAACCAGGCTTCTATTGATTCAGAAGAAGCTTGATTACCAATGAGGAAAGAGGGAATTTCCACTAACTGAAATCTTGTCTCCTGTAGTAAGGAAAGAATGAAATCAAATTCTCAAACACACCATTCATCTAACTAATTTCTAAGAGGCTTTGCTTCAAAAGAATGCTAATTTAACATGTGTGTAATCCTACTATCTTAGGCATGCTATTTGAAATAACTAAACATTCTACTGCTATGCATGTAAATGAACACAATAACTCTTTTTTCCTTTGTGTGTGAAAATGTGAATGCTAAATACTCTTGGTGATGTGGTAGGTGGGTTAGAGACGGTGGTGAAAGGTCATATGGATTGGGAGGCAAGTAGGGGTCTTCTCCTATCTTCTTGGATGCTTTATCCACAATTCGGCCTCAAAATAAGCCACTATAGGTCATCCTACAGGATGTTCTAATGCTTCCTACAAGATGTCCTAAAGCTCCTACAGGATCCCCTGTATTCCTACAGGATCTGGCCGAGAGCAATAGGAGTGATTTGGAAGGTGGTGTAGGGCTTAGGGAAGGTGAATGATGGGATAAATAAGGCAAGGGAGTGGCTAGGATTTCTTCAGAGCTCAAAAAAGAGTTTGTAAGATGGTTGGATTTGCTCAACAAATCTAGAAAGTTATTCTTATGGAAGGATGAATTTTTTGAGGGATGTAGTGGAAAAAGTGATGATAATGGATGGATGAGGTTAGGATGGGTTGCTGGTCATGAGATCTCCCTGAACTATTGGAACTCATGCACTGCATCAATCACTGGCATTTATCCATGAATCATGTCAAACAAGAAATATTTTCAATCAACTAAAGAAACAAAATTTCATTACCTAGTTGCTTAGTTCATGCATGGAAATACTTGAAGAATAATGTGAAACACTATGAGATCTAATACAAGGTTGAAGACATCAGAAATGACAATTGAATCCTATCCTTGGAAACTGAAAAGATGTTGGCCTAATTAGCAGAAAACCCTAAATTCCATGAGAAATTAGAATTCTATTTTTTTGGGTTGCATAGGAGTTGTTTAATCAAACCATGGTCCCTAAAGGGAGGAGTGAGAAAAAATCCACTTGCCTAAGCTTTTTTGTATTTCTTTATCTTTCTAAGCTACTGTTAAAGTAAGGCACAAATGGAAACAAACTAATCCAAATTCACAATTACTTGCAATGAAATAATGCTAAAACCAATTCAACCATTAATCTATGAAATCAACTAAGCATACAAATACAAGAAGAGGAGCCTTTGCTGCTAGGGTTGGGCCCTAACCCAAGAGCTTCATCCCTCTTAGTCAACTCAGCAATGGATCAAGGAAATGCTCATTCTCATTGACATATCAGAAAAATTACATAACAATGTCTTCCACATGTCTTGAACTTGAAAATGCTTAGTGCTCTTACATAAAAAAATCTGAATCCTAATGAGGCTCTAGGCCTCCTTATTTATACAACTGAAGTCTCTAATGACTTCCTTAAATCTAGGGAGGCTTGGCTCCCAAACTCAAGATGAAATGGCTCTTTAACTGTCACTAGCTCGGCTGCCTTTTGATCTTCATGACTCGGCTGCTTGCAACTTCGAGCTAGTGTGATTTGATGGAGAAATATTCAAATGTGTGAGGATTAAATGAGGAGGATCTATCTCCTACAATTTCTCCTCCTTGTCTCATTTGAGTTTCTGCCCTTAACTAGCCAAATTGCCATTATTTTCTCTCAAAAACCCGCAATCAATGCACATTAGTCCAATAGACATAACATCTTACTTTTACTCATCTCATTAAGCAAAATATGATTAAAATATGTAAGGAATTATGAGAAGAGTTGATTTAAATAATCTTGGAGGTGTATTAAGGTCCATATAGTTACCCAATGATGAGGCTCATCAATTATGTGGGAATGAATTCAAATAATTATATAAGAAGTGAAATATAGCAAGGTATTAGGCTAATTCATACACACCTTAATAGAATGGAGTTCCAGAAAGGATGACTAATATGTTGATGGCGAAAGAAAGGAACATGCTTAGTGGTGTGGGGTTAGGACAAGAATTATGGCTAGAGGTAGTGGATACTTTGTGTTAATTGGTATATATTTCACCCTCATTAGTGTTAGATCATAATAATCTACAAAGTATGTATATGTAATAAAACATCCCTTAAAAATCTCAACTTATTTGGTTGTGATGCTAATGTAAACATTTCAGAGGATAATAGGGGTAAGCTAGATAAGAAAGTTGAAAAGAGAATTTTTATTGGATATAAACTAGTTTGAAAAGTTGTAAGGTTTAGAACCTAGAAACTAAGAAAGTTGTGTATATTTGAGATGTAGTGTTTAGAAAAATCAAGGATGTTGTTAAAGAAGAAGTCCTACCAAGGGAAAAGGAAGCAGAGAATATAGAGTTCAAATTAAAGGATGATGAATTAAACTCTATAGATTAACATGGATAAGAAGGAAAATAACCACACACTCTGTTATTGAGGAGATAAATTTGGAAGAGAAGGTATCCAAAAAGGTATACTCCACTTGATTTACAATTGAAATATTGATTTGTCTATTACTGGTGATGATCCTAGAAATATTAGGGAGGTTATGGATTCATAGGATGGAAAACTCTAGAAAAAGCTCATGGTTGAAGAAATGTATACCTTAGACAAAAATGAGGCTTGAGATCTAGTGAAGTTATTAGTTGGAAGCTCATTGGTAACAAATGCATGTTTAAAAATAGTTCGAGCGCAAAAATAAAAGTGGAGAAATACAAAGATTGGTTAGTACTAAAATGTTATTCTCAAATAAAGGGAATTAACTTTGTTTAGATATTTTATTCTATTTCCAAGTTAACTTATGTTCGATTCTTTTATCTTTACTGCTACTTTTGAATTTGAAGTAGAACATATGGGAATGAAGACAACACTTCTACATGAGGATCTAGAAGAATAAATCTACATGAAGAAGCTATATGGCTTTATGATGAAGGTAATGAAAGAGTTAGTATGTGTAACTCTACCTCCCACACCCTTGGACTTCCCAAGCCTAGCAGGAGGTGTTACCTTCAATTAAACCAACCTCCATTGTCTCAACATGGAAATGAGGTTATAAAAACTATTCCCACCCAAAGTGTGTGGAACTCACCTTGGATAACACCATTGTATTTTGTGATGGGAAAAATACTGGAGGGTGGGGGTGAATCAATATTTTAAACGCAATTCAAATTTCCATTTCTTATTCAGATTTTTGTACACTACTGTCATTAAGTAAACCAGCATATGTATGAGACTGTGATAAAGGGAAATAATGTGTATCCATTTGACTAACATTTCATTTATTTTATCATTTGTTCTACTTGAACCAATGCATCATTATCTCATTAAACATTAATTAAATAGTAACCATGAGCAGTAAGAATAGAATCAACCATCACATATAAGCAACAAAGCAACACGAGGACACTAGGAGTTTTAGGTGGAAACCAAATGTGGGGGAAAACCACTGTTGTCGTCCTCTTTGTCTTATTCTATTATTATATAGAAAAACATATTATAATATTATATTGGCACAAAATCATACCAGTACGCAGGCTCCCACTTGCATAAGGCTAAAACCTTCTCTCGTTCTCCAACACGCACTAGAAGGGAGCTCCAACCCCCTGATCTCATTTACTAGCTCTTACAGTAAGGGAGATCCTACCCCCTACACAAATTCACCAACTACTACTGGAAGGAATCTTCAACTTCCTTACTAGAGGCTCCAACCCTCAACACCACTTGTGGACCACATTTCATAATGTTTCATATTGGATGTTGGCTTAGGCGGTCCTGACCCAGGTTCAATGTTAAGTTAGCACTACTGGCCCTTTCAGCATCAACCCGCGGAGTGCAGACTGAAGTCTCACCCGAAGCAGTATGGGGGGATGCTGGAACCAAGTTTTCGCACCCATAGATGGTTATGATGTCATTTTGTACCCTAGTTCTGCCTTTGCACAGTTCAACAAGCCCTCAAGGCTTATCGATATAACTTCCTCTTACCAGCCTCTAGACCTTCGCGAAGGTCTACGACTATCTTTCGTAGACCTTAAACAGGTGAATCAACCACTTACGCACCTCTGTAATCACTCCTAAGTTTGTTATTATCTAGATTAGCTTAAGTGTCTGATATCTTTAGCATGCATTAAGATATTCTTTGCGTAAGCAGATATTATTACTTGTGTTCATATAATAATGTAAAACATACAGATTCGTGCATCAATATAGCATTAAATCATAAACCCAGTATTAATCATAGCATAATTGCATTCATTCATAACACACGTATTTCCAGTGTAATCTTCTTTATCAATTCTTTAGATCTTCTTACAGGCTCAAACTACACTATGCATTCAGTTGTAGGGGTCTGTGCTCTTAGCTGCGGACTTCTACCCTAGGCTTCTGTGCAGACAGTTGCAGAGCCTTTATTCTACTCTAAAACCCTTCGCTCTTTCTGCTAATGACTCATTACATTCATCTTCATCAATGACTGCACTGCCTTAGACTCTTCTAAGACTCTCCTATTTATAAAATCCCATAGTCTGCGGACCATGGGTAGATCTTATAAATCTGGCACAACTTACATAAACAAAAGGGTAAAACCCTTTATGAAACTTTACATCTACATGCTCCGTGACCACAAATTGTGGAGACTTTACACTTTACATACAAAAACTTGTGCTTTCTACCCCAAAACTTGGTATTTTAGCCCAAAAATTGACCTTAGGGGACCCTTTCCCAACAGGCCTCCAACACAAATATCATGACTCACCCTGCGAAGACCTCCGAGCTCCACTTGCGCCACTGCAACTTTAGCTATGCATTGCATAGTTGCTTTCTTGACCCATTCCACCAGCTACTTGGTTGCTGGTCTTGCACTATCTACCTGGATCCTCTGTTGTGTTGTCTACAGGCTAGACAACTTCTCTCCAATGGTAGTGTAGATCACATAGGCTTCATCCAGCCAAGGCCCCAATCTATCCTTGAGAACTGCCTCTTTTCGCTGTGCTGCTTCCACCTTTTCTTTCAAATGATTTTCCTCCTACATCTTTTCTAATCTCTACATGATAATGACGGTGCGAATTGTCACTCTTTCTTCGTTGTACTGTTACTATAATTCCCTTGCCTCAGTATTTAATCTCTGCAAGTTGGGATCTTCCTACAGACTCGTAAGTACCTCCATCAATTTCTCAAACAGTGTAGTGTATTTCGCCACCATAGTAGCTACTACAGCGACTGCATCCTTGACAGCTACCTCATGCTATTCTCTAACCTTTGGTGGAGTTGAAGGTTGTGCCCTCAACTCGAGCTCTGTGATTTTCAGGTTCAACTCAAACTGAACCTTTTCCATCTCAGTCTTTGCATCATGCACACCTGAAGCCAACTTTCAAATCTTGGATTTCACCAATGCTTCTTCTAGGATATGCAGTTTTGGAATGGTTCTGCATGCTTCAGCTACTACCACAGTGGTGTGCTCATTCTTCTCCTGCACCTTCTTCCAGGCTTCTAGAATGACTATTTTCTCAATGAATATCTGTTCGTTGTTGATTTTCTGCTCACTGATCATGTGCAGAGTGTGCTCCTCTTGGGCCTTAAGTTCTTTAATGACACCTTCTTGTAGGGTGTGAAGGAATTCATTAGGAAGCATGGCCAAGTTGAGGCCAATGTTCTTCAGCGCGCTGACAATAGCCTTATCAGCTTTTGCCTCCACACTCAAATCTCCATCTGGTAGCGCGACTTCCCAGAGATCCAAAGAGCGAACCAATTCCGTTGCTTCAGTTGTCCCCAATGCTAAACTAGTTGAGGCTACGTTGCTATGCCCTGCACTTGTCTACAATCTAGTGGCTTGGATCTACAGCTTGCACAGACCTGTCTAAATGGAACTTAATGCCTACTTCTACTGCTGCTCAAACTGTTGCAATAGTTCTGTGGTTGTATCCCTTACCTTGTTCTCAATGTCATCCAATTCGCCCTTTGTCAAGGTGATCAGGTCTAGGGATGACTTAGTGGCCTTGGTCTTCTTCCGTAGTCCTTGTTTTTCCTGTTCCCTGTTTCACTTCACAAGAAAGGGAGTTCTTTCTAGGTCTCCACCACCCTGTCCTGATTTCTCCTCTTCCTCTCTTTGTGGAAAAGGAGATTTTTGACTTCTATTAGAGTCACACTTTTCCTCCAATTCCTTGGCAGCACATTCTGCATCTACGCATGCCTTCTCCTTAGTCTCCTTCTTTCCCTTTTCAGCCAACTATTGAATCTTCGACTAGGGCTCTTCCTTCTTTTGCTTTCCCGTGGACTTACTAGACTTGACAGACAAATCTAATGTTGTGCACCAATATTCTAGCCAATGATCAAGGTCTGCTGCAATGGCATCATCCATTGCGAAGTACGTAAATCATACCACTTCTGTTCTGGGTCCTTTCGCACCCAGATGGAGATATAGTGGAAGTCTGCTTTGAACTCTGCGTACCCCAAAAAATGCTCAAAGACATTTGTTGATAACCATGGCTTTTGGTTGATGGCCATATTAATGCTCATCTCCATTAATACCAAGAACACCTTGCTTTTGCAGACCCGCTCAGCATCCTTTGTGGCCCATAGTGAGGCAAATTTCACTGCTTCCGGCAAATCTGGTGCGATTGAAGGAAATTGGCTATCCTCCAGAAATTGCCATGTGACCAGAATAATCGAAAGTAAAATCCATGAGTAGTGAAACGTCTTGCTCTGGTCCTGTGCTTCCCTACAGTTTGCGAGGAACTCGCTACATAGGTAGCGCACCTAGTTGAATTGTATGCTCTCCGCACACTGGGCTGCTAGTGAAACAATTGGTGCCGACACCTCATCTGCATGACAATTCCTCATTATCTTGCTAACCACCTTAAATGTTTGGTCGATTATGCTTGAAATTGAATATCCGCGTGGCTTTTTTACAAGCTTAAACTTGTCTTTCATTTGCTTAGCGAGGTCGCACTCGCCCATCTTTCCGCCAAATGCCTTGGCTGGATTTAGTCATGAATGTGGTACTAATGTGATCCTATGGATCAGAATGTCAGTTATAGGGATCGACTCCTCCAACCACAAGAACCCGTCGTGCACCAGGCACGACAACTATTTGATAGCAATCAGATGTATGGACGCACGGTGGTAATGTGGCACCCATAGCAAATTCAACAATCCTGCCTTTTCCACCCCATGAACCCACTTCACCGGCTCCAACGCGGTGACACCTGAATCCTTGTAGAACACTCACTACATGAAATTATCAGTAGTCAGGTGGGGAAACCACTCAGTGTCCCCCAAGTCCCAATCTTCAAGCTTCAGATGTGGTATGCGCCCCAAGCACGAACCTTTAAATGTGATATTATCTAGCAGTAAGGGTGTATAAAGGAGAAACATTCCCTCATCTAGGTCCTTTGGGACCTTCACCTTGCCCGAGAACGGAGGGATGTATTATGGCAGCTTCAGGATAGGGTCTACCCCCTCAATATCAATGTCCTCTATGCCCTCGTCGGCCTCTATATCGACCACTTTGCATTTTTCCTACGTGGTTGGATTTTCTTTTCTCTGATGCTTCCTTTGTGACTTACACACTGATAATGTCTTCTTCTATTTATCTTTCTTTGTCTTGGAAATCTTTCTTTGCGGCATAGGCTTCGGCCTAGACGACCTCGATGATTTTGGCACTACTGTGGGGACCTCCATAGCCACAACCTCAAGGGCACCCACTTCAGAGGCCATAGCGCCTTCTGCACTTGTGGTTTTACAGGTGCAAACATGAGCCTATTAAGGAGCTCCTGGGTTTCCTTAGGTAACCTGTCAAATACTGAAATAGCCACCAAATCCTCAAAAAACACAAGGTTGATCCGCAACCGATAGCATGACACATAAGATCTCAGAATGCCAAGTGTCTCTCGTTGGGTGGCCATTTGTAATTTATAGGAAATTTCAAATTCAAATCCAACCGTTCCCCCCAAAATTCGCTCATAAATGTTAGATTGGCGATAGATTTTCAAAGATCTCGCTCTTAAATTCAGATTTAAATACTGCCCCCTCGCTCCTCTTAGCCATTTTTCTCATTGTCAAATCATGAATAGTGACAGTAATAGTCACCTTTTGGTTGTGTTGCACGGTCTCTCCTCCTATAGTGCAGCTCCCCTCATTCTTTTGCTGATGCTGTGACATTCTTCCATTCTGCATTGTCCCCTAGTCGAACAACTTTACAACCTAGGCAGTGTAGTTTATAGTCCCACACCTCCTTTCAATTTCCTGGAGCACTAAGACTGTGCTCCTTTCATATAGTTATCTGGCTGGATCCCTGGTGTATGGCTTCAATTGGTTGCCATTTACCTTTCCCAGAAATGGATCTCCATTCAATTTCACCAGATGAACTGCTCCACCATCGGTAATCTCCTTGATCACATATGGCCCCAGCCAATGCCTCTGAAATTTTCCTGGAAATTTGTCAAACTTGCTGTCATATAATAAAACTAAATCATTTACCTTGAAGGTGCGTAGTTTGATGTGCCGAGCGTGCCATGCCTTTTCGCGCTATTTCTAAACTTGTTGATGGAATCCAGCCAAGAATCTATCTTCCTCCAGTTCTGTTAGTGGAGTGAGCCTTTCTTCTAAAGCTTCGCAGTCTTCCATTCCTATGAACATCGCTATCTGTAGACTAGGCACAATGTACTCCATCAGCATCACAACTTCTACACCATATACCAGTTGAAAAGGTGTCTGTCCAGTCAGCTTCTTACAAGTAGTTCTATAGGCCCATAACACTGCTGGTACATGCACATCCCAATCATTCCTCTGCGCATTGCAAACCTTTGTTAGTGCATTCTCCAATATCTTATTAAACGCTTCCACCATCCCATTATCCTAAGGGTGATATGGTGTGCTATTTTGATGATAAACTTGGAATTCCTCTGTCAGCGCGCTGATCGTTTCATTAAGGAAATGTGTACTGTGATCACTCATCCAAATCTTTAGGCCACCAAACCTAGTCAGCACATATTCAAATATGAACTTCATGTTTGTTTCCCCTATATAGTCCTTCACGGGTTGTGCCTCTGCCCATCTGGTCAAATACTCAGTCACGATGATGATGTACCGCACACCCGTCTTCTTTCTTGGAGGCTGAATCAGTCCTACAAAATCAATCTCCCATTTCTCAAATGGCTGCAATGACATCTGCGGATCTAGAGGTAGCTCATCCCTCCATGATAGCCTATTGGTTCTCTGACATGCATCGCATGCCCTACAATAAGCTTTGGAATCCTTATGCAGTGTTGGCCACCACAACCCAACGCATAAAATCTTTTGCATTGTTTCTTTTCCTACATAATGGCCTCCTGTGGCTCCTCCATGAGCTTAAGCAAGGATGCTATTTTTTTCAAACTCAGGCACATACGGGCGTAGTATTTCATTCGCTCCCATCTTATACCAGTGACCTGAAATAAGAGAAAAATCTGTCGTGAGCACCACCAATTCCTTCTTTTGTTGACTGGTGTACCCTTCTGGAGCCTTTCATGTAGTCAGAAAGTGTATGATGTCTACAAAATGATTGTCTTCTATGCACACCGCAAAGAGCTATGTGTTAGGTAGTCCTTCCTCCAAATTGGTAGGCTCCTCCCCTATTTCAATGAGTGACAGATGGTTCGGTCTTGCATTCAATTGCCTTGGCTTCAAAATGACTTCGACATTGTATTCTTGAAACAACAGTAGCCATCTGCATATTCCCCCCCAACATAGGCTTGTTGACCATGTACTTTAATGTAGAATGGTCTGTATACATCTTAAAGTGTCTGCCTAGAAAGTAGTGTCTGAACTTCTAGAGCACATACACCATAGCCAAACATTTGCGCTCTATCATCGAATAATTATTCTCAACTTTAGACAAATTCCTACTTGCAAACGCTATAGGGTGATCTAATTCCCCCTCACCAGGCTATGTCAGTACTACTCCCAATGCAATACATGATGCATCCACATGCACATGAAATTCCTTCTTCCAATCCGGGAATAATAGTATCGGTGTGATGACCATCTTTTCTTTTAACACATCCAGGCTTTGTTGAAATTCTTCATTCCAACAGAATGTAACATCCTTCTTCAGCAATTTTTCCATCGGCACGGTAATCTGGGCATAACCCTTGATGAACTTTCGGTAATAACCAGTATGCCAGGGTGTTTCACACAATTGTTTAACACTTCTTGGTGCCTCCAAATTGATTATAACCATGATCTTAGTTGGATCCACCATTAATCCCTCTTTGCATACTACATGACCCAACAAGATTCTGAAGGGAACACAGAACAAACATTTCTTCAAATTTAACACGATCTGATACCTTCAACATGTATCCAACATCAAGAGTAGACTAGCTACATGGAGTTTCACCAACCCAAACACCATCCAGTTGTCAAAGTATACCTCCAAGAACTTGTGAATAAATTTCTTGAACGCTGCGATGAATACACGTGAAAAGATTGCTAGCACATTCTTCAGTACAAAAGGAATTACAGTATACTGAAAGAATCCCCATGCAGTTGTGAAGGTCATCCTACTCCAATCTTCTGGTGCAATCTTGATCTGATGGTGCCCCGAGAACCCATCAGTGAATGAATATGCTTCCTATCCTCCTACATTATCCATCACTTCGTCTATGAACAATGTTGGGAAAGGATCATGCATACAAGCGTCATTCAGCTTCCTGAGATCTATGCATATCCTTATTTCATCCTTTTGCTTCTTTTCCTGAACGACCATCGGACTTACCCAATCAGATTCCTCCACTGGTTCAATGATTCCTACTACTAGCATTTTTTCCAAATCTAAGTAGACCCTCTCTTTTTACTTAGGATTGAGGCGATATGGCCTCTGTTTCATAGGCTTCGCATCTAGTTTCAATGTTATCCTCATTACTCCTAAATCACCTATTATCCCTTTTAGGTCTGAAAACTTTGTAGGGAACAAGTCCTAGTATTCGTGTAGTAATTCAATGACTTTATCCACCGTAGCATCATCCCAATAGTCCCCTATCTTCACAAACTTCAGCTCCACCTCTGTCCCAATGTTCACTTTTCTCGTTTTTAACGGCAGGGTGATATCAGGATTCTCTATCTGTGGCCCCTCCACTTCATGGCAACCTTCTGTTTTTGGGATAGTAATGTTCCTTAGATCCTCCTCTTCTTCTTCAACAGTCACATTGTAGCACTCTAGTGCATGGCATAGCTAGGTGGTCCAATCTAGTCGAATCAAATCCAAGAGGTCCTTTGGTATTTTGAAGATCACTTTGACCTCCTACACCGCTTCAATAATGCACTTGAATCCATATTCAAATCTGAATGTCATCAAGAATCCATGTCTCAAAATATCCCATTCATCCGTTCCATGGCGAAGCTCTGTCTCCAAGTACCAATTCATAGGTATTACATCCAAGGTGTGATAGAATAGATGCACCCACTCTAGTTGCCATTCTACTCCATAAGCATCGGTCCATTTGGCTAAGTGATTGCGTGGATCACTCCTTCCATCGTATTTCTCCATCAATCGTACCTTTGGGCAACCAAACTACACCCTCATCATTCTTCTGTATTCGCGCCATCCATTGAAGTTGTCTTTATGCGTACCCCACCATCTTGCAGGCGTAGCATGCAGCTCCAAGTCCAAGGCTTGGAAGCGATGCTTCTCTAGCACTTCCCTTTCAAATGCATCCAAAAATTTATCAACATCAGTTAAAACATCATAGTAAGGAAGACTTCTTACCTCCAACAATACGTAGCGCAACGATTTGGTCATCATGTTACAGCGTAGCATAGACACTTTGTGCAATCGATTCTGCCAGTGTTCCAATTCCTCATATGAATCTGAGGTGCTGGAGATTTTGTGGTCCCATGCAATACGTCCATCTGTTGTCGGATTCACCCAATCTTGATCTCGCACCGTTATCTTATAAATCTGGTCCAAATCATCATCACTTTCATAATCACGGACTAGTTTAGTATAGCGTGGTCCTTCTGCAAGGTCCAAAGGTATTACTACGCGGAGTGATTTTCTTTCAAATGACATCATTTGCTTCTTTAAATTGATCACCCCATTCATGCCGATAGCCCAGTCGATCCCTAGGAGCACAGGGTAGGGATTGCTGTCATTGACAATCTCTATTACTTCAAAATCTGCCAATGCGCTCGCGCCTTAAATATCGACTGCCACTCCCTGCAATCTTCCCTTGGGGATGATCTTTTGTTGATTCACCATCCTCAATTGAATAGGAGACCACTGCAGCGCAGGTCTCCCCATTCTCTCCCATGTCTATTCAGAATTTTTTTTTCATCTGACCCAAGATCCAGAATAACATGGTCCATTTCATACTCTCCTATTTGCACAGTGAGCCTCATCTCGTGCCCTGTTCTTTCCTTATTCTTACCAATTTTCCTGACCATGCGCAGCCCCGTGGGAGTATTACCAACACATTTATTGATCAACTCCTATAATCCCTTTATGGCCTTCCTATCATGTAGTGGCTTCATATAGGTATCCAAAAATGTAGTAAGCATGGATGGGTCCATTTCTTCAGACTGCTTATGCTGACTCCCGGAGGTAGAAGCCTCATCAAAGCTTTTCTTTGCTTCCATGAATGTTTCCTTTGTGCACTCCAAATCAAAGCCAACCTCTTTTTTCTGGAGATTTGCGGACCCATTCACCTTCCTCAGGACACTTTCCCTTATCTTCACTAGTTTTCATTCCACATTGTAGCACAATATTCACATTGGGGTCCTCTTCACAGGGTTTAACCCTCATCATCTGCAGGTTCTGTGTAGGCTGTTAAGGTTGTGTCCCCTTTTTGTGCATCTTAGCTATTAGTACAAGGTAGTCTTCTATCACGTGGTCAAACTGGGTACAGTATCGGCACAATAGGCGCATCGGGTTCGTGCATTCTCATGCGTATTGTCTTGGACCTCCACAATTGTAGCAAATAACCTGCCCCCAACCTCTCGCAGGTCCTCCACTACCTTGGCTTCATCTGCGCCCTAGATATCCTCCTCACAATCCCCCAACGCCTTGATCCAAAGGCTAAGCTTCTGTTTGCATTAGATATGTGGGTGTTCTTTCCATCATTAACTCATAACTATAGTAATTGCACTCATCATGACCTACTGATTGGAAGAAGTTGCAGAAGAGATGTTGCGGTGTCTGACAAATATCTGCTACCTGACAAATGTCACACCACAGCGTGGGCCCTGCACTTGGCCTTGCTCGAGCTTCCGGCCTCAGAGGCATCGGCCCTCCTCCTACAACATAATTTTCACTGATAGGGTAATGATCTTTATCATGTCCTTGACTCTTACACTTCAAACACCAAATGTCTTTGCACACCTTTGGCCAAGCCGCTCTATCCTTCTTCAGACTTTGGAATTCTAGGCAAAGGTTCTGTAACTCCGCGTGAAACTACTAAACTCCTAAAGCAACATCTTGAATTGGTGTCTCGTGTAATCTCATCCCAATCTCTAGGGCCTCCGCCTTTGTCCCAATCTTTTGCTGTGACAAAGCGACCCTTATATGTGGCAAGAGTGAAGCCACAAACCATTCACAGTGCTACCCATCTATAAGTTTCATGTTAACTTTGCAGATCTTGCACTTCAATCTTTGATCTAGCTCCCATAGTGTTTCTCCAAGCTTCATCATGATCTCCTTGAATCAAATGATCGATTGTGCTTCAGACTTGGGCCTACTGAATTCCTTATTTAACGCAGTCTGAATGTCTACCAATTCAGCCATCGGGTTATCAGTGCAGTATTTAATGTACCATGTTAGCGCGTGTTCCTGTAAAGCAGTGACCAACATAGCTTTCTTCATCTAATCATCTGTAATTCCCTGGGCTTCCCACACAACCTTCGCAACAAACCAAAACTGGTCCAAGTCCTCATTCCCCAAGCCCTTGAAAACGGGAAATTTTACTGAATTCACCATATTGAATGGTGGTGGAGGTGGTGGCAGTGTGGGCGAAGGTGTGTGCGGTGGAGGTGAAGATGGAGATGGTGTGGGTGGATGGCGTATTCATGGGAATCCTCGCTTTATCAACTAGACAACGCTCTGCAGAGAAGCCCATGCTGCTTCTTCGTTGTCACTCAGAGGAGGCTAAATCAGTGGGCTATATTCAAGTCTTGTTCCCTTTCTATCCTTGAAAAAATTTTCCACTTCACGTAGCTCTAAACATCAAGGTAATTGCATAACCCGCTTTTCACACAAGAGAATTTTAATCCAAGTATTCAAAGACCTTAAATACTTACCTCGCGGTCCTTTGAAGAAGCGTCGCTCTGCTTCACTGTGGCTAACCGAGGTGTCGACCGTGAACTCTATCACAAATCCTCCTATGATCCAATCAAGCCAGTGATTGAAATCGCGTGCGATCTTATCTTCAGAAGTTTCTAATCTCTACACTAACTTCAGGGTCCACACTATCATACCATCAAGCCTCCACCTTCCTTGGCCGTCTTCCAATTTAGTGATCCACTCGTATAATTCGACCAGGAAGGAACATAAGAAAATTTCATGTATCTTTATGTACAGATGCCTGTCCAAACACTATTCTTTCATCAATCATGGGTTCCTATTCTCTTGCGTCATGAATTCGTGGATCTTTCTATCCAACCAATCTTCAATTTCCTTCTTACTTGGATTCTAGTGATGTGACATCACACATCTCTTTATGCAAAACCCTGTCCTGACAACAGAACCATTTGTTGGCTTAGGGGGGTCCTGACCTAGGTTCAATGTTAAGTTAGCTAAGCAAATCCCTACGCTACTGGCCCTTTTGACATCAATCCATTCAGCGCATATTGAAGTCTCACTCGAAGTAGTATGGGGGGATGCTGGAACCAAGTTTTCGTACCTAGAGATGGTTATGATGTCGTTTTGTACCCTAGTTCTACCTTCGTGTAGTTCAAGAAGCCCTCGAGGCTTATCAATATAACTTCCTCTTACCTGCCTATAGACCTTCGTGAAGGTCTACAACTGTCTTTTGTAGACCTTAAACATGTGAATCAACCACTTACACGCCTTTGTAATCACTCCTAAGTCTGTTATTATCCAAATCGGCTTAAGTGTCTGATATCTCTAGCATGCATTAAGATATTCTTTGCGTAAGAAGATATTATTACTTGCATTCATATAATAATGTAAAACATACAGATTTGCGCATCAATATAGCATTAAATCATAAAAGCAATATTCATCATAAAATAAATGCATTCATTCATAACACAGGTATTTCTAGAGTAATCTTCTTTATTAATGCTTCAGATCTTCTTACAGGCTCAAACTACCCTGCGCACTCAGCTGCAGAGGTCTGCGCACTCAACTGCGGACTTCTACCCTAGGCCTCTGTGCACACAGCTACAAAGCCTTTCTTCTACTCTAAGACCCTTCTCTCTTTCTGCTAATGACCCATTACATTTGTCTTCATCAATGACTGAACTACCTTAGACTCTTCTAAGAATCTCCTTTTTATACAATCCCATGGTCCGCGGACCATGTGTAGATCTTCTAAAGCTGACACAACTTACATAAACAGAAGGATAAAACCCTTTATGAAAATTTACATATATGCACTCCACGACCACAAATTGCGGAGACTTTACACTTTACATACAAAAACTTGGGCTTTCTGCCCCAAAACTTGGGCTTTTAGCCCCAAAATTGACCTTAGGGGACCCTGTCCCAACACTGGATCCACCTGAATCAAACATCAAACCTATAGGACACCTTTCATCATATTTTTAGACTGTACCCACTTTCATCTTTAAGCTCAAACCAAGTAATAATTCTGAAATCAATCGTTGAATCAAATCATCCAATCATTGAACCAACTCAATTATCAAATCAATCACCAAATCTTAGTAAACCAATGCAACTAGATCAAACCAATTCATACCAGATCATATCAATGCACAACCACTCATAAGTATACTAGACCATATATGGAAACCAAATGTTGTCACTGTAAACCATGATAAAACACATGTCAGAATGTATACGCTACTTCTATGAAGAACACCCTTCGATGTATGCATTTCTTCCATACAAAGCCTATATACAGGTCACAAAACACTAAACACTGAATCATCAATCACTCAACCATACTTAGATCACTCCATTAGTCACAGATCAATACAAATTACTAAACCAAACATAGATCATCATATTGTAGCATCATTATCAATCAATATACCATTCAACCCATTCAATATTGTCAGATATAGATCATCACATCAGAGACATCATCTACATACAAAAACAATCAAAACAAAATTGATTAAATGTCATCAACAAGTCATATTGCAAAACATAACATATTTACACAGCTTTCATAAAACACATCAGCATATGTACACACTTTCCACTCACAACACCCATGTACAGATATGCACAAACTGAAAAAACTTCACAGAATATATACGCAACTACCCAAAACTAGATCTTCATATGTACACGACTAACCTAAGTAAAAATGGTGTATAGCTTTGAGATCACTGAATTATGCTTTCATTGCACAATACAACATCTCCCAAACCCAAATCTCGACATACCATCATGTTGAAGCCTCGAAAATCATTGCTACAACATGGGGGAAAACCACCTGGTCCGGACCTTGGTTGGCAGCTCCTTTTCCATTTGGTGTAGTGGCTCTGACTGGGGATAATGGGACTAGTTTCCCAAAAAGAGATTTTGGTAGTGTTGATGGGGTGATATATGATGTAATGGGGGAATGATTTAACTAAGTGTAATCTAATCTAAACTATTAATCACATGCATATATCCTAGTTTTAAACACTATCTAACTATAACTATACCCGGGAATAAAAGCAAGATATGCGATCTACAATAATGTCCTATAGCAATTGGTAATAAAGATTATTCAATTGCAATAAGAGATGAAATCATTTTAACAATAATCATTTTGGATAAATAGTTAGCCAAAACGATTATGAGAGATATATCACATATAGAATCATTCATGTATTCAACAGGAAATTAAAGCCAACACCATAGAAAAGTGAAATAATGCTAACTGAAATTCAAACTTTCATACATAAAGCAATTGAAGAAAAATTATTGCCTGATACATAAATAAAACAAAATCACAAGATAAAAGTACCATTTGTAATAATTTCTGCTCATGTGTTTCAGCAATATTGATCTAATTCCAACCATTCCAACATCATCTAAGAGTGCAAAAGTGCAATTTCAATAGAACATGCCAGATATAAAAGAAAATAGATCTTGTTCCATTCATTCTACCAGAACCTCCTCAAAGGCACAAAAGTGCATGTTTTGAAGAATGTTTCTCATAAAATTTCTGGACCCTTCTCTATATTCGTGAGAGGAGTTTAAATACTAAAAATGTAGGTCCTAAAATAGATTATTACAAAAATAGCTAAGGAGGTTTAAAAACACTTCCTCAGATTATGCGATTTGAAACTAAAATAGAAATAAAACAAGGTGACTAACTCTTTTGCATTAGATCCTTAAGTGTGGAAGTGTTTAGGCAATGTAGGGTCATCCATTGGCTATATGGCTTGACTAAGAATTGCAAGTATGCTTCCTAGTTCAGCTTGCTCGTTTGTCTGATCACCTCCTCCCTTTCTTTTTTTGCTTGTCTCCATTGCTGCTCCAGTTGATTGGCATTTGGAAGAAATCCTAGTATAGATTCAACAACCAGGTTGGCGCCATGTAGATTTTCATTAATGGCTTCAATGATGTTGTTTGCTGCTGTTGCCGTGACCACTGTTGTCATTTCTGCTTGCTTGAGATGAGAATCCCAGTTTGCAAATAGAATTTATTTATGTGACTCCTCCAGTTTTGGAAAATCAACATTTCTCCCATCTTCTGATTCTTTCTAGGTGATAAAGTCAGAAATACTTTTATGGATTTCTTCATAATTAAGCCTCATGTTGATGTCTTGGCTTGTTAGCTTATCACTGATCTCATAGTAAGTATTTACTTGCAAGATTTCTTGGCACATAAGTTCCTTTTGTTGCATTAGTCGGGCATTAAGCCTGAATGCTTCTTTTACGAACTGATCAATTTGTGGAGTGTCTTTATACTTCTCTACAATAGCTTGAATCCACAAGCCCTTTTATGCTAGGCTGGCTTGATCTTGCATTTGCATCTGTTCAAACTACTGCTGTAGTTTGGCAATTTGTAACTTTGCTTGTTGGTTACATTTTTCTTGCTCTAATTGTTGTTCTAACAATAGGATCTTTTTTTCTTTTTCTCTTAGTAGCATTTGAACCTCGGTTTCTTTATCAATAGTTGCTGTAGCATAGGCTCCTGCAAATTACAATAGTCTCGTAAGGTCCTCAGATGGTTCCATGGGAAAATCTCTCCAAACAATATCCATTGGTTCATTGTCGGGAGTGGTGATAGCTGAAACATCCAACTTTCTTTTCTTCCTCTGCCTTTTGATGAAAACTTTATGGGTAGGGCTATAAAACACATCTAAGGGAGGAATTTCCTCGACTCTTAAAACAATTTTAGAAGTAGGGGTCGTAGGAATGAGCTCTACATCTTGAGTACTTACAATTTTCTCCACTGTAACCTCTTGGGATGATCTGCGCTGTGGAGTTTGTACTTCATATGTTTGTTCTTTTGTATGGATCTTTTTATTAAAATGCTCCCATTCTTTTTCTAAATCAACAACTGGAGGTTTTGCCGACTGGGTGGAGGTAGAGTGAATTTCAAACTCTTTCTTCGCCGAGGTTTGCTCGACTACTTTTTCTGTAGTTCCAGCTGTCTCTCTCTCATACTCTTTTTTTTTACTACCCCCATTCGGGGATTGTTGCTCTGAGTGTTGTGACTCATGGGTAGACTTCTCCTGGGACTTTTCTCCAGAATTATCTTTAGAATTTTCTTTGGAGCTTTCCTCTAAGCTTACACTGGGAGTTGGCTCCCTTATTGGTTCAATCTATAGCAGGTCCAATGGGACATGTAATAATCTCCTCTCTATATTTGTGGAAGGACTTAAGATCATCTGGGGAAAAAAGTAGTGAAGCCATATGCTTTACTACCGAAAATGTCTCTTTTTGTAGGAAGAGGTCATCGAATGCATCTTCCTCATGGGTGAATATTTTCAGTTTCACCACAGTAGTGAAGTATTTTGCGGTGCCATTTGGGTCACACTGTCTTCCTGGAAATGTAGCCAATTTCAGAGATTTCATAATCTCTACTTCCTTGCATGCATGTCCAAAATCGTCCAGTGAAAATGCACCACATTGCAATGCAAACGTAGGCCAAATGTCCTTTTTTTGTTCCTTCAATCCTTTGCTCAACCCACCTTCTCCTACTGTTTGGTAGGTTATCTCCCAAGCCATTAACTTATCAGGGACATAGTATGGGAGGATATGCGGTGAAGCAATGCTCCCAAATACTCTGATATATGTAAATGTATCCTCCCCAAAGCATCTGGCTACAGGTAGGATATCTACTTTAGCTTCTTTAGAAAATCTAGGGGCATTCCTGTTGTAGACCTGTTTATGAATAGGCATCATAACCCCTTGACAAATTCTGTAAAAGTGGGGGTGAAACTGAGACTCCCACATATTCTTATGATATATATGGATTGGAAGTGGGCCTTTCATAGTCCACTTCCATCCCATGATAGGAAATTTGGAACCAAAACATATAGCATCCATTATATAGGCACTCATGAAAAATGGAGGGTAAACCCTAGAAGAGATACTCCTCTTTCTCCTATACTCTATTATGGCTTTTGCCAAATTATCAGACAAAATTTGGGCCCAATTCATTATTATTGCGTTTAAGGCTGCATCTATTAATGGCAACCATTCTGGGGGAAATTTGGTACTATCAAGCTTGTTGAACATTCTACATAACGTGGCTACTACTAAACTATGAGGGGGAGCTATGAATGTTGTAGAATACATACCTGATTTATCCTTTTTTATCTTGCCTTCATTTTTCATCTAGGTTCGTGTAACGTCTATTGGGTCTTCATTCTCGTGAGCAAATTTCTTGATGAACTATTTGTTGTAGAACACCTATGGCTCTAGAAGATTGTACATAAGTCGTAGGTTGTCTGGTGAAAAAGATCCCATAACCTCCTGCCTACTATTCTTAAATTCTCTGTCTGAGACATCCACCTAATAAATTATCCACTTGACCATATTTGTATATGGAATTATCTTTGGTCTCGCAGCTATGTGGTGCAGAAATGAGCACACTGTCTTGAAGATGGAGGCATTTGAGGAAGCATGACCATCGGTTGTGGCCTTTGTTACTAGATGTTGCTCTTTTTCTAATAAATCATACATGGTTTCCCACGTAGAAGTTCCTCTATCTCTGCTGCATGTAGTATCAGAGAATAAAGGAGTCATTTCTGATTTCTTAGACGCAGCTACCTTGCCCCTCTTTGCCATTGCTCCCAACGATTCTTTCTGTGGATTTTTCCTAAAAATGGAGCAAAACAGAAGCTATCAAATATATAGAGATAAGAATGAACCTATGAATGAATTATGCAGATAACTTTGAAAAGGTGACAAGAAATGAGTTTTTATTTGAACGCAGGTGAGAACATATCATATCACGTTGAACTGTCTTTAAAACATAAATGCTATTAACCCATACTAAATGCCCACTAATGGTTCCTTATCCCAGCTTTTTTTATTATTAATGCTCTGCATCGTAAGTCGGGGAAGAACTTTTTAGGGTGGCGAGCCTTTAAATTGCGAAAATGCTGATTTTGTGATTGCGATGCAATATTGCAAATCGCATTATTGCATTGTGATTATTGCACTTTCTTTAATGTTTCTTTAGTTTCTGCGGGATGCGAAATGTGGGCCACTCATTATCAGTTTCAAAGCATAACTTATTTGTTAGGATTTTCTATGTAAATCCCTTTTTCCTTAAGCAGTGGACTTGAGTGCTTGTTTATAACATATTTCGGAATTGGGTCCGCGTCTTCAATCACATTTCGCAATCTCACATGATGATAAGGTTTCAGGCTCCTCTTAAGTGTTCTTAATTAAATGTGATAAGGGAGATTGTTTCATCAAAATCTCTCATATCGCATGGTTTAAGATACTTTGTTAAGGCGCGCTCCTTGTGAGTGGTGATTTGCGATGCAGGCCTTATTTTAATAAGAAATGCTTTAGAACTTAGTTCATATGGGAAACCTAATAGTTTCAAGGTTTTGGCATGGTGTTCTTTTTTTATTGCTTTTTGCTAGTTTTGGTGGATAACAAGGCTTTTGACATGCTTGATCGTGTGATATGTGAAAAGGCGAAGATTTGCTAGCTTTTTCAAAAGGTTTTATCTTGATATCTTGCTTTATTCCAAAAATTAACAAGAAAAATGCCTAAATGCTAAACTTATTTTTGGAAGGATTTTTTAAAGGGTCCCTATTTATTAATATAATATTGACTATCACTATTAATAAATGGGGGTTGTTGAATAGCACAAAAATTGGCGATTCACTTGGAAGAACTAGTTATCTCTGACAGTTTTTTGAAATTTCTAAAAACTTCCAAAATAAAGGTAATTTTAGAAAATAAAAATTACATGAAATATAAGATAAGAAATATTTCTCTGAATAATAAAACAACATTTACTTAACTATCACCCTTTTGATCATCCTCTTTAATATGAAAGTTTCTTTTTCTACATCAGTCATTACTTGGTTTTAAAGATAAAAACGGGGGGACTCTCACAGATCAACTTTTTGGTATACTCAGTTGCCATAGGTAGAGCCTCTATTACTAGCAGGCATCCATAGCCTTGACAAGGTTACATTTTAACCAGTAATGATTTTGTAACCCTTCTAGATAATAATGCAATCCTTAAAGATAAGTTCATATTTATATACTTGGTTTTCTAAATAATTTTCTTTTCTTTAAAGTTTTCATTTTACTCCTCAAAGGTCATTGTCTTGGTTTGGTGACCAAAATTGACAATTCCATTCACTGGTTGTAACTTGGCTAAATAAGCTGGCTCTTGATGAGACCCCTTGTATTTTGATTGATGGAATCTCAAGTCATTACCCTATTTTGATATGCAGTATTGGTAATGTCAGCTAGTTATTTCCCTATGATCATGGTAAGCTGGCTCTTGATGAGACCTCTTATCCTTTAAGTTTAAGCATATTTTAGAATTACACTCTGAGGATGAAAGATTACTAGATGGGGAGAATCATTGAATTCTTAAGAGTTTCCAGATGACAATTGTAGAGTTGAAGATGCTTTTTTGTAGAGAGACTTTACATTTTGGAAGATACTTTTCTTGACTGATGGTAGAGCAAAGGTTTCCTTATAAATTTGAGTTTTAGAAAAAGACAAATAATTTTGGCAGAGAACAAGCAATCTCAGAGCAATGAAATTTAACTCATGTTCAAATGTGAAAATCATCTTCTTAACCATCTTTACTTATCCAAGAAAAAAGTCAAAATATAAAAGAGACTATTATTTGTAAAGCCAAAAGTAAATGCTACTAAAATTTTTATTTTCCTAAAAAGTAAAGACAATAATCTACAAGGAATAGAAGAGGTGATCTTCTATGAAAAATATTTCTTAAGAATTTGCCCATTAACAGGTAGAGATTCTCTCTTGCCTGATAAATCTTGTAATAAAAAGGTTGATGGGCCTATGTGTTCCACAATCTAAAACGGGCCAAGCCACATTCGTTGGAACTTGGTATGATTACCTTTTTCCTTGTGTGCTTTGTCCCATTTTAATACCAGGTCTCTGAGTTGAAAGGATTTTGTACTTACAAAATTAGCATTAAATGAATCTTTGACTAATTGTTGATGATGTGCATGTGTACTTTTGGCCATTTCGCTTTCTTCTTCAAGCTTAAGGATTTGTGATTGTATCACTTGCATAGAAGAGGAAGGAGTTTCTTCAATAAATTTAACTAGGGCTAGTTAGGGAATATCTACGTTTGTTGGGAGGAAAAGTTATTTCCCATAGACCAAATTAAAAGGAGAAGTGCCTATGGAGGCCTTCTGTGTTATTCGATATGCCCAAAGAGAAAATATTAAAAACTTATGCCAATTTTTCTGACTTTGATCAACGGTTCATTTAATAATTTTTATGATATTTTTGTTTGTAGATCCGGCTAAGCCATTTCCCTGAGGATAATAGTTAGTAGAGTATTTAAGTTTAAAACCTCTTTTAAGAGAAAATTCTATCATAACATTGCCTAAAAAATAAGATGCATTATCAAACATAAGGGCAGAGGGTAGACCAAATCTGGTAATAATAAACTAATCGATAAATTCAATGACGTTCTCAGAATTGGTTACCTTAAGAAGAATTTCTTCCACCCATTTTGTGAAATAATCAGTTGCTATAAGAATGTATCCATGCTGCTTAGAGGAGTGAGGAATGATCTACCCTATTATGTCCAGTCCCCGTTGTTCAAATGGGTGTTCAATGTTGACTGGTTGCAATGGTAATGCAGGTTTCCTCTGTCTTCTAGCAACTATTTGACAAACTTTACATTTCCTTACATAACTGTGTGCATCCTTGAATAAGGTTGGACAATAATATCCAACATGCAGGATTTTATGTGCGATTATATCCCCTCCAAAATTTCCACCAGTTGGCCCATCATAGAGTTCTTGCAAAAAATTTTCTGCCTAATATTTTCAAGATGTCTAAGCAAAAACAGAGTCATAATTTATTCTAAATAACACATTATTGATGATTTGGTATTGTCTAGCTTTGAGCCTCAAAGCCCTCTTTCTTTGGTAATTTAGTTGTGGAGGCACATACCCTTTTCTTAAATAAAAATTGATATCAGCATATCTAGATTCAGTGTCATTAAGGCTTACCTCGTATACTTGTATATCGTTACCTGAATCTTGTAGTGCTGGTAAGTTGGATGCTCCTACTAAAATTCTGCAAAAACCTTGACCTTTTACAATTTTAGCTGGTCTGATTTCAATGTCATATTCTTGCAGTGTTGTTACCCAATTTTCTCTCTTTTCACCTACATCCCTTTGTATTAACAAATTTCTCACTGCTGAGAATGGTACTACTACCTTTGTGTGGGTTTTGAGGAGGAAGGGTCTAAAATGCTTTATGGATTTGAAAACAACAAAGGCTTGTTTTTCAACATCTGAATAATTCAATTCAACCCCCTGTAAATTGGAGCTAAAGAAAGAAATTGGTGCTTTGGCTTTATCATCATTGACCTGTGTTAATATAGCTGCATATGATTTCTCGGAAGCAAAAGTATATAAAATGAAATGATTAGAAAAATTCAGAGTTGCCAAAGAGGGAGCATTTATGATCGCTTGTTTAATCAAATTAAAGGCTTCATGCTCTGTGTGTCCCCATTTAAAAAGAGAATTTTTCTTAATCATGGATTGAAGAGGTAAAACAACTCATGAAAATTCAGAATTTGTCTGCCCTAGGAAAGATTGCATAGACTTTTTGTTATGAGGTAAAGGAATTTTAGAAATTTCTCTTATTCTATCATGGTCAATGTGAATCCGTTCTTTGGATACAATGAACCCAAGGATTTTTCCTTCACTTAACACAAAGAAAGATTTCTTGGGTTTAAGAGAAATTCCGTACTTTTGAAAATGTTCAAATATTTGTTTTTAATCTCTCAGATGATTACTGCATTTTTTGGAGTATACAGTGATGTCATCTAAATAGATTACCACTGACTTGTTTAACAAACCTTTGAAAGCTATATCCATGGCTCTTTTGAATGTTGCACTAACATTGATTAATCCAAATGGAATCTTTTGATAGGCCTAGGTGCCCCATTTGGTTATAAATTTAGTTTTTAGCCGGTCATCTAGATGTACTAGAATCTGGTTATAACTTGAAAACCCATCCAGGAAAGACATTAGTTCTGAGCTTGCAACTGATTGCAATATCTATTCCATAGGAGGCAACAAAAAGTTTTCCTTTTGACAATATTTATTGAGATTGCGGAAGTCTATACATATTCGAATATCACCATTCTTTTTTTTAACTGGGACAAGGTTAGAGACCCACCTGGAATGCTTGACTGTGAAAATAATCTTGGCTTTCAGCAGTTTATTCAATTTAGACTTAATCTAATTTTCTAAATTGGGATGAATCATTCTAAATTTCTGCTGCACAGGTTTTTCATCAGATGTCATGGGGATGGTATGTTGAATTATAGAAGTGTCGTATGTTTTAAGATCTTCATAGTTCCAAGCAAAGACATTCTTATATTTCTTCAACAATTGTATAAAATCTGATTTTTCATCTGATGTAAGTCCAAAACCTAGATTGATATTTTGAGGTTTAAGGTCAGTTCCGAGATTAACCAATTCAAACCTCAGAGTTGAACTCTGAAGTTTTGAGTTGGTCGGTCTTTTGAATCTGTCCTTAAGGTCATATAAGTCTTCCAGCTTAACAACAGACTTAGGTATAACATTCATTGTTGCGTCTTGCTTAAGCTGGCCGTCATGTTGATCTTCATCAATTATCTGGTCATCATAAGAACCTTCTGATGTCAAAAAGCTTATGATATCCGGATCGTTATTAAAGACTCACCAATTGGTGACATTGTCGGGAATAGAAGGCCTAAAAGTCAATTCAATAGAAAATTGATCAAGAATGTAATCTCCTTGTGGAATGACCTTGGAGGCCACATTAGCCAAAAGGTCGGTGCTTGCGTTTTGGAGTCTGGGGATAGGGGAAATATTAAATGTTGTAAAGTGAGAAGTGAGGTCTTGGACTAATGATTGATAATGTCTCAAATGTCCAGACAAATAGTGTATAGTATTTCTTACTTGTTTTATCACAATTTTTGAATCCCCAAACACTTGTAGGTATTTGATATTAAGGCCGATGGCTTTATACAGGCCTTGAACTAACGCTTCATATTCAACAGTGTTGTTTGTGCAATCAAATTCAAGTCTACATGCTAACATAGTTTTTTCCCCTTCTGGGCTAACTAATATGCATCCTTCTCCTGCTCCATCATTGGATTTAGATCCATCAAAAAATAATTTCCAAAATAAAGAGCTAACTATAGGTTTATCTACAAAATTTATACACTTAGAAGTATCTGTTTGAGAAAAGTTTTCAACTTGCGATACAACAGAATTTTCCAAGAAAGGTGAAGTATTTGCATTGAAATTTCCTAGAAATGATTCGACTGAGTAGTTTCTGATGATATTGCTACTATACGCGACTGGTTCATTCTCTCCTTCTAATTCTGTAACAATATACTTTTGATGCTTTTCGCGATCAACCCTTATTTGATTTGGCTTGCCATTATAGGGAAGCCACATGTGAGACCAATCAGTTGCAAAATAACCATGGAGCTTCTTTGACCAATCTCTACTAAGGATTAAGCCATAGAACTCGGGAATATCAGCTACAAGAATGTTAATGACTTGACATACTTTAGGGTTCGATGAAAGTCTAATGGTAACTTGATTAAGTTCCCCTATTACTTTGACTTGGGATCGGTCTAACTGCACAATGCACATAGCGGATTTTTGAGGTTGAACATTCAATTTCGTGCAAACTGTTCTTGGTAAAATATTAGATGAAGCTCCAGAGTCAACTAAATAGTTGTGTATATTTTTGTTGAAAATTTCGAAAGTCAACAAAAATTTAGGAGTATGGGATTTAGATCTTCCTCTGATTAGAGTGATATCGGTAGGATCGATTCTATCTAGTGAAGTACTAGGGGGCCTTCCCATTTCTTGGGCAGCTTGTGAGAGTACGACGGTAGGAAGAGGCGAAGTAGGGACTGCTTTGAGTTCTTTGAGTAGCAGCTTTTGTTGATGTTTCAACTTGCTAAGCTCATGAAAAGTAATGTTTGCCCTAGTCTTTTTCATATCATCCACAATGTTGTATTACATTTCATTAGATAATATCGAAGTCTTGGCTGGAGGTGAAGAATTTGATTGAAGATGAGTAGTTTGGGTAGATTTGGATGGAGACTTCTTACCTTCTATTTTATCCTTGGGAGCCGGAGTTGATACCTTCTGCTTTGGATTTGTTTGAGGTGAATCAATAGAGCCTCTACTTCAGGTTGCAATAGGCAGGGCTTCTTGTGTTTCTTCATTGGGAAGGATAAAATTCCACATCCCTTGTAACTCAACCACTTCCTCATCATCTGTTTGTTCTTCAGTTGTTGAGACTTCATCTTCCTCTCCATCCGATTCAACATTTGATATAGCATTTGGAGGCTTAGGGTCAATAGGGGAATTCCTTTTATATGGTCTGAAATATTTCTTTGAGGAAGTCTCTGCTACTTGTTTCTTGATATCAACCATTTCATTAGACATGGTTTTGAAGACTTTTTGTAAACCTTCAAGATCAAAAGGATCTTTAGGTGCTTTTTTCTTGGATTCATCCCTAAAAGTCACTTTCTTGGATTTTCGTTCTTCTAAAGCATTCTTCTTATCTAAGGCTAAAATTCATTTTTCTACAACTATTGCTTCTTTCATGTTTTCTGCCAAAGTTGGTTTGGCAGCCCTATCAACGAAAATAGCTGTGTTTGAAGGGAGAGCAGAAATGTACCACTCATTTTGGACTTCATCGTTGGGCTTGGATTCCACTGGTATTTTATTTAATAATTTATTAAAGTGAGAGTTGAAGTCTTTAATTGGTTCCTTAGGTTTGGCTTTCAAATTGGAGAGATCATTGATTAGGGTAGCCGTGGATCTATCATCTCCAAATTTGGTTAGGAACTGGTCTTGAAAGGCATCCCAACTATTTATAGAACCTGATGGTAATGAGAAGTGCCATGATCCTATTGATCCTTGTAAAGTATAACAAAATAATCTTACAACTGCATCTTCTTCTACTACTGTATTTAAATTAATAGACAACATAAAATTGTTGATATGTTCCTCAACTATTAGGCCATTATCAGGATTGAACCTTGGTAGCCATTTTTTGGGATGAGCTGATAATGGATGTAAAGGTCCTTCCTGTTATAGACATATTTGGGCACTGCAACCCCAATATTATATGTCGATAAACCAAGGGCTCTTTAACCCCTAAAAGTGTTGTTTCATACCCTAAAGGAACATGGTCAACTGATTTCATCATTCCCCAAAAGTTCCACCTAAAAAACCACTCAGAACTGGTCAAAACTGGACCATACTGATTGCCCCACTGTTAAGGTGTGATGCATACTAACTTCTACACTAGCCAAGTGCGATGCATACTAAAGAGGCCTTCTGTAGGGTGTGATGGGCGAGGATGGACAAATGTCCAAGATAGTTTGCTAAGTGGATGCTCATGGAATCTTCTAGAAACTTCTCCTATGACACTTGCCTCTCTAAATTCACCCAGGGATGAGTAAGAGATCCAAGAAATCTCCAAGTGGAACCAAGAACAACAAGTGGAATAACACTAATCAAAAACCCAGAGATGACTCACACCCTTGCAGACATTTATAAATGGATCCCTCATCTGAGAGATCTAGAAGCTGGAATTTTGTAATTTGTAAGGAAGTGCTGATAGTTTTTCTTTGAGAGAAAGCATTGTATTGTTGGGTGATCTTGCTTTTCATGAGGTGAAGAGGGATTTGATGCTGGGGGGATGATGTTGGATCAAACATCTGGGTTGCAATTCTCCCTTCTACTATTAATAAAGTTCTTTGAGTGTTCCTCCATACAATCGTGTATTTGTGAATGCTGTTGTTTATGAATGCAATTGTATGATCAATGTATTTATGATTCTGCATTGTTTATGATATAATAGATCGAGATGCTTTGATGGTGTTTTGTTACTTTGTCTCTACAGGTATTCATTGAGCGGAATAAGTAAGAGAAGAGGCACAATCTCTATCAAGGAAGAGAGAAATCAACCAAGGAGTCAAGCGGAAGATCCAAGTTGGTCTCTTTGCTCCTCTCTTATCTATCATACATAAAGGAATTCGCAAATTTCTTTGATTGTTTGTTTCTAGGATAGCTGCCAATCCTAGTAGGACTAGAAGATCAAAACGACACTAGTTTTACCGGAAACAAAATGACGACTCCACTGGGGACTGAATAGTTTGTTTGTTTTCTATTGATTGTTTGTTTTATAAACTGTAGATGGAGCCTGAAGATAGCCAGATAGCCTTCGAACCGCTTTTGCTCTGTAATTTCGAAGTAAATGAATGCTGCTTCAATCAATCTCTGGTTTACTTTATGATTTGAACATTTGACTTATAAACATCCTAGATGCCCTGTTGGTAGCTCAATAACCTCCCAAGATCATACCCCTGTACTTTGTTTTTTAGTGTTCATAATAGCTTAGCTTAACTCATTGAATTCAGTTGCAAATTTGAGCCAAAACCCACCTCAGCTGCGCTCCCTGGCCCATCACACTGTCTACCACTGGAAACCAGTATGCATCTCACTTCTCGAGTGTAGCAGGTGAGATGCATCCCTATTTATGTGAAGCACAGGTGCGATGACTAAGTAATCATATTTCTTTCCTTGAAATTTGGGTTTTTTTGTCCTTGTTTTCAGCTTTGTTCAATTGTTTTGTTGCTTATGAACAATATTTCATTGTTGAAGCCTCCTTGCTTTACATAGTTCAGCCTCCATTGATTAGGATTAGTAATTTTTTTTATGTATTTGTCCATCATTTGCAATCCTTAGTCGAAAAATTGCTTAAATCAAACTATCGTTTTGGTGCAAAAAAGTGTCGTAACTGTCATTTTGTATCAAAAGGAGAAGTGTCGTTGAGTCTTCCTTCCTTGAATAGTCGATTGAAATTTTTGCCATGTGTTTGATTTGATTTGTTGATATTTTGAAGTGTCAAAAGCATTCTCTATTCGAAATCAAAAAGTGTCGTTTAGTCTTCCTTTCATTTTGAAGAGAAATTGTCGAAATGTTGCTTTGAAGAAAATATTTTAGATCTATACTTAGTTTTCCTTTTTGGCATTTTTCACATTAAAGGGAATGAAAAACAAATACATGCATTTGCATTTGCATTTAGACTGTGTGCGAAAAATGATTTAGGAAAAGTGCATTTAGTGTGTGCTCTTTGCTCTTTGTTTGAAAGAATTGTAATCTTCTTTCCTTACTAGCTAGGATTTTCATTGCTAAAAATAAACAATGATTATTTATCATTTTAGATTGCATATTTAGGAATTTTACATATACATCACGTGGTGAACCATTGAAAGACAAACTTCTAAGCAAGATCAACTCTAAAATAAATTTCAATGAACTTAACAATGCTTTGGAACCTAACACAACACATCTAGAAGTCTAGGCTAGAGACGTGTTCCGGCGTCGTAAAATCTAGTAACTATCATTTTAATCGAAGGTTGGGTGGTTCCTCTTCTTTGATATGACAAGTGCTAGCACGGAATTGTGCTCCCCGTATCGTCAAGTATATATTAGGAGACCATAACAGGTTTATTTTCCTTGGATCTTGAAAGAATGGTCTACCCGTTCGCACCGTCTGGTGTCATCAACCTCTGGTGATCATGTTGGTAACACTCCATCAACTACTAATAGTAAAGTTCATGGACAGAAAGGAAAGGTCAAAGTTCCATATAGGTTATGTGAAGGTATACACCCCTTTCACCTTTGTCCCTATCTGGATGAAGCCAAAAGAGTGTTGGATAACCGTCCTGCACTAGTTGATGAACTGACTGACCAAAATCAATCGTCAATCGAAACCACTCTCTTTGAAAGTGAATCCTATGAGTCTATACCTGACCAAAATCAACAGGTCGAGGTAACAGTTGACCCGATTTCACCTTCATCTGATCGGACCTTTCTCGAAGAGAGTGAAAATGATACCACTCAAGTTCTTTTTGTCACCTCAGATTCAAATGAGCTTGGGGGTAGTCCACCTATTCCAACAAGACAGGAGGAAAATCCTCCAGTTCTAGTAACTCAAGGGGTTAATTCTCCCGTTTCTACGGTGCCCCCTCCAAGTAGTCTAGTTACTTCCTTCGATTGGAATCAACTGGCAGAATCCTGCCTTCCTTCTTATGTGCCTTTCTAATCATAGTACAAGTTTGTAATTTGATTATATTCGACACTATTATAGATGAAGGTGCATCAGTGAGTATCCTTTCCTCAATTTCTTGGCAAGTGTTCGGTTCACCACCGCTTGTGCTTGTTACATAGAATCTGTTGGGCTTTAACAAAGTAATCAGTCGACTGTTAGGGTTCCTTCCTCAGTTGCCTATCACTTTGGGAGGAAAAACGGTTTATTTGAACATGATGGTAGTCCCAGGACCTTTATATTACAATTTACTTCTTGGGTGTGACTATGTTTATTGCATGGGAGCTATTGTTTCAACACTCTTTCGAGTGATTTGTTTCCTGCATGAAGGCAAAATTGTCACCGTTGACTAGATTTCATTTCCCGGTCCAAATATAACTCCTAGTCAACCATCGTTCCTAAATAGTCCATTTATACCAATGGTATCATCCTCGCCATGGGTTAATTACGTGGTAACCTCTTCCATACCTACATCAACTGACGATCAATTCAGTGATGTTGTACATTATGTACTAGGGGCATTGGAACTAGATCTTTCCTTCATGACCCCTTATGAGCTGTGATCAAAGGTCGTCTGAGCAGAGTTCCTTGTCTTGTGTCAAGCTCGCTAAAAAATGAAACAAGGCTGAGCAAAGTTCCAAGTCAAGTCTTTCACTTGATCTTGTAAAGGAACCTTCATTCCATCCACCTAATTACCGCGAGTAGTCCAGTGAATGTAACGAAGCTTAGGGGGCATGCACCCTTGTCCATTTGGCGGATGAACCCAGCTGAAAAGATAGGTTTCCCTGTAGGTTATGTGATTGGTTTGAAACACCATTCACTTTTGTCTGCGCTACAGATGAAGCCAAGGAAGTGTTTTGTCTATTTTGTGGACGAAACCATCCTACCATATGAATTTCCCTGTAAGTTAAGTGATTGGTCTGACACACCACTCACCTTTGTCTAATTGGCAGACAAAGCCAAGGAAGTGTTTTTGTCTAACCGCTGACAAAAACAATCCTGCTTAACTACAGTGATTCCCATATGGTTACTGGAGACTCTCCTTTTCTCGATGCCTGGGGGCATGCAAACCTTTTTATGCAAGCGAAAAATGACCAATTTCATTTTTTAGCTTTTTAGATTTTTTAGCTTTTAGGGTTAGGTGATTGGTCTGATCTACCATTCACCTTTGTCCATTCTGTGGATGAAGCAAAGGAGGGGTTTTGTCTAAACAAGCTGATGAAACCATCCTATCTAACCTCAGCAGTTCCTTAGCTTTAATAGTTTTTTTAGCTTTGTAGTTTGGTCGTTTCTAGCCTACATAAAAAGGAAACTGAGCATACTTTCCGCAAGGTTCGAGCTTGTTAAAAAATGAACCCACACTCTCATGAGCAATGTTATCTTATGGTTCAAGCTCATTAAAAAATAAACCTACCAGCTAAGCATATGTTCCCCCAGAGTTCAATCTCGTTAAAAAATGAACCCACCTTTGGTAAATAACCCTTGTGATAGCAATTATATCAACCTTTTGAACCTTGGTTGTGTTCCCTCCATCACCTCCATCCATTTGGCTGATCATACGCTTCCACTTGATTGTTTACCATTTTGAGGAACAATTGCGATGAGTGGTCTTGTTAGCCACCCTCTTCACATCACCATGTTTTGAGAAGTTCCAAGATTACCCAGAACCAGTTGCTACCCCGGATACCACTCGTTCCTCAAAAAATGAGTCCACTTTAAACCCTTTTCAAACTCGTTAAATATGAAAAGATTGTCGAGCAATTGGCCTCTCTAGCTTGCTAAAGTGATTGGAAGCACCATCCCTCCTGTGTATTTTAAACTTTTCAGACCTGAGGGATTATCTCATGAAAAAGTTTGAGTGCTTGTATTTTTCGGCTCGCTAAAGTGATCGGAAAAGTCATCCCTTTTGTATTATTTTAATCTTTTTCAGACTTAAGGGGTTATGATACGAAAAAGAACTATTGGAGTTTTCTTTTCGTCCCTTTTCAAACTCTCTAAACATGAAAAGGACCAAGTTGTCTTTGTCGTTAAACTTGTCAAAACAATAGTGACAAACTTGTCCACCTAGACAAGAATGAGTTTCACTGCTGCTAGACTCAAACATAGCAACAGGTTTACCTGAAGGGAAAATTATAGAACAAGCATATGTTATCCTCCTCAAGATTGACAAAAATAAAAAGGTATTGGTCAGCAATTATTGGGAAAAAGGGAAGAAAACTTGAATAATTTTATGGTAGCAAGTCGCTCTTGAACATGACACTTTCACTCCATCACCATGATTGAGTCGAGTTGGGATATTCCGTTCATCGGTCATATCACCATTGGTCCTCCATACCATGCATCTTTTGGGGTTAACGCTACCAATCCATCTCAGTGTCGCCGATATTTTTAAGAGAAGTCATTAAGAGAATTCACCATCCAATCAATGCCTCATCCACTGCAAAACCTTCACCCTCTATTTTTCATGATTGCCATTCCCGAACCTTGTATCATCAGATTGTTTTCACCTCCAGAAAATCATTTGCTCTGTGTCATGTCGTAGATGTGGGATACATTAAGGCCCTCCTCTGACGGGTCACTTCTTGTCGACATCAGCTCATTATCCAAGAAGTTGACTTAGAAACAACCATTTTAGTACTTTGAAGCCTTCATGCCTCAATGGCAAGTTTCTCACTTCCGGCGACAGGTTTACATCAATGGCCTTCAATCAAAAGATTTTGCATGGTGTTTAACATCAGATTGTATATTCACACCACCTGAATTGTACTGTAATACCTTGAGGGTCATTATCATTATCAGTGATTCCTCTCGTGCCTGTTAACATCTTACATTATTGGCTGGTAATTAGGAAATGTCTTTCCATGTTCGACTTCAGGAAATCTTTTCACATGGATTGACTTGTACATTAGGTGAAGATTGAACGAGTTTTGAAGGCCCCGGATCTAGTTTCATCCATCTGGGTTGTGATATATTCAGGAACATAAAGACATCAAGTGTACACAGAAGCTACATAGATAGTCATCTAAGCCAGGGAAGATGACTCTTCATGTGAAGAATCACCAGTCTGCAACAACAGACGATTGTCTGTCCTATGTACATGAAAATGAATTTATAAAGCTGAGCATGGGAATGCCCGCCTCAGCTAGATCATGAAAATAATATGATGATGATGTATTGTATTGTATCTTATACAGGTCACCTTCCAGTTCAAATACCTCGGATCCTCATGATAAAGCATTTCACCCAACATCAAAAGATTTACGACTTCATGCTTTAGGGGGCAACTGTTATAGACATATTTGGGTACTACAACCCCAATCTTATATGTCGATAAACCAAGGGCTCTTTAACCCATAAAAGTGTTGTTTCATACCCTAAAGGACCATGGTCAACTGATTACATCATTCCCCAAAAGTTCCACCTGGAAAACCACTCAGAACTGGCCAAAACTGGACCATACTGACTACCCCACTGTCAAGGTGCGATGCATACTGACTTCTACACTAGCCAGGTGCAATTCATACTGAAGAGGCCTTTTGTAGGGTGCAATGGGCGAGGATGGACAAATGCTCGAGACAGTTTGCTAAGTGGATGCTCATGGAATCTTCTAGAAACTTCTCCTATGACACTTGCCTCTCTGAATTCAACCAGGGATGAGTAAGAGGTCCAAGAAATCTCCAAGTGGAACCAAGAACAAAAAGTGGAATGAAACTAATAAAAAACCCAGAGAAGACTCACACCCTTGCAGACATTTATAAATGGATCCCTCATCTGAGAGATCTACAGGCTAGAATTTTGTAATTTGTAAGGAAGTGCTGATAGTTTGTCTTTGAGAGAAGGCATTGTATTGTTGGGTGATCTTGCTTTTCATGAGGTGAAGAGGGCTTTGATGCTGGGAGGATGATGCTGGATCAGATAGCTGGGTTGTAATTCTCCCTTCTACTATTAATAAAGTTCTTTGAGTTTTCCTCATGCCTATCTTCCTTTTACTTACGTGCATGCTATACCTGTTCCACCAGAATTTACTCACTATTTTCCTTCACCCAACGGAGGGAACGCTGCCTGCACAAAACAACCCGTTGGTCAAGCATGCTCCGCATCCTATCCTTATCAGTCGAGCAATAAATTCCTCTCCTGTTAGTCGAGCGTGCTCCGCATCCTCTCCTTATTAGTCGAGCGTGCTCCGCATCCTCTCCTTATTAGTCGAGCAATAAATTCCAAATAACTAGCTATCTGATATGATATGAAATGCATAATGACATATATAATGAATGTCACTATACAATCGTGTATTTGTGAATGTTGTTGTTTATGAATGCAATTGTATGATCAATGTATTTTTGATTCTGCATTGTTTATGATATAATAGATCGAGATGCTTTGATGGTGTTTTGTTACTTTGTCTCTACAGGTATTCATTGAGCAAGATAAGTAGGAGAAGAGGTGCAAGCTCTATCAAGGGAGAGAGAAATCAAGCAAGGAGTCAAGCAGAAGATCCAGGTTTGTCTCTTTGCTCCTCTCTTATCTATCCTACATAAAGGAAATCACAAATTGCTTTGATTGTTTATTTCTATGATAGCTGCCAATCCTAGTGGGACTAGTAGATTGAAAAGACACTAGTTTTCTCGGAAACACTTCCATTCTTACAGCTCTTGGATTTGTCCATGGCCTTGGAGGATTTTGATACATTTTTGGTGTCTGCGTAGAAGAAGATGTTCCAGTGGTTGAAGGTGATTGGGTAGAGGAGGGTTGAGTTCCAGTAGTGTAAATCACGATCTGGAGTTGTGAGGTGAGTGATTGATCTTGTGATGAAATGTATGGAATGAATGAAGATGATTGAGGGGATAATGAAAGAACATAACTATGAGATTCAGATAATATCTTCTTAGCTCTCTTATGGCTTGGTAGAGGGAACTCGAATGGCGGAATTCCAAACTTTTCACTCTGTGCTCTAGTTAACCATTGAGATGAAGGAAACTGAGACATAACATTATCTTGGGATAACTCAGATTCTTCTTGAGATATCGAAATCCCATGTAACTTATGAATCAGAGATTGGACTTCATGGGTTTCTATAGAAGAAGAATGATTTGGTTTCTATGGAATTTTAGTAGTGGGTTCTAAGGGTGTTTTTACAACTTTTCACTTAGGATTGGAGATTTAGAATTCGATCAGGAAGTTGGAGGTGAGGGAGGTTTACTCTTAGAATGGCCTGTTGGTTTGAATTTACTTGCCATTCATATTTCAGGCCCTCCTTCTAGTGCCAAAATGTTGAAGCCTCGAAAATAGTTGCTACAACATGGGGGAAAACCACCCGGTTCAAACCTTGGTTTGCAACTCCTTTTCCATTTGGTGTAGTGGCTCTGACTGGGGATAATGGGACCAGTTTCCCAAAAGGAGATTTTGGTAGTGTTGATGGGGTGATATATGATGTAACGAGGGAATGATTTAACTAAGTGTAATCTAATCTAAACTATTAATTACATGCATATATCCTAGTTTTAAACATTATCTAACTATAACTATACCCGGGAATAAAAGCAAGATATGTGACCTACAATAATGTCCTATAGCAATTGGTAATAGAGATCATTCAACTGTAATAAGAGATGAAATCGTTTTAACAATAATCATTTTGGATAAATAGTTAGCCAAAACAATTGTGAGAGATATATTGCATATATAATCGTTCACGTATTCATCAGGAAATTAAAGCAAACACCATACAAAAGTGCAATAATGCTAACTGAAATTCAAACTTTCATACATAAAGCAATTGAAGAAAAGTTATTGCTTGATACATAAAAAATAAAATAAAAAAAATCACAAGATAAAAGTACCATTTGCAATAAGTTATGCTCATGTGTTTCAACAATATCAATCTAATTCCAACCAAACCAACATCATCTAAGAGTGAAAAAGTGCAATTTCAATAGAAAATGCCAAATATAAAAGAAAATAGATCCTGTTCCATTCATTCTACCAGAACCTCCTCAAAGGTATAGAAGGGCATGTTTTCAAGAATGTTTCTGATAAAGTTTTTGGACCCTTCTCTAAATGCATGAGAGGGGTTTAAATACTAAAACTGTGGGTCCTAAAATAGATTATTACAAAAATCGCTGAGGACGTTTAAACAACCTTCCTAAGATTATGCGCAATGAAACTAAAATAGAAATAAAACAAGGTGACTAACTCCTTTGCATTTGATCCTTAAGATCGTATATATTTGTCATTGGTTTGAACTATGTCGGTTGGCCGATCACATATTTCAATTGCCCAGTAAATATAACATCTGTCACTGCTGGCACCATTTTCTGTGTGGAAGTGGTTAAGAAACGTAGGGTCATCCACTGGCTATATGGCTTGACTAATAATTTCTAGTATGCTTCCCAGTTCAGCTTTCTCGTTTGTCTGATCACCTCCTCCCTTTCTTTTTTTGCTTGTCTCCATTGCTGCTCCAGTTGATTGGCGTTTGGAAGAAATCCTGGTATAGATTTAGCAACCAGGTTGGTGCCATGTATATTTTCATTAATGGCTTCAATGATGCTGTTTTCTGCTACTGTGGCAACCGTTGTTTCCCTTTTTTCTTGCTTGAGCTGAGAACCCTAGTCTGCAAATAGAATTTCTTTATGTGACTCCTCCAGTTTTGGAAAATCAACCTTTATCCCATCTTCTGATTCTTTCCAGGTGGTAAAGTCAGAAATCCTTTTATGGATTTATTCATAGTCAAGCCTCATGTCAACGACTTAGATTGTTAACTTATCACTGATCTCACAATAAGGATTTACTTGCGATATTTCTTGGAATAGAAGTTCCTTTTCCTGCATTAGTTGGGAATTAAGGCCGAGTGCTTCTTTTACGAACTGATCGATTTGTGGATTGTCTTTATACTTCTCTATCATATATTGAATCCATGTGTCCTTTTCTGCTAGGTTGGTTTGATGTTGTGTTTGCATCTGTTCAAACTCATGTTGTAGTTTGGCAATTTGTAACTCTGCTTATTGGTTAGATTTTTCTTGCTCTAATTGTTGTTCCAATAGTAGGATCTTTTGTTCTTTTTCTCTTAGAAGCATTTGAACCTCAGTTGCTTTATCAATAGTTTCCATAGCATAGGATCCCACAAATTGCAACAGCCTCGTAAGGTTCTCAGATGGGTCCATGGGTGAGTCTCTCTAGACAATATCCATTGGTTCATTATCGAGAGTGGTGATAGCTGCAACATCCAAATTTATTTTCTTCCTCTTCCTTTTGATGACAACTTTATGGGTAGGGCTATAAAACACATTTAAGGGAGGAATTTATTCAACTCTTAAAACAAGTTCATAAGTAGGAGTGGCAGGAATGAGCTCTACATCTTGAGTACTTACAATTTTCTCCATTGTTACCTCTTGGTTTGATCTGTGCCATGGAGTTTGTACTTCAAATGTTTTTTATTTTGTATGGAGATTTTTATTAAAATGCTCCCATTCTTTTTCTAAATCAACTAGAGGTTTTCCGACTGGGTGGAGGTAGAGTGAATTTCAGCCTGTTTCTTCACTGAGGTTTTCTCGGCTGCTTTTTCTGTAGTTCCGGCTGTGTCTCTCTCAGACTCTTTGTTTTTAATACCCCCATTCTGGGATTGTTTCTATGAGTATTGTGACTCATGGGTAGACTTCTCCTGGGACTTTTCTCCGGAATTATCTTTAGAATTTTCTCTGGAGCTTTCCTCTAAGCTTACACTGGGAGTTGGCTCCCTTATTGGTTCAATCTGTAGCAGGTCCAATGGGACCTATAATAATCTCCTCTCTCTATATTCATGGAAGGCCTTAAGATCATCTGGGGCAAAAATTAGTGAAGCCATATGCTTTACTTCTGAAAATGTCTCTTTTTGTAGGAAGAGGTCATCAAATGCATCTTCCTCATGGGTGAATATTTTCACTTTCACCATAGTAGTGAAGTCTTTGGCGATGCCATTTGGGTCATACTGTCTTCTTGGAAATGTAGCCAATTTCAGATATTTCATAATCTCTGCTTCCTTGCATGCATGTCCAAAATCATGCAGTGCAAACGCACCACATTGCAACAGAAATGTAGGCCAAATGGCATTTTTCTGTTCCTTCAATCATTTGCTCAGCCCACCTTCTCCTGTTGTTTGGTAGGCTATCTCCCTAGCCATTAACTTATCAGGGACATAGTATGGGAGGACATGCGGCGAAGCAATGCTCCCAAATACTTTGATATATGTAAATGTATCCTCCCCAAACCATCTGGCTACAGGTAGGATATCTACTTCAACTTCTCTAGAAAATCTAGGGGCATTCCTGTTGTAGACCTGTTTATGAATAAGCAACATAACCCCTTGAAAAATTATGTAAAAGTGGGGGTGGAACTGAGACTCCCACATATTCTTATGATATATATGAATGGGAAGTGAGTCTTTCACAGTCCACTTCCATCCCATGATAGGAAATTTGGAACCAAAACAGATATCATCCATTATATAAGCACTCATGAAAAATGGAGGGTAAACCCTAGAAGATAGTCCTCTTTCTCCTATACCCTATTATGGCTTTTGTCAAATTATCAGACAAAATTTGGGCCCAATTCATTATTATTTCATTTACGACTGCATCTATTAATGGCAACCATTCTAGGGAAAATTTGGTATTATCGGGCTTGCCAAACATTCTACATAGCATGGCTACTGCAAAACTATGAGGGGGAGCTATAGATGTTGTAGAATACATACCCAATTTATCCTTTTTGATCTTGCCTTCATTTTGTGTCCAGGTTTGGGTAACGTCTGCTGGGTCTTCATTCTCCTTAGCAAATTTCTCGAGGAATTGTTTGTTGTAGAACGCCTGTGGCTCTGGCAGATTGTACATAAGTCACAGGTTGTTTGGTGAAAAAGATCCCATAACCTCCTGCCTACTATTCTTAAATTCTCTGTCTGAGACATCCACCTAATAAATTATCCACTTGACCATATCTATATATGGAATTATCTTTAGCCTCATGGCTATGCGGTGCATAAATGAGCACATCGTCTCGAAGATGGAGGCGTTTGAGGGAGCATGACCATCGACTGTGGCCTTTTTTACTAGAGGTCTCGGTTGCTCTTCTTCTAGTAAATAATATATGGTTTCCCACGTATAGGTTCCTCTATCTTTGCTGCATGTAGTATCAAAGAATAAAGTAGTCATTTTTGATTTCTCAGATGCGGCTATCTTGCCCCTCTTTTCCATTGCTTCCAATGACTCTTTCTATGGATTTTTCTTGAAAATGGAGCAAAAAAAAAAGCTATCGGATATACAAAGATAAGAATGAACCTAAGAATGAATTATGAAGATAACTTTGAAAAGGTGACAAGAAAGGATTTTTTATTTGAACGCAGGTGAGAAGATATCGTATCATGTTGAACTGTCTTTCAAACATAAATTCTATTAAACCTTACTAAATGCCCATTAATGGTTCCTTATCCCCAGCTTTATTGCTCATTAATGCTTTGCATCGTAATTCGGGGAAGAACATTTTAGGGTGGTGAGCCTTTAAACTGCGAAAATTTTGATTTTGTGATTATGATGCAATATCGCAAATCACATTATCACATTGTGATTATTGTGCTTTCTTTAATGTTTCTTTAGTTTCTGTAGGATGCGAAATGCGGGTCGCTCATTATCGGTTTCAAAGCATAACTTAGTTGTTAGGATTTTCTATGTAAATCCCTTTTTCCTTAAGCAGCGGACTTGAGTGCTTGTTTATAACATATTTCAGAATTGGGTCTGGGTCTTCAATCGCATTTCACAATCTCGCATGATGATAAGGTTTCAGGCTCCTCTTAAGTGTTCTTAATGTGATGCGATAAGGGAGACTGTGTCATCGCAATCTCGCATATCGCATGGTTTAAGATACTTTGTTAAGGCTCATTCCTTGTAGGTGGTGATTTGCGATGCAGGCCTTACTTTAATAACAAATGCTCTAGAACTTAGTTCATATGGGAAACCTAATAGTTTCGAGGTTTTGGCGCGGTGTTCTTTTTTGATTGCTTTTCACTAGTTTTGGTGGATAGCAAGGCTTTTGACACGCTTGATCGTGCGATATGCAAAAAGGCAAAGATTTGCTAGCTTTTTCAAAATGTTTTATATTGATATCTTGCTTTATTCCAAAAATTAACAAGAAAAATGCCTAAATGCTAAACTTATTTTTGGAAGGATTTTTTAAAGGGTCCCCATTTATTAATATAATATTGACTATCACTATTAATAAATGGGGGTTGTTGAATAGCACAACACATCATTATAGATCTATCAAACCATACATATATTAATCAATATGTATTCATTTCATATCTATCATATTTGATCCATCTCCATGCTCCTTGGTGGTTTCAGATCAAATTACACATTAATAACCCATAACTTTCACACTTAACACTTTGATCTCCATATCCTTATATAGATTTGGACTTAGCCAATACCTTAGGCCAATCCTTTAGTAATGCCATTGGTATTCTTTGACAGGAACAAATAACTATTGTCACACTCATTACTATGGGCCAATACCATGGTAAAGACCCCTAGTATTCAAGTTACCATGGTGTAGATTATGTATGCGACTTTGCTTCTTAATACCTGCGTATGTACACGGAATTTCTTCACAGGACCTGCGTATACTTTCTCATATTTTATCTTTACCATCCATCTGTCTCTGAACTGATATTCCTTTGTTCATATCACCTATAGCATCTACATAACCATCATGTTGACATCTTTATCAAGTAGGTTGCCATAAAGGACAATACATTAGCCATAATTTCAACAATATCCCCCTTTAGACTTGATGGCAACCACTTTGGTGTTTGGTCACCACCATCTATAAATATCTACAAATGCATCTGTAAATATACCAAGCTAAGTACCAAGATTTCCCCCCAAAACACCAAGCTTGTCTCCAAGCATTCTTCTCCAAACACCAAGATTCTCTCCCCCTTTAGCATCAAGGGAAAAGGGCTGACCAATGCTGAATGAAGACTTCTATCTCACTTGAGGATCACTGTAGTTAGGATCCGTTGAATATGAAAAATGTATACTGACCAGGCTCCCCCTCAGAATATGTTGATTCTTCTGAAAGATATTGTTAGCTTGTTGGGGCCTGACCTAGGTTCAGAGTTAATTAGCCAAACAAATCCCTGTACTACTAGCCCTTTCGGCAACAGATCGCGAAGCGCGGACTGAGGTCTCACTCGAAGCAGTATGGGGGGATGCTGGAACCAGGTTTCCGCACCCTTGAGATGTATGAGGGGTTGATTTAGTCCAACTGTGAATACTTTTGTGTAGGTTACTTCGCACACTTTCTTGGCCTATGAGGCCTTCGCGGCTTGGTTATATTCGTCTTCGCGCAACCCTAACCAGGGGCTGTGGGGCTTTTGCGCTGCTAAAGAAGCGATCTGTGCTATTTCCCCAAGTCGCACTGCGGATATTACTTATCTTCTGAGATAGTTAGTTATCTTTGCATAAACAGATACCTTATATTTATATTCACTTACTTAGCACATTCATATAAGTTCACGTAGTAAATAAATAGTAAACTTGCAATTCATACCCAATATACTTCAATGCATAAAATAGGAAAAGATACACAGAAATATGGTAAAACTTCTCTTTATTAATGCTTCCAATGGTTACAGACTCAACCTTCCCTGCGCACTCAGCTACAGGGGTCTACGCACTTAATTACGGACTACTAGGCCTCTACGCACTCAGCTGCAGAGCCTTATCCTACTCTACGACCCAAAGACACGACTTTACACTTAGACTCATTGCTTCATAGATTGCTTTCCCTCTTTCATTGTTGTTATCTTTTACAATTAGAGCCTCGCTCTATTTATACAATCCCATGGTCCACGGACCATGGGTAGATCTCTCAAACTGACATTACATTACAAAAATGAGGGCAGATAACCCTTTGACTCATTTACCATCTTTGCACTCTGCACCCACAAATCACGAAGTCTTTACAATGGACTTAGTCAAAACTTGGGCTTTAAGCCCCAAAACTTTCCTTGGGGGGATCCCATGCCCAACAAGCCCCCAACACAAACATCGTGACTTGCGCTCGAGTCACTCTAATGGTGCAAAGATCTTCACGCAGAGACCTCCCAACTCTACTCGGACTGCTGCAAGGTCAGCAACACACTGAGCGACTGCTTGCTGAATCTCTTATACTCATTGTTCTGAGACCGCGATGTTGGAACTGCCCCCCTATATCTGTTCCTACATCCCCTGCATCCACGCGAGCTTGCCTTCAATTGTTGCTATGATTATGAAGGCCTCGTCGATCCACAGCTAAACAAGTGCCTTCAAAACTATTTCTCTATGTTGCGTTGTGTCTACTTTCTCCTTAAGCGCTTTGGCCTATTTCATTTGCGCGAGCTGCTATGTGAGGGCCACCATCTACATGGTCCCTTTGGCATTGTCATATTGCTGCTATAGCTCACGCGCCTCTATTTCTAGCGTTGTATGTTCCGGTCGTCCTGCAGAATTGTGAGTACCTCGAAGGATTCTTACAACATTCTAGTGCAGTCCCTTACTTCACTGCTAATCTCCTCCATCCCCGATGTAATGGCGCTGGCGCACTGTTCCCTTACCTACCGTAGCTCTGCTATCTGAAGGTTCAGCTCTGGCTGAACCTTGATCATTTTTTCTTGAGTCTCGTGCACCCCTACTACTAATCTCTGAATGCGCACCTCTGCTGGTGCTTCTGCTGGGATGGCCAGCTCAGGGACCATCTGGTAGGCTTCTTCAATTACCTATACCATCTGCCTATTCTGAGACACGACCTCATCATGTTGCAAGCTCAACTGCTACATGTTGATCCTCTGTTCACTCAATACCTGTAGTGCGTGACTCTCCCTTGCCCGTAGTTCTGCAGTAATCCCATCCTGCAGAACATAGAGTGTCTACCGAGGGCCATGTTGATCCCTATGCCTTTCAATGTATTGACCGTAGGCCTATTGGCCTCATTTTTTGTAACCAGTGACCCTTCTAGCAGCACTATTGTGTTGGTCGTCCAAGCACACAACATTTCCTCGGCTGCGACTGTTCCTACTGTGAGGCTAGTTGAGAGAGTACCAGCCTGAGGAGAATGCACCTGTAACTCCTGAATCTGTGCTTGGGGGGCCCTCAACACAATTTGATTCTCCTCCGCAAAGTTCTATAGGGCCTCTTTGGTGACGTCGCACACTATCTCTCCTGTATCATGTAGATCCTCCTCAGTAAGGGTGATCAGGTCGATAGACAACTTAGATGCTTTTACCTTCTTGTGCAACCCCATCCGTTCGCTCGAGCGCTAGCGCTTCAATTGTGTTGAAAATGTTTGTGGGTCTGTGCTACCCTCCCTTACCTCTATTTCCATCTCTTTCTCCTGCTCAGGCGAAGTTGACTTTTGGCTCTCACGTGCCTTCTCTGTTGCCTTCTGCGCTGCTGTTGTGGCCTTTTTTTGTTCTGCTACTATCTGCGTAGCATCCCGTGCTTCCTTTGCCTTTGCTGCTGCTGCTTCTTTCCTTCTATTTTCCACCAATTGTGCCACATGCAGTTTTGCCTCCTCCTTCTTCTTCTGCGCAGCAGACTTTTCCACTGCAGAGATGTCTGGAGCATGCCATTCCAGCAGCCACGTCTCAAGTATGTCAAAGATCACATCATCTGTGGCTATGTAGGGTAGTTCGTTCCACTTCTTTGTAGGGTCCTTGCGTGCCCTGAGGTAGATGTGATGAAAGTCCGCTTTAAACTCTGTGAAACTTTGTAGGCTATTGTAGACAGTGGGTGATAACCGCAGCTTGCAGTTAATCCCCATTCTGATGTTCATCTCCATGAACACCCATAATATTTTACTGTCATGGATTCGGTTTGCATCTTTGGTGGCCCACAGCGAAGCATACTTCGCGGCCTCCGAGAGATCCCTTGCACTTGTGGGGAACTGGCTATCCTTAGGCAATTCCCTAGTCACCAGCACTATGGACAGTAGAAGCCATGCATAATGGAAGGTTTTCCCTTGTTCCTGTGCCTCACGGCAATTCTCTAGGAACTCCTTGCACAAGAATTTAGACTAGTTAAACTGGACCCCCTCTGCACACTATTCAGCAAGTGCCACCACCGGCGCGAGCACCTCATTTGCGCGGCACTTCCGCATGACCTTACCTGCCAGTATCTGGGTCGCAACTCTCACTGCCTTGTTGTTGATACTGGAGATTGTGTAACCCCTCTTTTTCTTCTCCAGCTTGTATTTCTTTTTCATGGCCTCGGTGATGGCCAAATCACTGCTTTTACCCTATAAAATGTCAGCGGGGTCTTCTCCTTTACACAAGAGTCAGGTAATTTGATGGATTAGGTGGTCCTTGATGGGGATGGGCTCCTCCAACCAAAAACACAGACCATGCACTAGGCAAAGCAGCTGCCTGATGATGATGATAATCACTGGGGCATGATGGTAATGTGGCACCTAGAGCAGGTTCAACAACCCTTCCTTTTCGACTCCGCGTAACCACTTGCGTGGCTCCAACTCTATAACTCTTGTTGTGGTGTGTTTATTTAGCTTCATGAGGTGCGCGGTCACTAAGTGAGGGAATTTATCGTGGTCAACAAGATCCCAGTCTTTGAATTTTAAGCTCGGCACCCTTCCCAAGTGTGTTCCTTCAAAGATGATATCGTCTGGGAGGAGTGGAGTCTGCAGAGAGCTCTTTCTCTCATCGAGGTCCTTGGGCACCTTCGCCTTCCCCTTCCATGGAGGGACATACATGGGCAGCTTGGTTAGAGGGACCGTGCCCTCGGTTTCTTCCTCCATGCCCTCGTCCTCATCCTCTTCAATTATGATATCCTCAAGGTCTTCTTCCTCCTCATTGGTTTCCAGGTTAACCGCTTTCCCTTTTTCCTCCATTGTTAATCTAGTTCGCAGCTGGTTTCGAGGGAACACATGAATGGGAATCATGAGCTGTTTATCTTTCTTTGGTCTCGGGGTGCACGGTGATTTAGGGATTTCTGCAACCATCTTGGCGCTCGGAGGGGCATCTTCTATGGTCATGACCCGCACGGCTTCTTTGGCGGTCATCTCTGTGATTTCCATGGTTTCTTCGGACACTGCCATCTTGTTCATCTAGAAATCTCTCAACTGTTCAATCAAGGGCTCAACCAACGCTCTCCATAGGAAAAATAGATCTCAGTTTGGAATACTTGGGGTGCACGATAACTCAATTTGCAAAATATCAAGTGTTGTTTGCTGGGTAGCCCTTTGTAATTTATAGCACCTTTTGAATTTGAATTCGACTGTCCCCCCCAAATCCAGTCCATTAATGCTCCCTTGGCGGCAGATTTTCCCAAATCTTACCCATAAATCTTATCTTAAATGCCTGCCATCCGCTCCATTTGGTCTCAAGTCAAGCATCACATCATGAATAGTGACTACAATGGTCACATTCTAGCCAACCCATGCGGCAGCGCAACCCCCCTTGCACGGTCGCGGACCTTGTGACACTTTGCTCCTACATGTAGCCCCGACATCACGCAGCTCTTGGGTAGAGTAGTTTATAGTCCTGTGCCTCCTTTCAAATACCTGGAGTGCGAAGACTGTACTTCCCACGGCTAGTTAGGTGGCCGTGCCACTTGTATATGGTTTCAACCGGTCATCCATCACTTTTCTTGGAAAAAATCCACCTTGTATTTTTAATGTCTACGTCGTACACTTTACCATCTGCGTCGTGCCACCATGGGTGATCCCTTTAGTAATATATGGTCCAATCCAAGGCATCAAGATGATCAAATCTCGGTGGTAGTCCCCAAATTTGTCACCGTAGTCGTGCACACCCTATTTTATCACCCTGGTTTTCTTCTCGAGACAATCCTTCTTTATTTCTTCTTCAAACTTCTTGACTTCTGCTTCCACTAGAGCACTTTTCTCCCTTAACCACACTCTTTATTTCATGAGTTCTTGGAGCCTAAGATCACCCTGTCAAATTTCTTCCTCAAGTCCCAAGCATTCTTCTTCGTTCAACTGCGTTATTCCTTCTTTCAAGTCTCCGCGAACTGTCATATATACTGGCACTGCTATGCGCGGTCTAGGCATACTGTACTCTATTGGGACTACAATGTTTACTCCATAGGCCAACCTAGAAGGCTACTGCCCCGTTAGTTTCTTGCACATTGTCTTATAAGCCCATAGAACTGTTGGTACGCGCAAGTCCCAATCACTCCACTGCGCATTGTATACCATGTTCAGTGTTTCACACACTTTTTTAAAGGCTTCTGCGTGGGTAGCCTTTTGCACATGCATTCTTTCCACACTTCGTCATCCCAACTGGATGGACCGTTCGTGTGATTGCCTCCCCAACACCTACTTATTGACTGTGTTCCCGAATGCAAAGTCCATGTGCATCCGCGTAGGTTGTTTACCATATGCCTGTACCCACCTAGACAGATGCGTGCACGGATCATCCCGTCCATCATTCTTGTCTGTTAGTCACTTCTGGAGCTTCCCAAAACCCATGCACATCATTCTCTTGCATTTGCACCAGTTGTCAAAGCTTCCTTGGTGCGTACCCCACCACCTCGCGGTTGTAGCATGTAGTACCCATTTCAAAGCCTCAAAACGTTCCTATTCTAGCACCTCTATTTCAAATCTGTTCAGGAAAGCATCTACCTCACTTAACCCATCATAAGTAGGAAGATCCCTTACTTCCGTTAATACATAGTCCAGTGATCTTGTCATCATATTATAGTTCAATGTGTTCACCTCGTACAACCAGTTCTGCCATTGCTATATTTCCTCATCAAAATCTAAGGTACAGGATCTTTCACGTTCCCATGACATTCATCCATCCGTGGTGGGATTTACCTAGTCTTTCTCTCACGCAGTTATCTTGTAGATGCAGTCTAAGTCGTCATCGCTTTCATAGTCGCGCACTAGCTATGTGTAGCGCGATCCTTTTGCAGGGTCCAAAGGTACGACTACGCGTAGAGAATTTTTCTCAAAAATCATCTTGCGCTTCTTCAAATTTATCACCCAATTCATGTCAGTGGCCCAATCAATTCCTAATAGCACAGGGTAGGGAATATTCTCATAACAATCTCTATCACTTCAAAGTCTGCTAGCACGCTGGCCCCTTCAATATCCATGGTGATTCCCTGCAATCTCCCCATAGGTATGATCTTTTGTTGGTTCGCCATTCGCAGCTAGATAGGAGACCATTGTAGCGTAGGCCTTCCCATGCGCTCCCATGTCTGCTTCGGCGAAACGTTTGCGTCGGACCCCAGGTCCAGAATTACTTGGTCCATCTCATATTCTCCAATTTCCATGGTCAACCTCATTTCTCTTTCCATCCTCGTCGCATGCTTTCCAATCTTCTGGACTATGCACAATTCTCCTGACGTGGTCCAAGCACATCTATTTATGAGTTCCTGCAATCCCTTTATAGCCTTACTATCACGCAGTGGCTTCATGCATGTTTCTAGGAACATCGTGAACATTGATGGGTCCATTTCTAGCTCCGGTCTGTCTTTGTTTCCTGAAGTGGAGGCATCAACGAAGCTCTTCCTAGCTTCCATGAAGCTCCATCTACAAAAATGATGGATGCGTCGGATTCATACAATCACAGGAATAATGTCCTGGTCCCCTGAAATTGTAACATATTAGCTATCTGCGACCTCTTCCAGGTCCTCCTCCACCTCGGCCTCGTCCACGCTCCTGAAATCCGATTCGTGCCACTCCTACGTTCTAGTCAAGGGGTTGTGTTTCGGCCTGAACTCTGTAGGTGGGAGTCCTCTCCATCATCAACTGATAGCTTCTACAAGTGTGCTCATCATGTCCCACTGATCTACAGAAATTACAGAACAATTGTTGCAAATTATGTGTGTACTTCTGTAACAAATGACAGTTGTTCATAGCATGCTTTCCTCCTATTTGATAAATCGTGCACCACAAAGTAGGCACCACGCTAGGTCCTTCTTGTGCCTCTGGTCTTAACGGCATCGGTCCTCCTCCTGCGAGGTAATTCGTGAATATTGTGTAATGGTCCTTGTCATGACCCTAACCCTTACATTTAACACACCATACCTCTTCGCGCACTTCCCAGTGTGCTGTCCTGTCCTGTTTCAAACTCTGCATCTCAAGGCACATGTTTTTCAACTACGTGTGGATTTGCTGAACTCCTAGGTTAGGATCCTGTATCAGGGTCTCATGCAGCCTCATCATGATCTCTAAGGCCTCTTCCTGATTCATTAACCTTTGTTGTGCCAGCGCGTTCCTTAAATGGGGCGTTAGCGATGCTACAAACCATTCGTTGTGCTGTCCATCCATCAAAGTCATATTAGCTTCATGAATTGTGCACTTTAGGGGGTCTTCCCTAGTAACATATCCTTGAACCCAATGATCAATTGCGCCTTTGACTTTTGCCTACTAAATTTTCTATTCAGTACAATTTGGATATCCGCGATCCCCACATTTGGATTGTCATTAGAATGCTTAATATACCAGGTCAGTGCGCACTCCTGTAGAGTGCTGTCCAATGTCAACTTTTTTATATTTTCATCTGTAACTCCCTGCGCTTCCCATACGACTTTTATCACGAACCAAAACTGGTCCGAATCTTCATTTCCTACTCCCTTGAACACTGGCAACTTTATCGCGCTTGCCATATTGTCTCATGGTGGTGGCGGAGGTGGTACGGGCGAAGATGGGGGTGAAGGTGCTGAGGTTGGTGGTGGTGTGGGTGGGGGTGGCATGCACGGAATCCTTTGCCTTATCAAATTGATCGCACTTCTTGGTGAGACCTTCATGAGCTCTTCCTCGTCCCCTCGTGGAGGTGAAATCAAGGGGCTAGTTTCTAGTTTTGCACTACCTTTGTTTCTATAAATTCTCCCACTTCGTGTAGCCCCAAACATCAATGTATTCACATAATCCACTTTTCACATAGTAGAATTTTAATCCAAGTGTTCAGAGACTTAACGAAACCATTTGTTGGCTTGTTGGGGCCTGACCCAGGTTCAGAGTTAATTAGCCAAAAAAATCCCTGTACTACTGGCCTTTTTGGCAACAGTCCACAGAGCGTGGACTGAGGTCTCATCAAAAGCAGTATGGGGGGATGCTGGAACTAGGTTTCTACACCCTTGAGATGTCTGAGCAGTTGATTTAGTCCAACTATGAATACTTTCGAGCAGGTTATTTCGTGCACTTTCTTGGATTGCAAGGCCTTCGTGGCCTGGTCATATTCGTCTTCACACAGCCCTAACTAGGGGCTGTGGGGCTTTCTCACTGCCAAAGAAGCAATCTGCACTATTTCCCCAAGTCGCACCGTAAATCTTACTTATCTTCTAATGATAGTTAGTTATCTTTGCATAAACAGATACCTTATATTTATATTCACTTACTTAGCATATTCATATAAGTTCGCACAGTAAATAAAAAAAAAAACTTGCAATTCATACCCAATATACTTCAATGCATAAAACAAGAAAAAATACAGAGAAATATGGTAAAACTTCTCTTTATTAATGCTTCCAATAGTTACAGACTCAACCTGCCCCGCACTCAGCTGCAGGGGTCTGCGCACTCAGTTGCAGACTACTAGGCATCTACGCACTTAGCTGCAGAGCCTTCTCCTACTCTACAACCCAAAGACACAACTGTACACCTAGACTCATTGCTTCATCGATTGATTTCCCTCTTTCATTTTTGTTCTCTTTTACACTTAGAGCCTCGCTCTATTTATATAGTCCCTCAAACTGACATTACATTACAAAAATGAGGGCGGACAACCCTCTGACTCATTTACCATCTTCGTGCTCCGCACCCACAAATCATAGAGTCTTTACAATGGACTTAGTCAAAACTTGGGCTTTAAGCCCCAAAACTTGCCTTGGGGGGATGCCACGCCCAACAGATATTCAATGAAGTAAATGACTCTATGACTCAATCAAATATGACCTTTCCTATCATCAAGGACTCATGCGTACATGAATCACCTAATACAGTGGGGTTACTTATTTGACTCACCATCACATCAAATGCCCAAAATTACATAAATGATTTGACCCCAATAATCCATGCTTGACTGAATTTTATAATGATTTACAACATGGTTCTTTGCATGACCTTTACATCAAGGGACAAATATGACATTTATAACCAAAACTAGAGGCCTCAATAGTGAGGTAGCAAGACCATGATAGTCAAGAAAAACCATCATACACCATATAGGATCCTGCAACACAAACATCTTTATCATCATCATGAAGTAAGATAGGGAAATGCAACATCAATATTTAACAACATCAACATGTGACCTAATATGCAATGCTTTCAAGCATCACTAAGTGGTTGTAGCAACAATATATCAATAACTATCCTCTTGACTTCATGTAACATGCCTTCCTCATATATGAAGAGTTATAATTCATAGGCAACAATATCATTCTCTTGGACCATTATCTTCATGCAAGAAGAATTATCACACCATAAACAACTTCACCAATATGAAACTCAAGTAATCATCCATAAGATCCTTGTCTGCAATTCACCCATCAATGATATCCCATGACATAGAGATGTAGTATGTATATAGCTTCTCATCAATGAGAGATGCCAACAATAGTAAACCATGAAATCACCATCATCAATCAATCTTTATTAGTAACCCATCTCCTTGATATTATATCATCAAGATCAACATGCTCTATATACGAAGAGCCACAATCCTCAATAAAAATATAATATGTAGCATAACATATGTTATAGCTCCAAATCTCACTCTTATGGTTTGTGATGCTATACTCATGGCCTAGGGCAACCCCTCCTTCCAGACCTGGTCCTAAAATTTAAAAAACAGTGTTTTATTCCTTATACGCGACATTGCCCTGAGTTAAACGCGTGTATACGCGGGTTTGTGTATATCCAACCCGTGTGTATGTATTAAAACACTTAAAAAAATATAAAATTCCTTCTTTTCGGGCGGAGATCACGGGTTTTACCTGCTGATCACCTGTTAGTGCCCGTGGCCCAACTGTTCCCAACCAACTCCTAACTAAAAAACTACTTTGGAGATGGTATAAAAAGACCTCAAAGGGAAGGCCTAGGGGAGAAGAGAATAGAGAGAAAGGTTATTATGCTGAGATTTTCCCCTTGACCAGGTCTGAAGTCCCTTGTGCCTTCTGCACTTCCCCCATTTTGTACAGGAAACCTTTGTTTCCTTGTGTGTTGATGTTCATCCGCCATTTATGACATCATGGAGAGAGTCATGGAAGGAGTTTTGTTAGAGGCTTGAGGCTGGAACGGATCCGGAAGGAAGCTTTGCTTGGAGCCTGCTAAAGGTGACTCAGGTGAACATATTCCTTTTTATGTACTTTATTTGTCTATAATAAAAAGAAACACATGTCTTGGTTCCCGAATTGAATCTTCTTTATGTTAATGATATTCATGTTTTGAATTCATGTGTAAATGGTTGTTTGGATTTCATAACTAACTCCCTCTCTTTATAACATGAAGATGGTTTCTTTATAAGTTTTTGTCCATGTACTGCTGTGTTCTTTGAATTGCTGGTTTTGCAGGACAAAAGAGAAGAAGGGAACTCCAAGAAGGGTTTGGACCCTAAAGGCCTTCTCGAACGTAGGACTGAAGGTACGTACCCTTATCACAGTATTTGCTTATAATAGCATAATGGATGTATGAATGCATGTTTCTTTGAATAGACAACTTTCAGTCTGCTAGGGTTTCACCCAAAAAGCCCTAGGGGAGTAATTCCCTCTACCAACATATACATGCATCATCACCAAGTGTGTAAACAATGATAATCTTCTAAATATGACTAGCAAAATCATTGACCAATGTCATATGCATACATAAGCATCATCCATAACTTCACCATATGTAACTTGTGCATTATGACAACATCATAGTATGCAACTTAAGCAATATGTAGTCATCATCCAAGACTTCATCATTACTAATGACATCATATGTTTCTTCAACAACAACAATAATACTTCACCAATGATATATTTAATTATTATGAACATCATTATTAAACAAGGAATTCTCAAGAAATCATAAGGCCAACAATGTACTATTAGAAGCATAGAAAGTTCTCCCCCTGAACTTGTGCCAACTATTCACTATCAAGTCTGATCATATCCAACTTCATCAATCAACAAAGCCATTAAATGAATCAAAGGAGTAACGACATATTGCAGTAACTCGTAAACCATCATAAAAAAATATCATTTCTAAGTAAAATTTGAGAATCATCAACAAACTATAACCAATTAATGTCAAAACCATAAAGTCAAAAAATAACTGATTGATACATATAAGAAACTCTCCCTAAGTCTGTCCCACTATTTCTTCATCTTAGAGAAACATACACGACTGTCTAGATCAAAACTTGCGTATATACATTACCGTCCTTCATGAGATACGCATACAGAAAGTAAAATTGTTATACATGAAAATACCTCCTCATCATCTCAGAGGAGAATACTATGTTGTTGGTTGAAATACCCTTATCTCCTAGCCTATATAACACTATAATACAAGTTATGTACCATGAGGACCACATTATCTTATTCTATAACAAGTTGTCCTCTTCATCTAACTTGCGTTAGCGAAATTCTCACTAGGCAAAAAGCTCGAGTTAACTAAGCTTTGACACTCTTTTTCACTTTAGGAAACTCATATGGTGGAATGTGATCTTTTTATCCTAATCTTTAGTTTTTTCCTAAATAAGAAAAGCATAATAAAGCGTGAGAGATCCATAAAGCATGGGGAAGATTTTTCCTAAGCACAAAAACATCTACAAAGAAAAAAAAAAGCCATTTTTATACGAGGAAACATTATTCACCCAAAATATTTTGCCCAAATTGAACTAAAGAGGAAGTTGGGAAATCTTCATAGCCTTCACTTGCCTATATATTAGAGGCTTGGATATTGAGAAAGGAATGGGAGTTGTTATATTGTCACACTATCAAGATCTAACTTGAGAGGGAGAGTTTTGGAGCTAGGAGCTAGGGGAGGTGCTACTGCAACTGCATTTGATGGTTGTAAATTTCCTCCAACTCCTTTAATAATATAGATTGGTTGTTCTTCCTTCCATATGCTGCTATTCATTGTTTACTTCTTCTGTTTAACTAATGAATGTGTGGAAGTTTGGTTTATATTTATTTATTCAGTAATATTTAGATGTTTATGATAGTTTTGATTATCAAAATATTATGCTGTGAATATTTATTTGTTATCTCTCTTATGTGCAGGACCAAGTTTTGGAGCTAGCTAGGAGTGCTTCCTAGCTACACTGAAAACTCCAACAAGACTTGCATGTGAGGACTCACATACACTCCTTCTCCTCTTCTTAATATCTACTCTACATATTCAAAAGAAGGAAACCTGCGCCTCAATACTAACTTGGGATATTGCTAATCCTATCTAAAGACACATGGAAAGAGAAACAATGATAAAGCAAGGCAAGTTCCTAGATCTTGCCTCATTAGGAACTCATGAAGAAATTGGCAAGAATGAGCCTCTCTCCATCTATGAATTGGAGGCTCAGTCATTGAAACAAAGGTCGAATGGTTGTCGAAAGTTTGAAAAGATTAAGTATTGTTATGCTGCCAAGAAGTTGAGAGAGAGAGAGAGTGGAGTTGAAGGAACTATCTAAGATGGTTGTAATTACCCTTCTTCTATCTGATAATATAGATCTGTTTCTATTTTGTCTACTTGATCATGTCAATATTGTATTTATTTACATGTTGGTTCGATGCCGTGATTGATAAGTGGCTTAGATGCATGTTGGTTTATATTATCCTACATATTAATGCTTTGATTGTTGAGGTTCACATGATGTGGAGATTAGGCTTTGTCGTTTCTTTGTGCAGGTTCTGATCTAGCAACTGGTGGAGAGGCCTTCCACTTTTCCACAATGAGATATCCAATAGGACTACATGAATGACTGAGGTAATTATTCGCCTTTCGCTTTGTCAATCATAAATTAATATGAATATATGTATGTTTCTTTGTGATAGTTGCAGTTAATCACAAACAACCTACCTTGGCTCTCAGGGATACCCAAGAGGGTATTTCTTCCACAACCACGCATGCAATAAGCCCTATAGCATAATTAGCTACTCCACTTGGGAGAATTCTAATTCCCAATTTTCTTTTCCCTCTCTCGAATCTTGTATTTACTTGTGTTGGAAATAATACTGAGAGGGGGGGTGAATTAGTATTATCAAGTCAAATATTCCTTTTCTCAAAATCAAATGATATACGCTACTTCAATTAATTAAACCCGCGTATATACGCAACTATGTAGAATGAAACCCGCGTATACAATGCAAACTTTTAATTTACTTTATCTTTCTGATGTTGATTGTTAATCTGTGTTTGAGAATCAAATAACCAGTAACCAGAAGCAGTAAAACAGAGCAAAAAGACAATCGCACATAAGAACACAAGATATAAGGTGGAAACCCAATGTGGGTGAAAACCACCTGCTGCAATTCGTCTCTATCTTCTCTTTAATTAGAAACTTCGTTTTACAATTGTACTGGTGCAGTCCTTTACCAGTACACAGGCTGCAACCTGCAGAGAGCTACAACCCTCTCTCGTTTTCCAGCTTCTCTTGGAAGGTAGCTACAACCCCCTTAGCTCTTGCACTAGCCAAGATACTAGTACGTAGGTGCTGGCCTACAAAAGGTTACAACCTTCTCTTTCTTTCAGGGACCACGTTTCATGAATTTTCAGACTGGATTCACAAATAGCATCAATCAAACATCAAGAATTTCTGCATCAACCAATCACCTTTTCACCAATCAAAACTGAATCAGGTAAACACTTCTCTGACAGCTGTACCCACAACACAGTAACAGTAACCACACACCAAATTTTGAACCCAGAATACTGCAGCAATAAACAGAAGCAGCTAGAACATAACTCAAAAGATATACGCTGCTTTAATAACCTGAAACCTGCATACATACGCTTCTGTTGCTGGAACAACTTGCGTATACACCCCTTCGCTTCACTGAACCAGCGTGTATACACGCCTTCGCTTCACTGAACCTGCGTACAGATCTATAAAGGATAATTTTCTCTTACAGATATTCAAACACTAATTAACCTAGATTATCAGACTTATAGATCAAGCAAGCGCCACATATAGCAGATCAAAATCATACAAAGATACTATAATTCAAGCTTAAAGATTATGACCCATCAATAGAACTTATCCTTCTTTTTGTGCTGAGGTTCCTCCTTCATTCAGATCCAGATCTGCACCATAACCCAATTACCAGTATTCTAGATCTAGCACTTTATTAGATATTCAATAATAATTCAGGTTGTTCTTTTGCCACATGATCTCCTTCCTCTTTTATAGGTTTAGGCCTTCCACAATACCACGTCCAAAACCATAATAAACCAATACCCCTGACCCAATACTTGGGATCAACACTTCTGACGAGGTACCATGGTCCAAAACCATAGGTTCAAATACCAAGGACTAACTAGCACGGACCAAAAGTAAGTTCTCCAACATATACGCCCTTTTCCTTGCATGAAAGTGCGTGTATACGCATATGCGCCTTTGAAACGTCTAACCCGCCTGTATACGCGTCTTCGTCTAGATGAACCTGCGTATATGTCTTTTCCTTCATTCTGAAAGGCTGCACTGAGATCTGTTACCAAAGATAGTTGCCATCAAGGACAACACCTGTGCCATAGCTCCAAACCTGCGCCATAATGCCAACAATCTCCCCCTTTTGACTTGATGGCAACTCAAAATCCTCAAAGTCATTCTCCCCCTTTGTCATCAAGGGCAAAGGGTTGTGCTCCCCCTGAGTACATGCTGAAATTTCTGCCCTGCTGTGCTGACCATGCTCCCCCTGACTGTAGGCAAGATCTGTAAAAGATGTTCTTCAAGAAGAACCATGACTTAAGCATCATAAAAGACCTTCCTATCACCAAAAGACTCAATACATACATCCATCACCCAACCAAGTGGGGATACATCAGAAATTTACATATGACAACCAAGATCATTACATGTTCATCCCAGGCATAGTGGGGAAACCAAAATAGGCTGTTACATGACCTTGACACCATAAAAGAGATACCACAAAAGAGATACATGACATAGAGACGAAATATCTAGAACAAGACTTATGAAAGTCACCAATAACTGATAGCAGCAGCATCTGTCCATCATCATTCAGATCAGCAACCAAGATTTCCTTCTGTTCTCCCTCTGCCTCTGTTCCACCTGAAATCAACAACAGCTGTGATCTAGAACCAAAAGCTTCTAAGATAATGCCAACAATGCATTATTAGAAGATTATCTGCTCCCCCTGAACCTGTGCCGGATGGTCTCAGTCAGACCCATATCAGAATATCTTCAACCAGAGCCTGTCCCTACTGATATCCATCAAACCTCCATATACGCGACTGTCTCTGCACAAACCAGCGTATGTACGCGGATACTCCTCATGAAACTCGCGTACACCCATTTTCCTCTGAAACAGACAAGTTTTAACAGCAAGATGATGCATCAACTACTCCCAGCTTCTGTCTGAGGTATTCAAATGTCTCCCTGGGCAGTGGTTTGGTGAGAATATCAGCAACTTGTTCCTTAGAAGGAACATACTCTAATTTGACCTTTTGTTCCAACACTTGTTCCCGGAGAAAGTGATACTTGATCGGTATGTGCTTGGTCTTTGAATGCATGACTGGGTTCTTTGAAATGTTGATTGCACTTGTATTATCACATAAGATGGAGATAGGTGGTGTACAAGTGATTTGAAAGTCCTGCAAGGTTTGCATCATCCAAAGAAGTTGAGTGCAAAAAGATGCAGCAACCACATATTCCACTTCAGCTGTAGATAAAGCAATCGAACTCTGCTTCTTGATGAACCAAGATACTAATATGGAACCCATAAAGAATGCACCGCCACTTGTGCTCTTCCTGTCATCCACGCTTCCAGCCCAATCTGCATCTGTATAAGCATGAAGTGTGAGATCTGTATCTCTAGGATACCATAAGCCATAGTTTTGAGTTCCTTGAAGGCACTTGAATATTCTCTTCACTGCCTGAAGATGAGTTTCCTTTGGATTTTCCTGAAATCTCCCAACTATTCCCACTGCATGCATGATGTCTGGTCGGGTACATGTCAAATAAAGTAGACTTCCAATCATAGATCTGTAGGTTGGTTGATGCACTGCTGCTGATTCATCATTTTCACTGAGGCTGCATCCTGTGACCATGGGGGTACATACTGGTTTTGCATTTTCCATGCCATATTTCTTCAAAATCTGCTTGAGATACTTGGTTTGAGACAAGAAGATCCCGCCTTCATTTTGTTGGATTTGCAATCCAAGGAAATATGTCAGTTCTCCAAGAAAAGACATTTCGAATTCTTTCTGCATCACCAAGGCAAAGCTTTGACTCATAGCTTCTTCATTGCTGCCAAAGATAATATCATCTACATACACAACAAGTATTAGCAATTTGTCATTTTCAATTTTTATATAAAGATTGCTATCTGCTGATCCCTTTGAAAAACCTTGTTGATGAAGATATTTGTCCAAACGGTAGTACCAAGCCCTTGGAGCCTGTTTAAGACCATAGAGAGCCTTTTTTAGTCTTCATACAAGATTTGGATCATTCCCAAGGATGAAACCATCTAGTTGCTCAATGTACACTTCTTCTTTTAAGTCTCCATTCAGAAAGGTTGATTTCACGTCCATTTGAAATACTTTGAACTTCTGAAAGCTTGAGAGAGCAAGGAACATTCGGATGGCCTCAAGTCTAGCAACGGGAGCAAAAGTTTCTTCAAAGTCTATTCCTTCTTGTTGAGCATACCCTTTACAAACAAGTCTGGCCTTGTTTCTAATTACTTCCCCATTTTCATTCAACTTATTTTTGAAGATCCATTTTTTCCCTATGACATTCTTATCTTTTGGTCTAGGAACCAACTCCCAAGTGTTGTTCTTTTCGATTTTCTCAAGTTCTTCATCCATTTCCTTGACCCAACATTCATCTTTGCATGCCTCTCTTACATTTTGTGGTTCAGTGGAGGAGAGCAATGCCAAATAGCTTGAGGCTTCTGCAATTGTTCTTCTTGTTTGTACACCTGCCTCTTTCTGCCCCAAAATATGAGATTCTGGATGATTCTTCTAAACGTACCTGGATGGAGTCTTCTCTTCTATCCTTATCTGTTCCTCTGGTGCCTCTTGAGGTTCTTCTTCATCATCAGTCTGATTTGGAGAGTAGTCTTCATCCTCTTCGATATTTTCATAATTTACTTGCCTAGGAATGTATCCTTTTTCATCAACCACTACATCAATGCTGTCAACAATTCTTCCAAGTCTTTTATTGTAACACTTATATGCTTTGCTGTGGGGAGAATAACCAAGGAGAATGCCTTCATCTGCTCTAGGTTCAAGTTTGCCAAGCTGTTCATCATTATTCTTAATATAGCATTTGCTTCCAAAATTTTTGAAATGCTTTACTGAAGGAGTCTCACCATACCAGAGCTCATGAGGAGTTTGAGTGCTGTTCACTCGGACATTTGTTTTGTTGAGAATAACAACTTCAGAAAATGCAGCTTCTCCCCAGAAGGTTGTGAGAGTTCCAGACTCATCAAGCATAGCACGAGCCATTTGTTGGACTGTTCTGTTCATCCTTTCCACCACTCCATTTTTCTGAGGAGTCCTAGCTGTAGAGAATTCCCTTCTTATTCCATGTTCTTCACAGAAATCAAAAAATTCATTTGAGGTAAACTCCCCACCTCTGTCGGACCTGAGGCACTTAATTTTGTGATCTGATTCGTTTTCAGCCAAGGCTTTGAAGGATTTGAATTTTTTGAATGCTTCGTCTTTGTGCTTCATAAGTCCTAACCAAACCATCCTGGAGAAGTCGTCAATGAATAATATAAATTATTCTTCTCCTCGAGGTGACCTTGTCCTAAATGGACCACATACATCTATATGGACTAGCTCAAGAGGCCTGCTAGCTGATCCTTCCTTCTCAGGGAAGTTAGTTCTGTTTTGTTTACCAAACTGACATGATTTGCAAATAGTGTTGTCTGGAATTTTGATATCTGGAAGACCACGTACTGCCTGGTATTTGCATGCTTTCCTTATTTGTGAAAAGCTTAGATGCCCCAACCTTCGATGCCATAACCAGTGTTCATCATCCTTGCTCAAATAGCATTGTTGTTGTCCTTCTTCAAATATATATAAATTATTTGGAGTTCTTCTGCCTTTGATCACTGTTTTTCCTGTATCAAGATCACGAACACTGCATCCATTTGATCGAAATATTACCTCGGTTCCTTGATCGCACATCTGACTGACACTCAGAAGATTATGCTTCAAGCCATCAACATACAAAACATTTCCTGCTTTGACCTTTTCTTTCAACTGGACAGTGCCTTTTCCTTTTATGATTGCAGGGGTATCATTTCCAAAAGAAACTTTCTTTCCCTTTTCTAAAACACTATATGATTCAAGTTTTTCTTTATCACCTGTCATATGCTTCGAACATCCACTGTCGATGTACCATTGATTTTCTTGTCCTTCTGCATATAAAGCTATCCCACATCTTTCTCGTTGCGGTTCCTTCATTCTCCATGTTCTGGCACTCGAGGTTTGTTCCTTCTGAGTTGTCTTCCAAAACCTGCTCCTGCATTCAAAATCTTCATGACCGAAGTTATTACAAATAGAACATTCAATTTCATTTTCAAGGGCCGAAAAGTTGTTATAGGTTCTTTTCGTGATTCCAGTCATACTTCTTTGTTTTTGAGCTTCTCTAGTCATGATTGTCTTATAGGCAACACATTGAGCTGCTTTGTGGCCAAAGTTATGGCAAGAGAAACATTGGCCATTGAAGAAACTCCTCCGATTATCAAATCTACCTTCCAAATGATTGTAGTTTCTATTGTCATCCATTCTTGAGGCAAATTGAGAAGATTTTACCTGTGGCTGGTTGTAGCTTTTGTTCATCCTTAAGGTGGATTGCCCCTGATTTACCTGGTAGTCTTTGTTTATTCTTGATGTAATTCGCCCCTGATTTACCTGGTGATCTCCATTGGGATTTTACTCATTCCTCCTTGCTGCATCGAGATAACTCTTTGAGGTGGATACTTGAGATGCTTCTCCATTATACCCCAGGCCAGTCTTGATTAGTGGAGAACGCTGTACATTGATAATCTCATCCAGAGTTTCAGATCCTTTAACAAATTTAAGATTAAGAGCCTTTGTTTTCTCAATTTCTTTTCTAAGGCCAGCAATTTCACATTCTAACTTCTCAAGAAATTTTTCTTTTTCATCAAGTTGGAATTGCAGAGTATCAATGATCACATTCTTTTCTTCTAAACATGTTTTGAGTCTAGAAATCTCTTCATAAAAGCCATCCACATCTATAGCATCCATGTAATCATCATCTTCAAAGGCCATTCAAAGTTTATAGTTAATACCTCGTTCATCTTCATCACTATTTGAAAGACCATCACTATCTTCATGAGTGTAGTAACTTTTCTTAGTTACATTCTGTTTCTTGTTCCATCTAACAGGTTCCTTCCCTTTGTCAGTTTTATCCTTATGAGGACATTTGGCAGCATAGTGACCGACTCTCCCACAAGCAAAGCATTTGAAAGGTAACTTACCTCTGAATCGTCCAGCACCCCGTTGAAGATTTCTGACAAAATTTGATTCTTCTTCTTCTTCTGACACATGTCCTAACTCATAGGTAGCTTCTCTCCTATATAATGGACCTCCTTTTCTCATTTCATAAGTAGTTAGAATTCCATGCAGCTGTGACATTTCAAGGTTTTGTAGATTCTCTTTTTCTTCTATTGCAGAAAATTTAGATTCAAACCTAGGGGACAAAGATCTTAGAACTTTTTCAACCACAACAACCTCTTTTATTTCTTCACCCAAGTTTTTCATACAATTAAAAATCTCATCTACACGAAAAAAATAGTTAGCCACACTTTCATCATTGTACATTCTGAGATTTTCATATTGAATTCTGAGGGTTTGAAGTTTTGCTCATTTTACCTGATCATCTCCTTCATAGCTCAGTACAATCTTGTCCCATATTTCTTTTGCAGATTTAAACTGCATAACCTTGACAAATTCTGATTGAGATAGGCATCCTAATAGAGTATTGACCGCCTTTGCATTTGTTTCATATTTCTTCTTCTCAGCCGGATCTGTAGGAGTTGCTGATGGAAAAGTATACCCTGTTTCTATGATATCCCAGACTTCTATACCAAGAGATTGAAGATAGGCAGTAACTCTTACCTTCCAATATACAAAGTTTGTCCCATCAAAAATCGGTGGCCTGATTGATGCTTCCCTCTCGTAGTTGCTCATGATGAAATATCTTCCTTCAAGCGATCAAGCTTCTTTTGAAGGACCTGCTCTGATACCAATTGTTGGAAATAATACTGAGAGGGGGGGTGAATCAGTATTATCAAGTCAAATATTCCTTTTCTCAAAATCAAATGATATACGCTACTTCAGTTAATTAAACCCGCGTATATACGCAACTATGCAGAAGGAAACCCGCGTATACAATGCAAACTTTTAATTTACTTTATCTTTCTGATGTTGATTGTTAATCTGTGTTTGAGAATCAAATAACCAGTAACCAGAAGCAGTAAAACAGAGAAAAAAGACAATCGCACACAAGAACACAAGATATAAGGTGGAAACCCAATGTGGGTGAAAACCACCTGCTGTAATTCGTCTCTATCTTCTCTTTAATTAGAAACTTCTTTTTACAATTGTACTGGTGCAGTCCTTTACTAGTACGCAGGCTGCAACCTGCAGAGAGCTACAACCCTCTCTCGTTTTCCAGCTTCTCCTGGAAGGGAGCTACAACCCCCTTAGCTCTTGCACTAGCCAAGATACTAGTACATAGGTGCTGGCCTATAGAAGGTTACAACCTTCTCTTTCTTTCAGGGACCATGTTTCATGAATTTTCAGACTGGATCCACAAATAGCATCAATCAAACATCAAGAATTTCTGCATCAACCAATCACCTTTTCACCAATCAAAACTGAATCAGGTAAACACTTCTTTGACAGCTGTACCCAGAACACAGTAAGAGTAACCACACACCAAATTCTGAACCCAGAATACTGCAGTAATAAACAAAAGCAGCTAGAACATAACTCAAAAGATATACGCTGCTTTAATAACCTGAAACCTGCATACATACGCTTCTGTTGCTGGAACAACCTGCGTATACGCCCCTTCGCTTCACTGAACCAGCGTGTATACACGCCTTCGCTTCACTGAACCTGCGTACAGATTTATAAAGGATAATTCGCTCTTACAGATATTCAAACACTAATTAACCTAGATTATCAGACTTATAGATCAAGCAAGCGCTACATATAGCAGATCAAAATCATACAAAGATACTACCATTCAAGCTTAAATATTATGACCCATCAATAGAACTTATCCTTCTCTTTGCGCTAAGGTTCCTCCTTCATTCAGATCCAGATCTGCACCATAACCCAATTACCAGTATTCCAGATCTAGCACTTTATCATATATTCAATAATAATTTAGGTTGTTCTTTTGCCACATGATCTCCTTCCTCTTTTATAGGTTTAGGCCTTCCACAATACCACGGTCCAAAACCATAATAAACCAATACCACGGACCCAATACTTGGGATCAACACTTCTGACGAGGTACCATGGTCCAAAACCATAGGTTCAAATACCAAGGACTAACTACCATGGACCAAAAGTAAGTTCTCCAACATATACGCCCTTTTCCTTGCATGAAAGTGCGTGTATACGCACACACGCCTTTGAAACGTCTAACCCGCGTGTATACGCGTCTTCGTCTAGATGAACCTGCGTATATGTCTTTTCCTTCATTCTGAAAGCCTGCACTGAGATCTGTTACCAAAGAGAGTTGCCATCAAGGACAACACCTGTGCCATAGCTCCAAACCTGTGCCATAATGCCAACAACTTGAGTTCCCATCCATTCTTTGCATTCTTAATAATCCAAACTCATATGAACACTTTTCTTAGACCCAAACCCTCTTGTTTTGAGTTAAACATGTATAACATTGTCTGTAGTGGATAACAAAGAGTTATAACGATGTCTAGCCCTTATGCACAGAGTGTTAACACTGCTTGTAACACACTGTATTGGTCTGTTAGCTTGCATTAGTACTTATAACCTCTGATTTGTCACTTTTCTAGTGATTTCCACTGCTTGTGTTTTGCTGGTTTGTGTCTTAAGGTATTTGGTGTCTTAGACTATGATTATCATGGTTGCATTCATTGTTTCTTTTGGAATTTAGTTTATCTTGCATTTTATTGCATCTTAAAATAAAAAATAAAAAAATTCATTATCTGCTTAATCTACTTGATATTTTGTACATTAGTGTTCATGCACTTTGGAGTATCATTGTCTGCATTTTTTTAGGTGCATTGGAACTTGTATTTTGTTTGTTCATTTTGGAAAAGGCGTATAGTTACTCTCTCCTTGTAGAAATACTTCTTCATTGAATTGAAATTGAAAAGCATATTTTTTGCATGGTTTGAGTCAGATTCTCATAAAACTCCATACATCAACACCCCTTCCGAAGACATCAATAAAGTACCTTTAAAATCAGTCTCATAATAAAATTAATCATCATCTCTTTTTAAGAATACATGCATATTAGTTTAGGCTAGAGTCTTGGGATAAGTTGTGTGAGTAAACTGCCCAAGACTGAAAAACTGAGTCTAGTTTCATTAATTAGAGTAAAATCCTACTGCACTCATATCATCCAAGGCTACTCCCCTCACAAAGGAGTTAAATAAGAGACAACATTGGAGTGTGAGAGAAGATAGCCCGCCTTCGATTGCATTTCCAATGGGTATTCTATGTACTGGGGATCCCCTCAGGGATATCAAAGCTGAGTTGGGAACTCAGTTATCCTGCCCACACAATGTATTGTCTATGACCATGACCCCCCAATGGTGTTTATGGTTTGAGGTAACCTTATTGGCCAAATGTTTTAGGGACAAACACAAGGTGACTGGGGCGGGCTACCCTGGTACCTAGATAGATGAACCTACTTTGGTTTCAGTTTTTGAGAGGGTGCTCGTCTTCACGAGAGTACTTGGCCCCTTAATATGAGGTTCAGGTGAAGCTAAGGAGTAATCATAATTGTACATTTGGTTGACTCTCACTTTTAGCCCCTTTGATGCTGGGTTTCATCACCAACTAGTTGTGGCTATTAGACAGAGTTATGTTTCCTGGCTGCTTGCTAATTTCCTTTAGATTTTTATTTTTATTTTTAGGTGTGTGTTGTTTTGTTACCAAGATTTATATGTACACCATTTAAAATTAAATTATTAAAATTAATATATATATATATATATATATATATATATATATATATATATATATATATATATATAGATATATATATATATATATATATATATATATATATAGATATATATATATATATATAGATATATATATATATATATATATTCCAGCCGACATTGTGCTGATCCTTAAAAATTTATCCTCATTAGTATTTATTTCTTTCTAAGCAGCTCTTCTTTTATCATCATTCATAAGTCCTGATGATGGATCCCATTTGGGATTTGAAACGTTGGCATAAAAATGTTCATACTGTGGATTCTTCGGTAACTGATTCAAAAGATGCAAACCACAGATCTCTTAAATCTAGAATTTTGTAAAATATATTCACTGTGGCTAGCTCAGGTCCTCGTTGTCTATCTTGATACCTGCAAGGCCTTACTCCACTTTTTGTGGAGGAATTTATGAGTGAATCAGATTCCTTCACTGCTCAAGGGAGTCAGTCTCTAGTTTCAAACCTTGAATCACATGCATACTTACCCAGAGTTTATTTTGTCTGAGGACCCATCTATTGAAGTTTTGGTACCTCCTTGTAATCCTCCACTTGCAGAACCTCTTGGGCCTATCATAATTTAGGAAACAATCGTACCTTTAGTGTCTTTGTTGGTTTCCCCTTTGAACATCCCAATGGATGCTGGTGAGTCATGTTATTTTGTGGACACCCTTTTTCCACTACCATTCAACTCGCCTGTCTCAAGTTCTACACATGTTGTGGGTTATCCTATTGTACAACCTATGGTTCATCTAGGAACCTCAACTACACCCACTTGGGGTGGTGCTCAACATTTTGTTGCCTCAACTTCCCAAACTTCTTTCGTGTCAACTCCTGGTGTTCTGTGTCTGATAAATTTCAAAAAGCTAATTGGTTAGAATCCATTGCTTGGTTTATCTCCCCCACCATTACAGAGTGGGGGAAATTTTTCTGGTACTTATCCACCCGCTGGGGGCATTCATGCATTGATGTAATCTGTGGTACAACAGGGTCCATATTTGATGGAATATTTTCCTATGTGCGGCTACCCCATTGGTGGTGGTCTGGTACCTAACTTATCTTATGTGGCCAGTGGTGTTCCATTCCCTAGACCCACTGCATCTCCTTGGGGCCTCCCAACTCAACCATATGCATATGTTGGGGGAAGCCTCTATCCTGGGGGCAACCCGTTAGCTGGTAGCCTTCCTTAGGCTGGGGGCATGCCTTATGACCCGTCACTCTACACGACCCCACTGCTACCTCATGGAAACTACTATCCATCATAATCTATGTACCCTACTGGAAACCTGTTGATGGGAGGACATCCTGGTCCCTCTAGTCATTCTGCTCTTCCTTGGTCTAATTCAGCTACACCTACTCCATTTCCTTTCTTGGCTACATTGGACATCCCAGATCTATACAAGTTGAAAAATGATCCCATCAACCATAACCTGATTTGGCCTCTAACCTCTCCCAAAATTTTTGCATACATTCCTAAATTTGAAGGAAAACAGAAAGCACGAGCAATCCTTTTATGGTATTTTTGTTACCTGTTAATCCGAAAAAACTCGAGTTTACTTGTTGAGGCTTGTTAAGCTTACATGAAGAAGACCGAGAATTATTCTATGGTATTTTTCTTGCTCATTAATCCGAAAATCCTCGAGTTTAATACTTCAGGCTCGTTAACTTACACGAAGAATCTCCAAGCCTTCTTTTTAGGGACTTTTTCTCACTTGTAAAATTGAAAAAACCCTGAGTTACTTCTTCAGGCTTGTTAAAATATTATGAAGAAGATATGAGAACATTATTTTTTTGGATTTTTTCTCTCTCTTAAATTGAAAAAACTCCGAGTTACCTTCTTTGAGCTCGTAAAAATCCTGCGAAGAAGATCTGAGCAATTCTTTTTATCTCTTTTTCTCGCTCCTTAAACTGAAAAAATATATATCGAGTTTCCTTCATCTGAATTGTTAAAATTTTATGAAGATCTATTGAGTTTTTCTTCATCTTACTTGTTAAAATTTCATGAAGAATATCGAGTTCTCATGGTTCCCATCAGACTCGTAAAATAATGGGGTGGATGTATATTGAGCATAGATTTATCACTTTATCCAGACTCAATGGAATAACTTACAGAAAAGGAGTTGTGTCGGGTATACTATTAACCCTTTTGTCACACCCGATCATCAACCATGACAAAGTTATCCCCTCAGAGTTGTGTTTATGATCTTTTTATACTCTCTAAACGTGAAAATACCACCGAGTTTACCCTTGGGACTCGTTAAACTTAATCATATGAGGAAAAATTGGAAGAAAGAATAGTCATTGATATCTATATTTGTCAGAAGTTTTATGGCAGCAGTCTACCATCCATCCCTTGAACATTGCACTTATCTAGCATATTCCTCTTTTGTCAGCTTCTGTTTGAGCCTTGTGATCTTATGAGTTTAGCCTTGATACCCTGATTTCCTTGCATCCTTGTATCCTAACACTCTTTGGTGTTCTTGAGTCTAAGCTGCTTGGTATCTTTGGTGTTGTGCCTTCTATTGTTCAAGGGATTGTCTACTATCTGTTGGCCTTATCAACACCTATATCATGTGTCCATTTGATCTAAGTCTATTAGCCTTGTTGTTCCAAATCACTGCAAAATCAATCACTTTATTACCATTTCGTTTCAATTGATGTGGGACTCCTTAATTCCCACCTTTGACAAATCCCTTCCTATCGACATCAATAAATTATCTAGGAAGTGGGTTGAGAAACACCACAATACCCTGGAGCTTGTAGTCCTTAGTGGTAGGTTTCTGCGTGTTTGATTAGGGGTTTTCATTATTGGCTCATGATTGAATGATTCTACGAGTGTTTGAATTCAACTCATTTATTCACACTCGCTAGATTGTACTGAGCATCTTGGAGACCATCATCCTTATTGGTGGCCATCCTCGCATCTGTTAATGGTTTTCATCATTGATCAGTAATTAGATGAATTATCACATGTTTGACATCAACTCATTTATTCACATGTGTATAATTATGCCATTTTGTGACGATGACGAAGAACTTGGGTAGAGGCTTACATCAATCAAACTTGTTTCCTCTCCCAAGCTTCGTATTTGGTTTTGGAGAAAACTTATCTAAGTCTGATTACACTATGACAAAGTTCCACACTTACTGGTGGACATGATATCTCATCTTCTATATGGATCCACTATGTATTGTTATAGCTTCTGAGTATGGGAATGCCCAACTCAGGACATGATTTATATGTGACATATATCTGATGTTGTTTGCAAGCATCCTTCCATTATGATGCTCTAAAAGTCTCTCTCCTAGGTTATTTTATAAACTATTTCGACCATCATCTTCTTCTATGACCTCACACTTTAGGGGGGATATGTTATACATGAAAATACCTCTTGATCAACTAAGAGGATACTATGTTTTTGGTTGAAATACCCATGTGTCCTAGCCTAAGACTATAATACAAGTTATGTAATGTTGGGACAAGGTCCCCTCAGGAAAATGCTGTAACTAATTTTGTTAATTATGTAAAGTATCTGAATTTTGAGGGAGCAGAATGCGAAGGTCATAGGAGTCAAAAATGGCTTTAGTCCCTTAGTTTGTTAGAATATAGGATGTTTTTTGACCTGCCCATGGTTCGCAAACCATGGTATTATAAAAGAAGAAGCTATATAAAGAAGTCATAATGAGTCATAGGAAGTTAGTTAAGAATTGAATATCATTGTATGGGAAAGTAATCTGAGGTAGAAAAGTCCATTTTATGCACTTAGGAGAAGGGGAAGGCTCATGTTGCTGTGTGCATGGAGACCTTGGTAAGTCTGCAGGCTGAGTGTGTAGGCCCCTGTAGCTGTGTGCGCAAGGAAGAAGAGTCTGTAACAGAAATATTATATCAATATAGACTATTTTTAAAGCTATTCTTGTGTATATGTGCCTTTATCATTACTTATGAAATTTATGTATTCGCTTTGTTTTTGTGCAATTATCTAAAGAAACACTTAATTGGTATGCGAAAGTAGTAGATCTGATAATTTACATGGTGCTATGATTTTCTTAAGTGTTTCACGAAGGGTCAGATACTATTTATGTAAGTTATTGTGATTTCTGCAATTAAAGGGTTAGGGTTCACTAAGGTCAGGATAAAACCGTAGAAGTAACAGAAACCCATCACACAGACCTCTGGATGCAAAAACCTGGTTCTATCATCACCAAATACTCCTTCAGGTGAGACTGCAGCCTGTGCTACATGGGTTTTTGCCAAAAGGACCAACAATTCAGGGTTTTGTTAGTTGGTGTAGCTAACTCTAAATTTGGTTCAAGACCCCTGTTGGGGGCCTATTGGGACAGGGTCCCCTGGGGTAAATTTTGTAAATATTTTTGTTAAGTATGTAAACTCTCTACATTTTGAGGCAGCGGAGCACGAAGGTCATAGGAGTCAAAGGGGTTTTAGTCCCTTAGTTTGTTAGAAGATAGGATGTTTTATGACCCACCCATGGTTCGTAAACCATGGTACTGTAAAAGAAGAAGCTATATAAGAAGTCATAATGAGTCATAGGAAGTCAGTTAAGAATTGAAGATCATTATATGGGCAAGTAGTTTGAGGCATAAAAGTTTGTTTTATGCACTTAGGCGGGGAAGGTTCCTATTGCTATGTGCGTGGAGACCTTGGTAATTCCGTAAGCTGAGTGCGTGGGCCCTGCAGCTATGTGCATAGGGAAGAAGAGTCTATAACAGAACTATTATATCAATAAAGACTGTTTTTAAAGCTATTCTTTTGTATCTATGCCTTTATCATTACTTATCAAATTTATGTATTCGCTCTGTTTTTCTGCAACTATTTGAAGAAACACTTAATTGATGCGCAAAAATAATATATCAGATAGATTACATAATGTTATGAATTTTTTAACTGATCCATGAACGGTTGGATACTATTTTTGTAAGTTACTATGATTTGTGTATTTTAAGGGTTAGGGTCTGAGAAGGTCGAGAATAAGCTTGAGAAGTAACATAAACCCATCACACAGACCTCTGGATGCAGAAACCTGGTTCTGTCATCCCCCAATACTACTTCAGTTGATACTGCAGCCTATGCTACGCGGGCTGTTGCTGAAAGGGCCAACAGTTTAGGGTTTTGTTGGCTAGTGCAACTAACTCTGAACCTTGGTCAAGACCCCTCAAGCCAACAAATGGTTCTTTTGTTGGGACCAATATCTGTCTAAGGAATATGTGATGTTGATGGTTCCCAACTAAGAAAGAAATCGAGAAGTGGATAGATCGGAAGTTGCACAAATTTGCAGATCAGGAAAATAGGAATCTGCGTATGTCGAAGGAAGAGTGGCTGAATAGATATTTGTATACAAACGAGCACACAATTTTATTTTTCTATTTTCCGTGTGAATTACACCAATGGTTGTCGAAATTGGTAGATAGCCAAGGCACGTGGAAGTTGGATAACCCTATTGTGTGGACTCCAAAGTTGGTAAGGCATCTAGAAGCTTTAGAGAATAAGATCATGAGGGTTGTCGATTACTGGATCGATAACATTTTGGGAAGATTCATCACTAAATTCGTGATCGATACATCTGTAAGCTATAGTGAATATGAACGACAATTCTTTAAAGGACTAAGAGGTAAGTACCTGAAATACTTGAAGAATTGGATTAAAATTCTATTGTGTGAGAAAAGGGTTATGCCACTAAATTAATGTTTAGAAGAGACCTGACGGGAGCTACGCGAAGTGGAAAAACATTTAGAAGGGACCTAGATTGAGGTACTGAATATAGCCCTCTGTTGGGAGCGTCTGATAGTGACGAAGAAAGTAGTGTTATGAGAACACCTCTAGGTGTGCTATAGAGGGTAAATCTGGGTATCGTGGGGATACCAAACCCATCCACTTCGCATCCACCATCACCTCCACCTCACACACCTACACCTACACCTCCACCCCCACCTCCACCTCCACTATTCAACATGGCCAATGCGATGAAGATGCCCATATTCAAGGGCCTGGGGATAGAAGACCCTGAACAATTTTGGTTTGTAGTAGATGCTATGTGGAATTCATAGTAGGTTATAGATGATGATTTGAAGAAAGTGCAGTTGGTTTCCGCACTGCAAGATAGAGTATTAATATGGTACATTAAGTATTGTTTGACACACCCAAATGTAACCCTGGATGAGACAGAGAAGGTGCTCAATAGTGAATTCAAGAAGCCTAAGTCACAAGCTTAGTCAGTAACTAAGGCCAAAGATATCTAATAGAAGGTAACTGAGTCCACATGGGACTTTGACCAGAGATTGAAATGTTTACTGCAACAGGCTAATATGCCGATCATAGATGATCAACATAGGGATTGGTACATTGCTTTGTTGTTACCCCATTTGAGATTTCCACTTTCAAAACAGAAAATTGGCATGCAGGCTGAAGCATTAGAGATTTCTATGAGATTGGAAGTTTGACCCATTCAGGATACGAATCTAGGAGTGTAGTAGATTTAGTCACAACTGGCTAGCTTACATATGGAGTTGTAGAGTCTAAAGAAGGGAAAGGAAGTTTAGACTAAGGTTCACACAGAGCTTTGGTGCTTGAAATGAAAAGGCCATGGTCACGATAAGGACCATTGCCTGGTCTATCAAAATTATCTCGTTGGGGGAAGCCCTATCCACCTGAAGCCAGAAAATATTGTTGGTCCAAGCACAGGAGTAACACCATGGTGCGCTATTTGTCAGGTTACAGGACAACATGAAACATATAATTGTCACCTTGTACAAAATTTTGTACAGAGCCCCTAGCAATTGTTTTACAATTTATGCAAATCTGTAGGTCATGATGAGCACCACTGCCGAAGTTATGAATTAATGATGGATAGAATGCCTACGTATAGAATGCAGGTAGAAAATTGTCCTCAAGATCAGGGCGCAACTGTAGCATGTAAAGGATTCCAAGGTCGAGGAAGAGGGTGAGGAGGAGGAGCTGGAAGGGGTTGTGGTCAGATCATCTGTTATAATTGTGGGGAAGCAGGTCACTTTGCATGTGATTGTCAGAATCTGACACACTCTTCCTGTTACTATTACCGCCAGTTTCACCATGTTATAGAATATTTCCTAATTTTTATCATGAATATACAAGAAAAGAAGACTCAGACCGAGAAACCTACACAGAATATCTAGATGATGAGGTCGGAGCCTTACGAAGATGGGCCTAGTGTCAATATTATTATGTGAAGCAGTATAGCTACTGGAGAACATACGAGGAAACAATCAGAAGCTGATGTGTGGGTGCACAAGGCTACTGATAAGGATACATGGTTTGATGTAAATAAGGTGAAGTAAATGTTTATGGAGGAAAAAAGGAGCTTCATGGATGAAGGAGCTTCTACATCAAGGACTCAAAATATGGGAAAGTCTGAAGAGACTAGTACTGCACAGGAGACAGACCCATCATTATTAGCATCATTTTTGAAAACTTGCATGAAACTCCTAAGGGATAAGAAGGTAGTAGAAGGATTACAAGAATTGATTGATAATTGCACTGGTAAGAACAATCCTATACTAGAACAACACATAATAGATAAGGTGGGAAAAAGTAAGAAGAGGATTGGTCGTGAAATGAGGTTGACTGCACAAATTGGAGAATATGAAATGGACTAGGTAATTCTCGATTTAGGGTCTGATGTAAATGTTCTGTAGAAGAAAACCTGGGAAAGAATGGGAAGACCAATGCTACATTGGTCATCTATCTAGATGAGAATGGAAAATTAGTAGAATATTATCCCTATGGGGCACCTTCGGGGAGTGATTGTAGATATTGAAGGGGTGCACACCATAGATGATTTTGAAGTAATCAAAATAGTGGATGTTAGTAACCCTTATCCAACACTACTTGGAATTTATTAGGCATTTGATATTAATGCAGTCATCAATACGAAGAAGAGCAACATGACCTTTGAAAATAATGAACTGAGGGCCCTTGTACCATTGGACCCAACTGAAGGTGCACGATATACTGCACCAGTCTGCGATTATGAGGAGGACAAAAATATTGAGAAAATATATAAGCTGAATGCGGGAGATGAATATTGGATCAACCCTACGGTGGATGGGTGAACTAAATGGGAGAAGGATAGCTCCTGTAATTTTGATTCTGACGAGGAGCTTGAGCACTGGCAGAACCGATTGTATGAAGTATCATCACTGTGTTGCAACAGGGTTACCAAATAGTTACAATGTATATCCAACGAGGTATACAATTTACCTTATTATGACGATTTAGAGGATGTCACTTTATTTCTATACAAATTTGAAAGGGATGTACCGAAGGAACATCAGTTCCAAGTGCTAGACATTGCGCTGCAAGCTACGCCTGCCCGTTGGTGGGGTATGCATAAAAAAATTATGCAGATTGGAAGGAGTATCGATGAATGATGAATTTGAGCTTTGGGTATGCTAATACCCACATTATGGATAAATACAAAGGGAAAGACGATTCGCGCAAGAACTTAGATCATTGGAAAAAATCATGGGGAGAAGAACCGCAACCAGAGTGGGTTCATATATTCTGCCACATTTTGGATACAATCCTGATGAATTTATATTTGGAAACAGAGCTGCAACACGGGACCATAGAAGAGGATGTTTTGAAAGAAAGTTTTCTATTAACTTTTAGCTTTGAAGATGGGTTTGAGCGTATACATTAATCACTGCAGACGATCAAAGCTACTATATTCAAAATGCTTGAAGAACCAGTTGAATGGGTACAACTAGATTGGGGTACGCAGCTGTGCCATGCGCTTGAATGCTACAATGTAATCGCAGAGGATGGTGGAGAAGATCCCAGGAAAATCCAGATTCCCAAATCCGAAGGACAACACAAAGTCAAGGGACCTAAGGCAGAAATCCGTGATATATCAGAGAATTTAAAGACCAAATAGGTGAATATTGGATCGGAAGCACAATAGAAGTTCACGAACATCGGTGACTATTAGGAAGAAGATAAAGTAGATAAGGTTGTCGAGCTATTGCGAGAGTATCAGAACTTGTTTTCCACCACGTTATCTGATCTAAAAGGGCTAGTAGGGGATATGGGAGTCATGAAGATCACTTTGAAGCCAGATGCAAAGCCAGTGAAACAATGCCCCTACCACTTAAATCCTAAGTATAAGGAAAACATGTGCAAGGAATTGGATAAAATTCTTGAAGCCGGGATCATTAAACCTGTGGAGGAATCAGACTGGGGTAGTCCCATGGTGGTTCAAGAAAAGAAAACGCAAGGTGAAATTTGGATATGCGTAGACTTAAGGAAGTTGAATGATGTGTGTGTCCATGTTCCATTCCCTATGCCATTCACAGATGAGGTACTGGAGAATCTGGGAGGATAGTGTTATAGAATCTAGGGCAAAGTAGTGTTGTGATGATTCTCCGAGACTTGATAACAATTTGTGATGATTCTTTTTCGCTCTGGACTTTTTTCGGTCCTTCTCCTTCTTTTTATTTTGGGTCGCTCTTTCTTTTTATTTGTTCCTAATCGATAGTAGTATTTATAATCGTAACTAATATATATATATATATATATATATATATATATATATATATATATATATATATATATATATATATATATATATATATATATATATAGATATATATATAATTTATTTATTTAATTATATATATATATATATATTTTATTTTTATTTATTTATTTATATATTTATATTTTTTATTTTTATTACTTATTTATTTATTTATTTTTTCTCGTTCCATTATATAATTCTTCTAACTATTTATCATCTTGAAATTACCTTATATATATTTATATATTTATATAAAAAAGTTAGGTCTTCAATTTAACTAATTCCTATTTAAATTACAATTTTTTAAATATTAAATTATACCTTTTTAACTAAATAATAATGTAAACACCATCTAAAATTATTTCATGTATATAATTTTTATATATATATTTTAAGGTATGGTCACCTATGATAACTAACTTCCTTTATATTATCAAATTGACTTTTTGACTCTGGTCCCTAAGTCAAAATTAGCCGTTGGTCAAGATAGCCGTTGGAGGCTCTGCTCAGACTATTTAACATGCGAAGCTGGATCTGTTTCTTCAACTTGTCCTGACGATGAACCACACTGGTTGGTTCGAAAAGCGTTGACAAAGGTCTTTCTATATGTGATTTACGCCGAAGTTCTACTTATAACTATTATGGATCACAGAAGCCTCAATTCAACAATTTGTGAACCCTTTTTACTTTTCTTGTTAGCTTATTCTTCTTATTATTAGTGCATATGTGTGTGCTTCATCAAACTGCTATCAAAATAAAATAACAAGAACACATAATTTAGATCTCTTCCAGGGACAAACCCTTTGCACTCTTGAGAGGAAAACCCTTTGTAAGATTTCTCTTATTGAAGCTTCTTATTTCAACAACTACTAAACCCTAGACCTTTGACTAGGATATCCGCCAAGCATAACTCAAATCCTTCCTTCTTCTTCACTGTCACTTCCGACACATCTTCCAATACTTCTTCTGACACTTTGTATTCCAACACTTTGTGTTCTAGGTTAGGAAACCCTAGAATATTAGGTCTTATTTACTTCGTTATAGATAAAGGCTTCTTCGATTTTCTTTGGAGACCATGTAGGCCTAGGTATACATCTGAATGAGGATATTCATGTTGGTGCCTTAAGATGTTGTCAAACCCTTCCTGTACCTTGCACGTGTGACTGTTTCTAGCCCTAGAAACAATCCTATCTTCCTTGGTTTTGTCTCTCCTTCCTTCATTTGTGAGGTTACCTTCAACACTGGAGTAGGAGGCCTTTGTAGGCCTAGATACTAGCCCAAAACCTAACTAATATATTACTGCAACTTCACTATTGATCTGGCTGTAGAATTATCCGTTATTCCTTCACACGTGTGGCTCTAGCTATTTCTTATCTTCGTTGTTATGTCTCCTTAACTTTCTACCCTTGTAGCCCTGTTCCTCGTCTTATCTTCGTCCACCTTTTTCTTCCTTTTTCCTTGCAGATTTTAGAGATGAATTGATGATATTTTGAGGAGTGGACAACCTCTATAAATAGAGGGATGTCCCTCATTTTCCATTCATCATGATTGTCCTTGAAGCCGACTTGAGAGTTTTCTTTATAATTCAATTTTATTCATTGTTTGATGCTTGTAGACTTTGTTGGTGTTGGGAGAGGATTTGACTATGCTTGGAGTTGTTACCTTGACTTTGTACATTGACATACATGATGTATCATGCCCTCAAAGGGTCTTATAATAATTACATTTTGACTTTGACTCTCTAGAAGCACTTCAAAATGTGATTTTCCTATTTTTCAATGAGCAAGAAACTCATTGATAAATAATATCAAAATAAATTCTCTTTTCTTGAATAAGTAAAAATATCAAAATTACATATATGAAGACCGAACCTAGTTACATTTCCTTCAACACTCCCTCTTAACTAGGGAGGTATTCATACAACATTACAAGGCGTTTGGAAATTTTCAATCTTGAAGAATTCACATAAGAGAAACCAGATTAGAAATCCATCTGTTATAGCATCACGTGCAAGGCCTTAACTAACAACTCCATCTCCTTACGAGAACATGGGCTACAATGCTGGCAAGACCAGTGATTTATAGACACCTTCATTATTGTCTCTCAAGATACATACCCACCTGGGTGTTCTCGAGTATTACATTCTAGGACTATTCTTATCTTGGGTTCCCATCCCTCAAAGAATATCGATTCTCTTTCCTACTCTTGTCTTGGATGCCCTACTCATCCTCAAAGAGTATCATATACTAGATGATTACCTAATCCTCCCATTCTTTCTTCCCAAGTGAAGGAAGAATGTTGTGTTTATCTTGTGTCTACATTTCCATTCATGGCCTTCATATAGACTTAGAGCTGTTAGTCCTGGTCTAGTGCATGACCCATGAAATGGAAAACACAATTGCCACTCCTTTGTAATCAGGGGTGATTCAAAACTCCTTCTTGATCATGGACCTGTTAGAGCTCCCTCTTAACTAGGACTCTTTCCTTCATCAACATCTTCTTCTTCATGGGTCCTTCAACTACTTGATCTTCTTCTTTTCTTGATGTCATGAAGTATTTGAACTTCTTTTAGGTAGGCTACCATCCATCAATCACTTTCCCTCTTGGTTTTTCATGTCATTGCTTCGTGGAAAGTAGCTATCAAGTTTTTTTTATCATCTTGGCTACTCCTTTTTTATCTTGTCCATGCTTCGAAATACTCTTCTCATGGATTCTTCATAGTAATTTCTAGGTTACATTCTTTGACCTAGTATCCCATCATGAAGTCATATTAATATTGCTTCAACACTGCTTTTCCTTTTGTTGGATGGATTTTTTGACAACTTCATAGAGTAGAATCAATTATCTGCACCTTTTATATCTCCAAGGTCTTCATGGGTGTCAAGGGTTCTTTCTTTCTTTATCAGAGTTATCCTTCATTCTTTTGAGATGTATTTCCAAGACCTTTTGTTAAATAGTGATTCTTGGTGATCATGGTGTTCTTCACATGCTTGATCTATTTCTTCATTTTCTTCTTTAGATAGATCAACTATTTAATGCTTCTTGTGAGAGCATTCCTTCATTGCTTGCTTATTCAGCAATTCTAATGCTCCTTATGTGATAATATTCTTTTGTTGACCTTCATCACATTGTAGTGCATGCCTTAGAGCATGTCCTTGGTGGAGAAGATTCTTTCATGCTTGATTATAGAACTATACCCATGACTTAATAATAGACAACTGAAAACATGACTCAAACTTTGATGCATACATACCTCATCTTGATCCTCCTTGATCATCCTTTGATGTGGCCCTTATTGCTTCATCTTAGCCTGCCTACATATCATCCCTTTTATTGAATCCCATGAATGGGATTCCCAACGAGACATCTACCTTGGTTCATAAACCTTATTTTGAAGATTCCATCATAGGATCTTAAAGATCCTTACCTTACAAATGTTTCCTTTCTTTTTGAAGATGTAATTTTTCTAAGATTCTTATCATGATCAATCTTCTTACATCATATATGAGGTCCTATACTAGGTAGCTTCTTCTACACAAATATCTTGAGCTATATTTTTCATTCTCCTATATTTTAGAAGATATTATGCATTTTTTTTTCTTATCATAAATTATGTTCTCACCAAAAAATTGATCATCTATACTAATTTACTAGATGGATCGAAGTACACCATGTAAAGCCAATTTTACCATAGTAAAATTACTTTCATTGTGAGAAATTACCTAATAAACCACCTTTATTAAGTAATTTATAGTTAAACCCATGAAGAATAATTAAATAAATCACTATTTATTTTATTTTCTTGTAGGAATAATTAATTAAACCATTGTTTTATTATTATTCCTTGTTAAATTTGACCCAATCATGAAAAATAAACGGATAAATCATTCTTTATCTTACTTTTGTCTAAGAATAACTAATTAATCATTAATTTAATAGCTATTCTTTGTTAAGTTTGACTAAATCCCTTAGGAATAATTAAATAAATCATTATTTGTTTATTATTCCTTAACTAATTCCTTGAGATAATAAATAAGTCATTTATTTATTTATTATTTCTAAATAAAAGTTTAAATACTTTTTCCCTCCCGAAAAAATATAATAAAATATTCCAAACACTAGTAGAAAATGTCTAATTAATTACAAAAAAAATGACTAAAATGTCCATATAGATGACCAATTTTTAGTTGGCGACCAATAGTAGCTAATTTACAGTATCTTATAACGTGACCAACTTTTAGTCGTTTTTAGCTTAGTCATTACTTAGTTGTCTCAATTTTATCATCTAGTAGTATATTTAGTCATAAATTTGGTCATTAATTGTCACAAAGAATGATCAAATATACAACAAAATATATTACTATATGATCACCCGAGAAAGCCAATTAATTACCAAATAAATATGACCAAAATGTTGGTCGTGTTATAAGATACTGTGAACTAGCTACTATTAGTCATATATATGAAAATTTTAGTAACCATTTGAAACCAATTAATGACCAAAAAAATATGACTACATTTTGGTCATGTTATAAGATATTGTAAATTAGCTACTAATAGTCGTATTAATGTAAAGTTTAGTCGTCATTTGTATCACAATTTTATCATTTGCAGTAGTCATTTATCTTTTTTTGGTAGTTTCATATTCATTATATAAATGACTAATTTAGTCGTGTATTCATTTTATTTATATTCATTATTAATCAATATGAACTACTAATTTAGTAGTTTTAGATTGATTTTATGTGTTTATTATTAATCAACACAAATTAATTAGTATGATTTTGCAACTAAATAAAAACAAATGTCATACAATGTGCATATTCATCTAGTATGAAAACACAAAGTTATATATGTTAATTACAATACTAAATAATATCACTTGCAACTGTAAATAATTTCAACCATAAATGATATTATATAAAATGTCAAGTATTACAATATGAGTTTCCAACTTAATATTGGCTGGACTACAATTTAGACATGAAATATTGTTTCATCACTTCAAAACATTATCATTGTGTTTCCAAGACAATGCAAGTGAATTAACCAAATTTGAAGACTTGACCATCAATCTCTATCTATGTGTCTTATGCGATATATTGACTCTAAGGGTATCACTAGACTTGTTATCTTCTTTCTCTTTTTCATTTGTCACTCCAATGTTATTGTTCTTCTCTTTCTTCAATTATTTCTTCTTGCAATCAAAATTGAGTTTGTCTCCTAAAAACAAAATAAGGTAAAATGTAGAGCATAATACATGAAATATGATGAATATTTGAATATAAATTAAAGTATACTATAAAATATTTATATGACATATACCTCAACATCAACAATTCCATTGCCATTTTTCTTCATAAATGCTAGAAAATTGAACAATTTTCCTTTAGTTGGGCCAATAGTGGACACTATGTGTTTAAATGACCTGTATAAATAGAGAAATTAAAACGTCACCATAGAAAATAACATCTTATTAACTTAGTATTCAACCTTTAGAGAAAGGTTACACACAATCAAGCCAACTAAGTTGCATGCTAAAAATCTCAAACTATAGATAACTTGTGAAAACAAATAATCTGAGGTGTGATGTCTAATCCTTGTCATTTTATTGATGACACATTTCATTCTCTAACACATGAACTTGGTCAATCATATAGACAACCTGTTCTCAAATAACAACACGAAAGTAAACTTTTCTAATAGTCATGAAATTTTATTAACACAAAATAGCTAAAAGGATTTCAATTAATATCATGTAATACTAATCTCAAATTCAAGCTTTGGATGTTCAAATGGACATGATGCCAAGTATTTTCAATTTCATGGTTAAAAAACCAAACAAAATCAAAGGAAACATTCAAAATACAATCAAACAATAAAGAGAGAATAGCATGGAATAGACATTACAATTATAAAATATTTGTTTACCTGTCCACCCGTGTTTTGTCTAGCATTCCTAAAACATTTTTTTCCCAAAATAACCATGAGGTGAAAGAATCACAACATTAAAAATCATAGGAATCCCTACTAGAAACATTTCAAGAGTTGATCGCACAGGTGCCTGAAGGATCTCCAACAACAAATGAATCATATCCCAGACATGATCTACATTGTCTCCCCATCCTTTTTTCAATCTTATTTCCTATAACCTACCCACATCAGAGTCAAGTAACAATAAAACGAAGGCATTGACAATTTTTTTTATCTTTTACATGTATAAAATTTAAATATGATTTGTTTTAGGAACATATTAATTCATATTTAAAGTCTTCTTGTCATGAGAAGGTATCAATCAATTAGGACAACAGAAAAATCAACCTTAATGAGGTAGGAAAAAGAACGTATATGCAAAATAAAAAACCATGTATTACTTGTGTTAAAACTTTGTATAGGGTGTATTCTTAGGAAGATTTTTAAGACATTTCTCTGCCTTTACCAAAGTAGATTTTAGCTTGACTAAACTCTATATCCTTTCATTCAACATCAATTTCTGCAAAATAAATGTCACACATTATTCTTTCCAATTTCTCAACATGCTACAAATGTTAAATTGAAAGTCACATAAAACCAAGAGAAAACCCTTTTCTAACCAAAACAAACAAACAATGCCTCTAATAAAACTTTACACCTCATAAATTACTCTACCATGTACTTCAGCTAAAGGTGAGATTCTTTGAATCATCATTAGGTCATACTTAATGGGATATTCATATTTTTAATGTGATGTTAAAAGAAATATATAAATCCTGGTTATTATCATTTCCACTATTGGTCCATTCTTAACTAGTTGTACCCCATAGTATCCCTTTCCATTTTTATCTCCACATACCCACAAAAAATATAAAATATGGAAAACAAATGGAATTTTGGAATTGTTTCTAAAACTATGTCATTTACACGCCCTTCCAATGTATCTGACCAAATGTACCCACTTGAATTTCTTCTTTCATATTTGTTTACATCCTAAAAAATATCCTTTTCGAAAACCAAGACAACCCCAATATGTTCGGATCCTAATACTCATCCATATTTTCTACAAACCATTGGAATTAGTAATCTCTTACAACTAGAGTTGTTAAATTATAATTGTTTGACTAAGAATAAAGAATGCTAAGAGAATAATAATCCTCTCACAAGTAATTACTGAGATCAGAAATTCAACTTGTAATCGAATTTCAACACTCATTTTTAACCAATTATATGACTTGTACATTCAACATTATTATATATAAATATTACTTATATGTAAATATTACTTGTCCTATTATGGATATGACCATATTCCAGATATTATGAATATTTGTGAGTATACGAACCTTGTTTGTTATCGTCTCGTTGAAACCTACCAAATATTCAAGAGAATTAGCAACTATTTCATGATAGAATCTAACTTTTGCATCGTGGGGAGACCAAAGAAACATTGCTCCATTGGATTAATTGTACAAGGACAGAGCATGATCTATCAAGTCTCTCAATTGCAACTTGACTTTATACATTTGTTCTAGGTTGGATGCGTACAAAGTCCAAGGTAAGTTTAAGATTCATATTTCTCTTTTGAAATTTTCATTGAGTAAATTATTTGTTTTTTACTGGCCCGCAAGATTCTAGAGCCTTATCTATGTATTGTTACATAAATGACAACTCTAAAAGTTATTTGATTTATTCAAGAAATCTTACACCTATTATTTAAATTTAAAACCTATTATTTAAATTTAAAATCTCTTCATCGATTGGTGTTAGTGAGGGTGTCTTTGCATAAAACTTACCACTACTCTTAAACTTAGCTACAATGTGAAATATCTTTAAATCAATTAGGTTAGATATTGTTTTATGTTCTTCACATGTTGTGTTTATAATATTGTTTGACTTGGTTGTCTTAGGTCGTAGACTGATTGTAATTGGAAGTAAAGGAATTAGCCTCAAGAGAATAAACTCATATAAAGAAGAGACATTGAATTTGAGAAGAGGTGACATGTGAAAGAAATATTCACTTGTTTTATTCTCGAGTCAATTTTTTATTCAATCTCAATTTGCTAAGGAGAAACAACAAGAGAAATTCATGCTTGGAAACTAGTTCACATGCATTGCTTTAGTAGAATAAACTAATTCAACTATTCGTGGAATTTGGGATGATAAAATGAGAAATTTATTTATCTGTTTATATGCAAAGATAATAATATTGAACAGATATAAAGAAGACTTTCTTGACTTTCAGTCGCATGCTAAAGATGAAAATATATGAGAAAAGTGAGTTTAAGATGGAAAAAATGGCTAAATATGAACTATAAATTTCTACACAATTAGTTTGAAGACATCCACACAAAATTTATATTCTTCATGTGAGAACACTATCTTATAGGATGATTTTCTTAGTAGTTAGGCAATAAATATTCTGTCGAAGGGATATGTAATGCTAAAGTTTAGGGAGCTCACAATAGTTTGTTTCCTTCAACTCTATTAAAAGGAATGTCATCCATCTACACAAAGTAGAGTAGGGACGCTACACCACACTACTTACCATCAATGTAATTGAATATCTTACAGTGGGGCATGGCTACTTGAATAACACTTCGAACCTTCACTAATGTCATGCTCCTCTCATTGTTCATGTAGTTGTGTAGTTGTGAGGATGCAACGAAAGGGTGGGATGGATCAAACTGTGGAAAGAAAGGATGGGGATGGTATGGCAATCAACTAGCCAAGAAGGGGAGAAAATGAAGGAAGAAGACAACATGGCTTGAGATGAATGGTGGAAAAACTATGAAATGGGAAACTAACAAGTAGGGGACAAGGAAAGAGGGAAAGAAAGGGGACATAATCCAATAAAGTTAAGCAACATAATTTGTTTATCTACAAATAAATAAACTTGAGAAAATATAAATGAGTGAGTCTCAGTTATCACATGCCAAAGATCAAAATAAATGAGTTTAAGATGGATAAAATTCACCTGAGAAAGTTAAATTGTAAATTGTTATATTCCAAAAACATTCATAAGGAAAATATTTCATTCGCCAAAAAGGAACATGAATGAAAATGATAGGATTAAGTCCAATGAAAGTCCTAGATTCAGAAAGGGCTCAGAACCCTAGAATATTTTCCATATCATTGTGGAAGAAGAGATAAAGGGTTTCCTTGTATGGTTTGAGCATTTAGAGTCTTATAAAACTACATATATTTTCTAGCATTACTATTCAATAATGATATCATTATCTGTTAACAATGTTGGATTCATCCCTTGGATGTAACCTCAAGGCAAAGACATGTAGCTCTACTCTTAGTCTTATGATACCAATGCTTAGGTTATTTCTTTAGCCCTAAATCTCAGTGATTTTTCACTTGTAGCATATGTCATAGTGTTTTCATATTCTACAAAGAGTAAAAATGGCATGCCCTACACACATATTCTTAATGGGGTTTGTGTTTCCTTGATTGCTTATTCGTACAAAATTCCATTTTGCCTTTTCTTGTTCATATTTATTGCCATTTTTTTCCATCTAATATTGAACCAAAGCTTGGTTAGATAGCTATATTATCTATGCCAGTATGGGTGAAGAGGGTAAATTCTTCCTCAGTCAGTTGGAAAACTATGTTAAACCACATATTCCAGTAACTTTGGAATACTTCATTTGTAGCTTCAACCACCCCAATGATAGGAAATTGAACATGTTTTATTTTAGGAGAAATATTTTTTCAAGTTGGATTTTCCTAAGGGAAAATACAAGGGGGATTTCTACTTGATTCATATTCATGGAATAGTTGGGTTTATTAAGAAAATTGTAGCTATTTAAGAGGAAGGTTGAAGATATAATAGAGATTTTGGCCCAATCATAAGGGGTGAAGGCACACTTCAAAGAGTATATGCTCCATCATATGATGGGAGTAGGTGAGTGAGAAAGGAATTAGGAAGAGTCAATAAGAAAGCTTCGAACAGGTCTCTTGGTTGGTTCCTGAAATGTATGTGTTATTGGAATACAATGAATTAGACAATTAATTAATTAATCGCTTTTTGAGGATTGTTATTGAGTTCTTTCATGTATTGCTGCATACTCTAAGTTGAACAATGTCCACTTTAAGTGACTTGCTAAAAGCAATCCTCATGCAATTTTACGAATGCCAAGGAATAGGATTGACTAGTCATATTTTCAAAAAAGAATGTTGAATCTATCTATTTAAAAAGCAATAATAATTTCTTGATAATTGTTTTTAATAGGTATTGTCCATCCTCAAATTTTAGTAGCATCTTGATTGTATCAATTAAAATAGAGAAAACTACACAATACATCAAGATATTTGCAGATATGCCAAAAAAATTTCTTGGTGTTTTGATATTCCAATTTGTAAGGGCATAATTTAAAGTTTGTTGGATAGAGCATCCAAAGTTTTAAAATTGGATGAATACAAGTTGTTGTTTACCTTACTATACCTTACTATTTAAACATAATTTATTTCTAACATTTTAAGTCCTGGAAATATGGAGATGGTGATTTATTTCTAAGAAATAAAATTTCATTGAAAAATCATTCTAGATACATTGGAGCACTTTGCAAGAAAGTTGTCATCTTTCTTGGTAGTGGATATCATGATCAGTTCGTTTCTCTCTATGGCAGTGATTGAATACTTCAAAACTACGTGGACTGGGGATGGAAGTGCTTGATGTATCTATTTTATTCCCCTAAAGAATAAAATCCAACGAATTTAATGCAGTGTAGGAACCTTACTATTTAGAAAAGCTATATCAATTCTTGTGCCACAACCAAAACAAAATTGTTCAATTTGTGATCTATCAAAAATCTTGGCCCAACCACAAAAGGAAAAGCCACATCTGCATAGATCCTCCTTCATAATAGGAGGATACAAGAGTATGAAAGGAGTTAAGAATGGTCCATAAGAAATATTGGAGGGGATTCCTCATCGATCTACCCCCCCATGCACCTATGTAGATATTTTGGAATAAAAGAGCTCTCAATATTTAAATATATATCTATAATATTTCTCTAAAATCTATCTAAACACTGATGATTTCCAATCTAAAGTTCATATACTTTGTAATATGTGAAAAATACCTTTCTTTACTATCTAAACAGTAATGATTTCTTATCTAAAGTTCATATACTTTGTAATTTGTGAAAAATACCTAGGGAATTCATTGCACATAATAGTATTGTATTGGTGTTATATCAAACTTAGTCAAGGCATTCTAGTGAAGAAAATGAAAAATCTATGCTTCTTATGCACATGCAATCATGGCTCAACACATACATATTTGTTCAAAATGAAAAAGTGGAGTTGAATTGTTTTGGCCACAACGTGACCTTAATAATCCTCAGTTGTCAAACTTAACCCAATTTTTTTATGAATATTGTATGGTAGTTGAAGGGACCCAGTGTTGGTATTTTATGTTTGAGAGAAGGTCATAGATCAACAAGTTTACCAAGGAATGTGGAGAAAATCCCTTCATGGATTCAAAAACAATGCTCATATATTGTGTTAGGATTCATGGGAGGTTGGAATATATGCTTTCTAACTTCTTCCCAATGAAAATTTTGGGTATGGAAGCTTTCACTGATGCTTTGTATTGTGCTATCATTGCATCAATTGTGACAAAGTTAATGAACCTAAGGATAAAGAAACTTCATAAATTTCAATAGGATATGATTCTTCTTTAGAAGTAAATTTTTTACTTTTTCGTTGCCTTATTATGCGATAGTATTAGCTTATGGGAATATTATTCGTTGTCAAGCAATAAACATATTGTCCAAGAGATAAGATCCCAAGGTGAATATTGTGGAGTTTACAAAGATTCCCAAGCAATCAAAGATCTATCTAATATGTATCATCCTTATAAGTAAATGGATTAAGAATTGTTGCTTCAGAATCTATAGAGATAATGGACAAGAATGACAAGATCCATGGAAAATAGAAAGAAAACCCATTTCTAAAGTATCGTTTTAATTTTAGATTCACCAAAACTTTTATACTTCTTTACAAGTGTGGTCAAAAGTTATGAACAATATTTGAAAGAAATCCATTTGGCATATATATTGCATGACTATTATGCCACAAAACTAAAGATTTGACGATGGAAATTTCTCCATGATAATGCAAGAATGTGCGAGTGCAAATCCCTCACATATTTTTAAAGAACATTGGTCACTTATCCCTTGAGGGTGAATATAGGAGGAATAGTGGTTATTCAACTATATCTATATGCCTATATGAGGTACATGAAACAATGCCAAAGAATCTCAGAATGTAATCTTTGGATTAACTCTTTTCCAAAATTGTAGGACAAACTTCAACATAAATCTGTTAATGGAGATATATACAGAGAAAAGAAATTCAATGTTAAGATCAATGTCTTGAGTTGCAACAAAATAAGTGCTCTTTAAAAGTATATGGATTACTTGGGAAGCATGAGAGGATTTAAGATCATAGAGGGACATTAGTCTTAGAGGGAGCACATAGAATAAGCAAGACTAAAGCATTAAAGACCATTTTATCTTCTAAATAATGGCAGTTAATTCATTTCTATGAGCCTTGTTAATATTTGGAATTATGGATTGTATGTCCATGGATATCTGCTTGAAAATGTCTTCGTTTTTGAATTGATGAGACCTTCTGATTGACACATTTGATGCATACCTATCAAGGCTTGGTAAAACTAATTCCAACCTCCCTATCAAGGTTGTGATGGATGAACCTGGGAATCTGCTTCCTTATGTGTTTGACTCCCCAATGAAAGAGGGAGTTGACTGTTGAAATGGATAAGAAGAATCTTGGGTTGATGGACTATTTGGAACTGGAAGTACAAATTTTCCCTTGGGCAAGGGAAGAATGATGTCAAGATTCTATTGCAGGTCTATGATCATCATGTGTAGGCAACCAATTGGGTTGCAAGGCTTTTCTGGTTAACTTAGAAGTACCAATGGTAGAAAAATCAGAACCAATGGTTAGTTTTGGCTCTCCTATGGTGAGCAAAAATGAATCTTGTAGGGCACCTAGATCTAATAAGGAAAGGTGTATTGTAGCGGTAGGGAACCCACATTTCGTCGATCTAGAGCTTGAACCACTTTAATATGTCTATTTTGATGACCTCGATTTCCAGTTAAAGGATTTTATCTGGTGCAGAACCAACGATGTGTTTTTGAACATCCCCCTTCACCCATATATTTTATAAGTATTGTGAATGTGAGATTCAGGTAGAAGCCTTTTGATTTCATTTTCTTGAGAGCACTTGAAAGTACTACAAAATTGTTAGATTTACATATTCGATAGATGATATTGATGTGGGCTATTGTGTTCCATTTGAATGGTGGATTACTTTTAATTTTTGGAAAGTTTTCATCCAAGAAAATGAGAATGAGAATTTCTTCTTGTTGACCCAATTGAGTTCCCGGGATTTATATATGGCTTCCCATTGCATATCATAAACTCCATCCTTATAAAGAGAGCTAATTTTTTCATCTTTTCGAGTAGGAATGACCTTAGCCTTGAAATATTAAGTACCCAACTCTTGCAAAACAACTTGAGTTTTTTTCTAGTTATCTCTTGTAGCCATGATTGGATGTATGCCCATTTTCTTTAGACCTTCTATGACAAAAACTACCTCCCATTTAAATGGACTAGAAATGGCCAACATTGCCACTAGTCTTTTATCAAGGCCACCAAAATTCCTATTTTGGCATGTTATTCCATATCCTTTAAATAATCATCTGCAAATGAAGGTGTAGACACTCCAAACTCAGACATCAACTTCCAGTTAGCAGCCAAAATATATATCCCATCTATTAAACGTCTTACATCTTTTCTGGCAAGAGCTTCAAATTTTTTGGAGGTTAATGAAGTAGTATTCTTGGTCCCAAGCCCCTTCATATACATAGTTGTAGGTGGCTCGCAAAAGAAATGAAAGTGATATACGTAGTCTGCCACTACCCTTGCCAATGGATGCTCACTACTCAACTCTGTTTGAATCGATTTTGTTGAATGTGTTTAAAGTGGATATCACCATAGAAATCTAATGAAATCTTGTTTAAACCATAGTGAAAACAATAAATCATTTTAGATCTGAACCTCTATTGCATGTGGAAGAGTGGCACTATTTTTGCTAGCTTGTGAACCATTTTATGTGCAACCTCTATTTGAAAACCACTAAAATTATAGAGTGAACCCTAACTCAATGCTTAAGGAAGTCTGAGGATTGTTGGATTAGTTACGTAAATGGTCAGGATTAAATCTGGCATTGAATTCTTGAAAAATATCGTGTTTTTAGCGCTTCAATTCTATTGACAATGATAGTGGATTCATGGCTATAATTGGTGGGAATTTAGTAATACCTCTAGTTTTAGAATGGGTAGACGAAGTTAGAATATTGCAATAAGGTCATAATTTCATGGGTAAAGTTAATTTTCTATTGTTAAATATTACACCAAGGAGCAACTATTTCGGGAAATTCTCCCAGTTGCATTTATGATAGAACTTTAGCACTAGCAACAAACGATTTTCCTTTTGTGAGGGTACTTGTTTTATCAAATACAATGCATTAATTTTTTTTTGCACGTGACAATGCGGATCATTGATTATTTCACTAACAACATAAGAAATAACACCATATTTACTTGAGGGTCATCAGCAGAGAATTGCGATTAGGGAGATGCCTTGATATATCTTCCCCACTAGATGGAAGAGTTGCACCTATTTCTAGCATAGCGACTCCATCGTCAATGCAAAAAAAAGATGAAACTTTAGAACTAATATTCACAACATGTGAAGTCAACACATAATTTCCAAATGTTGCAGAAGAATTTCTTGGTGGATTACAGTAGTATTGAACTACAAGTCCCACAAAAATTGTTTCAGTTCATGATTGTCAAATTTTTCTGAACCTACTTTCATCACCTCTGAGATTATTTTCTTATTCTTCTTTTTGTTTCCTCTCAAAAGATGTGAACAATGGCATCTTACAAAAATCATTGTTCAAGATTACATTGAATTTCAAATCCACTTCCTTAATAATGGAATCCTGCAAACATTCGAGCTTAAACTTGTAAGAAACAATAACCCAAATGAAAACATCAAATATACTGGTCATCTTCTTGAAATGGTTATGTGGAATGTGAACTCTCACAACTAAAGACAATATCTTCTAGGCACAAAAGTCCATTGATAAAAAAATGTCTAATATTTTATTTGGAAATACTTCAATATTTTTCGTTAAGTTGTCAAATGTGAGAATTTAATTACACTCTCTTTAAAAAACAACAAATCACACTCTTGAGGATCTACTTCAAGAAAACAAGCATCGCAAAAAGTTGGCAATAGTTTTAAATCCAAAATTTTCTTTTTTTTCCTTCATGGATCCTCTTAAATCGTCTCAAATAAATATTAAACCGCATACCTTTCTAAAGTCCCAAACTATTAGTAGATAATTGAGGTCACTCATTCTAAAACAAGTCCTCCTTGGGCCCTAGCATTTTTTGTTGGTAAGGGAATATTTCAGTCAAATAAGCATGTTTGAAGTTAATAAACATTTTGTTTAGTTAATTAAAAAAAATTTCTATTTCTACATCGACATTATGGCAGGCCATTAACAAAGCACAAATGTGTGGCCATTCAGTAGTTGATAAAAATCCCATTGCATTATGTGTATGACATGCCCATTTGAACCTGATGTTGCTACCATTTTTCAGTTCAAGTGGTGCTTCTAGGCTATAACTTAAATGTTGTTTTTCCAACTGAATTAAAAATTTACGAGATACATCAAAATTTCTAAAGATTTCACTAAACAACTGCAGCTTCAAAATTGCACATGGAACCTTGACAATGCAAGGACAAAATTCTCCATAGAATTCCCAAAACATTAACGATATGGTAAATTTTCAAACAAACCAAGCTATGTGAAAAGATATGCATTTCATATCTCTTACATGGACATACATATTTCATATTCATTCCTTAACACCAAACACAAGTAATTCAACCCTTGGTTTAAAATGTTGTCACTAGAGAGATTTTACAATTCTTGAGATGGATTACCTAAACAGTGATAAGTAGTAGCAACCACCAAAGAGATGAAGTAATGAATTGAGGCCATTTCTGAAGGAAAAAATATGCATACAAGTTTGGTTTTGCATCAACCAATATATAGGGAAAGACACTTCATATATAACAAAAATGGAAACAATGCCAAAAAAACAGTTGGACGATGAACTATATTTGTATATCCTATATAGTATTCACCATCAAGAAGATAAGAAAGCCAGATTTTAGTTTTTCAATATTTTATTATAGCAAGTTCCTCTACAATGATGAGGTCAATCATCAACGTAAATCTCTTTCATTAGTGTACCAAGTTTCTTTATCAGTTTAGCCAAATCCACATGTATTTATCTAAACATGCAAAAACATTTGTAAGTTGGATATTTATCATAGAAATGCATCTATTTGTTGAGGAAAATCATTAATGACAACAAAAATAATAGTACACTAATCCATCATGGAAGTTTAGAGACACAAGTAGTACTGGAAATGAGAGGGTTTTTCTAGAGGTTAGAGAAAATCTCACGATCATTAGAAAAAATAGTGATCCAAAAAAAATAATTCTCAAGGGAATAATCTTCAACCAAAATCAGGGCCATATGGTAAAGGCACACACATAAACGTAAGAAAATGATGGACAAAGAGTAAAAAATATTTGATGATAAAGTTTCATCCTTACATCTACAACACACACACCGTTCATCATATCTTATAGCACCCCTACTTGTTAGGTAGTTTAACCAATTAACCTCTAAAATCAATATTGATATTGTATTGCATTGGTCACATATTCACCATATAATGTGACTTAAACATTAATGTCTCTAAACTTTAATGTTCAAGAGTGCTACAAATTTAACAAGAACCAATGCGATCAACCCAAAGAATCCTGAAATAAACTCAATGATCCCCAAACACAAGTAGAATCCTTTCATATTAATCAGAATAAGATTGGATCAAATAATTCTCACCCAACCATTCATGGTCGAGAGAATACCTCCCCTTTCCCCCACCTCTCCCACTTTCTCTAGTGGACCTTGGGTCATACATGTCAATGTCCTCTTTGATATTTTTTAGCATCGAATTTATTTTTGAAGCATTTCTCTTTTCATTAAATTTTCCTCTTCCTTCCAAGAGATTAGTTAAATCCTATATTTTATGGAAAATATTGCCCTTATATAATTTCTGCACCTATTCTAGTGTTGTTGGGTTGAATCAGATTTTTATTCGTTTGGCTCTTTCTTTTAAACTCTTTTCCTCCAAGATTTCTTCAGTAGATCTAATCTGCATCATTCTCTTGTGGTTAGCCCTAGCCAATAAATTGTTCACCTTGGATAATGAAGAGAAGAGGAACTAAGTAGGGACAACAAGATGTATATTTTACAAGAGTAGTGAGAAAACTGTGGATCAGTTATCTGTGACTTATCCTTTTTCTAGAGCAGTCTGGAATGAGGTTACTCAAGCAACAATGGGAAAATCTAAATGGGAAAAGATGACTTTGGTTGATTGGGTTTTTGAATGGTTATATGATAAGGAAATAGCAACATATAAGGCTCTGGCCTCCCTGTTTTCTTATGGGATTTTGGGGACCCAAAATCAAATGATCTCTAGGATTTGGTTATCACATTTGCATAGTTAGCATGCAAGGGTAGAATGGCTTGAGTTGATAATGAAGTATTTCTCAAATAGATTTCTCCTAGAATCTTATTAATGCCATGTATTGACCATGAAAGGCCTTGAGGCTTCTTTGATAGAACAAGTCAAGGAAACCATAGTATATGTGAAGTAGGGGTTGTTTTGGCTCTATGAACTACCTTAAGTTGAAGTATTCTCCTGACCAAGGTTAAAACAATCGACCTGAATTATGTACCCCTTGGATTTTGTTGAAAATTGCAGAGGAAAGAGGACTGAAAAAAATTCACGTCTATGGAGATGGAACATTGGTGATTTCAATGTGCTCCCAATTATGAAGATTTTCCAAGAGATATAAGCCTCTTTTGAAATTACTTCATTTTCACATGTATACCGTGAATTCAAGACACATGCGGATAAGTTGTCTAAAGAAGCTTCTCTCTTGCAGGAGGGTTTCTTAACTTAACTTGAATTCAGAGGAGGCACCCTTGTTTTAGCTACAAAAAGAAATGTGTATTTAACTGGTCTTTCGATACCAGATCGCTGTTTTTTGTAGAGGTTTTTCAAATGCATTGTAAGAATTGCGAGTTTTAAATTCACACCATAAGTAAGATGTCTGATTGATGTTTTTTGATGGAATAGTTACCTATAAGACAGTACAAGAAGAGTTAAAATTGTGGATTGTCTTTTGACTTGGGTAGACAATGAAGAGAACAAGAAAGGATTGAGTTTGTACAGGATTTAACAATATATATTCTCTCATAAATATCAAATATAAGATTTTTTTCCTTTAAAAAAAAACAGTAATTTGGATCTCCAAAAGAGAAAGAAACATCGGGGTGTCAAAAGGCAAGAGAAAGGCTTTATAAAGTGCAATTAATATTAATATAAACGTACCACGCAACTCTTGAGATAAAAATCCATTTTTATTGCTAAAAACTAATTACACCCAAATTTGTGCTAGTGCATACGAATAAAATCAACGTAAATGCCAAAATAAAATGCTTCGAAGTTGTTTCCTCCTTGAGGCACTAATGCATGGATGTCATGAAAATTGGTTCGTCCAAGTTAGCGATATGCTCCTAGGCATATTGCCAGTGCTAGTCGATCCTGTAGATTATGCAGTTGTTAGTTCAACAATTAGATCAGTTGCTCAATTCTGAAATATTATAACTATAATGTGCTTCCATTTGGTAACATGGTAAATAAAAATTGGATCCAAAATTTAATATAATAAAGAAACTTCTAACCAAAATGCATTACGTGAAACCCATGAATTTTTTTATAGCATAGAGAAACACTTCAACTTCAATTTCAAATTCCAATCACGCATACCAAGATCGTTAGATTTTGTTTTGAAATCCATTGAATAAAGGTGAAAGAAACAAAGAAAAATCTAAAAAGCTTAAACAACCAATGTTCTATCAAAAATATAAATAACTTTAACTTCGTTTGCAAATGCTAACTTGAATTAATTCTGAAATATTATAGCTATGTTGTGTTTCTATATAAAAATTGCATCCAAAATTTAATATGATAAAGAAATTTCTACCGCAAATTAATTTTGAAATATTATAGCTATGATGTGTTTCCATGTAAGAGCATGATAAATAACAATTGCATCCAAGATTTAATTTGAAAAAGAAATTTCTATCCACAATACATTACCTGAAACCAATGAACTTTTTTTAGCATCGAAAACTACTTGAACTCCAATTTTCAATTCCCATAGCGCATTCCAAGATGCTTAGATTTTTTTTCGTCCACGCTATTATCATTAAGATATCACTAATATGAAATCCATTGAAGAAAGTGAAAAAAACAAAATGGGGAAGACACCAAAACAAAGAGACTTAAGTTTAATGGAAACATTTTTTTAACAAATGGAAACTAAGAGATCACATGTATTCAACAATTAAAATGTAAGCGATTGCACTAAAAATTAATATAGCCAAAAAGTTGTTACCACAGAACAGAGCATCTGTGACAATATAAGAAGATAAGTCAATGTGAAGTGAGTGTAAGATTTTAAATCAATGGAGATAATTGTTTGCTGAGTTAATGACCGTTGCAGGGTGGCAACGATGGATAAAGCGGGAGCTGGTGTTTTTTTGCAGGAAAGTGAAGCGAAGTTGGAAACTACGTTTTCATAATAATGTTGTTATTGCGTTAGGATGGAGAGGATGGAAAGAGTGTCTAATTTCTCTGAAGAAAACCGGTGCTTTTTAGACGAAATGAAGTGGAGTGACCAGCGGCGTTTGAAGAACAATGCAATTTCTTTTTAGATTAATCTTATCACTATGTCACAACGTTGACAAGATTTAAACGTTGCTTTATTATTTTCTGTAGAGGATGGTGATTTTGCTAGCTTTTAAATCAACGGAGATAATTGTTTGTTAAGTGGATGGCAGCTGTATTACCGCGAGGATGGAGAGACTCTACTTTTGAAAAAATCATGGAGGGAGCAGATAAGAATAACCTTATCATCATGTCATGCTATAACTAAAATTTGCGTTTTTATTTTATTTTCTCGAGATGATGGTGATGGGTTACTGAATAACCTTTGCAAAGTGGGAAGGAGGGAGAGAGTGGCTTTTTTTTGAAAGAGTGCACTGACTGCTAGCTTTGAAATCGGCGCAGATAATTGCATGTTGACTGAATGACCCTTGGATCTCCCAAAAGGGAAAAAATCAATAGTTTGGATCTCCAAAAGGGAAAGAAACATCGGGGCGTTAGAACGCAGGAGGAGAATGGCTTTATAAAGGGCCATTAATATTAATCTAAAGGCACTAAGCAGCTCTGGAGATAAAATCCATTTTTATTGCTAAAAACTAATTACAGCCAAATTTATGCTACTGCATAGGAATCAAATCAACCTAAATGCCAAAATAAAATGCTTCGAAGTTTATGAACTTACCAGTCAGGAGTTATTCCTCCTTGAGGCACTAATGTCTAGATGTTATGAAAATTGATCCGTCCAAGGACACGAACAAAGTGATATGCTCCTAGGTATATTGCTAGTGTTAATCGATCCTGTAGATTATGCAGTTGTTAGTTCAGCGGTTGGTTCAGTCGCTCAAGCTGTTGATCACGCTGTCGATGTTGCCGTACACAAAGCAGTTGACCCAGTCACATATATAGATTCAGATCCATACCCAGATCTTTTGGAAGACTGTCCGGTAGCATCAGTAGCGTAGATAGCAACATCAGCTTTACCAGCATCCCATTCTATTCTGTGGTTCCATAGAAATCCTCTCAGGTAGGCAGGATCTAGTTGATTTGCCTCGTCCTCCCACATCCCACCCTCCCGTGTACTTCAAATCCCATATCTTTCTTTCACTATTTATTCAAGAAAATAGGAGCTGAACAAATCGATATTTTGTGGGGCGAGTTATTGAAGAGATCCTCCTCAATCCACCGATCGCTCAACGTATCAAAACTCAACCCTGAAACCCTAACTGCCCGTGAATCACTGTTGCATTCCCTGTGAAAACGTAGAACAAATCTATAGCTAATGCATCAGAGTTCAATCGATTTGAAGAACGGGAATCGATCTAAATATCATAGTTACCAAATTCAAATATTTCGATTCGATACGGAAAAAATTCGACCCCATAAAATTCAATTTAAATAAACAATCATTATATGAAAATTCATTTAATCTTTGTTTACCAAATATATTTATGTTTATTTATTTTCAACGTTAGTTTCCTATTTAAAATGTTATAGACCCCTTCAAAATTATGATTTAAGTGATCTCTAAATACCATGAAATTTATCTCTAAATCACTAAATAAATCTATTTGAAAATGTACATGTCATCTACAAACATTGATACAACTCTTAAAGGGTCTTTTTTTGTAGATAGAAGTTATCCTTTTTTTTGGCAATTTGCCATTATATAGAAATTACTAACTAGTTATCCATTTAACACTGAAATTTCTCCATTTATAATTTTTTCAAATATAGAAATTAGGTTTTTTGTTTTTTATAAAAGAGGTACCAATTTGCAACCAATTTATTATTTCATAATTTTTGTTAAGATAGAAGTTATATTTTTTTCAATTGCAATTATATAGAAATTACTAACTCACCTCTCATTTAAAACAATTGAGTCACATGATGCCTCTATGTATAGGAGCTATTTATATTATTTAATGTCAATGGAAATATTGATTCATTTTTAATAAAATTAATTATTCAATAAAAATTTTACATTTTAATATCAGCAATTTGTTTTGGATTATACCATATTATGTCCTAAAACAATTTGTAAATAATATATAATGAAATACCAAAACCAACCTAAGATTAAAATAATCAATTTTCTAACTAAATTGTTAACAATATTTAGCATTTTATGGAGAAATTTAATAGAAATTATTTTTTTATAATATAATTTTATTTTTTATTTTTTTTGTTATAAAAAATATTGTTTATTTTTTTCCGGTTAATCCTCTTATATAAAAAAGTATCCATATAAAAATATTATAAAAACTTAAAAAAAATAGGATTAAAGATCGCTGCATTATTTTTATGAAATTTCAATTCTCAAATTTCCACGAGTAATTGAAAAACTCGATTTACTTTATAATTTTAATGAGCAGGGATTTGTTAACGTTCCTCTCCATGTTTACACAGAACCCGACCTTCATCGTTGTACACAGCAGGAGCAGCACAGTCGACGTTGGACATAACTGATAGAAAGCTTTGACCTGAACCATTCACCGCTGACCCGTACCGAATTGGAAACTGACGAATTATTCGCCGTACCGAACCGAATCAGCGAATTTCCGAATTTTTTTTTCCGGTACGGCCGAACTTGGTAACTAAGCTAAATATCCTAAAGATCAATCCATTGACCTGTACATGATTCCATATATTCCCAGCGAAGACTGGAGACCGATTTGTCGTGCCGAACTATTGTTCTGGCCTTTGATTTTTGGTGGGAATTAGATCATGGTGAAATATGTTTCACAAGGCGCCCAATTTTGAGCAATCTGTATTAAATTTATTTGAAGATTTTCGACCTTCGTTTTGTTATGGACATTTTTGTTTTTTAAAGGGTGTGGAAAATAAAATAAAAATCTTCATGGCCAAATGTCACAAAAGTATGCATGTTGCTCATTTTGGAGGTCAAAAGCTTCTAAGAGCTTAACTATTTGAGATGTAAGAGTGAGATACTTACACAATGAGTTTTTACATTTTGGATAAGATTGTTGTTTCACTTTATATATTAGAATTTTCACATGGACACACTCTATGTTAGTAGTGTTTGGTAGCTTACAATAACAATATACTTTTCAATTTTCTTTCATAGCATAGTTGTTTGTATCTGCACATTGAGTAGGGTTTGATTCATATGCTAGTACACATCATTGTAACTTTGCTCATCATCGCATTTTTAGTAGGGCTCACAAGGATAAGCTATCTAGTAGCAATTTCACATACATAGGTCAATCGCTAAATTGAAAAGAAAGTGGGGAAAATATCCATCTAAGCTCAGAGGACTTAATGTGACACATAAGGCCATGATGGCCAAGGAGCATCATGACTAGTAGTTCACGTCCCATGAAGGATCCCTTTCTAGATCTTAAATGCTAGTTTGTTAGTTAGTTGCATATTTTTTTGTTTCTTCTAGCCTTTCATTTGCATGCATGCCAAATTTAAGGTATGACTCTTCAATTGATTATCTCTTCATAAAGCTATAAAAAAATCCATTTCCAAATGAATAAGAACCAATAATTCTTCTTTGTGATTCATTTATGATTTACTTTCTCTATTCTCTCGGTATTTTTTTTTGCATTTCTTTGTGGATGTTTGAGATAAATATCATTAAACCTCATCACACTTATTCTTCTACTTGAAAATTTGTTAGGTTTTGACAACATACCAATAAGACGATGAGTGACATACCTAGACCCTTAGTCTAAGGCATGTTACCATAAATCCAACTTTAATACCATTTTGAAAGAAATGAATGTATGTTGTCTGACATATAGGCTCATGTGATTGTCCATGATTTTAAAATTCAAGAATGTAGATGAATTAATCATGCACAACAACATTTAAACATACACAACATAAATTGAACATAACATTCAAGCATAACATTTACATATTAAATAACAGAGTGATTGAAATATTTATCCTTGTAAATGTTTTACAAAACTAGCTACAAATGTCAAATATTCCATCTAGCCATAGTTATTTTTAGACTAATTCTCTCTATAATAGGCCACCCCTAATCTAGGGCTATGATTCCACAAAGGTGAGCATGCTCCTATGGATGTCTATAGTCAACACTAAGAGACCAATACCTAGTAAATTAAGAGTGATGTGACCCCTACAATAATTCCTACTAGCCAACTCTCTTTCCCATCATATTTCACAATCTAAGGATGATATTTATTTCGATGTATCATAGTCACTTAAACATTCTCTGTCTCCACTAGGGCTCTAACGTAGATTGGTAAGGAATCCCTTAGTTATGGTATTTAGGAAATCTAGCCACTAGTAGAGCACTTACGACAACTATTACACAAACACTTGAGTGATTTCTAAGTGAGAACCCCTCACAAACATGCAAATCTAGTTCTTATCATAAATATCAACACTAGAGATTGGTTTTCAACACAAATTGTATTTTTTCCACTTGTAGCACCAAAACTCTTTTCTTTTGTCCTCTTTCTTTTTAAAAGTTAGTTATCTCCTCTCCTCAAATTCCTTTTCTTATGTATGTTTTGACTCGGATGATTCATGAGATAATTTTACTCATCACATGTTCTCACATCTAGGTGAGATTACTCTCTCATCCACCTCTTACACAGAGTCAATAAAACCACTCCCTTCATGAGTGTACTTAGTCCATGCTTCAATAACCAATTAATATGACTCTTCTACGAACCTCAAAAATGCATTCAATGACTGGTTTTAATAAGTCAAATAGGGATTATATGGTAATGACAATTAATTTATGCTAATAACATGGGATTTTAGGCATGTGTGGTTTATCCTTGGACCCATTTTTATCCCCATTGTTTATGGAATGATAGGTCCTCCATGAATATGTTATTGTCCATTTTATAACCAGTGATGTATTTTATATTATTATTTTCAATATAAATGTTTACATATAATTTTTTGTTTGATATTGTGTCCATGACTTGTGGGACTAGCATGTGATCTAAGAAACCATAACCTAGGGCATCTAAGCCATCAAAATCACTTGACGATCACACTAGGCCTAGACCACACCAACCCTTAACATGGATAAATTTTTTTGGTGTCTCCTCCCGACTATTGTGAGTTTCGCACATTGGTCACCTTACATAATGAAACCATCAAAATCCAATAATGTTAGTGATATTTGGATACATTTTTACATATTATATATATTGGCATTTACACATTCATCATATTTAAAAATACACATTTCTAATCTAGCGATCAAAACTCAGGTGTTACATTTTCCTCCCCCTACATTTTTTCACTATATTTGGTGCACATCACCATATAGGTTTATATGTAGATACATAAAAAGAATTACATCTTAGGACTATATAATTTAACAATTTAGTAACAGCTATAGAAATTCCAAATGCCCAACTCTCACTCCCCACAACCTACATAACCCAAGGAAGAGTACTCCCTTCTCTCCATCACAATCCTTTAGGTTGTACCACTTACCTTTGAGGGCTCAACAACTTGTCAGACATGAAATATCCAAGTTATGGAATTTAGTAATCTTAGCAATAAAAAATGGTGTCTTTAGTCATTTATGCACAAATGTACATTCATATTTCCTCAAAATATGCAAAAGTCTATGGGTAGTCCTCCCACATAGCCTCTTCATGCTCCCATGTGGCATCTTCAAGATTGCAATAGGTCCATTATAACTTTACCAAGATAATGGATTTGCATAGGAGCAATTCAAATTTTGAGTCTATGATGCATATTGGCTCCACCCAAAAGTCCCCTTTGTGCTCCACCTAGACCATAGTCTAATCAATCACAAGGTCAGGATTAGGCACATACTTTTTCAATAAAGATACATGAAACACTTTTATGAATATTCATGGATGCAAGTATTGGAAGAATGTGTATAACCAACTGATGAGCCCCAGAAATGGGTAATTATATGGGCTCATTTAGCCTCCTAATTCGACTTAATCCACCATTCTCATTAGTTTATTGCATGTTTTTGTTTATATTTATGCTAATAGAGTGAATTGGGTTAGTCATTATGCCAAAAAGTCTAATGTGTGTTGTATGCAGATTTTTGGTCAATTTTGAGACAAAATCAAAGGTTTAATGAGCACTTGGCAGCCAAATTCGTGGAAGAACAAGGGAGAGGATTTGTAGGAAGGTGTCCCCTTCATTTATGAGCCCTTACCTCGAATTCTCCATCAAAAACTCGGAGCACAAGGGGCAGCCAAGTAAGTCAAGAAGGACTGTTGTTAACTGCAAGTTTTGGCAGCCGAGTTCCTAAAGTTTAAGAGGACAGTTGGGGTCCTCAATTTGTATAAATAAGAAGGCTTAGGGCCTCAGTTTGGTTAGTCAGTAGTTAGTCAGATTGTAGTTATATTTTAGTAAGTAGGTTAGTCATTTTGTGACAGCCTGCAGTAAGAGCTACTACTTGTGCATATAGCACCATCGCTTCCAAGTTTGTTATGAACTACCGGGTTGATAAAAGTAAAGAAGGGAGCCCTAGGAGTTGCAGAATTATTGCTGCAATACTAGAGCCCACCATCTTTTTGGCGCTATTGCCGGGGAAGCATCAAAGTATTTGCGATTACTGCTTTTCTTCTATTTTCCACTGCAACATTCTGCTAAGTAGTTTATTTCAGTAAGAGTAGAGTAGTTGTTTCATTTCCATTTTGCAATGTCATTTCAGCAAGCATAGATTAGACATTTCCTGCTTTCATTTCATTTCAGCAAGCGTAGACTAGACATTTTCTGCTTTCATTTCAATTTTGCAATTTCAATTCTGCAAGCGTAGCTTAGCATTTCAATTCTGCAATTTCAACTCTGCAAGCGTAGCTTAGCATTTCAATTCTACAATTTCAATTTAGAAACATAGATTAGTAATTTCCCGCTTTCATTTCAATTCTGCATTTTCATTTCAGCAAGATAGATTTTAGTTAGTTGCAGTTCAATCTATTTCAGTTTTAAAGGTACAAGTATAAAAAAAACAAAAATCAACCAAAAAGATTTCCTTTAATGCCTTGTAGGAGTATAGATAAGTCAGAAAAATGTTTGCACAACATCCCCACTGCTTCACACAGCCAACCTTCTCTCTTCTTCAATGGTTGTGATTAAGAAGAACCCCTGGGTGGACAACAAGACATATTTTGAAGAACCTCTAGAGGAGAAGAAGAAGAAACCATTCCTCTGGAGTAAATGGCTAAAAACAGAAATGTTGGGAGTGGTACCTTTTCTTCCAACACATCCATTGAGGGTGAAATAGGAGACATGTGGTAAGATTACAAAAGTGAGGTGAGGCAGATGCTTGCCATGCATATCAAAATATATCGAGAGGAAGCAGAGAAGGCTTTGGCCATCTTTTGTCCTAGGTGCACTAGAAAGCATCCTAGGGATGAATGTCCATTGCACTCCATAGAAGCGTGTTTTGTCTGTGAAAGAGACCATCCTACGAACTAGTGCCCTTCCTTACCCGGACTCAAAGCTGTATATCAGAGGGCCAAAGGAGCCACTGAACCACTCTATTTCATGAACCAAAGGAGGCCACATGGACCCAGACCTTACCAGCAGGGAATGAAAGGGACATCTCAGACCTATTACAACCCCTATCAAGCCACTTCCATGCCTTCTTGCGGTCCCCCTGCTCATCCTTCCTGGTCCACATCCCCTCCTTGGTCGTATCCATCTCAATATCATGCTCAACTAGATTCTCATCCATTTCGCCCCTATACTCAGCCACATCCTCAGTGGAATACACCTCATCAAGGCTGGAGGCCCCAGTACAACTCTCCTCCCACTCCTTTGCCTCCACCACCTGCTCAACCGCAACCATCACCTCTTGCTCCATCAAGGCAGCCCCAAATGCCTACTCAACCAAACCCAAATCCAAATAACAGGCAGGCTCAACAAGTATATAGTGGGAAACCACCTGCCCAACCACAACCCCATCCACATCCATCTCAAATATACACCCCCACTCAACTACCCGTACCACCATTTCCAAACTCGCACATTGGAGTAGCTCAACCCAATTAAAATGTTGAGGCACAACATGTCCAAATAACTCCTCTTGAGCTCAATGATATTCACCATAGCCCAGGAAGAGTATTGCAAACAACAGATTATATTGAAAGCATTGAAGGACCACATCCAGCGAAAGAAGATTCAAAAGAGGAGATCAAAGGACCATGGGCTGCACTTGATGAAGAGAAGACATCAAAATTAGAGATCGAAAGAGTTCCCTAGTGGTTACCATCGAATTCTCCATGTATTCAAGAGAAAAATCAACAAAAAGAGGAAGATGTGAAGGTCATGATAGAAGAAGATATGGAGAATGATACAGATCAACAAAAGGACCAAGGATATTAGAGTTATATTGAGATATGGTTCCAGATGGTCACTAAGTTGCAGCGGTACTCTCTTCCTCAGCTATGTTTGATCCCTTCAAAGTAAAATCATTTGGTCTCTGAAATTCGGATACCTGTCAAAGCATGCATTTCAAGCCTCCACATCATTTTGTCTCTAATCTCGATGTACACATGGCTCCATTGGAAGTATTCTTATACTCGAAATTGATTTTGTTTTTCAAGTAGGGTAGGGTAGGAAAAAAGAAAAAGAAAAAAGAAAAAATGAAAATAAGAGGAAAATTAAAATCTAAGGTGAAAACCTCCTCGGAGGCACCTCAAATTGGCTCATTGATTGAAAACCTCCATGAGGTGGTCAATGGGTTGAAAATAAGAGAAAAGAAAAAGAGAATAAGATCCATAGGTGAAAACCTCCCTTGGAGGCGCCCAAGGCAGGCAATTAAGGTGAAAACCTCCATGAGGCACCCTAGTTGTTTTCAAAAAAAGAGAAAAAGAAAGAAGAGAAGAGAAAATGAAAAATAAACCTAATTTATATTGAATAATTGCAGGTTGGAGGAAGGACATTGTAGGTTAGGAGGATCGCACAAAACAAAGACAGAGGTCAGCATCAGGCTGCAATCATCCTTCACAATCCATTCCTCCATGACCACTACCCTTTTCTAAGATTTGGTCTCATTTGGATTGAGATTTCACCTTCTACAGGAAGTTCTGTGTCTTCTACAGGAAGATCCTATAGAGCCTACAAACAAGCCAAGATCGATCTCCGAGGAGGACCCAAAGGTTGGGAATCTGTCCATGAGGCCTGTAAACATCCCTGCTTCCATCCATCGCCATATGTCACCTTTTTCCATCTCCGTACGCCTCCATTGCACTCAATTTTTTATGTTCTTGCACAGTCACACACAGAAATCATGTTTTCTTCATACTGTCAGCAAAAACTCAATGAAAAATCAAGCAGCAGTTTTTCACTCACCATACCTATTACCCTGCATCTAGATTCCTCATCAGCCGAGACCCAAGTCTGCATTATAGCCCAAGCTCATTTTTTCCATACTGTGCAAAAACTGCAGAATGCTCTGATACAAAAATACATAAAGCAAAAATTTGTTCTTTCCCTAGCTTGAAAACCGTGCATCCATTTAGAAAACTGTTTTATGGGGAGTTGTATAGGGATGATGGCAACATGCCCAAGCAATTTCAGCCAATTCCGGTGCACAGTTTCCAAGAAATCAACCTCCATCACCTTCAGCCATTTTTGCATTTTCTCCATATCCGTGCATCCATTTCAAAACCTGTTTCATGGGGAGGTGCATATGGGTGATAGTAACTTGCCCAAGCAATTTCAGCCAATTCTAACGCACGGTTTCTGAGAAATTGACCTCTGTCACCTTCAGCCATTTTCAGTTTTTCTTGAAATCTATTCATCCATTGACCACAATTTTGCTATGGAAGGTGCATAATGATGATAGAAACATGCTCAAAAAAATTCAGGTCAATCCGATCTATCATTTGGGAGCTATGGACAAAACAAGTCGCTATCCTGCAAAAATCCAGCATCAGCAGCATGAGGGTGCAAATCTGAACGTTGAAATAGACTCCTACAGCTTAGATCCAGCCAAAAGATACCTGCACAAGAAAAATAGATACATATCAGCAACCAGACCAGCATGCATCCACAGAAAAAAAGGCATGCAGTAGAAGGGAAGGCCACAACACCTCATAGCAAACGCATTCGACTTCCAGGTACGTGACTAAACCCGTTCCTCTGTTGCATGAATGTAATTTAAGAACTGCATGGACAATGAGATGGTTGTGATTAAACAAGATTGGTGGCTAGCTAACTAGCCACCCTCATCCAGTTCAGACAGCGCCTCATCTAGTTCAAACAATGCTTAGTGGGTGCAATCGGCACGTGTGCTCAACCATCTCAGGAAGAAAACTGAAAATAGGTAGTGGTGGTTGTTTAAATTCCAACGTAATTGATGGAAGTGATTATGGGCAAGAAGCATACAGTTTCATAATAGCACTGCAGTCTGCATGGGGCCAACATATATCCGGCGACCTCATCTCCTCACCACGAATCACGCCAGCAGTTAAAAGACAGCTCATTTAACACATTCACCACTCTTTGTTCACTATGCCTTCACGACGTTCTCGACTGGAGTACGCATCTACCACTTCCAGAGCAGCTAACCAGTCGTCCTCCACTAGATTTCTGCCTACTTTTTTTATTTTGAAAATCTCTGCCTAATGGGCTCTACAGGAAGCACAATTTCATTCTACAGGACACTGTCTACAGGAATATTTTTACAGGAAGGGCAGAGAGCAGTTCTGCAGCCAGAAAATTTGAGATTTTTGTCAAAATTCAAGCTTGAAAAGAGGTAGGCTCGGGAAACTGCTCTGCATATGATATATTTATATAAGGTGGAGGATTAAAAACACAGTATTGGGTTGAAAGAAAGGAAAGTGAAGCTTAAAAGTCTGCCTGTGTTTTTTTCCTTCTCTAAGTTCTACATAGTCTCTCCGTTTTTCTGCTCTGCATCCAAAATCTGCCTTTTTCTTTCTCACATTCTTCTGAAAAAAGGGATGCAACCATAGAAGCCAACCTATGAAAAACCAAATTTGCAAGACTGTCCACTCTCTGAAGAAAAAAACACTATGTTATAAATATTCTCTGTTCTATCAAAAGTATTGATTTTTCTCAAAAACCGAGAAGCAAATTCAAGTTGGAAACAGTTTGAAGAAAAAATTGCAAATTGATTTTGTCAAAAAGAAGAACATGAGAAATTCCTTATTCCAGAAATACAAACCTCAGCGATTTCTCTATTTCCGGTTTTGAAAGTTTGTTTCCTCTCTCCTCACCTGAACATTTCTAGCAGTCACTACACATCATGATAGGGAGATTTTTAGAAATATGGCAGGAGAAGATGAGGAGGAAATAGAAAAAGAGGAAAAGACCAAAATGGAGAAAGAAGAACTTGAAGCAGAGGAGGAAATAAAAACAAAAGATGAGAAGGAAGACCTAGAACAGAAAAGAAAAATACTAAAGCAGAGAAGGCAGAAACTAAACAATATGAGAAGAAAACCAAAACAGAGCATAAGGAAGCAAAGCTAACAGAGGCAGAGAAGACAAAATAAGAGGGAAAAAAAGGAAGAAGAGACACACCCTGAGATATCAGGGACACAAGCAGAAATAGGGGGCATAGAGATTTCTACAAGAAGTGAAGGAAAAGAACAGCAGAAAGAGAAATCCCCTGCAATGTTGGCAAGGGAAGTAGTAGTTTTTCTTGCTGCATTAAGCACACCTACAAAACAAAAAAGGAAAAAGAAAAAGGCAGGCCTCCCTATATTTAAATGCCAGGAAAAGCACAGGAATTCAAACAAGCAGAATAGGAGGAGGAGTGGAAGGACATGGACAAGAAGGCAGAATTTTATGGCATAGATAAGTAGACCACATCAAAAGCTTGGGATGATAGGGAGGCCACCAGGGCCATCAAAGATGAAGAGATAGATTAGTTGCTCAGAAGATGAGCAACACTTTCAGTAGGGGGTGATGATGAGCCCTAGAAATGGGTAATTATATGGGCTCATTTAGCCTCCTAATTCAACTTAATCCATCATTCTCATTAGTTTATTGCATGTTTTTTATTATATTTATGCTAATAGGGTGAATTGGGTTAGTCATTATGCCAAAAAGTCTAATGTGTGTAGTATGCATATTTTTGGTCAATTTTGAGACAAAATCAAAGGTTTAATGAGCACTTGGCAGCCAAATTCGTGGAAGAACAAGGGAGAGGATTTGTAGGAAGGTGTCCCCTTCATTTATGAGCCCTTACCTCAAATTCTCCATCAAAAACTCAGAGCACAAGGGGCAGCCAAGCAAGTCAAGAAGGACTGTTGTTAACTGCAAGTTTTGGCAGCCGAGTTCCTAAAGTTTAGGAGGACTGTTGGGGTCCTCAATTTGTATAAATAAGAAGGCTTAGGGCCTCAGTTTGGTTAGTCAGGAATTAGTCAGATTGTAGTTAGATTTTAGTCAGTAGGTTAGTCATTTTGTTAATCTATTTTCGCACTTGAGTGCAGCTTTGTATTAGCACATTTTCGAGCTTTTTCTTTTAGATAGTTTTTGGGATGTAACTATTATTTCTTGATCAATAAAGATGAATCCAGCTTTGCACCAGCTCTGATCTTTCTTAGGAGGCTGTAGCTCTTGGGGTTGGGCCCAAACCGAGTGCCAGTACCTCCTTTGTGTACTTTTATGTGTCTTTGCTGCATTCATAGAATAATTTTTGTTCTTCAGGTTAAAATCTTGCTTTGTTACTTAGGTTGTTTTTGATGATTAAGATAGTTTTTCATGCTTCAGGTTGATTTAATAGTTTGGTAACAGAAAATATTTTCAAAAAGGCCATTAAGCAGTCCTTAATCTCATCTCTCCCTCCTTGGGACCATGAGCTGAGACCAAGGCATACTTGCTGCCACAAAACACTGTTTTTTCCTTTCCATGCAATTGCTAGTGTTAGATTTTTAGTTGGAAAAGTTGATACTAGTTGTACTTTCATGTTTAAGACCTGTTCTTGCTTTGTTTCAATAGTTATCTTGCATGATTTTCTACCAATAAACTTCTATTCATCATGCTTCTGGTTTTTAGGTCAAAGTAGGTCAAAATAGCTAGATCTTTGGTTTTCCTAGTCTTTGTTTGATTAGTTTTGGAAAATAGTGTGTAGAACACCTGTAATACACCCTTGCCTATCCTTCCTCCATCATACAACCTGCTCCAACCCCTAATTCCGGATTCCTTCCCTTCATTTGCCACACTTTTCCAATTTGATCTAATTTCTACATTTTTGTGCAACATTGCTCCCTCCATTCTTGAACAAATCCAGCCATCTTCATCACTCCTTAGCCTCATTTACCAAGTCAGAGACCTCTTCACATCCTCAACCATCCTCCATTTCCACTTTCCCACCGTTTTTCCACCATCAACCCTCTAAAATCTTCTTTCGGCTCTTCTTGTAAAACTTCTTGTAGAACATCTTGTAGAACCCCTGCAGACTTCCTGTAGAAGTTCACATGAGCAGTTTTTTGAGATTTGATCACTGTGAAACTCTCTAGAATGGTGCTAGGGACCCCTTAGGCCATCTTATCACCTTCCCAACCTCCTGCAAGTTCCCACTCCATTTCCTTTCGCCAATCAACCTCTGCTCAGTCAAAAATCGTTAAAGCACATGCATAACAATTCTGCAAAATTACTCAAAAATACAAAAGGATGTTTTTTCCATATTTTCCTTTAGAAGTAGCTTAGTCACATTCATTTTACCTTTCCAAGAGTCAATGACATCCATTTTAGCAGCTTTCATCTCATTTCTTGCGCAAGTAGGGTTATTCGATAAAACTAGGGTTTGCTAGGGTTTGCATTTCCTTTCAGCTTTCATCTCCTTTTTGCAAGTAGACTAGCCTCTTTTAAGTTAGCTTTCATCCATCAGAGTTAAAAGCTTCTTCTAAGGACTCATAGAAGTTGGCTTAAGCTCCTAGCAAACTTGTGCCAGCTGATCAAGTGACAGCCTGCAGTAAGAGCTAGTACTTGTGTATATAGCAACGTCGCTTCCAAGTTTGTTACGAACTACCGGGTTGAGAAAAGTAAAGAAGGGAGCCCTAGGAGTTGCAGCAATATTTCTGCAATACTGGAGCCCACTACCAACCTTATTATATCTAATATTTCAGATGGCCCACAATGTTGTGCTATTGATTTTGGGTAGCTTCCCAATCTTAGTGAGCTCTTTTTAGCCTTCACTTTCAAAAACACATGCCCAACCAATCTAAATTATTTATGCATTTTTCCTTTTTTTGTGCAACTTTCTACCTATCTTATGTACCCTTTATATTTTTACTTATATTTAACATATGTTATTACATCTCTTTTATAATATATAGCCCAACATCCACTTTGTTTTCTAGGTTATTCCAACTCAAAATAGAACTTCACAATTTCCTTTTTAAATAAATTCCCACAGTATTGGATTCCTTATCAATCAACTTAATTGAAATAATATGTGTGCCTTTCATAAGCTTTTCCATCACTAACATGATTGAATCATCTCACCTTTTTATCCTTGATATCTTGGTGATGAAATTTATGGTAACAATCTGTCATTTTCATTTAGGAATGCACAATGGATATAGAAATCATGATGGATGTCTATGTTTAGCCTTTACCTTCTAACATTACATGCATTTGGCTATGTAATTAACCACATGTTTTCTCATACTAAATAAAAAATGCTAGATTCTTACAGCTACAATAGTTTTTTGGTACCCTAGTGTCCAACATATGTTGCATCGCACATTTCTCTTATAACTAAATTTCTCAATTCTTGATAATTAGGAACATAAACTTGTGTTCCTTTACAAGAGATTTACATCCTCTTCTAGCATGTAGTCTTTAAATTTTTGGTGTGAATTACCTTGTTGTAAGCATTCTTTTTTTTGCTGAAGCAAGAGTAGTGCCTTTTATATCATTAAGCCAACAAGAATTTACATAGAATACAAAAGTCCAACTAACACCGTGGACTTCGGAAAAAAAGGCTAACCGCCTAAAAAAATACCTTCAACCTAGCTGAGAATGCCTCCTAACTCTGGAAAATACGTACAATGAAAGCACCTGGTGGGCGGAAAAACAAAGGATAACACAAGCACACCGAACTTGCCTTTAGAACCACAACCGTTCAAACCTCCGAGCCATCCAATGGACGAGAGAGAATCCCCCTACGAAGTTAAACAAAGTTTAACGATCCCGCCCGCCAAACCGCCCACTCATTCCCGACCATAGATCTGATCCATCAGATCCAACGGTCGTGAGCCATATCGCACATCACTAGATTCCCGAACAATAGCGCCCGGGGAGGGCGGTTTACATTTTCTCTCTCCTACCACATGTTGGATCCCCACTGGAATCGCTCCCCAAACACTGAAACCACTTTCTGCTTAAGTGCCGGGTGATCGCCAGAAAACCACAAGTACAACTGATTTCCTTTCCGCCAGAGAAAAAGAGGAAAATGCGGTTGCCAGGAAAGCCATGTTTTCTATCCCACTTATTCTTGTGTCTGTATCTGTTATAAAACTCTGGATTGTTGTGAGTCTCTCTACAGTGATCCCTCCTGGATAGATGCAAAAACCTGTTAACGATGATTGAGGTTTTCCGAGGCCGACTTCCAAAAACCTGACTGAAGAACAAAGGTGGAGCTTTCTGCGTTTTAATCATTGTGTACACTTTTCCTTTACTCTATCAAAAAATATGTCCATATCCTCTGCAACTTTCTCACTACAGAGAGCCTTTAATCTACTTTGAGGTAGCTCTTGCCACTTCCTCCAAGTATTGCCTTCCTTGCAGCTCACTCTTTGGTTAGCAAGGATATCCGCCAGCTTATTAGCTTTTCTCTGCAAGTGGTTGAAACTGACTGTGCGAAGACCCAGAAGATGAATTTGAATTCTTTGGAAAACCTTGATGAGCCTCCAATTTTTTGAAACTTTCTCTAGTTCAGTTCCACAGCTAATTCTTTTCACCGAATTAATGGCTAACACTGAGTCTGCTTCAATAATAACATTTAAGCAATTGTCCTACTTCAGAAACTCTAAGCCTTGTTCCAAGGCCATTAATTCTGCCATGTTGTTGGTGGCTTTGCCTAAATGACCATGGAAGATACAGATGATGATTACTTCTTCATTCCTTAAAACTCCTCCAAAACCAGTAGTTCCCAGGTTCCCTTTCGACGCACCATCAATGTTTAATTTCAAAAAACTTGTCATAGGAGGATGCCAAAATTCCTTCTCCACCTCCCTTGAGTTTCCTGTCCTCTGTAGGCTTCGAGGTATGAGCCCCTGCATTCCCAGATGTCTGAGAATTCTTAAATCTACCTCTGAGGGAGGATTCTTGGGTTGATTGCACACTGTGGAGCTAACAGTTTCCCTAAGTTGATTCAAGGTTAGCTCAAACAGTCTCTGAGGGGGGTTTTTTTCATTCTTGAAAATTCTCTTGTTCCTTTCTTTCCAAACATTCCATATGATGAAGCTTGGTGTTAGGGCCCAAGCTAAGCTGAGGAATTCGTTGTCTGAGAAATTCCTGCTCCAGTTGTTAAGGGTGTGAATGATACTCTCTTTATCCCTATCAAACTTTTGAAAAATGATGGCGAAAGAATCCCATAACCAGGAGGAGAAAATGTAGTTGTTGAGTAAATGCCCCATTATTTTCTCTTGACCTTTACAGGGCTGGCAAATGGAAGGTCCCAAAATGCCCCTTTTTCTAATATTGTCCCAAGTCAAGATTTTCTTTTGAAGAACTAGCCAAATGAAGAGTTTTATCTTCATCCACCCTTGGTGCTTCCAAAGTTTCTGCGAGTATTTGTCTAGAACGTGGGAATCTAGCTCTAAGAGGATACTTTTTGCTTCCCTAAGATTAAAGGTGACTTCTTTATTACTGCCCAATCTTAGCTGATCCTGCCCCCCTGCTACTAAGATCATTCTTTGATCCAGTATTCTTCTAAGTTCTTCTGCTTTTGATTTCAAGAGACTATTGTCATCACAATTAATATTCCTCCAGACTCTCCACTTTTCAGGATTCAAAGAGTGATCCCAGAAATCATTTACCTTACCTAAGCCCTGGATGTCTATTTCACTCTTAAGGCTGATAAAGTCCTCTTTTAGCAGAATTGGTTCTTATTGCCATCTATCCTCCCAGAATAGTGCTAGATATCCCTCTCTGATTTCCCAGAAGCTATTATTTTGTACCAAGCCCCTATTCTCCCAGGCTTTATTCTAGATGTATGACCCTTTTATATTTCCAAACATTCTAATGAGATCACTTGAATGCCAGGAGTTGGCATATTTTTCTTTCCAAATACTCGCCCATTGAGCATTTGGATCATGAACCCATCGCCACCATAGTTTGGCACCTAAAACTTTATTGAGAATCCCCTAGTCATCCAAGCCTAGGCCTCCCTGGTGCTTGGGTTTACAGATTTTTTTCCTAGGAAACCAAGGCCCATTTCTTCCTGGTCTCCTCCTTACCCCATAGAAAGTCTCTTTGGATATTTATGAATTGCTGTAGAATTCCTTTTGGAGCGGGGAGAGTTGATAACATAAAAACAGGGATAGCTTGTAAAACTACCTTAGTAAGGACCAACCTTCCAGCCAGATTTAAAGCTCTACAGGTCCATTTTCTAACTTTGTCCTGCATCTTGTTGATTAACGGTTCCCAAATGCTTTTGTGCATCAGTTTGGTAGTGAGAGGAAATCCCAAATATTTTGAGGGAAGGGAGTCCCGTTGAAAATCTAGGATTCTGACGATATTTCTCTGTATAGCAATATTGGTATTAAAGAAAAAGATTTTTGATTTGAAGAGATTAATTTCCATACTTGAAGCCTGAGCAAAGACATCGAGGATGTATTTGTAGGTTGTGGCTTCTTTGGCTGTGGGGATTCCCTGTAGCATTGTGTCATCAACAAATTGTTGATGTGTCAGAGCCTGACCATTCACTATAAGTTGTATGCCCTTGATCTTTCCTGTTGCTTTATCCTGTTTGATTACTCGACCTAGTCCTTCCATCATGAGAATGAAAAGAAAAGGAGAAAGTGGGTCTCCCTACCTGAGGCCTCTAGAAGGAATGAAAACCTCAGAGGGATAACCATTCACTAAAATTGAAAAGCTTGAGGAAGTTACTAGGGCCATTACCCATCTCACCCAATTATGGTCAAAACCAAAGGCCATAAGAATTTTCTTGATGTAGGACCAGTTTACCTTGTCATAAGCTTTGGCAATGTCTAGTTGCATGATCATTCCCGCCTGCCTGTTGCTTTTCAGCGAGTGAACCACCTCGTGAGCTTGAATAATGTTATTTAGAATTTGTCTACCTTCCACATAACCAGATTGTTCTCCTGAAACCAGAGAAGGGAGTAGAGGTTTGAGCCTATTGGCCACTACCTTAGATATGATCTTGTAAACCACATTGCATAAAGCTATGGGTCTATATTTGTTAGGAGTTTTAGCAAGGTCCAGATTAGGGATAAGGTAGATGAAGGAGGTATTGAGAGCTTTCAACATAGTTTTGTTCAACCTGGAATCCTCTACAACCTTCAAGATATCATGTTTAACAATATTCCAGCAGACTTTGAAAAAATCCACATTAAAACCATCCGGGCCTGGTGCTTTGCCTTTCTGCATTTCTTTGAGGACATCACAGACTTCCTCTTCCATTACTGGCCTATTGAGATTGAAATTATCCTCTCTGGACACTAGCTTAGGGATGTTGTTAGTAATTTCCTTGATGGACTGCTCTCTGTTTGAATTGTTTTCCTGGGTGATATCACGGAAGTGCTAAACCAAAACCGAGTCTATCTCCTCATGGGAAGTATGAAGCCTCCCATTCTTATCCTTGATCGAGGAGATTCTATTGTGGGATCTATTGGCCATGGTAGATCTGTGAAATAATTTGGTGTTACGCTCTCCTTCTTTCAGCCATTGGATTCTTGACTTTTGCCTCCAAAATATTTCCTCTTGTTTGCTCAAATTTTCCCATTCGTGATAATGTTTGTCTGCTTGATCACTCTTGTCTTTATCAATGCCTTTCTTTATTAGATCTTGATTGAGTCTCTGCATTTTGATTTCCACCGATTTTTTTTCCACAAAAATATTACCAAAATCACTCTTATTCCATTATTTAAGCCTGAGTTTGATATGCTTCAATCTTTTATGCAGAAGGAACATATTTGTTCCTTGAATCTGCAAATCTTCTGACCACCATTTTTCAATATTGCTTATGAAATCTGGGTGAGAAATCCATATATTCTCAAATCGGAAAGGTTTGTTCCTTGGAGTACCTATGCCCTTGATATCCAGTTGTACTAGCCAATGATCTGAGCCTCCAAAAGTAAGAATTCTCGCTTTTATTTCTTTATCTATAAGCATGAGGTCTTCTGAGATAATGAATCTATCTAATTTGGAGGCGACCTGAGCCTCTCCTCCTCTTTTATTATTCCAAGTAAAAAGGTCATTGCTTGTTTCTGAGTCAACAAGATTCATATTATCTGTGAAGGTTTGAAATGCGATAGAGTCTTTACTTAGAGCTCTGGTTCCCCCTATTTTTTCTGAAAGGTATTTAATCATGTTGAAATCTCTCCCCATGATCCAAGGAATTCCTGCATGTCTAGTCCTAAGTTCCCCCAATGAGTCCAGAAACTTGAGTTTGTCCTCTGATCTCTGGGGACCATAAATATTCGTGACCAGATAGTTCTCCCTATCTCCTACAAGCTGAATAACAATTGATAAATAATTCCTTGATGCCTCAGCATCTATTATCTCAACTTTTTGGGGGGTTCCAAAGAATGAGGATACCTCCTGCTGTGTTTTCTACTTTAACTTCTAGATACTCCAATCTCTTGAGCCATTTGTTATGAATTTATCTTAATTTTTGAATGGAACATTTTGTTTCCTGGATGAAGATAATATCCGACTCTGTTTGTTTCATTCTATTACTAAGAATTCTCTGCTTTCTTTTACTGCCTAAACTCCTAATATTCCAAGATATGCACTTCATAATTAAAGATTTGTAAAGGAGTAGCTGGCAAGATCTTTCATCCTACCCGAGTCTATCATCAACTTTCCACACTCCATCAAGAGTTCATTCTGCTTTTTTCTGCCTCTTTTTTTTCCGGGATTTCTAGTTGCTAGTCCAGGGGTTGTTTTCATTGTTTTTACACCTTTATCATCTTGCTTGCTACTGCTTTTTTCCTTTTCCAATCCCGTGGCCTGAGTTTTCCATAAAAACAATTGTTGTATTCTATTGAGCTCTTCTTGAGGCACCGAATCTACCCCCTCCTTAGCTCCTTGGATTAAGAACCCTTCTAGATCTAGGTGTTCTTTGTCAAGAATCTCTTGAAGCTCCTGATCCTCCAGTTCCATTTCACTTTGTGTCATATCCGGGTCCATCTCTAGCTCTGTATCGCTTATCATGGCTTCTCTTTGATTATCATTGTCCTTACTTTGTTTCTGTTTATCATTTTCCTCATTTTCTTCTGGATTCTCTTCCATTTCTTGATCTTCTTTCACGTTCTCTTCTTCTTCCTCCAGAACTTGGAACTTGTTTTGGCTGACCTTTTGCCCTTCATTTGGATGTTGCTTTGGCCCTCTTTTTCTTCCTTTTCCTTTGTTTACCACTTTGCGAAAACTGTCATTATCCTTAACTGTGTTAACTTTACCCTTGTTTTCTGCTTTACTAAGGGGGCAGTCTTTGAAAAGGTGCCCATGTTCATGATATTTACAACATCTGAACGAAATATGTTCATAGTCTACTGCTTGCACCCATTCTTCATCATAAACTTCCAAGATAACCGCATCCGGAAGGGCTCCAGATAGATCCATTTCCATAGATATCCTTGCGAAGGAAGTATATTTTCCTCTTCTAGTGGCTTCAGAGGCTTTGACAAACCTCCCTAATTTGTTGCCTATAGCTGTTAGCGGTTCTATTTGCCAGTAATCAAGAGGTAAAGAATAGAGCCTTACCCAGACTGGGACAGAGGAAAAAGTTTCGCGCTTCAAGACGAAATTCATCATCCATGGCTGCATGTAGAGGCCAACTGCTGCATAGAAGTAGGGCCCTCCTTCAAACACTCTCTCTTTGTCCTCGATGTTTGTGAATACTACCGTGAAGAACCCCTTTGACCCAAGATGTAGGTTAATGCTCCCTTTATGTTTCCAGTGATATTTGATCCAAGATTGTAGAGCTTTTTCAGTGGGCCACATGCCCATGAATGCAGATGATGGCATAAGTCCTCATGTGATCCCTGTGCACTTGCAAAGCTGGATCATTTAATACTACCCTAGGAGAAATTTTTGCCTTGGGTTTGCAAGGTCCCTTTTGTTTTTTGTCTTTAGCTTCTTGTGTTTTGTCTTCTTCCTCCTTATCTTTTGCATCCTTTTTCTTCTTGGTTTTGATTCCTTATGTCTCTTCATTTGGGGTCCTGCGCCTATCCTCTTCTGTACCTCTATCATTCTCTAGAGGCTTCTTGCCTCTACTATCAACTGCATCCTTGTAGGAGGGAGTTTAGCTCCCTCCTCTACGCGCATCCATGAAGATTGACTTCTGTGCCCCCCTGCAACCCTCGTTGATTTCCCGCTCCTCTGCCGGTCCGCCCCTTCTCTCGTAATTCTGAAATTCTTCAAAATTGCAGCATGTTTTAAGCCTTATTTAATTTGTAAATAGTGTTAGTTTGATCCCAATCTTCCAAAATTATTCTTTTTAAGTCTATGGTGTATATGCTAATAGCTATCACATGCACTACATGCACCCTCTTAATGCTAAGTGCATTAACCTCTTTATTCTCTTTTCCCTTAATATTTTTCATGTCAAAGTCAGATTCACTAAGGCATTCCAACCATGTAATTTGTCTATGTGAGTATTTCAAGCCACTATGGTCTATTTTCAACTCAAAATTTCATCCCATAAGATAATTTGTTCACATTTTCAATGCATGGATAATAGTTTTAAGCTCCAAGTCATGGGTAGCATAATTTCTTTCATGTTCTTAGATTATCTTCAGTTCATATGACATGCCTATCTTGCATAAGGGGTCCACCAATCCTTCTTTACATGCATTTATGCACACAAAAATATTCTCATTTGGATCTCCAATTTTTACAATAGGTGCATTTGTTAATAAATATTTTAGGTACTGAAAATTATCTTCACAATTTGTAGTCCATTCAGTTTATACTCATTTTTGTTCCAATGAGATAATTGAATGTACAATCTTATAGAAACCTTCAATAAATATCATGTGGTACCTAGTTAAACCCATAAAAAATCTCACCTTTTAAATATTCTTTGGTTATGGCCAACCTTTGATGGATTTCATCTTCCCTAGGTCCATTGCTTTGCCCTCCTCTAAGACATTGTCAGCTAAATCATGGATTTTCCTTTGATAGAAAGTGCACTTGTTCAACTTGGCATACAATTATTTCTCTTGCAATAGCTATAGTACCATCCTCAAATGTCACTCATGCTCCTCTTCTGCCTTGGAGTGTATAAGAATATCACCCAAGAGGGCAAGAACAAATTAGTCTATATAAGATCTAAACACTCTATTCATCAAACATATAAAACTAGCAATTGCACCACATGTTTCAAAGTAAAAATTGTAAGGTGGTAGCATAGGAAACAATAGCATAGAAGAAAGAAAAAATTTTATGCAATTTTTTTTCTTTACTAGCATTTCTTTTTTATCATATGTTATGTTTCAGGGAGATTTCAACAAGGCCAATATTTTATAATATGTCCAAAATAAAGGTAATGCACAACATCTTAACTCCAAAGCATTTATGAAAATGCTCTTCATTAAAATTTATTAACTATTATAAGTAAATTATTTAAATCAAACATTTGATAGCACAAGTATCTCATATCACCTTTTATTCACAATGCAATGGATACTAGTTTTTGTTAGAAGGGATTCAAGATAATATATGTGCATTTTGAGTCATTTTTATGTCAAATGTGGTTATGAATAGAAAATTTTAGTAATTTTGAGTAATTTTTATGTACTTAACATTGCACATGAATTTAGAGACCCTCTTAAATGCGTCTCTAAATTTTAACAATGCAGATGAACTGAAAAACCCCTTTGTCTCTAAATTTAACACTGTAGATGGATTTAAAGAATGGGGTCTATGAATCCATATGCAATGTTAAAATTTAGAGAAAAAAGGGTATTCATAATTTTAACATTGTAGATGGATTCAGAGGCCCATTTTTCTCTAAATTTTAACAATGCAAATGGGTTCAAAGACCCATGTAGTGAAATGTAACACTTCAATATCAAAATTGCAATTTTTCATTTATGGAATGACATAGTTTAAAATTACTAACATAAATGAGTAATTCATATACTTGTTGTACTTGTTATTTGGTCATATTTTTATTCTTGGACTATAGTAGTCATTTAAGTTAATCATTATTAATTTATCACTTATTATCGAGTCATGTATTTTAGTCCTAGAATAAATTTAACACTATAGATGGATTCAAAGAATGGGGTCTATGAATCCATTTGCAATGTTAAAAATTAGAGAAAAAGGGTATTCATAATTTTAACATTGTAGATGGATTCAGAAGCCTCTTTTTCTCTAAATTTTAACAATGACCCATGTAGTGAAATGTAACACTTCAATATCAAAATTGCAATTTTCCATTTCTGGAGTGACATAATTCAAATTACTAACATAAATGAGTAATTCATATACTTGTTGTACTTGTTATTTGGTCATATTTTTGTTCTTGGACTATAGTAGTCATTTAAGTTAATCATTATTAATTTTATCGCTTATTATCGAGTCACGTATTTTAGTCCTAGAATAAATTAGTCATTTTTAGTTTGGTCTCTTATTATGTAGTCGTATATTTTATCCCTAGACTAAATTAGTCATTTAAGTTAGTCATTTTTAGTTTGGTCACTTAAAATTGCTCAAATTTGGTAGTAATTCACTTGAAATAATTTCAGTGACTAACATTTTTTGTCACCTAGTCACTAATTTCATCATTTTCTATTAGTGAAGTGGTAATTCCAAGAATGTGATCAATAATATTTTATTATTGTTCATTATTTGAGGATAACTCAATATTTTGTTATAAATAGGAGGGTTTTCCATTCATTATTCACTTTTGATTATTTTCATTGTTGCACTCACTATTGTAACTATGATTATTTTCATTGTCGCACACCATATTGTTGCTGAGTTTATGCATTATAGAGGAGAGAGACTCTACAGAAGATGAAAAGCATTTGAGGATAGCCAAGAACCCATCAGATAGAGAGGGACTGCTAACATATATTTGTCCTCTTCACATGTGTTATAATAAAATCATTCTTTACATATCTGGTTTCCATTGGATGTTTTGGGGTTATTACTCTTTATTTCACTGTTTAACTATGATTGCAACATAGATAAGAATTTTGGCAGGTTTTTTTTCTATCAATAGCTGCAGATCTACAATGTTTAACAGTCATTTCTATTGTTGAGATCATTTTTCATCCACGATCTTAAGTGGGTTCTTTTCGTACATCATTGAGAAGAAAACGCTACAACAAATTGGTGACTCCACTGGGTTTTATACTTCAGATCTAGAAACCTAGGTGACCTTTGGTTTTCAATAGAGGGTTTCCTCTTTTTTCTCTTCTATTAATGTTTCCTAGTGTTTTAACCCTAGATCTGATAAATTGTTGACTTTCGTAAGCTTTCTAGTCATTTCGCAGGTCACAGGAACCAATCGTGGCAAAGGTGACACTTTTTTTTTGAAATTTGTAAACCGGAAGTCTCGGAGCAGAAATCGTAGTTTTTAGCCCAAAAGGTGCGCTCTGGGCTCTAGAATGCAGCTTTCTACCAAAAAAGTGTGATTTCATCAAAAAACAATTCAGAACCTGTGATTTTTTGGGTTTTAGGGTTTTTCTCAGATCTGTTTCTAGGTTTTGCTGAGACTTATTTGTTGGGTGTCTGACCTCTGTCTCATCTTTCTTAGACCTTGATACATTATATTTTATTCATTGAAGTCAACTTTAGCCTCCCATAGGGCTTCTAGTACACTTTCGCCTTTCTAGGAGTAGTTTAGCTGAGTTAGAAGTCTGAGTTTCTGCAGCACTTTCAGCCACATTTTCTAGATCTGTAAAATTTTGTTTTAGATCTGATAAGATAGGTTGCTACCATCCATAGTTTCACATTAAAACTTGTTTGGTCATTCCCTTAGGGTCCCATCGGTTTCCCTAGGTGTTTCACCCATCTCCCCATCTTTTTGCAACGATCTTCCCCTCTAGTTTTTTGTTCTTGCTACACTACCTTCTAGCATTTTAGAGTCACTTGATCCCCGCCACACTGACATTCAGAGCTGTTGACCATTTCAGTGTATTTTCCATCGGTTTAGCCCCCTAACAGTATAATGTTTGGCACTGTTGGAAAGCTCTCACCGAGCTCTATAATGGGTCTTCATCAGTTTTTGATTATTTGGCACCTCACCAAGAAACCATTTTTCCAAGAAACGTCACTTCGTCGCCTCTCAAATCGAGTTTTTTCATAAAATGAGACTTGTACTTTGAGGTCCGCCTCCTCTTAATACTTGTCGTACCATATGTTGATTTTCATCATGAGTAACCATCATTTACTCTTATTTTCATGGTCCCCACTGGTCCTAGTCTATGTGATAGCGTCATCGAGTCGCCCTTGTTCAGAGCATCCACGATGAGTCACCCTTGCATCCTTGGAGTCTATTTGATGTCCCATCATCTCATGTCATAGTATTCCATCCATATTTGCATACTTTCCATCCTGTGTTACCCATTTTGGCCTCCGTTCATACTGTCCCCATCCCCTCTGGAGTTGAGTCAGCTACTGCCAGGTCAACCATGCACTTTATGCTCTAACAAGGATAGTCATGTGTTTGTCCCTCAGTCCCATTTCCCCATTATCCCTAGTGTCAGTCCATTGGTCACACTACTATTTTCCCTCATGCTTTAGTTGAGGATCCTCATTACATCATCTATTGCGGGCCCTATTCTATCGACATTCGCTTATTTATTCTAGAAGAATGGCCTAGAGGGCGGTGTATCTCGGTTCCAACTTCTATTCTTGTTCAATGCCTTGGATTAAGAAGAGGGTCTCATTATTTCCCTTTTACTTGGTCGTTTCATGTTCATGATTCATACACTTGATGATCTAGTGCTGGAGCAGATTGTACCAGTGATTCTTGGGTATGTGTGAGATGTTTCAGATCTCACGAGGGGGTGGCCCTTTAGGTAGCCCCCAAATTTCCCAATGCATACGTACTATGCTACAACCTCAGATGCAGTTCTGCAGAGTTGATGGGTTCAGTTCTTAGTGATCACAGTGTTCAACGCATGCACATCCCCTCTAGATGATCCATTCAGTTTTGCAGATCCCTCCTTGTTCAGTAGGGCTTCTATGGTTGTTCTACCCTCCCTCCCACCCATTTTTTGAGGGAAGGGAATTTGTATCTCATGTACTTAGATATTATTGTATTCAGTCCTGGCTCACATTTTTACCGGGTGCATTATGTATATGGGATAAATTGTATTATTTTTAGGCTTTGTTATGCCAGCGTGTCATGTACCATTCAACATGTACTTTATTGCTCAGTTTCATATTTCTAGGCGAACCATTATTTTTGTGCTAAGTTATCTTGGTAGGTATGGGTATGCCTCTCTCGCCTCATTGAGGTTCGTACCATAACAAAAAAAGAGACTTGCATTAGTCTCGCCCCCTCTATCACTATCCTCTCTTAGCTTCAGCTTCATTGGTCACTAGGGTTGTCTAGTGATTGTGTCTTTACAACGTACTTCGGTCATTCATTTTTCTCCTAACACTCATACATTGGGGGGCAATCTGTTATCACCAAAAAATTGATCATCTTACCTAATTTATTAGATGGATCGAAGTACACCATCTAAAGCCAATTTTACCATAGTAAAATTGCTTTCATTGTGAGAAATTACCTAATAAACCACCTTTATTAAGTAATTTATAGTTAAACCCATGAAGAATAATTAAATAAATCACTATTTATTTGATTTTCTTCTAGGAATAATTAATTAAACCATTGTTTTATTATTATTCCTTGTTAAATTTGACCCAATCATGAAAAATAAATAGATAAATCATTATTTATCTTATTTTTCTCTAAGAATAACTAATTAATCATTAATTAATTACTATTCTTTGTTAAGTTTGACTAAATCCCTTAGGAATAATTAAATAAATCATTACTTGTTTATTATTCCTTAACTAATTCCTTGATATAATAAATAAATCATTTATTTATTTATTATTTCTAAATAAAAGTTTAAATACTTTTTCCCTCCTAAACAAATATAATAAAATATTCCAAGTGGTAATTCCAAGAATGGGATCAATAATATTTTATTATTGCTCATTATTCGAGGATAACTCAATATTTTGTTATAAATAAGAGGGTTTTCCATTCATTATTCACTTTTGATTATTTTCATTGTTGCACTCACTGTTATAACTCTAATTATTTTCATTGTCGCACACCATATTGTTGCTGACTTTATGCATTATAGAGGAGAGAGACTCTACAAAAGCTAAAAGCGTTTGGGGATAGCCAAGAACACATCCCATAGAGGGGGACTGGTAACATATATTTGTTTCCTTCACAGGTGCTATAATAAAACCATTCTTTACATATCTAGTTTCCATTAGATGTTTTGGGTTATTACTCTTTATTTCACTGTTTAACTATGATTGCAGCATAGATCAGAATTTTGGCAAGTTTTGTTTCTATCAATAGTTGCAGATCTACAATGTTTAGTAGTCATTTCTATTGTTGAGATCGTTTGACATCCACAATCTTAAGTGGGTTCTTTTTGTACATCATTGAGAAGAAAACACTACAACAAATTCTATATCTACATGAGTGTCTAGAACTCTATGTACATTATGCTACTAGATTCTAGAGTGTGATTCTAGCCATGCAATTTAGTTTATTCCTACATGCTCCTATTCTACTAAAAAATTTGAAACAAGTCTAGAAGAAAATATTTTTGCCTAGTCATAGTAGAGATCCGTGATGAGCACCAGTATTGCAGCAAGAATGTTGCAACTCCTAGGGCTACCAACTTTACTTTATCAACCTGGGGTTCGTACAAACTTGGAGGTGATAGTGTTGTATACACAAGCAGATGCGATGGGTCTGCTCTTTATCAATGCTAAGCTGGCGATAGACCACTATGGTTTCTCAAACCAACCTTCTATTGATTCAGAAGAAGCTTGATTACCAATGAGGAAAAGGGAAATTTACACTAATTGAAATCTTGTCTACTATAGTAAGGAAAAGTTGAGATTAAATGCTTAAACACACCATTCATCTAACTACTGCTAAGAGGCTTTGTTTCAAAAGAATTCTAAGTTAACATGTGTGTAATCCTACTGTCCTAGGCATGCAATTTGAAATAACTAAACATTCTACTGCTATGCATGTAAATGAACACAATAACTCTTTTTTCTTTTTTGTGTTTTTTGTGTATGTTAATGCTAAATCCTCTTGGTGATGTGGTAGGTGGATTAGGGATGATGGTGAATGGTTGGATGACTTGGAAGGCAATTAGGGGTCTTGTCCTATCTTCCTAGGTGCTTCTTCCACAATTCGGCCTCAAAACAGACCACTACAAGTAACTTTATGGACCTTGATACACCTCCAAGCTTATTTAAATCAACTCTTCTCATAATTCCTTACATATTTTGATTATATTTTGCTTAATGAGATGAGTAGAAGTGATATGTTATGTCCAGTGGACTAATGTGCATTGATTGTAGGTTTTGAGAGAAAATCATGGCAATTTTGGCTAACTAAGCGCAGAAACTCGAATGAGAAAATGAGGAGAGAATGTAGGAGATAGATCCTCCTCATTTAATCCTCACTCATTCGAATATTCCTCCATCAAGTCACACTAGCTCAGAGTTTGAAGCAACCGAGTCATGAAGATCAAAAGGTAACCAATCCAGTGTCAGTTAAAGAGTGAGTTCATCTTGAGTTTGGGAGCTGAGACTCCCTATATTTAAGGAAGTCGTTGGAGACTTTAGTTGTATAAATAAAGAGGCCTAGAGCCTCATTAGGACTAAGATTTTTGATGGAAAAGAATTAGACATTTTCAAGTTCAAGAATTGTGGAAGACATTGTTATGCAATTTTATGATATTATAATGAGAGTGAGCATTTCCTTGATCTAGCACTGAGTTCACTCAGAGGGCTAAAGCTCTTGGGTTAGGGCCCAACCCTAGAAATAAAGGCTCCTCTTCTTGTATTTATATGCTTAGTTGATTTCATAGATTAATAGTTGAATTGTTTTTAGCATTATTTCATTGCAAGTAGTTGTGGATTTGATTAGTTTGCTTCAATTTGTGCATTGATTTAGCAGTAGCTTAGGAAGATAAAGGAATATCAAAAATATCATAGTGGGTAGCTTTGGCCTCACTCCTCCCTTCAGGGACCATGGTTTGAGGAAAGAACTCTTATGCAGCCCTAAAAAGACAGAATTCTGATTTCTTCTGGAATTTAGGGTTTTCTGCTATTTAGGCTAACATTTTACCAGTTTTCAAGAATAGGATTTAATTTTCATTTCTGATATCTTTAGCCTTCTATTAGATCTCATAGTGTTTCAAAATATTTTGCAAGTTTTTCCATGTATGAAATCGGAAACTAGATAATGAAAATTTGTTTTCTTAGTTGATTGAGAATTGTTCTTATTTGACATGATTTATGGATAAATGTGAGTGATTGATGTAGTGCAAGAGTTTTAGTAGTGTAGGGGGATTTCATGACTAGCAATCCCATCCTAACCT